>OY728148.1:652379927-653024972 GCA_963277665.1 Viscum album | reverse complement strand
CAAACACCCAAAGTACTCACTGATGAAGTTTTAAGTATTTTTAGTTCCAATTAGAACAACCCATGAACAATAAAAAATCAATTTTATTATAAATTTCATTAATAATGAAATCTTATATAAATAATGAAGAGCCCAAGGAGGTGTTTCACCACTGGGGGGGTGAATCAATGGTGATATTTTATCATTTATCTTCCTTTAGAAATAAACCTATATTGATCTATTATGATCAAATCCAATATTATGATTACTAATCCATGTGGTAAAAATAAATACCATAGGGACAAAATATGTTTACAAGGATTGGTCTCAATATGATTCTACTCCTTATTGTGATTGGTTATACAAACAAATAACAGATTCCCAACTATAGTCATAAGATTTTTCACAATACAATATTCCATAGAACATGGATACAATATTATTTCAAGAGTCCCTATATATTTAAAAATGCACATTGTCTAATGAAAAATGAATTATAATAAAATTAAGAAAGATCTGTTATGAATATTGACTAATACTACAACTGTTGACGAAGATATTTATTTTTGAACATTTCAGATAAATAGAATATCATGTTTTCAATAAATTTCATATCACGCAATCATTTCATGGTATCTATAACATTTAATACTTATAACATGACCATTAAATATTTTATTTTATTTTTTATTATATTTAATGTATCCATCTTTTATATTACCTATTATCAAACTCAACTATTCCTGAAAATGCCTCTTGTATTTCAATGCATGTACGTGGTAATTTTTCACATGAAAATACTAATAATAAAATATTGTTGTATATATACACTAAAAATATATTATCTACATTATTTTACAACTTAATTGTGAGTCTCACGCATAATACCTCTTCATACTAACACGTGTTCACAAACCCTTCTATAAAATTTCTTCGTAAAAGAAAGGTGTTCATCATGGAATTCCACAACATTCATGAAAAGATAAATGCATGTGGTTTGTATATTATTTCATGAAAGAGATATAATTATTGATAGAGATATTCATGATACATTGTGGAAACTCAAGAAGATATGATCATTGGAGATACCTTCATGAAATGAAAAGTGAATCACACTGTATCATTTGCCAAAAGTTTTTTTTCACACAAGAGATCCATAGGAGTAATTTTACATGAAAATGAAGTGTAAGACTAGAATTGACCTATTACATATTTTTAAATGGTATTTTCACTTATACTCATTTATCCCTTGATTTTTTTATTGAAGGTTCATTACCTTTTCCCCCACATTTCATCTTGAGAATCAATTACTATAAAATGTGATAAATAATTATTCAAGGAGTAGTATCAAATCACCAAATAACTAAAATGATTTTTATCGAAAACTAAGTTTGAATTACTAAATACTAATATGAGTCATATAAAATTCTTTAAACTCCCATATATCTTAGATATTCAATTTTACAAACATGGTTTTTTCAACATCACAGGATGCCAAAAAATTTAGCATCTTAGCTTTGTGTGATCAACTTCTTCTTTTATAATGAAGTCTCATGTGAATACAATGATAATATAATGATTCAATTTTTTTAGAATATTAAAATCATATATAATGATGTATATGTTAATATCCTTTTGAAAATTCATTTTTTATTCGATAGTACCACATTCTTAGAATAATCACATGCATTCAAGATAGACATTGCATGCATGTATTCTGGATGATATAGAAATATTCATTATCCCAGTCTGAACATTGGAGATAGATAATATTAATAAATACCAATAAAAATTGATTTATTGTGGGTGAAAACCAATCATAAATATAATTCAATGGTAAGAGGATGTTTATACAACCCAGATTACCCAAATCAAACATTTCATGTTCTAAACAAATCATCGAAGTTGGGTGAAAATATCATTTACCATGAGATCCCACATGAGTATTCAAAATAGATTCCTTGAACATAATAATATTAATCACTTTATTCACATATAATATAGAAACTGGGGTCACCACCTAGTTACACTATACACACACCCTACAATGACAATGACACACCATTGTGTTGTCCCATGGGAACCCACCTGTAGGAACTATGGGCACACTATGCACTCCCCTATGTGCACCCAATGGTAAATATGAAAACCCTGATACTCATATTCCTCCCATGGATGTCTAGTTCTAAGTACCTCCCATGTGGTTGGCCATGGGCCCATATGGGTGGTTTTTGTGGGTCCTTGGTTATAAAAGAGTTGGTTACTTTTTTGTATAAGGCCAACTCAAATTACTTAGTAAAAACTAAGTATGCTATTATATTTCAAATATTCTTCATGAAAAGTATATATTTATTTTTAGAGGGCTAAATAATTAAATCTCTTTCTATAATTTAAATTTTCATGTCCTTTTTAATTTAACTTATTATCCAAATTATTCGTGAAAATATTCTCTCCCAAGGTCTTCTCAATATCATATTATCAACTAATAACCATAAAAAAATAATTTTTTTCATCTTCTTTATAATCCTTAAAACTATTTAATAACCTTTAAAACAATGTTTTAGTTATTCAAAACCATTGAAACATGTATTTGATCATAATAATACTTCAAAAATCATCTTAATTAATTACAAAAATATTTTTTTTGGAAAAAATTACAAAATCATCAACAAATCCAAAGGTTATTAAATACAAACCTTTGGATTTGTTGCAAAAAAATACTTCGATTTAAACACAACTCATCCCAAGTTATCAATTAACAACCATACTCAAAGATAAATGTATCGACACCACACAACCAGATAAGGTAATATTTTTAAAATAATTCTAACTACTGGAAAAAGAAATTTTTGGCCAGTGGATTTAGATGATCCCCCACAATTTTTATAAATAGTTCAGTCCCTATTTACAATAACAAAAATTTCAAATTAACAAAAATAGAAAGGGACACTCCCCATAGATAAATAATAGTTAAATTTTTCTCCCCCTTTAAAAAAATACCAATCCAAGGGGTTTACTTACCCGTATGTTTTCAAGTGAGAAGATAATTCTATACATGATGTTTTATCCTCAATTCCATAAACCTTTCTCTTATCATAGATTTGGGGGAAATATCTTCAATAAAATATTTTGTAGAAATATATTTCTCATTTATATCTCCACCTACGACCATTTTTTGATGAAAATATATCTAATATTAATATTCTTTTATCTTTAATGATTCATTGTGTTTTTAGACAACCCAATAACACTTTGATTTTCACAATAAATTTTCAGTGGCTTGTTAGTCTCAATCTTAAAATCTTCTAGATACACATACATCCATATCATCTATGTATATTAATTTATAGAAGCTATATTTCCATACATATATATGATCAATATTTTTGAATTCTACTTCTTTCTATACCAACAAATATAGCCCACTCAAAAATTAAGTTCCACATCAAGGTGGTCTTCTGTTATTAGAATCATTAGACTAATCATAATATATAAACCCTAACAAGTTCAAATATGTACCATGTCTTTATAGTATCCTATAATTCATAGTTTTTTTCCAATATCTTAGAATTATCTCATCAACCAATAAGTGTGAGCCTTTAGGACCACTCTAAATCCTAGTACATAGAGTCACTACATAAGTCTTGTTTGGCCTTGATTCTATTAAATAAAAAAGACTTCCAAGGAATCTTTTGAATTATTTCAAGTTAACCCTGCTTTTGACTTTATCCATGTTCCTGTCGATTCTAAGTATGATTTGAGTTAAAAAATATTTTTAATTTTTCATTTAATCTATTTTAAAAATTATCTACCATAATTTTATTGAGATATAAAAATATATTTATGTTTCCATACAATCTAAAATACTAGAAAGTATATCATCTCACTAAGAATATACATATCAAAATTCCTTTTCTTCTACCCATCAAAATCTTCATAGTGAAAATATTTATCATAAAAAAAATTATTTCATCTACCTAGACAATGACTATGAGAGTACCATTATACATATCTCTCACATAAAGGTTACTATAAAATTTTCCTTTTATAATATTTATATCCCTTAAGCAACTATATAATTAGAATTCCATCTTATAGGGGCTTGTTTCAAACCATACAAGTATTTATTCTATGTTCATATCATTCTTCCATCATTATCTAAGTTAAAACCATCAAGTTGTTTAATATATACATCTTTATAAAGATAATAATTTGTAAAATTTGATTTTATATCCATTTGATAAAATTTATAATGTTTGTGTTCTACCATTTCCAAAATCTTTTTCATACTATTTAGTCTTGTTAATGGTGATAAATATATTTTCAGAGTCAATAAATCACATTTAATATTTTTACACCATCCTAGCTCTGTTCCTTGACACCTCACCTTTTTTTATTTAGTTTATCTCAAATAACCCACTATATACTAGTTATATTTTTATTTTTGGGTGTTGTAATTAGATACCATGTGGATTTATTCTCTATATGAACAAGTAATTCATTCATAGCATGCATCCACTCCTCATGATCAACTGATTCTACCACTATATGATGTTGAATTTGAAAAATATGTATAGTTTGATCTTGTTGGGGTTTACAGATAAATTTTTGGTAAGGTATTGTACTTAAGGAAGATTAAATTCAGGTGGACTATTCTTTTTGGGAGAGGGTGGTGTTAATTTGTATAAATAGAAGAATAATTCAATGAAACGGAGAAAAAAGTAAGGAAAAATATAATTAAGTTACACATGCTTGTACACAAATGATATGGATGTATGTTAAACTATAATATTTAAATATTGAGACTGAGAGACCATTAGAAATTTCCGATGATAGATAAAGTGCTATAGGATTGTCTAAAAACCCAGTGCAACATTCAATATCTTGTCATATTGATACCAAATAGCTTTTTATTAAAGAAAAGGTGGAAGGTAGAGATATCATTTTCGAATACTGTTCTACAAAAAAATTGAAAATATTTTCACCAAAGCATGCTCTTAATTATTTAAGGGGAGTGGTTCTTTATATTTTGGTGAATCTAAAGATGTGGTTATTATAAAAAGGGGGATCACTATTTATAATAATTGAGGGGGGAATCTATGTCACCTGGCCAAAAATTTCTTGTCATTGATATATAAAATTATTTAAAAAATATTACCTTATCGGATAGTATGGTGTCATGACATTTATCTTTGATAAAGGTTGTGATTTTATGACTCATTATATGTTTTGTTTAAAGTGAATTATTGGTTTAAAACAAATCCAAAGGGGGAGATTGAAGAACTATTTTATTTATTGATGACTTTGAAATTCCTATCAAGAAATATTTGTAGCATTAATTATGATGATTATTATACTAGAATTATTTATAATGAAATTAATCAATGGTGCTAAAGATATTCCACATTGTTTCCAACATTATTTTAGAGTTTTAATGGTTATGGAGACCATGTAAAATATTATTTTCCAGGATGATTTGTTGAGAATGGGATGTTGAGGATATCTTGGGGAAGAATACAACTAGAGATTATTTAGACTGACATACATTGTTTAATGAGATAAAATTCTTCAATAAGTTATTTGAATTTTGTTATATTTATTTATTATTATACTCAACTAAATAAATTATGATTAATAAAACATAAATAAAATGCAATTAAAATATTCAAAAAATTTAGAAGACAAGTTGAGAAGGATTTGGGTATCCACATCAAGATACTGAAAGGAGTTTACATGTGATGTGTTTAAAATCTATCTTTCAAGACATCGAATCTTGAATCAATATAAAACACCATATAATACACAAAAAATTGGTGTAGATTAAAGGAATACAAAAAACATAGCTGATATGTAAAGTAATATATTCGTTGAGTAAAAAAATATCAAAGTATTTAAAAAGATAAATTTTGAGTAATTACATATAGATAAATAATCAATTAATTATAATGAAATATACAAAAAATAAACCATATGAAATATGGTACAATAGAAATACAAATGTTAATTATTTAAGATTTTTTGGATATCCTTTAATTATAAAAATAAAAAATAACAATCCTGGAAAATTTTAAGAGTATCACATTGTACCATTTCTCAAAATTATTTTTCATATAAGAGATTTATTGGAGTAGTCTTGTAAAAAAAAGATTGTAATACCAAAATTTTATTTTATTTTATTTTTGACTGGAAATAGATCTCATAATCCGTAATACTTATACATTTATAGAGAGGTTTCACAACATTTTCCCCTTAATTTCATCTTAAAAGTCACTAACTTTAAAAGATAATAAATATAGATTCAAGGAGTAATATAAAAGAACTGGAAATATTGGTTTATTATCCTCAAAAACTTAGTTTTATTGCTAAAAAATAATTGGAGTCACCAATAATCTTTAAACTCTTAAAGATTTTAGATATTCAAATTTTCAAATGAAGGATATTTCTTCTTCAATGTCATGTGATAATGAAAAAGGTGGCATTTGGGATTTTTTATCTCTATTAATTCTTTTTAGATGAAGTATCATATGATTATAAAGATAATAATGTGCTTCAAGTTTTTAAAAAAATCATGAAAATTCAAAAGGTCCAAGAGAATGATTGATATATGATTCATGACGGATTCAAGTTTTTACCTCATTTATAAATATTTTGTATCTCTTCATTTATCTTTTAAATATTTCTTGGTCATAATAAGTAATTTTCACAAACCATGATGCAATAGAGCAGAGACCGGAATAACCAACCACATAAGGTTTCGAAGGAATCAATCCAAATATAGGATTGATTACTGTTTTTTAAGAAAAATTTATCAATAAAATATGGTTATCCCATGATACTACAAAATATTACACATAATCATAGAGAATATCATACATAGTTTTTATTTTTTCTCTTTATACCCATATGTCTATGAATGGTACACCTTGGTCATCTTCACCTAAAATCCCATAGCCTCATTAAGACCCTTTTAGAATCAGGATGTGAACTAAATATCACTAACTTAAATGATCATAGAAGGTACCCCATTCCATTTCATGATCTCAAACGCATATAAATTTCATAATTATTTAACCTTGATAATATTTTTTATCAATATAAAGTGGGATAAATTAATTATAAAATCAATGAATACCTAAATGTGGATCTTCCCGTGAGGGGTAAAAAGTAATCCAATTATGAAATTCATTGATATCTCATCGCATTTATAGGTGGCAACTTAATAGTTTAGAAGTATACTATAAATATTATGACTATATTCTTCCTCCCACTGAGAGGATAAGTATATCAATAGGAAATCTGTAATATCTCATCTCATTCTAGGCCATCAGTATCAACACTTCTTATTTTAGTACATATATATAGTGCCTTAGTGACTTTTCGATTGATAAAAATGAAAATATTTATCATATCGTACTTCATGAAATTGGGAAACACATAAAATTTCTTAAAACAAATGATTCCCTTAGTACATAGAGACCACTCACTAGTGGTCTCCCCACCATATGTAGTTCTATTAATATGTTGAAATTATTTATCATTAATTTTTTATTTATGAATGAGTTAAACAATATATAGGAGTGATTTTATTATTAGATAAAAACATTAATTCCCTCTTTCCTTTCACCTCAATGTGTATTTCGATAAAGAGGCTCATCAAGGCCCCTCATGACTATATTTCTTCGAGGATTGTGATATTAATTTCTGTCTAAGTGCATTTGTGACCACATTTCTCCTATAGGGTAATGGTTATTTCAATTTAAATTGATTGAAAATGATAAACTCATTACCTATACATAATATTCAAATACATTTTGAAAATTATATTGCCCAATATTTTTTTGATTAGTATGCATCATGATTTTTTCAATTATGAGGAATTGTCTCTAATGCTTTAGAGCTTTCATGATGGATTACAATTCAAGGTCAAGGGATAGTGAGTTCTTATCAATATTTTAATGTTTGAGAGAATAATATGACACCACATGAACATCTTACACAAGTACATACCCCATTCCCATGATAGAGGCATCAAAATATACCATATATCAATTACAGATTTTAGGTAAAATTATAATTAGATTTTATGTTAACCACTACATTATCTCATCAAAGGATGTTTGGCACTCATGGATCCATAAGAATTTAACTCCCTTACAATTGATAGTTTTCTAGGGTGATTAATTTATCAATAAATATTTTAAAAATCATCACTAGTTACTTGCTAATCCCAATAATCTCTTTAACTCAAACACATTCAATGAATATTCCCAAGACATAACAATCCTCACCTTCTAAGGATAAACCAAAACATCTTTCCCTAACACTACATGTCCCAATAATCTAACATATTAGAAACAAAATCTATACTTTGATATATTTATATAAATTTAATTATTTTAATGTGTTCCCAAAACAATTGATAATTGGTGATCATGCTACTATACAACCATAGAATAAACCAAGATACCATCAATGAATAAAAAATTAAATGAATGAATGTATTAGTGAAATATAAAATTTATAAGGCCTATAGGCACCACATGAGTGTTATTTAATCCAAATGGAATAAAAAAGAAATCTAAATGGAAATATAATCTCCTAAAATTAGTATTTAGTATGCATGACTCATTTACTATGATCTAATGGTATCCTGATCAGATATCACTCTTTAAGAACCCCTCCACCCCCTTTTTCTGATCGAAGAGGTCATAAATGTGAGGCAATTAGTATTTTTTTCTCTATGGTCATGTAGTTTAGTTTCTTGTAATTGATATATATCTAAAAATTTAAATCTTCCTTTTTAGAAAAAATGATATTAGAGACCCATAGTGAAATTCTTGGATGAATAAAACCCTTAGATTTTATGTCACCTAGTTGAATCTTCAACTCCCTTAGTTACTATAATGTGATACTATAAGATATAAACGTTATCATTAGTGTTACCATCACATGATCCATAAAAAAAGTTAAATTCCAACACAAGAATAAACTTATAAAAGACGCCAATAAACACTTTAGGAAATTCATGAACATACAGGGTGAATTCCATTCTTAGATATATGTTACCATCATCTATTATGTTATGTGATTACCTATCGATTATTTGGATTGGAAATTGGTATTTAATAGTAATTTCATGTCACTTATTATGTCTTATTTCACTTAACCATTATTATTTAATTTATAATTAAATGTATATTTTATTTTCTCATGTAGGAAATGGAAAAAATTGATGTGATATACATGAAGGGATTGTTCTAAAATGATCATCACATGAGACAGAGTATTCAACATTCAGTTCCCACTATGAGTATAATATTTCAAATATGTATTTGTAACCATTATATAATATATAATTTCACTTCATTAGTCATTTTTAATTTTTAATTAAAAACTATCATCTGGGGGGAAAATGGCATCTTACCATAATGGAAATAATGGAGACTACTATATATGTTCAAGGTGGGAGGATATGGTACACTAATTTTTTTGGAATCACTCATAATACCCAATATCACCCATACCATTCAAAAAAAATACCATCTTTCACACATTCTCTTCCCACAGTCCATATCAAAGCACCAAGAAAACTAAAACCAGCTATATTTCACCATTACCTAAAAATACCATGCTTCTCATCTAACCTATACTTATTTGATGATGGATCCTACTTATCATTCTTATTATCCTTTTCCACTGACATATATACCACCTTAATTTCTTAATTTTCTAATAACTATAGGGTATAGAAACTCTATTTTATTGTCTAATCACATGATACTAGGAGATAATTTCCTATTAGAAGGGTGACTAGATTAGTGTATTATTACAATTTGATGGTTTAGATTGGAATTGATTATGATATAAATTAACAATTTGATTATTTATCTAATAATTTGTTTCCCATGATTCATAAAAAAATTATAAATAATGCACACAAATTGTGAATAAAAAAAAATTTGGAACATGGAATAAACTGATTATTTTAAACTATAAATAAGAATGGTTACATTATTTTGGATTTAGAGAATAAGAAACATCATGTTGTGGTATCATGTTTGATTTTTAAGCTTTTTTCATTAAATAAAATATTAAATATTATCTTTATATATTCATTAACTCTAAGAGTTAGTATTTTTGGACATTAAAGGGTTCATACATTTAGAAAAATTATGTTTCTCGAACAGAAAGAGGGAAAATAAATGTTATATTAATTCTAAGATATAATAAAATTTTGTATTATTTATTATATAAATAAAAATTTAAACATATATTACTAATATATTTATCAATTTTATAATTATAGAAATATTTTATAAAGTCTCTTGACGAGAAATAAGGTGAAACATTTATCCCCAATGATCATTTGTAATAGTTAGTATGCGAGGAGAACTAAGGTAGGGTTTGTTGTCAATATAGGAAGTATATCATCCATGCTAGGTATTGAACCAATTCATGTAATTAAAACACCCCTATTAGTACCAAGAAATAGTTTCAAGAGTCCCCTTTAGAAGAATGATAGTAAAAAAAATCTATGATCATTGAAGAGATCAAAACACCACCAAGTAGTTACTGAAATAAATGATGCATAGGTATCAATCCCTTATTAAAAATACTACTATGGTTTTTGATACATGTATATGTTAATGATGTTCTCATTTTTTGATATTGTAGGTGATAGTGATGGTGATCATTGTGGTAATCAGGGAAACGAACTTTCATGTGATGATGATAGCTAATTTTTTAGTGTACATGATTATTCTGATCAATTTGAAGATGATGATGACAGTAGTGATGAACAAAATGATGTTGGTGACTATGATTAAGATTTTTTGGTGTGACATATTAATGATCTCTATTTTTTTCATATTTATAACTCTTAGAAATTTTTGGATGGTGTCCTAAGATTGAAATTGATTGTATATGTGTGTTATAATTAGGGTTTTATGTTATTAACTTGTTGAATGTAAAATATATAATATGATTCCTAAATTGAGTGTAATTTATAATTGGAATTTATATTCTAGTAAAATTTTATTCTGAGTTTTTTATAGGTCATTTATAGGGGGTTCATGTTGAATGAAGCAGAAACAACATAATAAAAGATCTATACCAATGGTTTCATGAAATAATTGGTATAAAATAGCTATACTAATATTTCCATGAATAGTTGTTATATAATTTTATCAATGGGTCTATAAAAAAGGTTCTTGATAGGTATTGGTATACCCTATCTTAATAGTTATTACTCTAATGGTTTTTGAAAACATTTTTATAGTCCATATCAATAATATTTAATCATATGCCATTTTTTTATAATCCTTATCGTAGACCAAATTTCTAGTAGTTAATAAAAAATCAAAAGGTCCCAGAGAATGATCGATATATGATTTATAGAGGATTCATGTTTTTACAGCATTTCTAATTTTTTTTATCTTTTCATTTATCTTTTAAATATTTCTTGGTCAAAAAAATAATTTTCACAAACCATGATGCAATATAGAAGAGACCAGAACAATCAACCACATAACGTTTCGAAGGGATCAATCTAGAAATAGGATTGATTACTATTTTTTAAGAAAAATTTATCAATAAAATATGGCTATCCCATGATACTACAAAATACTTCTCATAATTTAGGATAATATCTTACATAATTTATATTTTTTCTCTCTCTACCCATATGTCTATGGATGGTACACCATGGTCAGCTTCGCCTAAGATCTCATAGCCTCTTTAAGACCCTTTTAGAATCAGGCTATGAACTAAATATCCCTAACTTAAATGATAATATAAGGTACCCCATTCCATTTCATGATCTCAAAACCATGTAAATTTAATAATTCTTTAACCTTGGTAATATTTTTTATCAATATAAATTGGGATGAATTAATCATAAAATCAATGAATACCCAAATATCGATCATCCCATGAGGGGTAAAAGGTAATACAATGATGAAATTCATGGATATCTCATCCCATTTATAGATGGTAACATGACAGTTTAGATGTATACTATTAATCTTCTTATTCTCTTCTTCTTGCCACTTATAGGAGAAGTATCTCAAAAACAAATCTATAATATCTTATCTCATTATAGGCCATCAGCCTCAACACTTATTATTTAAATACATATATATAATGCCTTAGTGACCCTTCCACTGAGAATAATGGAAATATTTATAATATCCTACTTCATGAAATTGAGAAACATATATAATTTCTGAAACAAATGATTTTCTTAGGACATAGATACCACTCACTTGTGGTCTCCCCACCATATGTATTTCTATTAATATGTTGAAATTATTTATCATTAATTTTCTCTTTATTAATGAGTTAAATAAGAGATTAGTGTGATTTTATTATTAGATGAAAACATAAATTCCCTCATTCTCTTCACCTCAAAGTGAATTTAAACAAAGAGGCTCATTAGTACCACTCACGACTATATTTCTTTGAGGATTGTGATAGTAATTTCTACATAAGTGAATTTGTGACCACATTCCCCCTATGGGGTAATGGTTATTTCAATTTAAATTGATTGAAAACGATAAACTCATTACCTCTACCTAATATTCAAATACTTTTTTGGAAATAATATTGCCCAATATTTTTTTGATTAGTATGCATCATGAATTTTTCACTTAAGGGGAATTGTATCTAAAGGTTTAAAGAATGCATGATAGATTCCAATTTAATTCAAGGGATAGTAAGTTCTTATCAATAGGTAAATGTTTGAGAGAATCATATGACACCACATCATCATCTTACATAAGTAAATACCCCATTCCCATAATAGAGGCATCAAAATATACCATATATCCATTACCAGATCTAGGTAAAATAAGAATTATAGTTTATGTTAACCACAACCTTAGCTTATCAATGGAAGGTTAACACTCATGGATCCATAAGAATTTAACACCATTACAAGTGAGAGTGGCATAGGGAGATTAATATTTCAATAAATACTTTAAAAATCATCAGTAGTTACTTGCTAATCTCAATAATCTCTTTAACTCATATAAATTCATTGAATATTCCCAAGACATAACAATCCTCACCTTATAAGGATCAACCAAAACATATTTCTATAACACCACATGTCCCAATTATCTAACTTATTAGACAAAAAATCTATACTTTGATATATTTTTATAAATTTAATTATTTTAAAGTGTTCCCAAAACAATTTTTAATTGGTTATCATGCATTTATACAACCTTGGAATAAACGAAGATACCATCGATGAATACCAAATTAAAGGAATCAAAGTATTAGTGAAATATCCAATTCATAAGGCCTATAGGAACCACATGAGTGTTGTTTAATCCAAATGAAACAAAAAATAAATCTAAATGGAAATATAATCTCCTAAAATTAGTCTTTAGTATGTTTGAATTCTTTACTATGATCAATGGTATCCTGATCAGAGATAAATCTCTGAGAACCACTTCACCACCATTTGTAATCGAAGAGGTCATCAATGTGAGGTAGTTAGTATTTTTTCACTATGGTCATGTAGTTTAATTTCTTGTAATTTATAGATATCCAAAATTTTAAATCCTTCTTTCTATAAAAAATGATATAAGAGAACCATAGTGAAATGCTTGGATGAATAAAAACCTTAGATTTAATGTCACCATGTTGAATGTTTAGCTCCCATAGTTACTATAATGTGATACAATAAGATATAAATGTTATCATTAGTGTTACCATCACATGATCCATAAAAAAAATTAAAATTCCAACTCTAGTGGAAACATAGAAAGGACTTCAAGAAACACTTCATGAAATTAATGAAAATATAAGGGTAATTTCGTTCTTAGATATCCTTTACCAGTATATTTTATGAAAGAGAATACTTAGTACTCTAGCCTGCTAACTTCATGAAGATGAGAACATGCCCAGATAAAACATATCTCAGGTTCTTCTAAAAATTCATTTGAGATACCATCCACATTGGATATGTTTTAGTGATAATAATCATTATGGGATTTCAATGATATCATATAATCTATTATGGTAATAATATTAAATAGATCCATCTTATGGTAACCCATATCTTTAATACACCTTAATTCATGATTTATTACCTAAGGACACACATAATACAATTCCAAAAGATCAAAAGGCCTAGTGTATTGGGTTAATTAGATACATAACATAATAAGATGAAATAGGGACACAAAAAATTAATTAAGACTCATTAACATACTCCTAAAATCTCACCGGTCTTCTAAAACTGCACGGGATAACCTGGGGATGTAAATAAAAAAGGGTGACCTATAAATCCCTATAAGGGAATAATAAAATTATTACCCGATGAATGTAATAAATTTTAGTAAATATGAATACCAAGGTGATATAAATTGTTTGAGAATCATAAACAAAAACATTGAAACATGATATAAGATGATAACATTAATGAAACAAATGAATATAGAAACAATATAAAACATACCATTATAAGAATATGTCTAGGATAACAAAAAATTAGTGATTAGATAGTGTAATTAGGATCACTTTACATTTACCACACATCATATCTCATAAAAAAACACATTCCCCAATTCCTTGCAAGGATATATAATTTTGGGTCTACTATCACATTCATATAATTTATATGCATTAGTGTTCCCCATATACCATACAATATAAGAATGAATTATATAAATTTTAATCCAATTATTATGGTGTATAAGTTACATAAATGGAATTCCAAAATCAATAATGGATAGGTAAAAATAATTTATTACACTTCAGTGATTATGTTGATGGGTATTCACTATATAAATGTTTGGGATGGGAAAATCATAGGAAAATTTCGACGGTATAATAGGTTTACTTAACAATTCATGGAAGGGTTTAATAAGAGTGAAATATGGTGCCTAATTACTTGGAAATCATAATTATAGTAAAAGGTGTGTGTAAAGGCGTATTAAAACAATGAAAACTAAAAAAATGGCATAATACAAATAAAGTGTATGAATAAAGAAGAGAGAATCACTTACCTTGAGAGGGAGGTTCTAAAAGATGGGGAGGATATTCTTAAAAAAATGAAAACACCTTGGGAGATATTTGTAGAGGGATAGAGAGAGTAAATTAAATATAAATGGGTTTTTATTGAATTTTAGTGGGAATTTGGGTGAGTACATAATGTAAAATAGAGGATAATTCTTTATTAACTTCTAAAAATATGTTTTAGACTCTATATGATAAAATAATGAAAACCAAAAAAATTATCCTGATTTTTCACATGGTTTCAAAAAAATAAGAGTGGATTCAAATATTTTATGAGGAAAGTAAGAAAAAATATTAAAATAATTCCATTGGTAATTTGTAAGTAATTCATGTTCATAAATAATTGATTTTAAAACATTAATGTATAATATAGGTTTTAGTGGATTCATTAGAGGATTAGAAAATTAATTAAATAACTTAAAAAATACATTTTTTAAAAGGTGAAACCAAAATTTTAAAAAAAATTACTTATATAATTTATTTCATCACATTTTGGATATTATCATGTCATAATACAAACAATATATTTATACTGTATTTAATTTTTACTCGAAAATTTATATGTCCCAGAAAATTTGGAAAAAACACTATTGTAAAATTTGAATATGATGATTTCAAATTTAATATTTATTTTATCAGTATTATTTCCTAAATATTGGAATTTTCACTTTAAAATAAAAATCCTCATTTCCTGAAGAATACTAGATTTTATGATACCAAAAACTTTCTGACTCATATAAAAATTATATTTGACTTCATCAAATTAAATTATCATTTATATTCTAGTAAATATTATTTAAAAACATTTATTTTAGAAATAAAATTTATTTATCAAAAAATAACATTTATATAAAAATAATTATTATTTCCAAAAATTCTAAAACTATCAATAGTGTGTCTTAATTGTAAGAATATATTTCCCAAAAATACAGTTTTCTTTTATTCACACAAAAAATAAATTTCTATCAAACTCATTATATAATTAATTATAAATTAATAATAAAATAGGTAATTATTATTATTATTTAGTCCAAATGAAAACAAATAAATTCATATTACTAGGGTCTAGATACTTAATCCCTTACTACACCAGTGTACGCCCTAAGGGTAATGTCTATGATGGTGGTGCTTTATTGGGGTGATTTGATGAACATTATTTCATTCGTGATTTTGATACTCTTTAAATGATCCTTTAAAAAGTTTTATATGATATTTAGTTTTGAATCATGACTTTTTCATGGTCAAGGGAAAAGACCATTGATTCCATATCCCTTAGAAGATCTGTTAAATGGGATTCCTAGGGTAGAATACTACTAGTAGAGGCCATTACTACTTCCATCTATGTTAGTTAGAATTTTTCATAATCCTTACTATATAAAAACACTAATGGTCACTATAAAATGGATATATTATCAATGTTTAAGAATTTTAATGGTCATTTAAATATGGTAGTCTAAATTGTATAATTATTCCAAAATAAAAAATTTAGTGAATGTGTTTTCTATAACTATATTAATTAACAATAAATTTATCAATTCAAAATTTAATTTAATTTATAAATGTTTCACATTCAGAAATTTTACTCTAAATATTTTATTTCGCACACTAAAATACATGAGGGTACTTCGGTTTCATTTCCTCTTTTGGTTCCCAATTTTTTTTTCTGGGAACCAGTGGTTCAATCACGGTACTTTGACCAGGGTAGTTTTCTTGTTTCATCAAAAATTGTGTATATGATTTAATAGCATCACTGAATGCTCCTAATATGAAATATCATTCTTCAGGGGTACCACTTATGGATTTAGTACATGTGAGGGCTCTAGTATGTACTTCCTAAAGAGGGATACGTGGAACAAATCATGTACTTAAACTAGGTAAGTTTGTATTAGTATTAAAACAGTCCACTACTTTGATGAAATAAATGATCTAAAAGGGGTCAATGTATCCAGTACTATGAATTCCATTCTTCTCCAACCTCATGAATTTATTCGATGGTGATATATGAAGGAATACCTTATCTATGAACTCAAATTGTAGGAATCTTCAATGATTGTATGAAAATATTATCTACCAACTTTGTGTGGATTTCGTATGATGTTTAATGTTTTAAACCTTATATATCATACCATATATAGGATCATGTTACATAAGATTTTGGTCTCCAACATCATCCCTGCATGTTTGAGTCCGACACCTATTCCCATAAAGAGCCTCATAAGGTGACATTTGGATTCTATAATGGATTTTTTTCATACAAGAAATCCACTAGGGGAAGGGGCTGATATTAACATCATTAAAAACACAATGGAAATAATCTCAACATATCCTCTAGAGTTTGAATTGTTCTCTCTGATTGAATATCCATATAATGGTGATAATAAGTACTGAAACTCGTCTATGTATTTAGTGCTTTCTGAAGGCATGTCCAAAATCTCATGGTAAACCTCATATCTCCATCAAATACAATAGATACTGGTACTCCATATATTATTACAACATTCCTGAAATATTTATGAGTGATTTGGTCAAGAGAGAAATCTTCCTTGATATAAATAAAATTCACCTACATTTTAGGGTGATCGACTACCACCTAGATGGTATTATTGAATTTCGATTTACTGGAGAGTCCACCAATGAAATCCATGGCTATGTTTTCCCATTTCCATACTCATATAAGAAATAGTTGAATCATAACCTTAGACTTCTTCCACCGAACTTTGACTTGTTGGCATACTAAGCAATGATATACAAAATTTTCAATCTCCCTCTTAATGTTATCCCACTAAATGTTTTTCTCCAATACTCTATACATATTAGTTATTCTAGGATATATATAGAAGAATGAAATATTAAAATCATTCATAATTCTTCAATTTAGACTTGTTTTTTATGTGACATGTATCCAGGTTCGAAACCTTATATATCCATCTTTAACAAATTTGAGCTCTGAAATAATCACTATCTTTTTCTGTAGCTCATCATCATCCTTTTGGGCCTCCTAGATATTATTAAAAATGGATGGTTGAGAATTTATTTGAGAAAGGTTGGATAAAGATACTTATATTATTCCCATATTGATCCTTTACTTGCCCAAGAATATTGGATCCATTACAATTCTAATAATGGAGAGTGTTGCAGGATCCAATCCACTTAGATCATCTAGCACTTTTTTTCATTCCCAAGATGGTAATGGGTTGAACAATAATAATCCTTTATTAGCTCTAACCACCTTTATTTATTCATATTGAGCAGATTTTGTTTGAATATATTCTTTAGGATGTTACATTCTATATATATGTCACACTTCTCCCCAAATATTCAACCTGACGATTATTCCATCCAACTATAGATCATGTACTGGGTAGTTCTACTCATGGATATTTAATTTTATGGAGAAATAGGATTTCTCTTTTAATGTTTTATGAGTAAAAAAACCTTTCCCTTTTTTGGAAAATCATTCATACTGATAGTTAATGTGAGAACAAGTGTAGGGATTAGTATAAGGTCCCAGCCTCTAACGCTTCAAAATCTTGAGTTAAATCAAGAATTCACATTGAGTACCTTTTCAGGTTTAGACTTTCAGAGAATTAGGCCATAAATATTATATAACAACTCAAATATTACAAAGTATACAATTCCACTCACGATCTATTTTTTTATAATCTAAAACATTTTGGAATAAAAAATGAATTCTTTTTCATTATAAAATTCTTCATAACATTAATCTTGTCTTCTTGGTTTCTCTTAACCACCCTTATACCCTGTTAAAATTTTTCTAAAACTTGGGATGAGCACAAATTTTTTTAAGAGATACTGATAAGGAATGAAAATGTTGGTCCATGAATACATTAAAACCATTAAAACATTTTCACAAAATTATAATTTCCACTCATAAACCATAAAATCTTTAACATAACTCATGAAACTATAAGGATTATGAAAGAATTCTTAGCAATCAGGAAACATGAAGGTAACTTATAGTATCCATATCATACTTTGTGAACTTTATTACTATATTGCGAGTAACCTTCATGGTTACATTTGGAATACCTATCATAGTAAATTCCCTAAATCTATTAGGAGAAACCCTATTGTCAACTCCATCTCATTACCCAATTAATTGGAGGGATATCCCAGGATCAACCACCCTCATTTTATTACAAAACCACTTGTATAAATTATCAATTCCCAAGAACCAAAATATAAGTACAACACACAAATTATGTATAAAGGAAAATAACATGTCCATATTTCATTCACAATATATCATTTTAAGATATTGATTTAACTGATCCATTCTCAAAACCATTTTAAATACCAAAATACCTAAAATGGGAATATGGATTTTATTTTTCTTTTAAAAAAATTTGGCTTATAGATGAAACAAAATATCAACTAATGTTTACAACGGCAGAAAATTCATTGTCATTATATTCATTAAAAAAATCACTTTCTAGTTTAGTAATAAAATTCATATAAAAAGATTCCTTTTGAGGACCTTTTAATGAAATTAAAATTCAAAGGGTTTTATTATACTCTATATAAAATGAAGTTTGTGTGTAACATAAAAATATTCCTCAATAAAAAGAGATTGAAATGAAGTCCCTTACATTGATTCTGATTCATCACATAAAATCTTTACATTGAGTCTGCCTCAAGAATTTGGGGACGGATTCAAGTAATGGGTTTGGGTAGAGCTTGGATGAAACAAAATTTTTTGTATTTGTAATTAATATAGAGGAATGAGTGCCTTTTTATAGGAGAGGGGAGGGGAACACTTGGAATTAGTAAAAGTATAAAATTAATATAAATTCAATTTAGATTAAAAAATTGGTACAAACTCATTTTGTTAGAATATAGGATGATTATGGGTTCAAATACAATCATACAATGAGAATTATACATTTTTTGAATAATTTTTTACCGTTATATTTTTTTTAATTTTTTTAACTCTTACTGTTTTATCAAGAAGTTTACACTTTTAGAGTTAAAATAATTGTCAAATACTACCAAACGTCCAATGAATTGTCCATTAATGAAAATTTTAAAGATATATAATTTTTTTGAATAATATATTTTTAGAAATTTTATATCATTTAATTAAATATTTTATATTTTAAAAATATTAATTATGTCAGTTTTGACACTATTCATTACATGACTTTTTAAAAATATCATAACAACTTGATTACATCATGTAAACTAAATTAATTCAATCCTATCATGTCATAGTCCTCTAAAACATTAATTCATGGAATAAAATATTTCAAATTATATTTATTTTAATATTAATAATATCATTTATTGAATTCTTTATTTAATAAATTTGTTGTTGCATTATCATTGTTTCATAATTAAATTTAATTATTTAATTTGAATAAATTTTAAATAAATTATAATTTTCTAGTAAACCATATAGATTTATAAAGACTATTCATAGTCAAATATATCACTTAAATAACCTTATATTAATTTTTTTTAGTAAGAAGAGACATATTTATGGCATTAATGCCACCACTATAAATTAAATGTTATAAATGTCATAATCACACCTAAGTGGATTATAAAGGTTATAATTTCGGCCCTTAAATGATCATAATAGATAATAACTCATCCAATTGTATTAGGAAAAGTATTAGGATAATTTTGTAATATTATAATATTAATTATACCCTTAATTAACCTATTTACCTTTAACTATGGTAAATAAAATTCTAAAGTTAATATTCACCTAAAATTATTTTGATCCTATTGAACCATATTATTTATATTGGGTATAACCATGTATGAAATTTTTTGAAAAATCAATTCACAAAAGTTTTTAAATTATATTTAACACTACTCCCATAAACAAATTGAGAAAATGGGTTTTTGAAGTAAAACGTTCAAAAGGTCACATATTTTATCTATTTAATTTGGATTTAAAAAAATCATCCAATGAACTACATTGGATTAAATGAAAATAAAATGATCTAATTATTCTTTAAAACCATGTAAATTTATAATCTAAAAATATAAATAAATTATATGAAAAAGCAATTTTGAATTAAAATGTAGTATTTTTCACTATTCATTTAAATATGAACGTTATTAGAAAAATACCAAAAATTTATCCAAACTAAATTTTGTTTTCCATATTCCAAAAAATAAGTTTATATTGTCAAATATAACATATAAAAATTTCAAAAACTAGATTTAAAATGTGTTCTCCCTTAAAAGGCGGCAGAACAACATTTTTTAAATAATACTTCTTTTATCCGAAAAATTTAATTTGTTCGTATATATTGTCTATAAAAAATATATGATGAATTTTTAACAATAAAATGAATATATTAAATATATATTTCATTAATAAAATCCATTAGGAGTGATTTTATTATTTTATAAGCTCACTTATTTTCATTTAAATTGGTTTTTTAGAAAAGAACATCCTTTATATTCAATTGGTTTTAATTTAATTTCTTAATTAATTTGGTCACCAAAGAATAATTATATAAACATGTGTAAAATATATTTTCATAATTTAGTTAACATTTTTATTTCCTACCATTATAATTTTTAGGCGATAACTACCACTTAAAATAATAAGATATTAGTTTTTTGGTCTTAACTCAATGTTTTATAGAACGTAAGATTTTGGAGAAACCGATTGTTACATGTCAGGTATTCTATATGAAATATATTTACTTTAAGTTGAAATATAATTCCTAAATATTAATAATTTTGAAAAAATATTATTTTATAATTACTTCTGATGTTACATCCTTCCCCATTTTGGAAATTAAGTCCTCATAATTTTATATTTTGGCTTGGAAACTAAGGATTCACTTTTCAAAATTACTTCATTGAAACCCCACATCAGAAAAATATTCAATAAAACATACACTTTAAAAGAATGAAAGTTAAGTAAAAAAAAGGTAACCTATGAAAACACATACTAGTATTCAATGCTGGAAAACATGGATATGGAACAAAAACTACCCATCGTGTTCTGATAGAGAGTTATAGAAAACATGATGAGGATAAATTTAACAATCAGAAAACCACAAACTTTTGATGGATTAAATGGTCTTTGATTTCATTGAAGGAAAAATAAATAGAAAATGTGTTTATTTTAAGATCCTTTACATAAATCAAAGAGAATATTTTATTACTTATAATAAGAACATAAGGAAATATACTTACTTGAGAAGTAGAGTTTCATCCATTTGTCAATTTCTACCAAAAACTCGTCTTTTTCTCCAATTGATGAGTATTTAAGACGAATTTTTCATTCTTGAAGAACTAGAATCAACTTCTAGATAATGAAATAATCCATAAAATATTAACTAAATATTTCTCTTGTCTGAAAATATAAACAAAAACCAATATGTTTAGGATAAGATAAGAAAAATTCTCTACAAATAATAAACCATTGGATGATGAAAAACTATTTTTAATCTCCAAAATTAAACTGTAAGATCAATAGTTCAACATAGTCCATTCAATAAATAGCTGCCCTTAAAATAACTCAAATAATACAAACTAATTTTGAAACCCAAAATTTAGAAGTAATTGATCACATAGTCTTTCAGGATATGTTTTAATATTTACCTCTAAGTAACATAATTCACACTAAATATATCATACAAAAAAGTAATTTTCTAATCACAGATTATCCATGATAGGTTAATAATTTCCATTAATAAACTAATTCCCCATAAGTCCATAATTAAAAATCATAGATTCTCCAAAAATATAATTCAACCATTACTCTTTAAATAAATTCTCATAGTATTCTATTTACCATAATCATATAAAGTTTCCAAATAATGAACATATTCCAAAATAACATTTATAACATAATCCCCAAATTATTTTCTCATACCATGTATACCCATTTGATAAAACACAAGTTACCAAAATCAAATTATTCTTATTTAATAAATTATTTAACTAAAAAAACTATTACAAACCATGGACTTCACGTAGGCCAGTGGTAGGTGATAAATCCTTGTCTCCCTTTAGTTGTGGGTTTGATTCCTATATCCTTATCCGATGCAATTAGTTTTCACTCTTCCTATGGGTTATCCTTTTTTCTAAAACTATATAATTATTATAACTCTTATAAAATTCCCAAAATGGGATAAAATATTCAGAAATAACCAAAACATATTTTACCCTCAAAAGTTATCTCTTACATTTCATTTTTCATCTAAAAATGTAATACCCCATAATTACCTCAAAATAAAGATGATATAAACCCTAAAGGTTATTAAAAACTATATAATTATAACAACACAATAAAAATATAAGTCTTACTTGAATAACATTAATAAAAAATCTTGGTTTACACATACTAGGAGTGTTCCAAAGTAATCTCATCATCAAAAGAGCACTAATAATTTTAAAAATTTCATCATCCTATAGTTTATTGTAACTCTTGAATACTTTATATGTAGAATTTTTAATCATTAATCATTCTCCATTATCCTTTAATCCAGCTTTTACATATTATGCCTTAATACATCTTTCGTACAAACAAAAAAAATGAATCATGTCCTAAGATTCAAATAATGTCCAAACATGAGACAAGAAATAATCCATTCCTTAAATAGTTAATTTTTTCAGTTTCCTCATCTTCAATTAGAATAGAATTATGTATTGATAAATATATATTTTTACGGCCCTCCTGACCCCATTCACGAACCTTCTTCATATGACATTGAATTAAATAATGACCATACTCCTAACATTTAAAACATTCAATTGATAACTTGGAAATAACATCTTTCTCTTTCCTAGATTCAACTAAATGCTTACTATTTCCTTGGTAGGTTACAGCTTTTTGACCTTCAATAACACATCTATAAAATCATCCCATCCATTTAAAACGTTTTCCTTGGTGTTTATTTTCACATCCTCAATACATATGTCATTGAATATACGTACCTTTATGATTATTACCATAACTTTCATAGGGATTCATTTATCTCATATATGATGGATCAGAAAAAACACTAAGGTTAAAATGGTTAATCATTAATCTTGATAGTTGGTTTATAATAACCATGATAGTTTTCATTATAACTCCCATTTCATTTGTTTTCTTATGTATAGAACCACCACATTTTCCTTCACATCCATTGTTACTTTTTTGCCTTCTCAATCCAACCATTTAAAAAATCCAAGAAGGTTAGTGACATTATACCAATAAAATCATCATAAAATATATTATGAAGAAGATAAACAAAAATATAAACTTATTCAAGTTATCTAAAACATATAAAATTTTCTAAAATAACTATTCCTTTTCCTATTTTTCTAACCATTGTGGTTATATGTAACTTCTAACTTAGGATTAAATATCACCTTAACCTCTAAAGTTATCTAAACCGACCTATGATACCAACTAGAAGGTCTTACAATTTAATGTTACATAATATAGAGTTAAATAAATAATTCACATTGAGGATATTTTCAGGTTTAGAGTTTTAGATAATTATGCCATAACTATTACATAACAAATCAAATATTACAAATTATAAAAGTCTACTCATATATCTATTTTTTATAATATAAAACATTTTAAAATAAAACATGTATTATTTTTCATGATTAAATTCATCATAACCTTCATCTTATTTTATTCCTTTCTATTAACCATCCATATAACATATATAAAACATTTAAAAAAATGGGATGATCACCAAATGATCAGAAAGGGATATAAATAATTAATGAAACCATTAGTTCAAGAATACATTAAACTTGTGATTTTTTTAAAAAAATAATACTTTTCACCCATAAAACAAAAACTCTTTGAAATACCTAATTAAATCATAAGATTCATGAAAACATTATTAGAAATCATAAATCATAAAGTTAAATTATGGCATCCATATCATACTTACTGTTTAGCTTTCACAACTAGATAGGGAGTAACCTTCATGGTTACATTTGGAATACCCATCATAGTATATTCTCAAAATATCCTAGGAAAAAACCTTATCGTTTATCTCTATCTCATTACCTATTGCATTAGAGGGATATCATGGGATCACCCACCCTCAGTTTATTACAAAACCACCCATATACATAATCAATTCCCAAGATCCAAAACACAAGAACAATACATAAATCATGCATAAATGAAATATAAAATTTCCACGTTTTATTCACAAGATATCATTTCAGTATATTGATATAATCAATCCATTCTCAAAACCATTTTAAATAATAAAATACCTAAAAAAAGAATATGGTATTTCTTTTTATTTTGAAAAAATTATGGCTTGTATAGTGTAACATCCATCCACATATCATTGCTTGAGAGGAAAGAGGAATACTACATGGCATTAATTGATGTTCCCAAGGTGCTAAAGGCTAGCAATAAATTTTTAGGGCTTTGAGAATAAATTGGAAAACAAATTTCCCTTAATAAAAAACCAACCAACCAAACAATCCAGAAACTATATGATGCATGTCAACAAAACAACCAAACTCATACATTACTAAAATATAACCAAAAAATCCATAACGATCCCACATGCCATTAAAATAGAGCAAAAGTCAGAGTACCAAGTATAAGACTATAAAAAGACTCCAAAAGAGCTAGGACTCTATCCATAGCTCCACACGAAGCTCGATGCTCCAAGCACCACAACATCACCCAAGCTTCATGCCGAATCACTAGAAAAATGAGAAGCATTACTCTTACCTATGTCTCAGAATACGACATCTACAAAAGAACCCAAATTCCAAAGAAGGGGGTGAGTACTAATACTTAGTATATTTTCCCCAAATGACTTCCCTACACATGCCAGTAAGAAAGAACTGTTGGCACATTTATACTAAGCAGTTTATATAAAATATTAATTAGTGAAACCATTACCATAAGCGAAACATACCCTTACCATGCCATGTCAAAAAAGGGAAATCCACACTAATAAATAATCTATATCACCATAACAAATTAGCACAAAAAATTTACATCCTTCATAGAAACAAAAAAACGAAACAACCATAGTGAAACTTCCAGTCTAAACCTGTTTACTTCATTCCCAAACCAGTTGTACTTCCCTCCCACTTATCCTTTGATGGTGGCCCTTTCATCCACTATTCATCCTCTTTTTATGGTGGTACTCCCCACCCACTTAAAACATAGTTAATTCATGCCATAATTCTTAACCCATGACTAATAATATAACTAAAAGGTTACCACATCATGTAACCTATTCATCTATAACCAAATTGTACCTCAAGCACATTAACAATTTCAACACATGCCCATTGACTTCAATAAATCACTCATTCATTGAAAACATAATTTAACCATTTTACATTCCAACCCACATATCAATAAACAAAACTTCTATCGAAATCCATTTTCATCAACCATTTTCACAAATCAACCCAAGAAACTGATTTTAAAATCTGTATTTTAAAATCAAACATCACGAATGTTACACGACAAAGACCCCTTTTTCCCAAAAATCCAAAAAACATTACCAAAGGTATTTATTACCAATTTCACACATCAAAAACACCAAATAATTTACAAAAAACCAATTAATTGAAACAAGTATTCTAGTTCTAACAATTTGGAGTTGAGAGATAAGACACCTACCTTTATGGTTTTGGTGAAATCAACCCACATGCAACCGCACTCAAAATCTGAAGAACGCACCAACGAAACTATTCTAGATCCCCTTATCTAAAATTCAAAATAATTAAAATTAACACCCAAGGAAAATAAAACCCTATATCTACATGAAACAGATGTAGATATAGAAAAACAATAAAGGGAGAAGAGTAGATATAAGGCCCCAGCCTTAAACCTTACTTAATCTTGAGTTATTACAAGATTACACATTGAGGATCTTTTCGGGTTTAGAGTTTTAGAGAATTAGATCATAAAACTTTCATTATATTCCACACATAAACAAAGTGGTTACATAAAGATATTATTCTTCATTCCTATCAAAGGAAACATATTTAAAATAAAACATGGATTCATTCTTGACACTTCCTTGACACGATCATCATATCATGTACCTTTCCCTTGACCTGTGAAAACATTTCAAAAAAACTTGGGATGAGCATAAAAAGCTCAGTATGGGTTATAAAAATATGGAAAGGAAACATGGGTACATATGTACATAAGGATGAGATCATACTTTACCCATAAAACATAAGCACTTTAACATACCTCATCAAATCATGAATAAATCATAGAAATCATAAGACATAAAGGTAACTTGAGGCATTCATAACATTCTTACGTAGGGAGTAACCCTCTTGGTTACGTTTGGAATACCCATCACAGTATATTCCCTAAATCGCTTCGTAGAAACCTTAACATTTCACTCCTTAGTGTTACCCAATGCATTGGAGAGCTATAACGGGCTCACCCGCCCTTAGTTTATCACGGAACCACCCGTCTTCATAACAATGCCCAAGAACCATAACATAATCATATCATATAAAACATGCATAAAGGAAACATAAAATTTCCACATTTCAATCACAAGATATCAATACAACACATTGATATAATAAAAACATTATGAAAACCATTTTCAATACCAAAGTAAAACATGGTATTTATTTTTCGTTTTAAAAAAAAGGTATGGTTTGTAGAGGAAGCCGAAACTCAAATAACGGTCATGACGGCGGAGAAGTCGTTGTCGCCGCATACATACGACAAAAACATTCCCTTTTGTCATTAAGTAAACACTTCGTATAAAAAAGATTCCTTTTGAATAAACGTAAAAGTCAAAGGGGTTTATACACCGTATAAAAGAAAGTTGTGTATAAAATAAAATATGCCTCAATGAAAGGAGATTGAGACGAAGTCCCATACCTCGGGTCCGACTTGACTCGATCGTTCTTTAATGTCCTGAATAATAAACCTGAGTTAATTTCTACTTGCTTAATAACCTTTTTCAAGTTCATTATTCCTTTTATATCACTTATTACCATGTCATGAACACTATGTAATTATTTAAGTTAATAACAGTCGTTTTAACGATCATTAGTACTTGAGTAAAAAATAAGCCCTTTATAGTTACATGTTGTTCATGTATTCATTATATCCAGAATGGTATTCATGATTTAGATATCATATATGTCATATATATCCAGTACATACATGCATTTATAATATTACATAATCATTTAGAGGTAAGAAATGAAATGCACTGTTCATGGAGACGGTAAGTCGTACGTACGAATGAACGCTACTTTCATTTCTATTTCCTATTTTATAGAATGGAATCATAATGATACAAAGGTATATTATAATTCCAGTATAATATCATATATAATATCATAGTTCCATCCTTTATATGTCCCACATATGGTATTTAACGAATCAAATCACTTTGAGGGGGCGGTAGTCCGCAATTCCGAAAATGAAGATATCGTCTTTACCCATAATGGAAACCAAAAAGGTATGCCCAAAATGAAAAAAAACATAATCTTAAGGAAAAAATAAACATATTATATATCATATATAAAAATAGTGACATCATAATGGCCACCATTGAAGGTGTTAAATGAGTATTGAACAATCATCGTTTTGGGAGGCAGAATTTCGCCATCCACGGAAACCGTATGTTCTTTAACCATTTGATGTAGTTGTGTGAGAGTGTAGCTCAAATAAATCTTATAACAACATCCTAGTACATTGAATATACTGGTGTTGTTACAAAATAAGTAAATAAAAAGAGTTTAGGGGGTTGGAGAAGCAAATTAAAACAAATGAACATGAGAGAATGAGTTACCATTAAAAGTGTAACTCTTTTTGATTTGAGCCTAAAGGATTCCTTTGAAAGGATTCTGCCCAAAGGGAATCCTCTAGTATGAGGATAGGGATGTGGAGAGAGTAAATGGGCAGGGGTTGGCCGAGCCAAAGGCTTGAGGAGTGTGTGAAATGAGGTAGAGGTGGGGGCCTTTTATAAGAGGAGAGGAGGGGCACTTTTTGGAAAGTAAAGAAATATTACTTTATTTGAAAATGTTTTTCGGTATTAAAAGGTACCACATTGATATAATTCGTGGATAAGGTGATAAGGGTTCGAAATCCACTCATAAAATTGGTTTTGGACATGTTTAGTTCATAGATTTTACATTACCTTTCCATTTTATTTAAATCGTCAAATAATGAGGTCATCGCTGCATCATCATGATGTCATAAATAATTTAATTTATTTAAAGTCTAAAAATTATAAAAAAAGTAATATGATGTAGGAAATCTTTTTATCTTTCCAATGAATATTTATAATCAAAAATCTGATCTTTATAACCCCATGTAAAAATTATTTTCGTAAAACATATTATGTTTGTGTCATTTTTACTTTTACATTAAATAAAAAGTAATTTATGTCATTTCCCAACCAAAGTGGATCCATGGGGTCCCCAAGTTGACCCATGGCTTGTCTTGGTCGTCCATGACACAACCAATAAGTTTGGTACATGTGTCTAGGTCATTTCATATTATTAAAGCATTATTTATACCTTAAACTACCCTAATTACCACTAATCGCGATTAAAAACTTAATAAGTTACTATTCACCAAAAAAAATATTTTAATCCCATTGAACCACATTTTACTTCTTAATGACAACCATGTATTTCGGATTTTCAAAATTCAATACAAATTAGTGGTAAACTTTCATTTAACTGAAAAATCAGTTTGCTTGATTACCA
The DNA here is from genome assembly GCA_963277665.1 of Viscum album. Taxonomy (NCBI): domain Eukaryota; kingdom Viridiplantae; phylum Streptophyta; class Magnoliopsida; order Santalales; family Viscaceae; genus Viscum; species Viscum album. The sequence goes on along the minus strand of OY728148.1, from coordinate 652,995,278 downwards.
CTTAGTGGTTTCACTATTCATCAAAAATTGATGTTTTTTAGAAAATTACCAAAAATTCACCCTAAGATATATTTGATATTACAAATTAAAAAATGAAGTCTATTTTACAAAATTCAAATCATATAAGTCACATTAATTAATTTAATAATTAACTCATGCTGCCAGAGCAAATAGCGTGTTTTTACAAAACAATAAGTATCAAAAGATTGAAACCAGTTTAAGTCTAATTTCAAAGTGAAATTGATTCCGATGACCACCATTAGATAAAATGGTCAAAATATATTCTAATTTCACTTCAAAACCAATTCAAAACATAATCCAATCATATAAATAATTTAGATTAAAAAGCAGTTTTGATGTAAAATGCAGTATTTTTCACTATTCATTAAAAAATGAACATTGTCAGAAAAATACCAAAAATTCACACAAGGTAAATTTTGATGTCCCAATCATAAAGAATAAGTTTAATTTGACAAACATAGTTTATAAAATTGTCAAAAGATAGATTCGAAAATGGTTTTCCATCAAAAGGCAGTAAAACAATCATTTAAGAATATTAGTGTATTCCATGCATAAGATTGTATTTATTTTCATTTTAAGCCTCTATAACACTATCTTAATCATTAATAGACATAGATAAAAATATCTATTATTCATTAATTACTTGGGATGTTACATCCTTCCCCCTTTAGAAAATTGCGTCCCCATAATTCATTTACTTATCGAATAAATGGGGGTACTTATCCCTCATTGCATTTTCAGATTCCCATGTTGCCTCTTCAATCATGTGGTTTTTCCACAAAACCTTTACCTGCTTAATCACCTTATTCCGTAACACTTGCTCCATGTGGTCAAGAATCTGGACCGGTTGTTCCTCATAAGATAGGTTCTCTTCCAGCTGAACTACCTTTGGACTCAAAACATGAGATGGATCTGGCATATACTTTCTCAACATCAAAACGTGAAAAACATTGTGTACCTGAGATAAACTCGGAGGTAAATCCACTCGGTATGCAACTGATCCAACTCTCTCCAGAATTTCGTATGGTCCAACAAACCTTGGACTCAACTTTCCTTTCTTACCAAATCTCATCACGCTTTTCCAAGGAGAAACCTTGAGAAAAACATGATCACCTACCTCGAAAGATAAATCCTTCCTCCGGTTATCCGCATAACTCTTCTGCCTGCTCTGAGCTGTTCTCATGTGTTTCTGAATCAGCTGAACTTTTTCTACCATCTCTTCTACCAATTCTGGTCCCATCAACTTCCTTTCACCCACTTCATCCCAGAAAGCTGGAGTTCGACACCGCTTCCCATATAATGCCTGAAATGGTGCCATCTGTATACTGGAATGAAAAATGTTATTATATGAAAACTCAACCAAAGAAAGATGTTGGTCCCAACTTCCCTGATAATCCATAGAACAAGCTCGAAGCATATCCTCCAATGTCTGAATTGTTCATTCTAACTGCCCATATGATTGAGGATGAAAAGCTGTACTAAAATTTAATTCAGTACCCAATGACTTCTGAAGGCCTTTCCAAAAGTTAGAAGTAAACCTGGGATCACGATCTGATACAATGGAGAGAGGAACTCCATGTAACCTGACTATCTCTTTAAGATACAAACGGGAAAGTTGATCAAAAGAGAAAGTATCTCGTATAGCAAGGAAATGAGCAGATTTGGTCAAGCGATCAACAATAACCCAGATTGCATTATTACCTCGAGATGTCTTCGGTAATCCAACAACAAAGTCCATGGATATATTCTCCCATTTCATCTCTGGCACTGGTAAAGGCTGAAGCATCCCTTTCGGTAACTGCCGCTCTGCTTTAACCTACTGACAAGTCAAACACTTCACAGTAAAATCAGCAATATCTCTTTTCATTCTGTCCCACCAGTAATACTCCCGCAGATCTCTATACATCTTAGTACTGCCCGGATGAACTGAAAACGGAGAACTATGAGCTTCACATAACAACTCTCTCTTCAACTGTGAATCACAAGGCACACACAATCTCTTCCCAAATCTCAAAACACAATCATTATCAATGTTGAATTCAGGCAACTTACCTTTCTGAACCAGCTCTATCTTTTCCTGCAACTCACTGTCTTGCTTCTGTGCTTGCTTGATTCTATCTGATAGAGAAGATCTCACTGATACCTGAAACAAAACAGAAGGACTTCCTACACCAACAACTTCTATGCCAAAGTTCATCAAATCGTTAACCAAAGGATCACATTCCAACCGCAACATTGTTAATGAAGCATTACTTTTTCGACTCAAAGCATCAGCCACTTTATTTGCTTTTCCCGGATGGTAATGAATTGTACAATCATAATCCTTGATTAATTCAAGCCATCTCCTCTGTCTCATGTTTAACTCTTTCTGAGTGAATATATACTTTAAACTTTTGTGATCGGTATATATTTCACACTTTACTCCATACAAATGATGCCTCCAAATTTTTAAAGCAAAAACAACAGCAGGTAATTCCAAATCATGTGTAGGGTAATTTACCTCATGAGTTTTCAACTGTCGTGAAGCATAAGCAATTACCTGATCATTCTGCATTAGGACACAACCAAGTCCTTTCAATGAAGCATCACTGTATATAACAAACTCACCATTCCTGGAAGGTAGTGCCAAAACTGGAGCATTCACCAATCTTCTTTTCAATTCCTGAAAACAATCATCACATTCTTTTGTCCAGATAAACTTAACACCCTTCCGAGTTAGCTTAGTCATTGGACTAGATAACCGTGAGAAATTTCTAACAAACCTTCAGTAATAGCCCGCCAAACCAAGGAATCTACGAATCTCGGTTACATTTGTGGGTCTTGGCCATTCTTCCACAACTTTTGTTTTTGCAGGATCAACAGTTATTCCATCTTTAGAAACAATGTGACCAAGGAAAGAAATTTGTTGCAACCAAAACTCACACTTGCTGAATTTCCCATACAATTTCTTTTCTTTTAAGGTTTGCAAGATAATCCTTAAATGTCTTTCATGCTCCTCTTTACTTTTAGAAAACACCAAAATATCATCAATGAAAACCACCACAAACTTATCCAAGAACTCATGGAAAATTCTATTCATTAAGTCCATGAATACAGCAGGTGCATTGGTTAGCCCAAAAGGCATTACTACAAATTCATAATGGCCATATCTCATACGGAACGCGGTCTTTGGAATATCTACCTCCTTTACCTTCAGCTGATGGTACCCAGATCTTAGGTCAATCTTTGAAAAAAACTGAGCTCCCTGGAGCTGATCAAACAAATCATCGATATGAGGCAAAGGATATTTGTTCTTAACAGTGATATTTTTCAAGGCTCTATAATCAATGCAAAGTCTCATAGAACCATCTTTTTTCTTAACAAACAAAACAGGAGCACCCCATGGTGATGTGCTAGGTCTAATGAAACCTTTCTCTAATAAATCTTGCAATTGCTCCTTCAACTCTAAAAGTTCAATTTTTGCCATTCGATAAGGGGGTTTTGAAATTGGCTTAGCATCAGGAACTAAGTCAACAGTAAACTCAACTTCCCGATCTGGTATTATTCCATGCAACTCATCAGGAAAAACATCAGGATACTCATTTACCACTGGCACATCATTAATCTGAACATTTCCTTTTATTTTCAACGACATGTGCAAGGTAACATTCATTTCCATCTTTTACAAGTTTCTCGGCCTCTTGATATGTTATCAAAAGTAAGGGTTCATTCTTGTAAACAAACTGAAAGTCTTTCTGAAAAGAAACTTCTTTAGATCTACAGTCAATCTTAGCATGGTAAATAGAGATCCAATCCATACCCAGGATAACATCAAACTCTACTAGAGGTAGAACAATAAGGTTTGCAAGTAGGTTCTTTCCACAGATAAGGATAGGAAGATTCTTATAAATTCTTTTTGCCTCAACATTTTCCCCAGGTGTTTTTACCAAAAGTTCAGGAGTCATTTCTTGAGATGGTATTCCCATTTTACTAGAAAAGGTTTCAGAGATGAAAGAATGTGTAGACCCCGAATCAAACAACACACTGGCATAATCTGAAAAAACAAACAAAGTACCTGATACCACTTCATTTTATGGCCCGACATCTGCTGAAGTAGTTGCAAAGGATTTCACTACCCCTTTCTGCTTGTAGTCTAACTGCTTCCCATCACTCAAGCTCTTTGTCGGACACTCGTTTGCATAGTGACCCATCTCATTGCACTTATAACATTTCACTAACTGTAAATCAAATTTGTTCTTACCTTCACCTTGATCCTTTTCAGTGCAATCACGATCCTTATGTCCCATCTTACCACATCGGTAGCACTTCCCAGAATTCAGAAGACATTCCCCAGCATGCCTTTTTCCACATTTATCACAAACTGGAAACATAGTTCTCTTACTATCAGACTTTTTTGAAGAATTCTTACCTTTCTCCTGCCACCTCGGTCTCTTATTCTACTGGTAGTTATAGAAAACTTGGTCATTGGAAAACTCCATTTCCACCTTCTCAGCACATCGAACAAGATTTTCATAACTTTTAAACTCACGAGAAGCTAATGCCCTTCGATATACTGGCTTTAATCCTGAGTAAAAACGATTGATTTTACTATCAAGGTCCCAGATAAAATTTGGAGCATACCTTGCCAATCGAGTGAAACTTTCTTCATAGGCAGCCACTGAGTCTTCCTCTTGCCTCAATTCCAAGAATTTCTTTTCCATCCTAAGTCGAACAGCCTTAGGAAAATACTTCTCAAGAAACATACCTTTTAATTCATCCCAGTCAAGAGCATCAATCTCATCGGCGTCCCTGATATTTTTAACCATAGACCACCACTGATCTTCTTCACCCTACAAACGGTAAATAGCAAGACTAACCTTTTGATTGTATGAACACCCCATGACATCAAAAATCTTCTCCAGTGCTTTAATCCACCCTTCAGCTAGAACAGGGTCAGATGATCCTCTGAATGATGGTGGATGTTGCCTCATGAAATGTTCCACCACTGACATGTTCCTCTGCGGTTGATCTGGCTGATCTCGTGCATAGATACCACCTCCATTTATCGCTTGAGTCAACTGCGCCATTACTGCAACAAACTGTTCTGTTCCAATTCCGACCATTTCTGGATGCTGATTCGGAAGGTTATTTCCTTCTGTATGCCTTCCTAGCACTGCTTCCCTGTTTCCTCTGCGGAAAACCATTCTAAACAAACATGTCTTAGATGAAGCAACATGGTAATCTTTAAATGCTATATCATTTCGAAAAAAAATATTTTTGGATAATCATTTAATAGAATTCTAACTCCTAAAGTTATCTAAACCGACCTCTGATACCAACTATAAGGCCCCAGCCTTAAACCTTACTTAATCTTGAGTTATTACAAGATTACACATTGAGGATCTTTTCGGGTTTAGAGTTTTAGGGAATTAGATCATAAAACCTGCATTACATTCCACATATAAACAAAGTGGTTACATAAATATAGTATTCTTCATTCCCATCAAAGGAAACATATTTAAAATAAAACATGGATTCATTCTTGACACTTCCTTGAAACTATCATCATATCATGTACCTTTCCCTTGACCTGTGAAAACATTTCAAAAAAAACTTGGGATGAGCATAAAAATCTCAGTATGGGCTATAAAAATATGGAAAGGAAACAAGGGTACATATGTACATAAGGATGAGATCATACTTTACCCATAAAGCATAAGCACTTTAACATACCTCATCAAATCATGAATTAATCATAGAAATCATAAGACATAAAGGTAACTTGAGGCATTCATAACATTCTTACGTAGGGAGTAACCCTCTTGGTTACGTTTGGAATACCCATCACAGTATATTCCCTAAATCTCTTCGGAGAAACCTTAAAGTTTCACTCCTTCGCGTTACCCAATGCATTGGAGAACTATAACGGGCTCACCCACCCTTAGTTTATCATGGAACCACCCTTCTTCATAATAATTCCCAAGAACCATAACATAATCATATCACATAAAACATGCATAAAAGAAACATAACATTTCCACATTTCAATCACGAGATATCAATACAACACATTGATATAATAAAAACATTATGAAAACCATTTTCAATACCAAAGTAAAACATGGTATTTATTTTTCGTTTTAAAAAAAACGTATGGCTTGTAGAGGAAGCCGAAACTCAAATAACGGTCACGACGGCAGAGAAGTCGTTGTCGCCGCATACGTACGACAAAAACATTCCCTTTTGTCATTTAGTAAACACTTTGTATAAAAAAGATTCCTTTTGAATAAACGTAAAATTCAAAGGGGTTTATACACCGTATAAAAGAAAGTTGTGTATAAAATAAAATATGCCTCAATGAAAGGAGATTGAGACGAAGTCCCATACCTCGGGTCCGACTTGACTCGATCGTTATTTAATGTCCTGAATAATAAACCTGAGTTAATTTCTACTTGCTTAAGAACCTTTTTCAAGTTCATTATTCCTTTTATATCACTTATTACCATGTCATGAACACTATGTAATTATTTAAGTTAATAATAGTCGTTTTAACGATCATTAGTACTTGAGTCAAAAATAAGCCCTTTATAGTTACATGTTGTTCATGTATTCATTATATCCAGAATGGTATTCATGATGTAGATATCATATATTTCATATATATCCAGTACATACATGCATTTATAATCTTACATAATCATTTAGAGGTAAGAAATGAAATGCACCGTTCATGGAGACGGTAAGCCATACGTACGCATGAATGCTACTTTCATTTCTATTTCGTATTTTATAGAATGGAATCATAATTATATAAAGGTATATTCTAATTCCAGTATAATATCATATATAATATCATAGTTTCATCCTTTATATGTCCCACATATGGTATTTAACGAATCAAATCACTTTGAGGGGGCGGTAGTCCGCACTTCCTAAAATGAAGATATCGTGTTTACCCATAATGGAAACCATAAAGGTATGACAAAAATGAAAAAAAAACAGAAGATTAAGGAAAAAATAAACATATTATATATCATATATAAAAATAGTGACATCATAATGGACACCTTTGAAGGTGTTAAATGAGTATTGAACAATCATCGTTTCGGGAGGCAGAATTTCGCCATCCACGGAAACCGTATGTTCTTTAACCATTTGATGTCGTTGTGTGAGAGTGTAGCTCAAATAAATCTTATAACAACATCCTAGTACATTGAAGATACTGGTGTTGTTACAAAAGAAGTAAATAAAAAGAGTTTAGGGGGTTGGAGAAGAAAAATAAAACAAATAAACATGAGAGAATGAATTACCTTTAAAAGTGTAACTCCTTTTGATTTGAGCCTAAAGGATTCCTTTGAAAGGATTCTTCCCAAAGGGAATCCTCTAGGATGAGGAGAGGGATGTGGAGAGAGTAAATGGTCAGGGTTTGGCCGAGCCAAAGGCTTGAGGAGTGTGTGAAATGAGGTAGAGGTGGGGGCCTTTTATAAGAGGAGAGGAGGGGCACTTTTGGAAAGTAAAGAAATATTACTTTATTTGAAAATGTGTTTCGGTTTTAAAAGGTCCCACATTGATATAATTCGTGGATAAGGTGATAATGGTTCTAAATCCACTCATCCAATTGGTTTTGGACATGTGTAGTGCATAGATTTTACATTATCTTTCCATTTTATTTAAATCGTCAAATAATGAGGTCATCGTTGCATCATCATGATGTCATAAATAATTTAATTTATTTAAAGTCTAAAAATTATAAAAAAAGTAATATGATGTAGGAAATCTTTTTATCTTTCCAATGACTATTTATAATCAAAACTCTGATCTTTATAACCCCATGTAAAAATCGTTTTCGTAAAACATATTATGTTTGTGTCATTTTTACTTTTATATTAAATAAAAAGTAATTTATGTCATTTCCCAACCAAAGTGGATCCATGGGGTCCCCAAGTTGACCCATGGCTTTTCTTGGTCGGCCATGACACAACCAATAAGGTTGGGACATGTGTCTAGGTCATTTCATATTATTAAAGCATTATTTATACCTTAAACTACCCTAATTACCACTAATCGCGATTAAAAACTTAATAAGTTACTATTCACCAAAAAAATATTTTAATCCCATTGAACCACATTTTACTTCTTAATGACAACCATGTATGTCCGATTTTCAAAATTCAATACACATTAGTGGTAAACTTTCATTTAACTGAAAAATCAGTTTGCTTGATTACCACTTAGTGGTTTCACTATTCATCAAAAATTGAAGTTTTTCAGAAAATTAACAAAAATTCACCCTAACCTATATTTGATATTCCGAATTAAAAAATGAAGTCTATTTTACATAATTCAAATCATATAATTCACATTAATTAATTTAATAATTAATTCCCGCTGCCAGAGCAAATAGCGTGTTTTTACAAAACAATAATTATCAAAAGATTGACACCAGTTTAAGTCTAATTTCAAAGTGAAATTGATTCCAATGACCACCATTGGATAAAATGGTAAAAATATATTCTAATTTCACTTAAAAACCCATTCAAAACATAATCTAATCATATAAATAAATTAGATTAAAAAGCAGTTTTGATGTAAAATGCAGTATTTTTCACTATTCATTAAAAAATGAACATTGTCAGAAAAATACCAAAAATTCACACAAGGTAAATTTTGATGTCCCAATCATAAAGAATAAGTTTATTTTGACAAACATAGTTTATAAAATTGTCAAAAGATAGATTCAAAAATGGTTTGCCATCAAAAGGCAGTAAAACATTCTTTTAAGAATATTAGAGTATTCCATGCATAAGATTGTATTTGTTTTCATTTTAAGCCTCTATAACACTATCTTAATCATTAATAGACATAGATAAAAATATCTATTATTAATTACTTACTTGGGATGTTATAGTAGATCTAGAGGAAACCAAAGAGAAACCAAGAGAAGAGACTTACCCAGGAGAAACCACCTTCAAACCGCCTTGAAACCTATTTGAATCGCTTACAAAATGAGTGGAAGGGCCCTGAAAAACCCTAAGAATAAAAAATACATAGTGAGGATCTAGTGGGATAAGATTTGGAGTAAAATATGTTAAACTCAAGGGAGATAGGATATAAAAACCCTCTTTTTAAGTGGTCTCACAGTTTTCCCGCATAGTTTGGAAAACCGTTATCTAACCGTGCGCATGAAACTTTCTTGAGATAAGGGGTATACATAGTTGCCTCACATGGTTTGGAAAGCTCTGAGAAGGACTTGAGAAGCCTACTATCACCCCATGCATGTTTTCTTGGATAACCTACTTGGTTTTCCCTAATCATGATAAAACTGTGCGCCCTTAGAAAAACCTCCATACTTATTCAAAATAATTCCAAACTCTCCCAACCTCATCCCAACTCATCCAAACAACTTTAAACGCTTCAAAAAGGCATAGAAAGGCTAGATAACTCAAACAGGGGGAGGGGGTGCTACATTCTCCATACCATTGGACTGCTTTCCTAAAAAATTAGGCAACCATTGCTTTGCCGAAAGAGCTCGGGCCATTTCTTAACCATATCTTTCTACCACTCCCAAGTCTCCTCCCAAATTTGACCATTCTTTTACAAAACATGGAATAAAACGATGATTTTACAATTCAAGATTTTATATTTCCTATCCACAATCTGCACCGGCACGTGCACCAAAGAAGCATACAGTTCTAGATAAACGTGATCCCAATAGATTATAAGGTCCTGATCCGGCTGATACTTTTTCAACTGCGACACATGAAACACATTGTACACTACACTAAACCATGGTGGAAAGGAAAAATGACAATACACCTCTCCAATCCACTCAATTATATCAAAAGTACCAATATACCTCAAAGATAACTTACCCTTCTTCCCAAAATTCTATGTCCCAACCTAGGAGATATTCTCAAAAACACATGATCACCCACCTCGAACGACAACAGTCATCGATGATGCTCCTCATATGATTTCTGGTGACATTTAGGTATCTCTATCTTCTTCCTAATCAAATTGATTTTCTTCATAGTCTCTCTAACAAGGCTCATTCCGATCATCGAAGTCTCACCCAATTCTACCAAACATAGTGGAGAACGACAATGACACCCATATAATGCCTCAAACAGAGCCATATGTATCGAATCCTGATAACTATTATTATTGGTGAACTCCACCAATAGTAAGTGCTCCTCCCATGAACCACTAAAATAAATCATATAATACCTTAACATATTCTCCAAGTTTTATATAATCCTCCCAGATTGGTCTTCCGTCTGAGGATGGTACGTCGTGCTCATCGTCAACTATGTCTCAAGGGCCTGCAGCAATGATTTCTAGAAACGAGATGTGAACCTCAGATCTCTATCTGATACGATCTAAACTGCAACACCATGCCTCTCTACCACCTCCTGAATATAGATTTTGGACAAATCCTCAACTGCATGAGATTCACGAATCGGGATGAAATGGGATGACTTTGTGAGCCAATCCACAATCACCCATATGGAACTGTGCTTCCAGGCCGCTCTTGGGAGACCCATCACAAAATCCATTTCTATCTTCTCCCATTTCCACACTGGGATAGGTAAAGACTGCAACATTCCTACTAGCCACTGATTCTCTTCATTGACTTGCTAACAAGTCAAGCATCTCGAGACAAACCCGACCACATTCCTTTTCATTCCATCCCACCAATATTTTTCCTTCAACGATTTATAAATTTTCTGAATTCTTGGATGGAAAGCCCACTTGAAATTATGATATGCCCTGAGAAGTTCTTCCTGACAAGCCACTTGTACCACCATATGATTCAAAAAACATAAGAATGAATTCCCATTCAGTTCCCAGTTCTCAATGGTCTCCCCACCATTGAGTTTTGACCTCACCTCCATACATATAGAATCAGATGTGTGTGCCTCTTTAAGAAACCCAGCCAAGTCAGGAACCAAATAAACTGAAAATAAGTGTGCTCTGTCACCCTAGTCCTCACATTCCAGCCACATGCCAGCTACGATCAACATCAACTACCACTGATCTGATAACGTCTTCATCACTTGATCATATGATTTCCTAATTAATGCATTAGACACTGAATTGCCTTTTCCCAGTGTCTATATTAAGTCAAAATCAAGCATATGGAGATATTCCATCCATCTCCTTTGTCTCGTGTTCAAATCTCTCTGTGAGAAAATATGCTTTAAGATTATATGATCAGTAAACACTATAAATTTATCATCGAATAGATAATTAAACAACATCTTTAAAGCATTAATCATTGCTGCAATCTCAAAATCATGTGTTGGGTGGTTCTTATCATGAAACCTCAACTGCCATGAGCCATATAGAACCACATGATCCCCCTGCATTGGAATACACCCCAACCCTGATCCCGATGCATCACAATACATCTCATACCCTTTATCTGGTTCTATAAAAACCAATATTGGTGTTGATATAAGGCGATCCTTTATCTCTTCAAAACATTTCTGACACTGCTCGTCCCATTGAAATGGAGCATTCTTACTTGTCAAAGCTTTCATCGATGAAGGTAATTGCGAGAAATCACAAACAAAACGTCGATAATACCCAACTAGACCAAGTAATATCCATATCTAAACAAAATTATTTGGTGGTTTCCATGAGATAATAGCCTCTATCTTTTTCGTATCAACTAAAAATTCCCTCCTAGAAATAACATGGCCAAGGAAATGAACCTCATGTATCAAAAATTCACACTTTTATACTTTGGAATAAAACTGATAATCTCTCAAGATTCCCAACCCAATTTCCAAGTACAGCTCATGATCTACCCTTTTCCTCGAATACGCAAATATATCATCAAAAAATACCACCACAAAAGAATCTAGATATCTCTGAAATATCTGATTCATCAATTCCATGAACACTGTTGATGCATTCGTTTGACAAAAGGGTATGACTATATGCTCGTAATGTCCATATCTACTTCTGAAATATTTTTTTGGGGATATCCACCTTCTTCACCCAAAATTGGTGATACTCAGACCTCATGTAAATCATGGAGAACCACTAAGATCCCCTCAACTGGTCAAACAAATAATCAATATGTGGAAATGGATATAAGTTCTTTATCGTAACCTGATTATGTCTACGATAACAAATACAGAGAGGCAAGGTTATATCCTCTTTTTTAGCAAACAAAACTAGTACTACCCATGAAGACATGTTGGGCCAGATGAACCCTTTATTTTTTAACTCTTCCAACTACACCATTAATTCCTAAAATTCTGATAGATCTATTCAGTAAGATAAAAGTGATATAGGACTGGTCCCTGGATGAAGATCAATCGTAAACTCGACTTCTCTGATGGGTGGAAACCTTATGAATTCTTTGGGAAAGAAATCTATAATCTGATCCAAAATTTCTAGAAGAACACTCTACTCAACAACTTCCACTGATTCCAATGACAAGGCCTCTAACTGATATGAGATCGTGCTAACAACTGGTGCCAACAGATCTGTTCCACCCATCTGTGCACTCTTCTCCCCTATAAAGAGATGTCTAAATCTATCCTCCATCACAAAAATAACCGTTTGTGCATAGAAATCAATGTGGGACTTAAAAATTTCAAACCAACCCATTCGTAGGATTATATCATAAGCATCCATCTCAAGCACTGGGAAATCCCACATTAATTTGATTCCAACCATAACTAAGCAACAACCTCGACATAGGAAGGCTCGACACTCTCTTGGACTCAGAGGAGTTTGTAGTTTCAAAACAGAAGGCAAAATTTAAATGTGTAAACCAAACAAATCAACGATGCTAGAAGAAATAACATAATGCAAGGCACCCATATCAAACAAATCTTGCATCAACGTTGAATTTAATAGAACTATACATGACACTGTGGATGGTCCCAACTGATCATCCATCACCGCCTACTCAGCTCCAAACAACTGCTTACCTTCCACACTGTGCTCCATATTACCCTTATGAGGCATCATGGTATTTCGAGAATCACCATGACCCACTTTACTCTATTGCCGAGGGGTATGCTACTGCCCCTATCCCATCGAGGCATAAGACCCATACGACCCCTGAGGAGTGTCACGTACACCCGACCTTGGAAGATTCCGACAATAACACTACATATGTCTGATCTTCTTACAATTATGAAATTCTCGAGGTTATGCCGTACAATCATGTATGATGTGGTTCATATCACCACATTGAAAACATCCTATCTTACTCTGAGGCTTTAGAGGAAGATTCACGGATCCTGTAATGGAATTTTGAACTGTAACCCCACCCTAGAAATAAGTGTCCCTCTTCCACTTAAACCCATCATTCAAGTTACCAATATTCCCTGTGGGTACCAACATGCCTCCCCCGCTTTTAGACCCCACAATATCCCAGTCTATCACCATATCTCAATTCCCCATTTCTATGTAATCATCTATACACATCACCACTATCTTGGAATGAATTTCCCAGTTCAACCCAGCTTGAAAAATTTGTGCTTCAATGATGTACTACCCTCCAACTCAGGTGAAAACTTCACTAAGTTCATAAACATAGCTACATATTCGGTCACTACCATATTCCATTACTTCAAACTGAATAAATCCATTTTTCATTGAATTATTAATGTATGAGGGTAGAATTATTCATTAAACAATTCCTCAACCCCATCCCATGTCACACTTTGGTCCGTCTTGACATGGACCGAAAACTCCCACCACTAAAGGGAAATATCTTCCAACATATTCGTGGATAAATTCACTTTTAGAATTTCTGGTGTTCCAAATAATTCAAATATCTGATTGATTCTATTCATCAACACTTTAGACCTCTCTGGCTCTGAATCACCCCTAATGATGGGTGGATTTTGCCTTTGAAACTAAATCGGATGATCGAAATTCCTTGGTTAATCCACTTTATTCTTACTTCCCACTACTTGTAAAGATTTCACTATACTCTTCAATAGCTTATGGTTCACCTAGGTCTCATGTGCAACCATGTTTTCAGCAGCTTCCTCTGGTTGGTCTCTACGACGCCTACCCGGTTCCATTTCTATCAACACAAAAACAACCATAAGTCTCACTCCCTTAAAAAGAAAGGGTGTATAATTTTCAAATTAAATTACATAAAAAAATCACTACCAGGCTTTCAAAAAGTTTACATTTCCCATATTACACTATTTTGAAAAATCCTCCGTGCTTTGAAAACTAACCCATTTTCAAAATACCACCAGTTTCCATGTTTAAAATCTTTTTGTTTTGACACCCAATTCAGATTTTTCAAAATCAACACATTCATATCACACCATAAATCATTATACCCCAATGAAATATGCATCATAGTGTGAAGTCATTTATACCATGCATTCCATGCTCAACTCATTGGATATACCCATGATAATGAGATTTCCAATGCCTATTAGTGTCTCTAAAATACTTATATACCCAACTACATGGTAACTTGATGTTCAGCAAAAAAGGGTTAGCTGCGTTCTTTTATGCTATACATTCCAAGTTCTGACAATCCTATACCCTGCCACCATCCCAAATCAAGGAATAGACCAAGAACGAGTGCCAACACCAAGACCAATGATGTACACTAAAGATCAAATAACAACTCTCACTTGAAATCCAAGGACCGAACAAATTGATACCACTTGTAACATCATGCCCCACCTCATTGGCTTGAGAGTGCGGAGGAATTATACTTGGCCTTAAGAAATATTCCTAATGTGCCAAAGGATGATAATAAATGTCGAGGGATTCACGAATAAATTAGGGAACTATTTTCCTGTAATACAAACCCATCCAACCAAACAATCCACAAACTATATGATGCATGTAAACAAAACAACCAAACACATGCATTATCAAAAGACAACCAACTAATCCATAAAGATCCCACATACCAAATACCACAGAGCCAAAGTCATAGTACCAAGAGGAAGACTATAACAAGGCTCCAAAAGATCTAGGACACCATCCATATCTCTTCACCAAGATCCATGCTCCAAGAACCACAACATCACCCAAGCTTCATTCCGAACCACTAAAAAAATGAGAATCTTTACTCGAACATGTATCCCAGAATACGACATCTGCAAAAGAACCCAAGTTCCAAAGAAGGGGGTGAGTACTAATACTCCTTATATTTTCCCCAAATAACTTACCTACACACTCCACAAGGAAAGAACTGTTAGCACATTTGTACAAAGTAGTTTATATAAAACATTAAATAGTGAAACCATTACCATAATCCAAACACATAGTTAACAAGCCATGTAAAACAAGGGAAAGACACACTAATCCATAATCCATATCACCATCACACATTAGAAAAACAAATTTCCATATTTCATAGAAACAAAACAACAAAACAACCATGGTGGAACTTCTCGTCCAAACCCATTTACTTCATTCCCAAACCAATGGTACTTCCCACCCACTTATCCTTTGACGGTGGACCTTCTGTCTGCTATCCATCCTATTTTTATTATGGTACTCCCCTCCCACATCACACACAATTAATTAAAGACTAATTATTAACCCATGATTGATCATATCACAAAAAGTTCACCACATCATGAAAACAAAAAATCTACAACCAAACAATACCTCAAGAACATTAACAATTTCAACACATGCCCATTCACATTAATAAATCACTTTTTTTTATTGAAAACAGACTTTAACCATTTTACATTACAACCCACATTTAAATAAACCACACTTTTATTGAAAACCATTTTCATCAAACATTTTTACAAATCAACCCAAGCAACCGATTTTAAAATCATCATTTTAAAATCAAACATCAAGAACATTACACGAAAAATACCACTTTTCCAAAAAAATCCCTATAACATTACCAAATGGATTTCTAACCAAATTCTCACATCAAAATATCCAATTAATGTAAGAAAAAACAATTAATTGGAACAAGACTTCTAGTTCGTACAATGTGGAGTTGATAGAGAATCCACCTACCATTATGTTTCGGGGGAAATCAACCCACACATAAACGCCCCCCAAATCCAATGAATGCACCACCTAACCCATTATAGACCCTCTCAACTAACATAAAAAAGCCTTAAAATCAACACCCAAGAAGCCACAAACCTAGATCTACCTACAACCGATGTCAATATAGACAACCAAGAAAGTGAGAAGAGTAGATCTAGAGGAAACCAAATAGAAACCAAGATAAGGGACTTACTCAGGAGAAACCACCTTCAAAACGCCTTGAAACCTCTTTCAATCGCTTCAAAAATGAGTAGAAGAGCCCCTCAAACCCCTATGAACGAAAAATACTAGTTGAGGATCGAGTGGGAGAAGATTTGAAGTGAAATAGGTTAAACCCTAGGGAGTATGGATTTAAAACCCCTCCTTTTAATAAGCCACACGGTTATCCCACACAGTTTGGAAAATCGTGCGCTGACGGTGTGCATGCTTCTGTCTTGAGATAAGGGGTATGTACTGTTGCCTCGCACAGTTTGGAAAACCGTGCATAGGCCGTGCGAAGCCTACTATCTCCACGTGCACATTTTCCTGGAGAACCTGCATGGTTTCCCCTAACCGTTCTCAAACCATGCACCCTTATAAAAGCCTCCAAACTTGTTCAAAATCATTACAAACTCTCCTAACCTCATCCCAACTCATCCCGAGTACATTAAAAACATCAAAAAGGCATAAACAATTATATATACCTCAAACCGGGGGTGGTACATATTGGAAGACAAATATAAAATAATGGTCATGGAGGCTGAAAATTCATTATCACCGTATATGTTAAAAAACATTCCTTTTGTCGTTTGGTAAAATGAATCATATAAAGTGATTCATTTTTAAGACAATTAAATGAAATTAAAAGTCAAAGGGGTTTATTATACACCATATAAAATTAAAGTGGTGTATAATATGAAAATATTCCTCAATGAAATGATATTAAGATGAAGTACTTCACCTTGAGTCTGTCTTATCACATTCAATTTTTTATTTCTTTCCCTTGGATGATCACATTTACTAACACCTTAACACCTCTATGAATGGTTTTCTGCCTAATATAAGGCCCGAATAATGTGGTTAGGGATTCAAGTAATTGTTTTGGGTAGAACTTCACAAAAAAATGTTTTGGAAGTGTGAGTAATAGAGAGGAGTGAGTTCATTTTTATAGGAGAGGGCAGCGGCACCCTTGGAATTATTAAAAGTATTAAATTAATATAAATTCAATTTTAATTCCAAATGAGTAAAAATTAATATTATTATAATATAGGATTATTTTGGGTATAAATATAATCATCCAATTAGAATTAGACAAGTTTTGAATAATTTTTAATCCGTATCTTTTTTGATTTAACCTTTTTAACTCTTACTGTTTAAACAACCAATTGACACTTTGAGAGTTAAAATAATTACCAAACCATTCCAGACGTCCAATTAATTAGTAAGTAATGAAATTTTAAGAGTTTTATCATATTTTTGGATTAATATTATATTTTTAGAAATTTTATATCATTTAATTAAATATTTTATATATTAGAAATATGAATTATGTCAATTTTGACACTTTCTATTACATGAATTGTTTAAAATATCATAAAACATTATTCCTACAAAAAACTACATTATGTCAATACTAACATGTCGTATCCATTTATAAAATTCATTTATGGCATTCGATATTTCAAATTATATTTATTTTAATACTATTAATATCATTTATTTAATTCTTTCTCTAACACCCCAAGCTTCCACTGTACGTTTCCGTTTGAATAATACAATAGCTTGCGTTGTATGTAATATCGAGTTCAAACACACCACGACCAACCAAACTGGCCATTATGAATAGTAATACCCACTTTTTGAAACTTTAAAATTTTATTTTTCAAAATGGACTTCATTTTAGGATTCAGAATATCAAAATTAGCTTAGGGTGAATTTTTGGTATTTTTCTGAAAACATTCAATTTTTGATGAATAGTGAAAAACACTGCGTTATTTTTTAAAACTGACTTTTTATTTAAATAATTATTTATTTTATTTAAATTTATTTTAAGTCAAAATAGATAAGTAATACCTATATTAGTTCAATTTAATTCATTAGTGTCATTTTATAATAAAATTATATATATATAATTTTATTGAACCTTATTCTGTCTTTTAACCAACTTCTAGGCATGTTAGATAATTTGCATAAAACATAATTTTACCACTTCTATGAATTGAATTTAAAACATCCTAGAGACACAGTTGATATCAGTAAGTAAAATTTGGTTCAATAAGATTAAAATAATTTTTGTTGAATATTAACTTTTGACTATTATTTACCACGGTTAAAAGTAAATTGGGTAATTAAAGGTAAAAATGATTTTATTATTACCCTAAAACATGTCCTAATTCTATTGGATAAGAGTATTTCGACCAAAAAAATATTAGGAATAAAATATGATCCTTTTGGTCCACTTGGATTAGATGAAGACATTTATTATTATTTTATTTATAGAAGAGTTAAAAGTGTTCAATTCAAATGTTCATAACTAAAACATTTTTAATATAGGGTTACACAAAAGATACATTCGATTATAAATATTCATTATAAAGCTAAAAATATTTACTACATAATGGAATTTTATTATAATTTTTAGACATTAAATAATTAAATTTATTTATGAAACAATGATGATGCAGTAATTAACTTATTAATGAAAGATTAAAATAATTGATATTATAAATATCCAAATAAATGTAAATTGAGAATTCTGATTAATTCCACGAATTTTATAGTTTAATATGACATGTTAGGGTTTATTAAATGAATTGTTTTTGAAGTAATCATCTCATTAGGACTTTAAAAAAAATAAAATACTAAATAGTGTCAAAATTGACATAAATGAGTTTTTATGACAAATACTATATTTTTAAATAATATAATAGTCCTAAAAGTTTAATGTTCTTCCAAAAGACTTAGATAATAATATATATGTCATTAATGAACCACTTGGGGTTATATTGGCATTTTATAGTAATTTTATTAATCATATAATATAATGATAAATGGAGACATGGTAAAAGATATACTATTTAACTAAGAGTTAAATCTAAAAGATAAGGTTAATATGGTGATCTAAACCTATATAAAACCTCTTTTTTGAACGTTATTAGACCCATAACCACCTTATATTCTAAATAAATCATTTTTGAGTAATTATAAAACGAATATTATTGTATAGTAAAATAATATTTCAAGCTTTTCCTAAAGTAAATCTCACCTCTCTTATAAAAGGGTACTTCCCATTATCTCAAAATAAAACCTCCAAAACCATTTTTATCAGACAAAACCTGCTAAACTATCCTCCAAACTACCCTCAATTCCACATATAGGCATAAATTTGACCATAAATCCTACCTAAGGAGCCTTTTTGATCAACTCAAAAGGAAACACCCGAAGAAGAGGTAATAATTTCACCACCACTTTCAATGTTTATTTCTTCATCCACTTTCTCTTTAATTGTTATTTACATACAAAATAATAACTCCAGTACCTTCTAAAAATATGATGTTATTATAAATATGGTACAAACATACTCATTATTCAATACATCCTATGAATTCCAATGTCACCATGCGTGCACACGTATGGTTTACCGTCTCCACGCCGTGGTGTAATTTGTTATTCAACATTGTGTTATTTGGATGGATATAATGATGAGTAATATGTATATAAATAATTTAAATAACATGATAGTTTCTCTGTAAAATTAATATACCATCCAATTCTACACCTTTCAATCATTAAGGAAATTATGGCATCGCTCGTGTGTACATACGGCTTACTGTCTCCACAACACGATGAGAATCATTTCTAGGTTAACCATTAAACTAGGATTATAAAAATATATATTATTAATAAGTATGTAATATATGAAATAATAATGCTACTGGATATATATATATATATATGTACTTACATATATCTTATTCACTTACTTCCGTTCAATACTATATGAAAACAGAAACAACATTTATGCGTACGTACGGCCTACCGTCTCTATAAATGGTGTTTTACATTTCATATATCTATCTATTATGCATATTTATATTATGAATAGATATTATATATAAATCATGTTTTATATTTGGGAATTATTTAAATCATCCTCTAAATGATACAATCAAAAATAACAAGTTGAAACACGTACGATAATGAAAGCGATTATTACCCAAAATATTAATTTAACATGGAAATAATTTTTAAATCGGTACTATAAAGTCATAAATTAATCTTGTATGATATAATAAATATGAATATAGTTACGGTTTAATTTAATAACATAGTATGGTCATTATACAGGAGGTTAAATGTACCCTCGACCAAAGGAAAGTGCATGGTAAGGGTTAATTCATCAATCTCATTATTATCTGAGATTGTTTATGTTTATGTATTTTCTAGGAAATATTTGTTATCCATGTACATGTTTCATAAAATAAATTTCAAAATGATTATTTTAAGGTAATATTTAACTTAAACTTTATTTTAAATGTTTTAAATATTTATTCTTCAAAATATTTCTCATTAATGTCTATGTTTTGAAAATGGTTTTAAGGATTTATTTATAGGGGCATGATTGTTTTAAAATGTTAATTCCTTTCATAAGATTAAAAGTGGTATGGGACACTTTGATTCAAAAATATCTTTTTAATTTCTTCCTTTATAAATGTGTGACTTTTAAATGATTTTACAAAAAGGGATATTTCTCTCAAAAACATTTATTGATCATTTTCAACTATGTCAAAAAAATTAATTGGATATTATTCTTGATTAAGGTTGATTTATTATAATAAAATATTCCATATTGTATCAAATGAGTTATGATATGTTAGACTGTGGATTTACAATTTTTATACCCTTCATGGTATATGGTTGAAGTATTTACATTTTGTATTCCAGTTTTAATATAAATGTTTACGTTATGTTTCAACATTTTCATATGAGGAATGCAGTGGAATTAGTAAGTGATGGTTGGGGCCCTCTATAGCCCCTTGATGCATCAATAGGTCTCATGAGACAAACTAGTTTCTTGTCAGAAGGTCTTGAAAAAAAATTATTTGTAGTATTGGCATGAGGCCTTGACTATGTGGTAATGATGTCCGGGGTTAGGCATTCCCACATTATAAAATTAATTATTACATGTGATTATTAGACTAGTAGAATATCCATGTGCATGTTTATATGGTAATGTTTGATTTATTTTCCATATATTATGTTCATGTTTATTTTTAAAAGGATCTTGTTTTTATTACACATAATTCCTTAATAGTTTTTGGATTCCACTAAATTATTTACCCATACTGACCATCTAAGCTCCCCCCTTTCTTATGTTTTGTTTTCCCTGGATTCCAAGAAGTGTATTATGTTTGGTATGCATGGTT
Organism: Viscum album; assembly: GCA_963277665.1. NCBI lineage: Eukaryota > Viridiplantae > Streptophyta > Magnoliopsida > Santalales > Viscaceae > Viscum > Viscum album. Next base: position 652,973,844 of record OY728148.1, on the reverse strand, counting down.
AAACTAAGGTAATAATGGTGTATTAAAAGGATTATTTATGTTGTGTTTTATGTTTTAATGTGTAATGTAATGTTCATGTATGTAATCAATTTTTCAAGACTACTAAACGGATCAGTCCATTTAGACATGATTCCTTGTAATCATGCCAACATATTAAAATAATGCACTGACTCCGGGCTTCTGGGATTAGGGCATTACAATTAGTATCAAAGTAAGTTTAGTAAAAACCTTGGAAGTTAGATTTAGAAAAACTCTGATTTGAGAACATTATCCTTAGATAGACTTTGAGGATTAGTATAGAAGAATTTTCTAGAATTTTGGTACTGTACAATTTTTTTGTATTTTCCAATAAATACATCTCTGTCTGGATACGAGTAGGTAAAGGCGACTCTAGCACATATGTACCTAGGAGTGAAAACTCCGACAAGGAGTTTCGATCTTTACCCGGGGTATCCTGGTACATGACAACAGGTCTTGCTGCACTCTTGTTTACGACACTCATGGGGGATATGGCTAAGATAATTCACATTTTATTTACAAACCATTATGAAGGATTTCTGAGTATATACCTCCTCAAAGATTTTTTTTATTATTATGGATTATATCCATAAACTGTTTAATTTATGTTAAGTGTTTTACAAGTTTGGAATTATGTTTTGGGACTCATAAACTAATACAGTGTATATAATTGTTTGAAAATGGAGACTAGTGGATGGAATGGAAATTGTATCAACCCATGTAATACATGTAGGGATTGGAATCCTATTAAAGATAATTATAGTAGAGTTGGTGATGAAACTTGTGCTGATCATCTTATCACTATACTGGGACAAGTCACTCAGGTTATGAATAATAACCTTACCCATATGGATCACCCTGATCCACAATGTGGAGGATCATTATTAGATCGCTTAATGAGGCAACAAACAATAACATTCAGTGGGACTAAAAATCCATTTTTAGCTGAGAAATGGATAAGTTCCTTAGAGAAAATATTTCATGCTTTGGGAAGTAGAGAAAGGGAAAAAGTTTTCATGGTATTTTATCGCCTCACGGGAGATTCAAATCAATGGCGGTCATTAATTAAAAACACAAAGAATAATTAAGAAGTATCAAATATGGAATCAAGGGAGTTTAAAGTGATTTTCTTAGAAAAATACTTTCTTCATGACCATTGAGCGGATATGGAATGGAAATTTCTGAGTCTAAGGAAAAGGAGATGGCTCTAACTACTCAAGAATTATGATTGCACAATAATCTACCACCCGGGGAAGGAAAATAAGGTGGAAGATTCTTTGAGTAGAAAGGGTCATGGTGTTTTTAACAAGATGAGAGTTGAAAGGGATCCTATGTTCATGGATCTATTAAAAATGGATATGGGAATAATCATGGAAGGTGAAACATCAATATTTTTCAAATGTTTTGTAGACCATCTTTACTAAAAAGGATAAAAAGTTCTTAGACCGATGACGTGGAGTTTCAAAAAAAATTAAAGATGTGAATGAAGGGAGATTGATTGAATTCATATATGAAGATGGAATTTTGAAATTTTGGAAGAGGCTTTGTGTTCCTGATATACCTCATATAAAAATGGAATTGTTGGCTAACGGTCGTAGCTCCAATTTCCTGATACACCCTGGTAGCACTAAGATGTATAGAGATTTGAAAGAACATTTTTTGTGGGACAACATGAAGAGGGATATTGTTAATTATGTGTCAAGATGTATGGTTTTTCAACAGGTTAAGTCTCGAAGAAAATATCCTGGAGGAGTCATGCAACCTCTTCCCATACGTGAGTGAAAATGGGATGATATTATGATGGACTTTGTCATGGGGCTACCAAAGACTCCGAGAAGGAACAATGCAATATGGGTCATTGTTGATTGTTTTATCAAGTCGGCACATTTTCTTGCTATAAGTGAAGATTTACCACTTTAATTTTTAGAAGGAATATATATTAATGAACTTGTAAGAATTCATGGAGTACCCCTATTTATTGTTTCTGATCATGATAACTATTTTACATCAAGATTCAGGAAAAGTATTCTGAAGGCCTTGGATAATGAACTTCATTTGAGCACTTCCTACCACCCTCAAACTGATGGACACTCATAACGGACTATTAAAAATTTATAAGAAATGTTGGGATCTTTCTCACTTGACTTTCAAGGTATGTGGGATCAGTATTTACTTCGAGAATAATTTTCCTATAACAATAGCTTCCATTCAAGTATTCAGATGGCACCATATGAAGTGTTATACGGAAAAGAGATGTTGCACACCAACATTTTGGGATGATGTTGGTGAAAGAAAACATGTAGGCCCATAACTTTTTGAGGAAACAATGGAAAAGGTGAAGTTTATCTAAACCCACATCAAAGAATCTCAAAGTAGGAAAAAGAGATATGCTGATAACCTAAAAAAATATTTGGAATTTCATGTTGGAGATCATTTTTTCTTGAAAGTATCTCCATGGAAGGGTGTTATAAGTTGCAGTATGAAGGAAAATTATGTCTCAGGTACATAGAACCTTTTGAAATTCTAGAATGAATTGGAGATGTAGCTTACTGTTTGGAAATGCCACCAAGTCTCTCCAAAGTTCATGATGTGTTCCATGTATCACTGTTGAGAAAATACATGTCTTACCCAATGTGTGTACTCTCCAATGAAGAAATCGAACTAGAACCTAATCTGTCTTATTGTGAAGAGCCCATCAAGATTTTGATACTAGAGAACAAGTGATGAGAAACCGGATGACTCTTTTGGTAAAAGATCTATGGAGAAACCATAAGATAGAAGAGGCAATGTGGGAACCTGAGGAACTTATGATGAATAAACACCCAAATATTTTTATGCAGTAGTATTCTAGAAATTTCAAGGATGAAATTATTTGAAGGAGTGGAGAATTTAACACCCCAAGTTTCCATAGTATGTTTCCCTTTGAATAATACAATAGCTTGCGTTGTATGCAACTTCGAGTTCTAATACACCACAACCAACCAAACTAGTCGTTATGAAATGTAATGCCCACTTTTTGAAACTTTATAAATTTTATTTTTCAAAATTGACTTTGTTTTTGGATTCAGAATATAAAAATTATATTAGGGTGAATTTTTGGTATTTTTCTAAAAACTTTCAATTTTGGATGAATAGTGAAAACACTGTGTTATTGTTTAAAAATGACTTTTTATTTAAATAATTATTTATTTTAAGTAAAAATAGATACATAATACCTATATTAGTTCAATGTAAATCATTGGAGTCATTTTATAATAAAACAAGATATATAAAATCTTATTGGACTTTTTATCTTCTTTTACCCACCTGCTAGGCACATTAGCAGATTTGCATAAAACGTAAAATTATGACTTTTGTGAATTGACTTTCAAAAATATGAGAGATACAGTTGATATCAGTAAGTAAAATGTGTTTTAATAAGATGAAAACAGTTTTTTGTGAATAGTAACTTTTGACTTTTATTTACCACTATTAAAAGTAAATAAGGCAATTAAAGAAAAAAATGATATTATTATTACCCTAAAACATGTCCTAATTCTATTGGATAAGTGTATTTCGATCAAAAACAACCTTAAAATAAAATATGATCCTTTTGGTCCACATGAATTATATTAAGACATTTATTATTATTTTAATTAAAGAATAGTTAAAAGTGCTAAATTCAAATATTCATAACTAAAAAAATTTTAATATAGGGTTACAAATAAGATAAATTAAACTATAAATATTCATTATAAATTTAAAAATATTTCCTACATAATGGTATTTTATTTATAACTTTTAGACATTAAATAATTAAATTTATTTATGACACAATGATGATGCAGTAATTACCTTATTAATGAAATATTAAAAGAATTGATATTATAAATATCCAAATAAATATAAATTGAGACTTTTGATGAATTCCAGAAATTTTATAGGTTAATATGACATGTTAGGGTTGATTAAATTAATTTTTTTTGAAGTAATCAAGAATTTTGGACTATAACATAAATCAAATACAAAATAGCGTCATGATTGACATAAATTAGTTTTTAAAACAAATACTACATTATTAAATGATAAAATAGTCCTAGAAATATATGGTTTAACAAAAAGACATATATAATAATATACATGTCATTAATAAACCACATGGGGTTCTCTAGACATTTTATTGTAATTTTATTAACCATATAATATAAAGATACAAGGAAACATGGTAAAAGTTAAACTATTTAACTAAGAGTTAAATCTAAAAGATAAGGTTAATATGGAGACCTAAACCTGTATAAAATCTATTAGTTTAGAGGTTTTTGATCTATTCCCAACTTAACCTTGAAATAAATAATTTTGAGGCCATTATAAACCGAATATGATTGTATAATAAAATAATATTTCAAGATTTTTCTAAAGTTACCCCCACCTCTCTTATAAAAGGGTACTTCCATTTCTCTCAAAATCACACATCCAAAGCCATTTTTCTCGGCCAAACCCTACACAATTATCCTCAAAACTACCCTCACTTCGACCTATATGCCTTAATTTGATAAAAAAGCTGACCTATAGAGCCCTTTTTATCAACTCAAAATGAAACACCTGGAGAAGATGTAATAATTTCACCACCTCTTTCCAAGTTCTTTTCTTCATCCACTTTTTCTTTCATTATTATTTCTATACAGAAATAAAAAATCATGTACCTTATACATACTGTTATTTTATTATAAATATGGTACAACCATACTCATTAATCCATCCATCCTATGAATGATAATGTCACCATGCGTGCGTGCGTACGACATACCATCTTCACGTTGTGGTATAATTTGTTATTCAACACTATATTATTTGGATGGATATAATGATGAGTAATATGTATATAAATAATGAAAATAACATGATAATTTCTCTATAAAATTAATATACCATCCAGTTACACACCTTTTAATCATTGAGGAAATGATATCACCGCTCATGTGTACGTACGACTTACCGTCTCTGCGACGCGATGAGATTCATTTCCAGTTTCACCATTCAAAGATGATTATAAAAATATATATTATTAATAAGTATGTAATATATTACATAATAATGTAACTGGAGATATGTATGTATGTATGTATGCATGTACTTACATATATCTTATTCACTTACTTCTGGTCAATACAATATGAAAACAAAAACAACGTTTATGCGTATGTACAACCTACCGTCTAGATAAACGGTTTTTTACATTTCATATGTATATCTATTATACATATTTATATACTAAATATATATTTTATATAAATAATGTTTTATATTTTGGGAGTATTTAAGTCATGATCTAAATGATACGATCAAGAATAACATGTTAAAACATGTACGAAAAAGAATGCGATTATTACATGAAATGTTAATTTAACATGGAAATCATTATTAAATGTGTAGTATAAAGTCATAAATGAATAATTTATTATATAATAAATATTAATATGGTGTTTTTATAATTTAATAACATACTATGGTATTTATAAAATAGGTTAAACATACCCTCGACCAAAGGAAAGTGCAAGGTAAGGGTTAATTCCTCAATCTCATTATTATCTAAGATTGTTTATGTGTAAGTATTTTCTAGGACATATTTATTATCCATATCCATATTCCATAAAAGACATTTTAAAATGATTTTTTTAAGGAACTCTTTAACTAAAACATCATTTTAAATGTTTTAAATATTTATTCTTCTAAATATTTCTCATTAATGTAAATGTTTTCAAAATAGTTTTAAGGATTTATCTATATGGGCATGATTGTTTTAAAATGTCAATTCCTTTCAAAATCTTCAAAGTGGTATGGGACACTTCGATTCAAAAATCTATTTTAAATGTCTTCCTTTATAAATGTGTGAATTTTAAATGATTTGACAAAAAGGTATATTTCGCTCAAAAAGTTTTATCGATCATTTGAAACCATGTAAACATTATTTAATGGATATTATTCTTGATTAAGGTTGATTTATTATAATAAAATATTCCATATAGTATAGAATTATTTATGATATGTTTGACTATGGATGTACTATTTTTTTACCCTTTATGGTTTATGGTTCAAGTATTGACATTTCGTATGCTAGTTTTAATATGAATTTTTATGTTATGTTTCAACATTTTCATATGAGGAATTCAATGTACTTAATAAGTGATGGGTGGGGCCCGTTATAGCCCCTCGATGCATCAATAGGTCTCATGAGCCAAACTATTGTCTTGGCACAAGGCCTTGACAAATATTTTATTTTTAATCTTGGCAATAGGCCTTGACTATGTGGTAATTATTTCTGGCCTTAGGTATTCCCTCATTATGAAATTAATTATTACATGTGACTGTTCGACTAGTAGATTATCCATGTTCATGTTTATATGGTAATGTTTGATTTATTTTCCACATATTATGTTCAAGTTCAAGTTTAATTGGTTATCGTTTTAACTACACATCTTGCCTTAAAAGTTTATGTCTTCCACTAAATTATTTACCCTTACTGAGAATCTGAGATCACCCCTTTCTTATGTTTTGTTTTCCTAGGATTCCCAGAAGTGTGTTATGTTTGATTTTCATGATTATGTTAAGAGAATAATGTCATTGTCAAGGGAATATTTATGTTGTGTTTTATTTTTGAATATGTAATGTAACATTCATTTATGTAATCTATTTTCCAAGACTACTAAACTGATTGGTCCTTTGGGACATTATTCCTTGTAATCATGCCAATATATTAAAATAATTCACCAGCTCCGGGCTTCTAGGGTTAGGGAATTATAGTTGGTATTAAAGGATGTTTAGCGCAAACCTTGGAAGCTAGATTTAGAAAAACTCTTATTAGATAACATTACCCTAAGATAGACTTTGAGAATTAGTATAAAAGAACATCTTAGAATTTTTGTAATGTAATGATTTTGTGTATTTTCCAAGAAATACATCCCTGTCTGGATACGAGCAGGTAGAAGCGGTTCTAGCACAGATGTAACTAGGATTGAAAACTCCAAAAAGGAGTTTCAGGCTTGACCTGGGGTATCCTGGTACACGACAACAGGTCTTATTGAAATCTTGTTTACGACACTCCATGGAGATATTATTAGGATAATCCACATTTTATTTACGAACCATTATAAAGGATTTATGAGTATATACCTCCTCAAAGAGAACATTTTAATGATTATGGATTATATCCATAAAATTTTCAATTTATGTTAAATTTTTTACAAGTTTGGAATTATGTATTGTGATTCATAAACTAATCTAGTGTATGTAATTGTTTAGAAATAGAGCCTAGTGGAGGCAATGGAAACTATATCAATGCACATAATCCATGTAGGGATTCCCTCCTACTCAAGATAATTATAGTGTAGCTAGTGATGAAACTGATGCTAATCAACTTATCACAATACTAGGACAACTCAATCAGGTTATGAATAATAACCTTACATATATAGATCACCATGATCCACAACGTGGAGGATCATTGTTAGAATGATTCATGAGGCAACAACCGCCAACATTAAATGGGACTACAAATCCATTTGTAGCTGACCAATGGATAAGTTCCTTAGAGAAAATATTTCATGATTTGGGGAGTAGCGAAAGGAAAAAAGTTTTCATGGCAGTTTATCGCCTCACGAGAGATGCAGATCAATGGTTTTCATTAATTAAAAATATAAAAAAGGATGAATAAGTATCAAATAGGGAATGAAGGGAGTTTGAAGATATTTTCTTAGAAAAATACTTTCCTTGTGACCATTGAGCGGATATAAAAAGGAAATTTCTAAGTCTGAGGAAATGAGAGGGCTGAAACTACTCAAGGATTATGAATGCACTATACACTACCACCCGGGGAAGGAAAATAAGGTGGTAGATGCTTTGAGCAGAAACAATCATTGAGTTTTGAACAATATGAGAGTTAAAAGGGATCATATGGTCATGGATCTATTAAAAATGGATATGGGAATAATCATGGAAGGTAAAACATCAATAACTTTTCAAATGGCTTCCAAACCATATTTACTAGAAAGGTTAAAAATTTCTCCAACTAATGATGGGGAGTTTCAAAAGAAAATTAAAGTTGTGAATGATGGGAGGTTGATTGACTTCGTATATGAATATGGAATTTTTAAATTTTGGAAGAGACGTTGTTTTCCTGATATACCTGATCTAAAAAGGGAATTGCTGGATGATGCTCATCGCTCTAATTTTTTTATACACTATGGTATCACTAAGATGTATAGTGATTTGAAAGAACATTTTTGGTGGGAAAACATGAAGAGGGAGATTGCTGATTATGTGTCAAGATGTATGGTTTATCAACTAGTTAAGTATAGAAGACAACATCTTAGACGAGTCTTGCAACCTTTTGCCATACCTAAGTGTAAATGGGATGATATTATGATGGACTTTATCATTGTGATACCAAATACTCTTAGAAGGAATGAAGAAATATGGGTCATTAATTATCTTTTTACCAACTCATCACATTTTCTTGCTATAAGAGAAGATTTAGCACTTGAATGTTTAGAAAGACTATATATTAAAGATGTTTTAAGAATTCATGGAGTACTCCTATCGATTTATTTTATCATGATCCCCATTTTATATCAAGATTCTGGAAAATTATTCAAAAGGGCTTGGATAATGAAATTAATTTTAGTACTTCTTACCACCCTCAAACTGATGGACTGTCATAATGGACTATTCAAACCTTAGTAGACATGTTGAGATCCTACTCACTTAACTTTCAAGGTATGTGGGATCAGTATTTACCACTAGTATAATTTTCCTATAACAGTAGCTTCTATTCAAGTATTTAGATGGTGCCATATGAAGCGTTATATAGAAAAAGATGTCACACACCAACATGTTAGGATAATGTTGGTGAAAGAAAACTTGTAGGCCTAGAACATGTTAAGGAAACAATGGAAAAGGTGAAGGTTATCCAAACCCACATCAAAGTAACTCAAAGTAGGCAAAAGAGCTATGCCGATAAAAAAGTAAAGATTATGAATTTCAAGTAGGAGATCATGTTTTCTTGAAGGCATCTCCATGGAAGGGTGTTATAAGTTTTGGTAAGAAGAAAAATTAAGTCCTAGGTACATCATACTTTCAAAATTCTAGAAAGAATTGGAGATGTAGTTACCATTTGGCAATGCCACCAAGTCTCTCCAAAGTTCATGATGTGTTCCACTTATCACTGTTGAGAAAATACATATCTGACCCAACACATGTACTCACCTATGAATAAATAGAACTGAATCCCGATATATCTTATTACTAAGATCCCGTCAAGATTCTTGATACCACAGAACAAGTGCTGAGAAACTTTATGACTCATCTGGTAAATGTTCTATGAAGAAACCATAGTATAGAAGAGGAAATGTGGGAACCGGAGGAACTTATGACGAAGAACCACCCGAATCATTTTATGCAGTAGTATTCTAGAAATTATGAGGAATAAATTATTGAAAGGAGGTGAGAATGTAACACCCCAAGCTTCCATGGTACGTTTCCCTTTGAATAATACAATAGCTTGCGTTGTATACAACTTCAAGTTCTAACACACCACAACCAACCAAACTAGATGTTATGAATAGTAATACCCTCTTTTTGAAACATTATAAATTTTATTTTTCAAAATAGACTTCATTTTTGGATTTGGAATATAAAAATTAGTTTAGGGTGAATTTTTGGTATTTTTATGAAAACATTCAATTTTTGATGAATAGTTAAAAATAATGTGTTATTGTTTAAAATCAACTTTTTATTTAAATAATAATTTATTTTATTTAAATTTATTTAAATTTATTTAAAGTAAAAATAGATACATAATACCTATATTAGTTCAATGAAATTCGTTGGAGTCATTTTATTAAAAAATTAGATATAAAAAATTTTATTAAACTTTTTACCGTCTATTACCCACCTTTTTTGAACATTAGAAAATTTACATAAAATGTAATTTTACTGCTTTTGTGAATTGAATTTAAAAAATATGAAAGGCACAGTTTATATTATTAACTAAAATTTGGTTCAATAAGATGAAAATAATTTTTAGTGAATAGTAACTTTTGACTTTTATTTACCACGGTTAAAAGTAAATAGGGTAATTAAAGTTAAAAATAATATTATTATTACACTAAGAGATGTCCTAATTCTATTGGATAAGTTTATTTAGACCAAAAACAACCTTAGGAATAAAATATGATCCTTTTGGTCCATTTGGATTAAGACATTTATTATTATTTAATTTAAAGAAGAGTTAAAAGTGTTAAATTCAAATTTTCATAACTAACATATTTTTAATACAGGGTTACACATAAGATAAATTCGACTATAAATATTAACTATAATGATAAAAATATTTACTACATAATGTTATTTTATTTATAATTTTTAGGAATTAAATAATTAAATTTATTTATGACACAATAATGATGTAGTAATTACCTTATTAAAGAACGATTAAAATAATTGATATTATACATCTCCAAATAAATTAAAATTTTGAATTTTGATTAATTACAAGAATTTTATAGGTTTATATGACATGTTAGGGTTTATTAATTTAATATTTTGTGAATTGATCAAGTTTTTAGAACTTTAACAAAAATCGAATACTAAATAGTGTCAAAATTGACATAAATGAGTTTGTAAAAAAAATACTATATTGTGAAATAATATAATAGTCCTAAAATTATAATGAGCCCCTAAAAAACTTATATAATAATATATATGTCATTATTGAACCACTTGGAGTTCTCTTGGAATTTTATAGTTTGTTTATTAATCATATAATATAAAGATACAAGGAGACATGGTAAAAGATATACTATTTAACTAAGAGTTAAATCTAAAAGATAAGGTTAATATGGTGACCTAAACCAGTATAAAAGCTATTGGTTGAGAGTGTTTCGATCTATACCCACCTTATCTTCTAAATATATCATTTTGGGTCTATTATAAACCGAATATGATTGTATAATAAAAAAATATTTCAAGCTTTTCTTAAAGTAACCCTCACCTCTCTTATAAAAGGGTACTTCCCCTTCTCTCAAAATCACACCTCCAAAACCATTTGGATTGGCCAAACCATGATAAAATATCCCCCAAACTATGCTCACTTTGACCTATATTCCTTAATTTGATCATAAATCCAACGTAATGACCCCTTTTGATCAACTCAAAAGGAAACACCCGAAGAAGAGGTAATAATTTCACCACCTCGTTCAATTTTATTTTTAGTCTTCCACTATCTCTTTCATTGTTATTTCCATACCAAAAAAATAACTCCAGTACCTTCTACATAATATAATGTTATTATAAATATGGTACGACCATACCCATTATTCTATCCATCCTATGAATGATAATGTCACCATGCATGCGCACGTACGGCTTACCTTCTCCACGCCGTGGTGTAATTTGTTATTGAACACTATGTTATTTGGATGGATATAATGATGAGTAATATTTATATAAATAATTAAAATAACATTATAATTTCTCTGTAAAATTTATATACCATCGTACGACTTACCGTCTCCACAACGCGAAGAGATTCATTTCTAGGTTCACCATTCAACGATGATTATAGAAATATATATTATTAATAAGTATGTAATATATGACATGATAATTCTACTGGATATATATATATATATGGGTGTGTGTGTGTACTTAAATATATCTTATTCACTTACTTCCGTTCAATACTATATGAAAACGGAAACAATGTTTATGCGTACGTACGGCTTACCGTCTCTATAAACTGTGTTTTACATTTCATATATCTATTTATTATACATATTTATATTATAAATATATATTATATATAAATCATGCTTTATATTATAGAAGTATTTAAATCGTGATCTAAATGATATGATCAAAAATAACAAGTTGAAACACGTACGATAATGAAAGAGATTATTACCCGAAATGTTAATTTTACATGGAAATCATTTTTAAATGGGTAGTATAAAGTCATAAATGAATCATGTATGATATAATAAATATGAATACGGTTATTATATAATTTAATAACATACTATGGTCATTATACCGAAGGATAAATGTACCCTTGACCAAAGTAAAGTGTATGGTAAGTGTTAATTCCTCAATCTCATTATTATCTGAGATTGTTTATATGCAAGTATTTTCTAGGACATATTTATTTTTCATGTACATGTTTCATAAAATAAATTTCAAAATGATTATTTTAAGGTACTCTTTAACTAAAATGTCATTTTAAATGTTTTAAAATTTTATTCTTCTAAATCTTTCTCATTAATGTTCTTATTTTCAAATTGGTTTTAAGGATTTATTTATATGGACATGATTATTCTAAAACGTTAATTCCTTTCTTAAGTTTCAAAGTGGTATGGGACACTTTGATTCAAAAATATCTTTTAAATTTCTTCCTTTATAAATGTGTGACTTTTAAATGATTTTACAAAAGGGATATTTCTCTCAAAAAGTTTTACTGATCTTTTTCAACTATGTCAAAATTATTTACTCGATATTATTATTGATTAAGGTTGATTTATTATAATATAATATTCCATATTGTATCAAATTAGTTATGATATGTTTGATTATGGATGTATAATTTTTATACCCTTCATGGTTTGTGGTTTAAGTATTGACATTTCGTATTCTAGTTCTAATACGAATGTTTACATTATGTTTCAATATTTTCATATGAGGAAGGAAGTGGACTTAGTAAGTGACGGGTGGGGCCCTCTATTGCCCCTCGATGCATTAGTAGGTCTCATGAGATAAACTAGTGTCTTGACACAAGGCCTTGACAAAAATTTTATTTGTAGTCTTGGCACGAGGCCTTGACTATGTGGTAATAATGTATGGTATTAGGAATTCCCACAATATAAAATTAATTATTACATGTGATTATTCGACTAATAGAATATCCATGTTCATGTTTATATGGTAATGTTTGATTTATTTTCCACATATTATGTTCATGTTTATGTTAAAAAGGCTCTTGGTTTTATTACACATCTTGCCTTAAAAGTTTTGTCTTTGGCTAAATTATTTACCCTTACTGAGAATCTGAGCTCCCCCATTCTTATTTTTTGTTGTACTAGGATTCCAAGAAATGTATTATGTTTGATTTGTATGGTTAAGCTAATGAAATAATGGCGTTCTCGCCAGATTGTTTATGTTGTGTTTTATGTTTGAATGTGTAATGTAACATTCATTTATATAATCTATTTTCCAATACTACTAATCTGATCGGTCCTTCAGGACATGATTCCTTGTAATTAGTCTAATTTATTAAAATAATGCACTAGCTCCAGGATTCTGGGGTCAGGGCATTACACTTTCTTTAATTAATCTATTACCATATCATCTTTTTCTCATAATGAAATTTAATTATTTAATTCCTAAAAATTATAAATAAAATATCATTATGTAGGTAATCTTTTTATAATTCTAAGGTATATTCATTGCTTATTATATCACTTAAATAACCACATATTATAATTCTTTTAGGAAGAAGAGACATATTTATGACATATTTTCCTTTACTTTAAATTAAATATTATAAATGTCATAATGACACCGAAGTGGATTATAAAGGTCAAAATGTTAGCCCAATGATGTTCATTGTTGATAATAACTCATCCAATAAGATTATGAAAAGTGTTAAAATAATTTTATAATATTATAATATTAATTGTACTTTTAATTACCTTATTTTCCTTTAATCGTGGTAAATAAAATACTAAAGTTACTAGTCACCAAAAATTATTTTGATCCTATTGGACCAATTTTGTCTTAATTAGTATATCCATGTATTTAAGTTTTTGAAAATTAAATTCAGATAAGTTTTTGAATTAGGTTTAACACTGATCTCGTTGATGTATTGAGAAAATGTGTATTTGAAGTAAAACGTTGAAAAGTTCATATATTTTTTATTTTTAATATTAATTTGAAAAATAATCCAATGAAATACATTGGATTAACTGATAAAAACGTTATCTAATTATATTTTAAAACCATGTATAAGGATAATCTAATAATATAAATAAATTGTATGAAAACGATGTTTTGAATTAAAATTCTATATTTTTCACTATTCATTAAAATATGAAAGTTGTTAGAAAAATACCAAAAATTTATCCAAACAATATTTTGATGTCTTGATTCCTAATAAATATTTTATTTTTTAAAGTATAACATATAAACTAGTCAAAAACTAGATTCGAAATGGTTTCTCCATCAAAACCTAGCAAAACTGTATTTTTTGACAAATACTTCTTTTATCCAAAATATGGAATTTTTTGTTATATCATGTCTGGAAAACAAATAATAGGAATTTTAAACAAGAAACTGAATTTATTGAATAAATATTTTATTAATAAAATTCATCAAGAGTTATTTTCTTATTTTATAAACTCACTTATATTCATTTTAATAGTTTTTTCCGAAAAACAATTCTTTTATATTCAATTGTTTTTTATTTAGTTTCATAATTAATTTGGTGATCAATGAATAATTATATAAAAAAATTTAAACCATGTTTTCATAATCAAGTTAACATTGTTCATTCCCACCATTATAACAGTTAGATGATAACTACAATTTGAAATAATAATATATTATTTTTCATTTTTAACTTAGTATTTTTTGCAATGTAAGATTTAAAAGAAACTCATTGTTGTGTGTCAGGTATTCTATTGTCCATAGAGTCCCTTTAATGTAAAATGTAATTCATAAATATTAATAAATATGAAAAATTCATATTTAATAATTATATGTTATGTTTCAATTAGTATCTTCTTTAACTATTTAAATCCCTCCTCACATTCATCTATCTAAAAAAATTTCTCTCCCTTAAAAATTAACTTGGTTGATTTTCATGTTAATAATGATAATTTTCTTAGAAATCGATTATAAGACCCATATAGTTGAATGAAACTGTGGATATCTATCACTGGTGTTGTTATAGTCTATCCTTTCATTAACTCTATTTTTATGGGATCAATAGATATCTCTTTACTGGTGATAACATGCCCCAGAAATGTTACTTATTCCATATAAAACTCACATTTACTGCAATTTTCATATTTTTTTTCCTTTAACAAGTTCTTAAATACATCATTCAAATTCTCCTCATGTTCATCCTTTATTTTGGACTAGATAAGAATATTATCTATAAATATTACAACAATTTTATCAAGGTAATCATAAAAAACTCTATTTATTAAGTCCTTGAATATAGTTGGAGCATTAGTGAGTACAAAGAGAATCACTATTAACTTGTAGTGATCATACCTTGTGCTAAAATAAATCTTGGGGACATCCTACTTCACATTTACTTGATAATATCCATATTGAATATTCATGATAGTAAAGTATAGGGATCCACATAGCTGATTAAAAAATCCTTAATCCATGTTAAAGGATAATTTTTCCCTATCATAATCATGTTGAGCTCCTGATAATCAATGATAAAAAATATTAAAAAAAAAATCTTGATTAATAATACTGGTTCACCCCTTGGTGAAGAACATGGGCATATAAACCCTTTATCCATATTCTCATATAGTTTCTTTTTTATATCATCAAGTTACAGTGGAAACTCTATAAGGTTTCTTGGATATTTATAATGCTCCATGTATAATCTAGTTTGAGAACTCAACCTCATGGCTTGGAGGAAGACCAGAAAATTATTTTGGAAACACATGAAAATATTCCCTTATAATGGTAATTTCATCACGGATGGTATTTTCTTTATTATCAATCATTAGAGTAATATACACTTTATCATTAGGCAATAATATCCATGCTTGAGATGATGATATGAAATGTAATCCATCCTCATCCATGTAATTTTATAGAATTAGAGGGTGAGTCATGATAAAGAGGGTAATTTTATTATCTTGAAAATTTATGTATTCTCAATATAAGAAAACTCAATCCATATCTAAAATAGCATCAAATTACGATGAAGTGAGTATCAAAAGGTTCTCTAGGAAATTCATAACTCAAATATGTCTAGTATAGAAGTTATATACATGGGATTAAAAAATTTACCAATTTATCATTTTCATAGATATATCTAATTTCATGTTTCTTGGTGGTGTTTTAATAGTTCTACTAAACCTGCATGACATGAAAGTAGCACAAAAACAGAATCAAATAGTGCATTTTCTATTCTTGAATGAATACTTATCTCTATGTAATTTTGAGGATCAACCTCATCATTTGTGATGGAATGAGATCACCCTTTCTCTAAAGGAATTTTAGTTTTCTGTCATTGATTATCATCAAACACCCGTGTCTCAATTCCTTGATTTTCATAGTGTCTTTATTGCTTATAATTAAAACATTGGACAATAGGTTGAGCGTTAACTATATAATTATTTTCTTCCATCACATTGATGGGTTTCTCCCATTACCATTGACTGGATAGGTTCCCTTCCTTCCCATGCCTAAATTTTTTTCTTGTCCCCTTCATGAAATTTCCCTGATGATTCTTCCTATAATTTTTATAAGTGGAATGATTTACATTCTTACCACCATGATATTTCTCCATCACTTCTCCAAAATTTATATCCATTATCCTCTTCCTATCACATAAAATGTTAGATTCACTAACCACCATTTGGACTTTTAGGGTATATCACACAATTTCTTAATATCCATTAAAGTCTAAAATATCCAATTATCTTCATAAATTCATATTTATCCCACTAAATAAGTGGTCGAAATTACTTCAGGGGTCTATTAAAAATTTAGAGGTGCATTGTGAAAGACTTGTGAAGTTTTCCTCATACACCATGATGGATTCATCTTTATTTTTATTGAGGCCAATGATAACCCCCTATATTTTTAGTGGGATAGTTTGAGGAAAATATTTATCAAAAAACATTTTATAAAATTATTTCCAATCCATCCCTTCGGTCTCCTCATCATAATTCATTTTTTGATCAATGTTCACTGTTGACCAGCTTCTCCTTCCATATGATAAACAACCAATATGAAATTCTTCTAATTAAAGAATTTTTGGATGGAGAAGATATTTTAAATGGAGTTAATCCATTTTTAAAAAATTAAGGGATCAAAATATCCATTGAAAGTCATAGGACTTTGTCAAAAAAAGTTCTCAATTGGAACATTTTCTTTCTAAGGGGCTGTGGTTTATCCCCCTGATTCATGTTTCTATTCATAACCAGAATTAATTGAGAAAGAATTGTTATGATGTTCCTAACCCCTTCTACTATTTTTTGAAAATCTCATTTGGTCATTTCCCATCACATAGATTGTAGACTTGATTCATCCAATTTCATGTCATTGACTAAAATAAAGGAAAAAATTATAGATGTGAATTAGTAAACTATTAAACACCTAAAAGTTAAAATATGAACATTTAAGGGATAATTCACAAATTTCATACATTAAATTACCTAAAAATTTATAGGTTTCAATATTAGTTATAAATTTTCTATTTCATAATATAAAATTCCCTAGGAATTGTTTTCACTTAATAATTGTTCGTGAAGATCTTGTGAATTTACCAATTAATATCCCATAAGAGTGAAAAATAGGTGTGTAGTAATACCTATTTATCATATACCAGGTAAATATTGATTCAATTCCTAATTCACCATTTTCACAATTATTACCCCTAGGTAAAACTATGAAAGAGCCGCATCCACATGTATTGAACAAACATTAATTTTGTTTCTTGGAATCTAATTACTATATATGATTCCATAATTTGTGGATTTTTTCATATGTTTAGTCTTATCCCTAAGGATTTCACTAATATTTAATAATCCAAATACAAAAAATAAAACTATACATTTCTTTAATACCAACTTTGAGAAACCATATCTTTAATATATCTTAATTTATGATTTTTTATATAAAGACAGACATAATAAAATAATAAAAGAGCTAAAGGACTATTTTATATAGGTAATTAGATACATAACATAATACATTGAAGTATAGATACTATTTTTTAAACTCTTTAACATGCTTATAAAATTTAAATTCTCTTCTAAAACTACATAGGATAACCTGAGGACGTACATAAGAAAGGCGTGATCAATAAGCCGAATAAGGGAATAATCAAAGAAAGAAATGATTAAAGTAATAATGTTAATAAATAGGCATATTGAGGGGAAATAATGTGGGTGAGAATCATAAACATTAATATCAAATCACGATATAGAATGATAACATCAAGGTATCATTGGAACATAAAAACAATATAAAACAAGACATCATAAGCATCAATCAAGGTTAAAGAACAAAGAAATACTAACATAATGTGATAAGGATAACCACAAATGCACTAATAATGGTATATAATAAGATAACATAAACACTTATTTCATTGGAGGGATATATAATTTTAGACTGACCCATCACATTCATATCATGTACATGAATTACTTTTCCATATAGATCATACAACATAAAAACATAATTCCTATTATTTAATCAAATGATTAAGGATTTTGGGTTACATAAATGGATATACTCAATCAAGTAAGTATATGTAAATATAAATGAATACTCGTAATTAGAAATGGTGATGTATATTCACTACATAATTGTTTGGCATATAAAAATCACATGATAATTTCACCAGTATAATGGGTGTACATATTAATTCTTGGAAGGGTTTAATGGTCATGAAATGTCGAATTTCATTAATTGGAAATCATGAGTACAAATAGAATTATTTTGAAAAACATATTCAAAGATGAATAATTATAAATAAAATGGCATAATAAAAATAATGTGATTGAATAAAGTGGAGGAGGAGAGAATCCCATGCCTTTAAAGGGTGCTTCAAAAAATCTAAGTAAGATATTATTAAGAGATCAGGAACACCTTATGAGGGATTTAGAGAAATTATGGGAGAGTAAATTCATCATAAATGTGTTTTTAGTTAATATTAGTTAGAGGTTTGGTTGGTTATTTATAGAAAAATATAGGAAAACTATTTTTTAATTTCTAAAAATAGATTTTGGACTCTATATGATAGAATAATCAAAAACAAAAACCTTACCATGGTTTTTGCCCATTTTTTCTACAAAAGGGGGGTGGTTTCCAATATTTAATAATGAAAAGAACCAAAAATATTAAAAAAATACCATTAGTAATGTTGAAGTTTGTCATCTTGATAAATAATTGATTTTAAAACCTTAAAATATAATATATTTTCTGTTGGATTCATTAAATGATAATAAAACTAATTAAATAACTTGAGAAACACATTATTTTAAATGGTAGACCTATATTTAGTCTTTTATTCCATTTATATCATCTATAACATCACTTGTTGGCTATTATTATGTCATAATACCGACTATATATTTATACCGTATTTATTTTTTACCCAAAAACCAGACTCTCTCGAAAAATTATGAAAGAATTACCATTGTATAATTTTAATTTACTGATTTCAAAAATTATTTTTATTTTTTCAAAATAATTTCTAGAATATGAGAATTTTTACTTTTAAATAATAATCCTTATTTACTAAAAAATAATTCTTTTTAAAATACTCATAACTTTATGACACTTATAAAAAATATATTGGACTTCATTAAATTATATAATCATATATATTTAAATAAATATTATTTATTAATAATACATTATTAAAATAATATTTTTTTCAATGATAAAATCTTGATTTCTTTATATCAAAATCTAACTTTTATTAAACTCAATATATAATAATTTTTAATTCAATAATAAAAAGGAATAAATGTAATCATTATTTCATTAAAAAAATTTACAAATTCATATTACTAGGGTCAAGATACATAACCCCTCTTTATAATAGTATAATGCTTATGGGTATGTTGTGCAATGATGGAGATTTCTAGGGGTAGTTTGATGAACATTGTTTGGGTTGTGATCTCAACAATCTTTAACCTCTCTAATAAATGAATCTCTTGTGATAAAATTGATGAATCTCGATCATTGATTGGTCATGGAAAGATCCCCGCGATTCCATCGACCTTGAAAGATTTGATAAATGGGCTTTATAGGGAATGATCCTACATGATGAGGCCATTTCTATTTCTGTTTGTGTCAATTTCACTTTATAATAACCCTTATTATATACTTTCTTTAACAACCTATCTATAAAAGAAATATTATTTACTTTTAAGATCCAAAACAGTATTCCAAATTTGATGTGATATATTTTATAATTGTTATAAAAACTCAAAATAGTGAATGTGTTTTTGATAATTATTTTACTTAATAAAAAAAATTTCATTCAAAATGAAATATTATTTATTGAATTTTGGGTTGTTATACATCTTGAGAACAAGGAAGTCCCATGTTAGATCCACTTAATTTATAATAAATGTGAATTAAGAACATAAAAAATCCCTTTCCTCTTAACAATAGGTGATTATATTTAAGTTATATGAGGCATGGGATCATATATAAGATTAAAATAATACATAATTCAAGTAGAAATAATGGAGTAAGAGGTACCCATTTAATAAAAATTAAGAATATATAAATGATGCAATAAGTATCATACCAAACATGGGATTAATCTTTGCTCCAAATGTCGAATATGTAATTAACATAGAGAGGATATTAATCATATTTTCCATTCTTGTGATACAGAAACTGATCTCTGGCATTATATTTCTAACATCTTTGAGTGTAGATGGTCCCTGGATAGTTCTATTACTCTGTAGATTCAATGATGCGTGGATATTTATGATTCCCAACAGATCAAAAATATTATTCTTGCAGCTATGGCAGAGCTTCTCTATATAATATGGTATGGTCGAAATGATTTTACTTTTCATAATAAATCTTTCCAGCTCAATGCAGGTAAAATTAAAATTCTCATGGCCATCCATGAGGCCGCCTTGATACAAAAAGATCAATGTAGCAACTCGGTTCGTGATTTTGGGATCCTTCATCGGATTGAAGTGAAAGGGAATTATCCTCGTCCAAAATCTACCTTTGATGTTTTCTGGATTCCTCCTCTCCCAAGATGGATTAAAGCTAACTTTGATAGTGCCTCAAAAGGCAACCCCAACCCAATGGGGTGTGGTGCTATTTTTAGGAATCACTGGGACCAGACTCTTGGATGCTTTTATGGATGTTGTGGTACTACTTCTGCGCTGGAAGCAGAGATGCTGAGTGTTATCCATGCCATCTCTTTTGTTAGGCGACGCAACTGGAATAACATCTAGATAGAGAGTGACTCCACTACTATTATCCAAGCCATTTGGGGTGGTACTATTCATCTTATCTAGCCGCTCACTGCTCACTGGATTGATTGTTTAAACTCACTTTCTAGGATCAACTTCATCGCCACTCATACCTACCTTGAAGCTAACAGGATTGCTGACGGGCTTTCCAATATGGGTGTCTCTCATGATATTACATGGAGAGATGATCTTCCTCCTGAATTACTCCCTATTTATGTTAGGGATGTTAACAAAATCCCTTATTTCATACTTATGTAATCTCTCTTTATCAATAAATTTTGGTGTTTTGGTCATTAAACAGAACACTACCTTAAAAAAACCTAACATGGTATCTAGTTTTTCATTATATTATATAAAAAATTTCCCTTGGAAATTTAATAATTTAGATTCATAATAAGGTTGAGGATTTCTTATAGTATGAGTCTAAATTATTAGCTAGGTATTCCTATAATAAGATCCATTTTTACCCTTATTCCCTTAATTACAAGATCTCATTACCTTAGAGGAATCAGATGGATCTTAGGATCTCATTAAATCTGAAGTGACCATTACAATATTATGAGAAAGTTTGGCTCTATAATATATTTGAAGGTGGCTCAAACCACCACAGGCATGACAAGTCTTTTATGACTCTTCCTACATGGACTTCTCATAACCCAATATATCATAACAGTGAGATTTAAAAGGCATAATTCGATGGGTATGGATGAGGTCGAGTGAGTCAAATATCCTGATCTACGAATACTAACTTTATTAAACTTATTCTTCTTCATTTTATTTTCAAAAAAAACATATTCACATTCAACTGGAAAAGAGGGAGCATCATGTAATCTCTCTATTCTAGTTTGGACTTCCTCTACTATTATATCATGATCAACCACCTCAATATAGGTTGATAGCATTAAATGATCACTTTATATTGATTATTTATCTGAATAACAATTCAAATTGACTGTCTTATATTTTATCATTTATATCAAATTTTTATGAAAAATAAATGAGATCAATAAAGTAGTTTTCATACTCCATGATAGTTTAAATACCCTGCTGGAGGAAAAGAATCTATTAAAATTTCTAGGATATTTGATGGTTTTCGGGGGACTATAATTTTATCATTGAAAGTTGAATAATGTAATAAAAAATCCCAATATATATTCTAAAATAAAATTTATTGATTTTTATGAATAACATTTCACTTGTATCATGATTGAAATCGCTTCAATATTTACTCTTATTTGAATAATTCTTGATGAATATCAAAAAAAATTAGAACTAAGACTCCTACCTTTATGAGTGATCCATCAGAAAAAAGGATCTTGGGTTACAGCCTAGGGAGTTTCATATATCAAAAGGGGTTCTAGATCCATCATATTTAGTAATGAACAATGATTAATATAAGTGATTTTTTCAGAAATCTATGCATAAAAGTGATGATTAACTATACTAATTAATGAGGGAACTCATTGAGTTATATGAAAAATAATTAACTAGTTTGATTGAATGAAGAACACATTACCTATTTTGGGTGTCACTGAATTCCACTCATGAATTATTTATCATTTATTTTTTCATTTAACTCATTCTATGAACATATTCATATCCATGTTTAATTAATTTATAATATATTAAACACTAAAAGAAATTCCATGGGAAGTAGGTGGAAGATGCATGAATCATATACATAAAATTTTATTCCAATTGTATTATATGGAAAATTATACAAAAGTATCCAATATTATTTTATAATACACAAATTTTTATTCTAAGTATACATCTCATGAATTTCTAATAGCCTGTAGGGTGTCGTAAATTCTCGAAAGGGTTACAAAATTTTGAAATTTTGTAATTAAAAACAAAAAAAAACACTAAAATATAGGGTTGTATTGGAATTTCATGTCTGAGGTCAGACAAGTAGAGATTGGGATGGAGAAAATATTAATTAATCAAAATAATCCTAAACTAATTCTTATTTGCAGAAACTAAATCTTGATTAATAAGAATGTGATTGGCGAAGAATGTGGGAGAATAAAATAGAAAAATGGTGTCAGAAGTAATGAATCTCAGTTCATGGTATTATAAGGTATAGAAAATTTAATTAAAAGTCATGAAGTCATCATAATAAGGTACTAGTGGGTCCAATGTTCATGGTAAACACTCTCCATCCAAATATCACCTTTTATCATGGTCAGGTACTTTATATTTTAAAGGATGTGTAACCAAAAACCAAATTTAAACATAAAGAAAAGGAAAACCCAATGGTCATGGAGGAATTACTAATCCTTGATGTCACATTAAACAAATTAATTCAATAAACATATTAAATGGTCATTATTATATAAATAATGAAATTAAACCATTTTCTTAAACCCTCTCACAATTGTTATGCGAGAAGAATCAGGGAAGAGATATAATTAAGGAACTAATATGAAATCCCAACATGAATTTAATTCAAAAATAAAATTATTCATCCAATAACCCCTATTCATAATGAATTCCATGACATGATGAAATCACCCCCTCATTATATCCTTGAAAGGGTGTAGAAAAATAATAAACCAAACCCTGTAGAGTGGCAGTGAAGCAGAGCACAGCAGTGGTGTGCATCTCTAGATGGTATCCATATAGGATTACTTAATTATATATGTCCTTAAAATGTGCCACTGAGGAGTGGTTTTATAAGAAACGCTGTCAAACCACTCATAAATGTGTACCTATTTTTATATTTTTAATAGTGTCATTACATTTAATTTTACAAGACGTGTAATCCACATCAACAGATAATTTCTGCATCTTTATTTATCATAAACTTTCATGATGTTTATTTTTGTACATGACGTGAAACTACTTCACATTTAGTAATGTCTTCATCCCATGTCATGCTAGATTCTATTTCTCTAGATGAAATCATGAAGTGTAAATTAAATAAAGAACATGTAAATGTCCTACATTATTTCCATATCTCCTATATATCCTAAAAAATCCTATGTCATTCCACTAGAAAAGCTCAAGGTGTGAAATGTCTTTTTACTCAAACATATCACCTATTTTTGTTCCTTTCCATATATTTATTTTTTACTTCCCGAAAACATAAACAAATAAAATCATACAAAAAATGTAAATATTCAACCTTAAAATATATAAATCAATATATTTAAACCCAATAAAATACGTACATGAAATTCAAATATAAATATCATGACCTATAATCCAGGTTATTCATATAATATGAATGACCTACATTTAAGTGTACATCCAAAAATATCCCACTTTTAATAAAATTTTATAAGTACATAATGAAAACCTTGTGATCTATGGGACATAGTGTTGATAAAAAAATATGGAATTCCTATTTCGTAGATGTAAGAGAAGAACAACCTCTAGGAAATATTTAATGCTACTCAAGATACTAAGGGTTTTGGCGTGATCTCCATCAAACATAATAATATATATAAATGAACATATACACCATAAGATATATTATATAAATTATTTTTATACTTATATAATCACTTTTTCCATGATTTAAAGTGATAAATATTAAAAAAACTTCAATATTTTATACGAAAAATAATCCTTTTTTGGTTCTCTAAAAAATAATAATCAAGTTAATGAATATAACACATTTCATTTATCTAGAATATTAGAATATTACTTGTCCCTCATCTAAGTATCTAAACACATAATATGTGGCTTGACCAAGAATGTCCATGTATTTACTTATTCTAATTCAACAATCATTGAGATGTATTTAATCGTCATTCTAGTGTAAAAATCACATCTTGGTTTCACTAAAATCAATTACATGATCAACAATATACCAAACCACCTCCTAATTAGATAAGATTCTTTTGAGGTACATTATAAAGGTATTAAAGTTTGAAAGTTTTTATGCTAATTGTCATTCCAACCTCAGGTAATGAGGATTAATAATAATTATACACCCTAAATTATATCGATTACCACATGGAATTCTATGAGATATACATTTGTGGGTTTGTATAAGTAATAATCCTATACTTACTACCCCATAAATATATTCTTTGTAACTCATATACCAACTTTTTTAATGAGTACAAGATTTTATTCATGTTAACCTCAATACAACATCACAAACCATTATAATCAATAATGATCATCAATTAGTTACCAATTAAAGTCACACATTAAGGATATATTGTCATTAGACTATTCATGTAAAAAAATGCAGTGCACCTAAATGAATGATAACTGAATAATGCACTTATTGAAATAACATGATCTATTTATAAAAGATAAAACAAATCCATATATTGTTTATCAATTATAGTTTCTACATGACCCTCATAATGTTTCTATGGCAATGGGTTTTTTTGTAGAAATTATACATTATCCAAAGTAGCTACCAAATAGATCTTTACATTATCCCTCTCAATAATATCTCATATGGGATGGTATTTTTGAAGGATGTTTTTGGTCCTTTGGTGGGAATAGGGTTCCCTAGCATAAGTGAGGGCTCTATTTTTGTTATAGAAAGTCTCAATCACTCCATCGATGATTGTAAACTCATGGAATTTAGAAATAAAATTCATGATTCAAATAGTTTCCTTTATAGAATACAATGAAAGAATGTACTCCACCTCTATTATTGTGTCTTCTATGGTGGATTTTTTGGTACTATTCTAACTGATTGGTCCACCATTCATGAATAACATGAAACCAAATTGAGATTTCATATCATATTTATTATATGTAAAACTAGAATATGTGTAACCCTTTATATAAATATCATCCTATCCTTTAAATACTAAGAATTTATCCTTAGTCTTTATCAGGTACTTAAGGATGTTATTCATAGAAATATTTTGATTCTCACTAGGATTGAATTTCTATGTACTTTTAATTCTTATAACATAGGTGTTCTCAAGTTAGGAAGAAAACATGGTATACCTAACAGATCTTATCATGGAGACATAAATAATTCTATCAATCCTTGATAATTCTTTATATAGATCCATAATCTTCCTAATATTCATTCCATGTAATACTGATGAAAACCCCTTATATGAGTTCTCTATGCTAAACCACTTTATCACCTTACCAATGTAAGTGTCCAAAATGAGACTATAAATCCTATTATATTTACCTCTATAAATCTTGATACCCATTTTGTATGTAAATTTAACCATTTATTTCAACAATAAGCATTTACCCATTCACATATCCTTAGAGTGAAGTGTCAATATTCCATTTCTAATAAGATGTATGTCATCCACAGAGAATCTTAGGAATTATATAATACTCTCACTAATAATCTTATATACTTAAGAATCATCCACATTTTTTATAGAACTAAAATCTATGATTGCATCACCAACAAGACATTTCAACTGTGTAAATATTACTTCATTATATAAATATACCTTTTTAACTTTTATAACTTAGTAGTATCATTTGGAACTTCAAAACCTTTGGGATCAATCATATTCACATCCTTGACTAAATTATCATTATGGAAATCAATTTTGACATCCATGTGATATATATAATAATCAAATAGAGGTATTTTAATGAGTAATATCTACAAGGAAATTATCATTGAAATAAGTAAAAAATATTCTTTATAGTAAATTATATAAGTTTTATTATAATATTTTTCCACCAAATGTGATTTATAGGTAGACACTCTAAAATTTATGTCAGTTTGCTTACATAAAGAATAGTTTTACCATATTTCCATCAAACCTTCAGGCACACCCAAAATCTTTTAAATGTATTTATTGTAACTAGATTTCATTTCAAATTCAATGTATTTTAACCATTTCTTAGGATAAATAAAATAGAAAGAAATTAATGCAATCAAGAATATATAAAAATAGCTTGATCGATTAGTTTCCAAATCCTTCTCTATTGAAAATAGTTTACCTTTGTATAAATTCATGGAGTTTTCAATCCTTTATTCCCTACCATGTGATTAGCATGTGATTAAACTCCAACAACCCTAAAAAAATTTATTACTCCTCAAAGTCTAAGCTTAGTTCCCCTTATTCAGATTGTTTACACATGAATAATTTTAGGGTCTATATTATTTCATGTGAGTGTAATTTGAATCTTTCCAATAAAATAATTCCCCTACCACAATTGAGATTTATACTCCTTCAAGAAGTATCAGAGGGTGAAATTCATTATTTTTCCATTACCCCAGTGGAATTAATACTCTGATTAGTTTTTTAATGTGATCTGGTGTCTTAGTGATACACTTTCTACTAATATTTGGGTTAGGTTGTGGAAAGATCAAGTTTGAGGGATTTAGTTTTTTAGGAAGAAATTGATGGGACTCACTTGGGATTATGTTCATACTCTTTAGGCTCAATCATCTCTAATTTTTTTCCATCATTTTTAGTGAACTCACTTTTCAAATTATAGTCCAAAACTTTGGGAATTTCAATGGCCCTATCATCTTAAAATGTTTATTATACACATAAAAAGTCACCATGAAACAATAATTTTTGATATTTGATTTAAACATCAAGAATAGTTCACTCATGATCCAACTATTATTGATATTGAAAGAATTTTTGGCCTAGGATTCACCATATCTATTAAATTACTCAAAAAACATTAATGAAATTCATGAATCATCACAAGTCCTTACCTAGTCTTAACCATTAATAAAACATGATTATTTTAAATTCAACTCCAGTCATAGTATTCATCTTTGGGTTTAAGATCAAATTAGTCCTAAATAATGGAGATTATTTAAAAATAATTTAGTTACTTCAGAATGGTATCTGTAAAATCAGTTTGTTTTCAATATTATCCTTTTCTTCCTTTATCTAAAATTATATTTAAAACTAGAATGAATACTTCAAATAAAACTATGCATCATGAAATGATAAAAAATATAAATTATTATATTTTCTAAGATTCATTCTCCATAAATTTTCACTTCATGTTGTGCATCTCCTTTAATCAATCAAATTCCTTAATACAGTAAAAAAATTCGATAATCAACTTCATCTTTGGTAAAATTTATTCTTTCATACTATTCTTCATGAAAATGATTTTACAGTTTGAATAGGATTGGAAAATCATTATATCTATTTAGGTATATCAATACTATTACATGATCGATCCCTTAAATGAACATCAAATAACACTCAATTATGCATGCATAGATGCAAAATCACATGGAATTACCTTATTAACATTACACCAAGAAGTATGTGTGTATAGAAATTCAAGATTTAAAACATTGAATATGGATGGAATTTGGTCTTATTAAACATTCAAATCAAAACACCAAGTAAAAAAACATCAAATCCAATTGAATTGTTCATTCCTTGGTAAATATTTAGTTGATCATGGTTTAATAATCTTTAATAATTCGCATATGAATCAATATAAAAAAATTGGATAGTTTCCATGATGAAAATGAACTTAATTTATTCTTATTATCATGATTTTTGTTTATTCCTATACTTTATTTTGTTTATCCTATGTTACATAGATATTCAATCCATTGACTTGGATATAGTGTGATTTAATTTTACCTCATACAACTTCAAAAATATAATTATGTTTTTTGATATCAGTCTCACATAGGTTTATTAAGTCTTATATTAGTTTGTCAAATTATTTTGTTGTAGTTTAGGGTCCCTTCCCTTGTTTTGATCTATCTCCATTATTACATTAATATCATTTTTTCTTCATTCAAATTGGTTCTGACTCTTCTGTCCTCCTTTAATCAGGATTTTTCTTTGTCTCATTCCCATATGTTAATTTTTATATATATCATATTCATATGTAATCAACAGTAATGTTTCCTTTTAATAATTTCTAAAATTTCAATTTTGAAATCATGTTTTCATTATTAGGGTAGGAACGAACAAACAAGGCATAAAAGAAGTGGTTTCAAATAAAAAAAGATTTCTACAGAAGGAATATCATGAAAGGTGCATGTAAGGACTCTTGGAAATGGAATAATTGAATCACAAGCATGTGTAAAAAGATTCCTTCTCACAAAAAGATCACCTTTGATATGAAATATAAACAATTTTCTCATCACACAAAAGATAAATAGCGTGTAATGATGAGATTTTAATAGAAATTTGGTTCATAGAATAATGAGTACATAATAATTTGGCATAAATTAATGCATCATATAATAAGGGATTCTCACAAAAAAATAGATTTTCCTGTTATAGAAACTACACAAGCATGGAAGCATGACCATGGAAGATGATTGTGGAGGAATATTTTCCACATAAAAGATGATTCATAGTAGACAAAAGGTTGAGTAAAAAATCATTGAATGTTTTTATTTTTTTTCATTGACATACATTTCATATATATATATATATTTATTTATTTATTTAGTGTTTGATTTTAATCTAATTTTATTTGAAATAATATAAAAAATTATAATTATAATTTATCATTTTAACAATTATATCTACAAAAATCGTTGAATCAATTCATGGATTTAAAGTAATTTAAAATGAATAAAAATAATTACAAAACCTTATTTGAACCATTTCACATTTTAATTCTAGAATGTTTCAAATAATGAAAGATAGATTTAAAAACATGTTATCAGTTTACTTTAAATATAATAGAATGTTCTATTAAATATAAAAAATGAATAAAACACTAAAAATACACATTTTAGGCCATTAAACAAATAAATTCCAATATTATCCAATGTAAAAAAATCAATTAATTAACTATATTTTAATTAAATAAAGGGTAATAGACAATGAAAATATGTTTGTAATTTTTTAAATTTTGAGCTCATATCAACCTCACATGTAAATTATTTCCCTCCTTGTAAAAACAATGAATTAAATTATTTGAAGAGATAAACATTCCTTGACTTAAATACACACACCATAGGAAAAAATCATATATCCATCTATTCATTGTATTATCATTCAAATTTTATGAATTCAATACACTTAATCACTTCATGTAAAGAAAAGTTTTAATTCACAGTGTGCAAATGGAATTGATATTAGTGGACTAAAGATATACTGAGTGGAAACTGCCTAATTCTTCCTCTAAAATGATTCCTTTATAAAGCTCATTTTTAATCATTATTCTTAGTTATTAAATGGAATTCATATATATTTTCTACACCTTCATAGTAAAATTCAAAATTTCACCAATCCCAACCTCCCTCTTTTTCAATTAACTCTTATTAAAATTTTCCCAACTATATTATAGAAAGAAATTATTGAATGAGTGCATCTAAATGAAGAAATAAACCATCCCAAGACTATAGGTATCCCCTAGTAATAATTATAATAGTCATAGAATAAAATGAATTATGTTGAATAGTAATTTTATTACAATCCATATTTTATTGGAAACCAAACACACACACCTGTGCTAATATTATTTGAGGATTTATAGAGTAGATCCCATCCTCTAGTTTTACTCTAGTTCAAATAATATATATGGTTTTATTTTAGGTAGTCTCTTTGATCTGTTACTTAATTTTTAAGGTCTAGTTACATAGGTTTGATTTCATTAGTCTAGCTACCTAAATCTATGGATCTAGTTCAACAAAAAATTCATTTACAACTCTTTTCCAATTAAATAAAATAGAAACTTCCATATAATCGGTGGAACGT
This sequence comes from Viscum album, assembly GCA_963277665.1. NCBI lineage: Eukaryota > Viridiplantae > Streptophyta > Magnoliopsida > Santalales > Viscaceae > Viscum > Viscum album. Next base: position 652,942,973 of record OY728148.1, on the reverse strand, counting down.
TCACTCAAATGTCATATACATCACACAATTTTAGAAATAATTAAATTCTTCTAATATAGAAGAATGTTTTTACTAAGAAATAAAATATTCAACAAGAGTTTTCTTTTCTAAATACACTTTAAAAGTTAAAAAATAACCAAAAGAATATATTTTCATACTCTGAATGATGGTTTTTCTTGAATAATTGTTATTTCAAGAGAGAAAAACATAAAAATTTCATAAAAAGTAGAAAATTATTTAGATATTAAGCTACTTTTTCCTCTCCCTAAAAAATACCTAATTCACCATCCCAATTTATTCCATCCTACAATCATCAAGGAAAATATTTTTTTATTTAAAATGATTGGTATCTAGATTAATTTAGAGGAAATATTCAAAATGATTTTGATTTATTCAATGGATGTATAGAGGAGTTTAAATTACACTAATGGTTAATTCGATAAATATTCATAATAATACATCATTTTTTGACCATTTACCATGAATTAATTATTTTAATCTTCACCTTTGATTCCAGCTTTAACAAATGGAAGAGTGTTAGTCACTATGTATTGCTATGTCCACTTAGAATTATTTTTACTATGAATTGGATTTATTCCTAAAGAGTGTAGTGACAATTTATATCATAATTACAATAGTCTTTTCTAGATGAGTTTATCATGAATATTTTGGAATTAACCCCATATATAAATCTTCCCTAATATGATTTACTCCTTATCTCCTCATATTTCATCATCTACATATTCTTCCATCCTCTATCTTGTTTAAATCCTTGGTTAACTCTCTTGACAACCCATTAGACCTTATGTTTCATTTCAATAGGTAAATGATAATGTTTTATATAGAAAATTATAAAGGGGAAATTCCTAGGGCTATAATATTTTGTTTTAGAATATATAAAAGTTTTTTTATTAAGTGGTCCATAAATCATTTGAAATTATTATTGCCTATTTCTAATTTTTCTTTAAATAAGTATATTTTAAATTATATGTGAGTATTTTCAATTAAATTCCATGTGGTTATTCAAGTGATGGTTTAAACTAAATATAATACCTGATTTCACCCTAAAAATTTAAAATAAGTCTTAATGAAAGTACTAATTAAATTATCGAAATATTATTTGTTGAAATAAATATCATCAGAACATGTAAGAATTTCTATATTTCATTAATTTTCAAAAACAATATTCATATATAAGATGAAAATTTTCAAGAGATTATTCTAGTAGAATAATGTCTTCAAGTGTTTTAATATTTTACTTATATAAACATGGAAACTAAAAATTATATGTTATAAACCTATTACTCATATTTGTTAGTATTCCATTAAGTCATGAATGGTAAAGCTTACTGTTAGTTCTCCAAAAGTAATTAAATGTGTTTGCTGATTTAAATTTATTATTATTTTAATATTCTTTAGAAATATCCTACCATGAATGATATGGGTGTGATATTTACCTTTTCTTTATTATATGTCAAGGATTTTAAAGTCATCAAGGTAAAAAAAATCTTTTCATGCTTACCAGTATACCCTCTTGTACTCTAATATTGAAGGAAATTGTTTGGTTGGAAAATTTTATAACAAATCCAAATGTTTGATCTCTCCCATCTATAAGGAAGAATACATTGAACAAGGAATTAATCTTCTTAATGATCCAAAATTACACATTTTATTGAAATAAGTGATGTCTCTAATAGTGTAAGGGATAGTGAATTTTACAAGGTCTTAGAATCTTTGATATATTTGTATATTAACAAGGGAAAAACATTTTTACCTACACTTTCTATTTCATTTCATTGAAATATTCTCTTTATAACATTTATATAAGTGATAAATTTTTCAAACATTTGGATTTAAAAGATGGATTCTAGAATATGAATATTGATTTTTACCTTTTGGAATATCTATAAGGTCTCTTTTCACAATGAATTTATTTGTATGTATTAGGTGATATAATACTCATTTTGAAGGGAGGTTTGGGATGATTTTAGTTCTCCATACATGTAATCTCTTTTATATTTTTATTAGGAGTGTCTCCATGGGTGGTTTTCCTTTAGGGTCCTTCTTTAGAACATATTCTTTAGGTATAGTGGGTTGGACACTTCCAGTTTCTTCTTGAGATAGTTATTGTTCACAATGTACCAATGTTTTTTCACTCCTTAATGTGATAAAAATTAAATTCCCTTTAGTGTTAGGAATTGACTAAGAAGGAATTGTATTAGAACATTGATTTTTTAATTCATTGATAGCTGATAGAATCTAGATGACTTAATATTTTAGCTCTTCTAACTCTAAATCATGTGTGTTATTAGACTTCTTAAGTTGTTTCACAAATTACTCCAATATTTTTTGTATACATTTCCTTGTTTGGTAGCTTCTAGACGGTTTATTAATAGTACCTTGGTAGAGTAGAGGCTAGAAATGATAATTATAGGTCTGTTAAAAGGGTTTCCTTTGCTATTGTTGGTTCCAACATGAAAACTGAATATTGAAATACTACTTGTATCCTTGGATTCTTGTTTATTAATACTTTTTATGGCCTAAGTAACATGGTGTCATGAATTTATTTCACTTATGGGAGTCCATCACTATATTTTTCCTAATATTAGCATATTTGGAAGACTCTTGGAGGTGTGGGGGTGATATTTAGTGTACCTTTTTTATAGGTAACTACCTTATAAGAGATTTTAGTTCTTCAAATTTTTTTCAAATAAAGAAGTTCATGAATTTTTTACCACATGTGAACTTTAATTTTGGGATATTTAACCAAGTGGAATAGAATATTATGAAATCAAAATGATTATCTCTCTAGATTTAGTATGTGAATTTTTTTTAGTGCTCCTCTAAAGGAATCATCAAAAAAATTATGATAATTTTACACCAATCCTTAGTAAAATAATACTAAGAAATAATTATATTAATAAAGAATGTGTGGGGAATAAGTTCTTAAGTGTTCAAGTCTCTCCCTAGGAAAATAATAGTTTCTTTATTAGATTGTTTGATCCTATAAATATCATTTCTTAGTTGCGTACTCTTCCTAGAAGAGAATCATTTTTAGAAAAATTATATCTAATGTTCCTCCTAAGTGGTAACTTCTCCAAGTTACAAGTGATATTACCATGACATGGATAATACCTCCAAGGAGACTGGGATGGATTTCAATATGATGCAATCCTCAGATAATCCTCTAGTCATGAAGCTACTATAAAAATACAAAAATGTTTTTAGATTCATATTGGGATTTTCTCTAGATAAACAATTTAATTTAGGTTATAATTGGATCATTATAGTGTTTATTTCAAATTCATGTTTGTTATTTAATTGTATTTTATAGTTATTATTATTGAAAATTGGTGCATATAACACTCTAAAAGTTATATTTAGTTGATACAAATTATTTTCTATATTATTACTCTCTAAAGTTACTCTAGTAGAATAATTAGAAGAGGGTGGGGAGTCATTCAATAAGATAGCAATAAAATCTATTTCCACTTCCTTTATGAGTATTATGTTCTAAATTAATTCTATAATACTTTATTCAAACTCTAAATCAAAAAATATGATGTATAATAAACCATATTTGGGTATTTTTTGAAATCATTTTAAAACAAAACTAAAACACTAACACTTCCCTCCCTTGAATTGATTCCAAGTTGATGCATGACCTATTGTAGGGATTCCAATTATGGATTTTAAAAAATAAATTTAAATATAGTTATATTATATTTAGTTTGTCTCTATAAGGTAGAGTGTTTTAGGTGTGTTCTTATCTTGTTTAGTGGGTACAGTTTTTATGTGAAAATAATGGTAATTGGATTGGTTAAGATTGAGTTTTTTTGGAATAATTTTAAAAAAAAAATTGGTTTAACCTTGGATACCCACCTCACTTATCCATATATTATTATTCTACTTGATACCCTTTTAATTAAATCATAAAAAAATAACTCTGATTAAATAATTCTAGAAACCAAAGTATTAATAGAGTGATAAAATGAATACTTTATTCCCTGTCCTTAGCTAGTATAATGATTGGATACCCCAATCACTATTGAGTCATCACACTACTAACTTTCATAATTAGTGAAGGATTTACCTAGAGGCCTATGTTTGAAACTAATGAAAAAGGAAATAATAATTTAAATTCAATGAAAAGTTTAAATATCTTATCATCTAATAATTTAAACACATATTGAGAAATGAGCATAGAAGAATTATCATTGAAATATACAATTCATCACAAGGGTGGGAGAGCTCTCTTAATCATGATCACTAATAGATTTGTGTTATATCACGGTTGAAATAAACCATAAATAAATGAATAATTTAAAAATATAAAATAATATCTTGATTGATCTATTAACGAAGACCTCCCCCTATATTGAATTTTTTTTCCTATTATAAATATTCTTGGTGTTTTTCAGTCCTTCATTCCTCTTAAAATAATTTTAATGAGATTTAACTCCAATGAACCCAGTAATTATGAATTATTCCTTAAATTTTGATCCTTTATCCCTTTCTATAAATATCCACCATGTTCATAGTTTTATGGTCGAGATTTAATCATGTAGGTATCTTTATAATCTTTCTCTTTAAAAAATTTCCCTCCCATAATTGAGGTCCTTGCACCTTTGATAAGTATCATAAGGTGAAATGATTTTGTGTGCTATAACTGCAATTGAGGTCATAATTAACTCGACATAATTGAATGATGTGGGTCCTTATTAATGAAAATGATTCTTGTATTTGGGAATATTTTGAATATCTTGGGCTTGATAGATTCAGTTTATTGGGTTTAAATTAATGGGCCTCACTTAGGTTGATTTTAATGGGTCTCAGGCCAGACATTCATTTAATTTCTATGAACATCAGCAATATAATATCTCATGATCTTACATACATAAAATTAGGGATGGTAAAAGGCCCAACCATCATAAAAATCCAATCCTACACATAAAATATTCACTATAAAATGAAAATCATCAATCTTGAATTCCAACATCGATCATGGTTCACTCATGATCCTACTATGCTCGAGATTTGAAGAAATAACGGTGAAAGATTTTCCATATAATTTTAATTATCTAAAAACCTTAATAAAAATCATTAATCATCACAATTCATTTCATATTCTCATTTTTTTATACATTGGGCTCATTTGGATTTTAACTTTAGTTAGACCTCACAGCTCCATGTTTGAGCTTAACATGATTTTTAGCTTCAGTTGCATCATTTTCTTCAAAAAAGTCTCCTAGACTTTGGTTCATCATAAAATGTCTCTATTTTCATTCAATATTTTATTTACTCAAAACATTGAACCCCTATTTTGAATATAATAACTCATCATAGAATAATAAACAAAGGACTAGATCATGTTGTCTCAAATTGATTCTTGTTCATTTTTTAACGCCTCTAGGATATATCCTTTGACCAATATCTAGCCTTAATTACCTTTAAGTCATTAAAAATTTGACTTTATAGTTAGTAAAATTCTGTATTTTTGTATCTTATTATTTTGGATGATGCTCCATTCAATGGGGGATTATTGAATCATCTTATCTATTTGATTATCTTTATACTATCACATGCTCAAACCCTTAACCAAATATCACATAAATTCCAATTCCACATACAGACATGTAACATGAGACATAATTACTTTAACTATGTTATATTTTTATAGGTTTTGTGTGAAATTATTTGATCTTGAAACCTGTATGTAGGGAATGAATGGGGTCCCATAAAACATAGAAATAAAATATCCAAGCACAACAGTCACCAAATTTCATTGATTTTCTCATTCCTCAATGATTCATTAGTTTTAAAAGATTGAATCTTATTCTATAAATTATAGATAAATATCATAAAAATATTTACATGGTTTATATCATAAAAATTAACTCTAGTTCTTCTTTTTCTTATCCTCAGTTTTCCTTCCTCCACTATTTTGATTCTAGGTAGTAGTGATACTCAATTCGTCTACTCATATTTGGAATGATTTAGGTTGGCCTCTTTTACATTCAAATTCAAAATATTGTTTTCATATCTTGATATCACAATAGTTTATAAATAATTTTATCAATTTATTTAATTCATCTGTATCATATCATGGTCGCCTCTCTAATTTTTTACAATATTAATTTTTTCCTTCAATATCATTTTTTCTTCATTCATGTTCATCCATAAATGACTCTCATCCTTTAATTCTCCTTCCAAATAATCTCATATGTAGTAGATATCTTATTTTATCAATATTTTTCAGATCTAATTAGTGGGAATAATTCATCTCTAAAAAATTTTAATCCTCAAAGTCAAAATCAAGCTTTTAGTGTCATGATAGGAATTGATGAAGAAGGGATAAAATAAAGGGAGGTAGGGAATAAAATAATACCAGAGAAGGAATATCATAGAAGGCGTGTTCATGGAATATTTTCCATATAATTATTAAATAATATTCAATAAATAGTATGTGTTTTCTTATAGAATATTTTTGGAGACGCCAACCTAAGTAACCTGGAGTCGGTGGTCACGTTATTAAATTGGTGTTTTATACAAGCGATCACATAAAAAAGAACTAAATATTTTTGTAGTATTAGTAAAAATTATAAATACTCTAACCTCACATTAAAATTGAAAACATGAAATACAATATAGTGACACAAAAAACATTTACATCCTTGAAACTCTTTCAAAATAATTCTTCTTTATACTCTAGGGAAGGGAAATAAAATAAGTATGAACTCAAATGCTCATTTAGGGTTACATAAAATGGAAGATATCATGAATCAATAGTCATAATATATATCTCAAGGTATATAACATAAAAACATGAAATTTAATCAATTACTAGACGGTCATGTTTAGATAAGGAATAATAAATATGGAAAGGTAAATAACTAAGCATACATGATGTTTAATAGGTAACTTGATCACAAAATAAATCTATGGATTATATAATTATAATAATCTCAAGGATAATAATAATTTAATTCCTAATGAAGTAAATTCATAATATTGGATGCAATGATCACATACATTATGGTATCTATACAATTAAATCCCTCAAAATATTGTTTAAAACTATGGGTAAAAACACATTTAATACTAGTTAACTATTTCACCATATGATACTACCAATGCATTGTGGGTATATATAATTCCGGACACCACCAATCACTATATGTACAATGAATTCCTCATATATCCAATTATCAATTTTAACTTATGAATCAATATTTCTTATTAATAAATATTCTTATTGAGTAAATATTACATATTTATGAATATTTCCAAACCCATCAAATAAATTTCATAGTAAAACAAAAAAAATATAGTTATATATGGTTTATTCAGTAATAATATCCATGATAAAAATAATTTGTATATTTAAGTGAAATTAAATGTACAATGATCACATGAATTTGAATGTTTCAAGGGAAATCTAATGAATACAAAATTAATCAAGAATGGGAATTTCAACACTCTCCCACATAAAAATATTCATAAAACATCTAGGAAAAAAATAATAATGGTATCAATAAAACATATCCATTGTGGATTATATTTAAAAAAAATTTCCCTTGATAAATAGAAATACCATCAAAATTTCATTGAAAACATTTTTGATGAAAATATCCTTATAACTTTGAAGATCAATTTTAAAAAATATATATTTCCAGAATATTAGAGAAAATATTTTATTTGAAAATAATAATGTAAAATTTTTATTTATTTTTGAATTAAATTTGTGGTCATGATAGTAGATTTTTTTTTTCAAGTTGTGTACATATTGCTTTCAAATTTTTATAAGAAAAGTAAAAAATAATTTTATGCGAAAAAGAATATATGATTACTTTTATTTATTTTTTAAAGAGAATTTTTCGTAATAAAAGTTTAAAAAATCATAGAAAAACATTTTTTAATTCTTTTCAAAAATATATATTTGGAGGGAAAGGGATTTTTGATTGAAGAGATAAATTGATTCAAAATTCACAAAAAAAAATTATCATTATTTTATGTACCAAAGAGAGAAAAATAGGAATATTACCTAAAAAATCCATGAATAAATAAAGCATATTAAAATTAAATGGGTTTAATATAAAATTTTCAAATAATTTTCTTCAATGGAAATTGAAACATAACCAATCTTGATTAAAATGAGATTGAAACATGAATCTCTTACCACTTAAGTAATCTTTAAATTGTAATCCTCATGATTGGAATACAATCAAAAGTGAAATTAAATACAATGAATATAGATATATAAATTATATAACATATCAAATGGGAACCAGATACAGTTCATAAAATAATATAATTGAATAACATGACATATGTCCCAAAGAACAGAATTTGAGACAATAAACCCCTAAAATGATCATAATGTCTAAGTAAGAATTAATCAATGAATATATTAAATTTATAAAATTTAAATACATATAAAAAATAGGATATAAGAGAAAATATAATCAAAATTTATTACACTCATAATCTTATAATAGCAAATACAATGAAGAAGTAATGTAACCCAATGAAAAGAAATCAAGTTATGAATTTTTTTACCAGATGGTAATTTTCATGAAAAATGTCAGTGAATTAAATAATTAAAATAAAAAAATAAAATAACATAAATTATTCAGGATTAATTATATTACATTTAAAATGGGTTGTATATACAACATATAAATAATTTTTTAGAACATTACAATATGCCTCAAAGGAAGAAAATTGAGACAAAATCACATACCTCGCACTTCATTTTGGTTTAATATGATTTAATATACTATATAATTATTTTAAGAATGTAATTAATTTATAATATAGTAATATTTAAGTTTATAAAATCATATATTACACACTTATAACATCTAACCATCCATTCATTAACAATTTATTATTATTATTATTATTATTTCAAGTGTTAATTTCCTTTCTTCCTCAAGCATGCTTTCATGAATGTTCCAATTATTGTGTATAGGATATAGTTACATAATAAATAGAACTATAATAATGTTATAAATTTTATATTTACTTATTATATTAATTTTTAAAACCATTTTTTAAAGTTGGACATGTAAAATGAGTCACATAGCTACGTGGAGACGGTAGGCTATACGTAAGCACGAGCGACGATATCATTACCTTAATGGGAGAAAGGGTTTGGAAGTGTATGGTATATTAATCTTCTAGAATTAATAAAATTTAATAAATATTATATATATTAATTATTTTAATAATTACTACTATTTATGATAGTCGGTGATGGAAAATAAATTACATCGATTCTCGAAGGAGTAGATCGCCATACAATTGACTGATAACTTTGTTCCCCATTTGATGGAGGATGATATGGATAAATTTTATGAAATGAATAGAATAAAATCTATGTATATGGGATATAATTTTAATATTATATTGTAATTTTTAATATATAACTGATGGTTGTAAAAGAAGACAGAAAAATAAATAACTTCAATTAGATGATTACCTTCTCTTAGAGCAACCTTCTTTGGATCTCTTCTTAAAAACCATGGGGTTGACCTTTGGGGAAGAAAAGAACCTACGTAATTTTTATAAGTATTTTTATGATATATTTCTATGGGTTTTTGTCGGGCCAAATGATTTTATTTGTTTGATAAAGGGGAGGGAGGGCACTTTTAGAATTGAGGAAGAGTATCATTTTTGTAAATACCCCAAAATATTCAATAAAAGAAATTTAATCTCACCCCAAGTGCCTAAAAAATTGATAACAAAATTTATTTTAGGGGGATTAAGTTCAATAAATACCACTATCACATATTGATCAAAATTTTTCAAACATGTTTTTCATTATCCTCAATGTTTTTGCACTTTTACCATTGTATTTACCACCACAGTAGTTAGTTGACTTAACCTTGGTAATTTATCCTTCAAAACTAAAATACATTTATAATTGTTAAATAATTTGGTACTACTGATAATAAATATTAAATACCATTTATGAAAAAATATACATTTTTTTAAAATTAATTTTAATGCAGGGGCATCTAACGTGCAAAAAAACCTTCTAACCTTAACCTCGTTAATAAATTTTTACTTTTTTCCCAAATAATTATGAACAAAAATTATGTTCTAATTACTACATAATATTATTTATTATAATTAAATATATTATATCCATTTTAACACATTCAATTCAAATAATTGGAAAATTTTAATTTAAAATAAAATATGTAGATACGTTGAAAAAGTGGGTTTTTCAAGAAATGTATTTTTCAATCTTAAAATAGACTAATATTAACTAAATAACTAGAAATAATCATTATATGAACATTAATTAATATATATATATAATATATAAATTTCATTTAACTATCTCATAATTATTAGTTATTTTAGTTAATTAAAATGGGGTAACATTTTGCATTTTAAAACAGTTTTTCAGAAAAAAAATGTTTTTAGCCTAAAAAAAACTTATACCAGAATTGGGTATAAAGTTTATTAAAATGAAATTAATTATTTTAAAAATTAATAAAAATTAATTTTTAAAAAATAATATTTAAATCATAATGTAAATTCTAAATTTTCTAATTTATTTAAAAGAAATGAAAGTTTTACAAAATGTGGTATTATTCATTATTCACTGAAAATTCACCCTTTTTAGAAAAATACCAAAATTCAACCTTTAGATAAATTTGGTATGATGAATTAAAATATAGATTTAACTTTAAAAATATATATTATATAAATTTTTGAAAAGTTAAATATATTATTTTTTCACAAATACTGGTAGAAATCATTTTTGATGAAATCTTATTTTTTGAAGAATAAATTGAATTTAAAATATTTGAGTGATTTTTATCAAAAAATTGGTATTTATTAGTATATATATATCATATTTAAGTTAATCCAATTCGTACCTTCTTAGTCAATAACTATGCTATCATTTTATATTTAAATAATACATTTTTCAGCTCATTTAAGCTTGGTGTTGCATATTGTATACACAATCAAACATAATTTTATTCATTTAAAATATCAAGGTTGTGTGTAAAAAAGTTATAAAATAGATTATATTTATTTAAAATATATATAATATAAAATAATTTAATGTAACATTCTCCCCACATTCAATAAATTTCATCCTTTCAATTTGAACTTGCACTTGAAAATCAAGGGTTTGAAATTTGAATTTCCCCTTGCTGAAAACTCGCATCATAAAAATGGTTGAAGAAATATTATTCTTAATAATATATAAAATTAAGTTTAATGGTAATATATAATAATAAAAAAAAATCCAAGTAGGATAACATTGGTGGGAAGTTAAAGTATGTACGTGGTAGAAAATCATAAATAATTTTGAAGAGTAATAGAAATCATTGATCAAAATAAAGTGAATGGTCAGGAGAAAGTTAAAAACCATAAAACCATAAATCTACATTAAGTAAAAATAAAATTTATTAATTGTATATGAAGTTAGTAGGAAAAATTATATATTTCAAGATCCTTTTCCAAGATTTTAGGGATTCTTTTACTATCTCGATAGAGAACACTAGAAAATATACTTGTATATTTTAAGTAAAATTTCAACTTTTTTGTGCTTAGATAAATATAAACTTTATTTATTACTCTAATAAATGAATACCTAATATTATTTTTTTCCTAAAGCACTAAAATTAACTTCTAACTAAAATTGATATCCATAAAATAATAATAATCTATTCACATTGTCTTTAAATACTAACTAAACTAAAAAATCACAATAATTTATAAACCTTAATATGTATAAATAATATACATTTCTTCAAAATTTTACCCACTGGTTTATCATAGATATTTCCACAAATAGATTACCATATATCCTAATTAGTCTTAATATTCTCAATAGAAAAGAACATTTTCCCATTAAAGGTGATCTCAAACCATTTGACTGAAATCCCCAAAAAATTAATCACATTCATCCAAAAGAATCCTTTATATTAAAAATAATGGCTATATATACCTAGACCCAACTAAATGTATCATAAAATATAATTAATTACATAAAAATCAAAACCAATTATCATACAATATGTTTCTCAAAATCAACATTACATTTAACTATAAAACCATTTAAGTATAAACAATTTCATACTAAACAGTACATCACGTTAGACAGTGGTTGACATTGCACCCTTGCTTCCCTTTTCTTGTGGGTTCAAACCCTATGTACTTTCTGGATGTTATGGGTTATCCTTTTTCCAAACTAATATTAATATAATTCCTATAACTTTTCTATAATTTAATGACTCGTAGTTACCACAAAATCAATGAAAAGATAAACCTTAAAGTTTAACAATACCAGTAATCATGCATCCAAAAAATTTAATGGAATTATTCCTTAAATAATTTTCATATTCAAAATAAATGGGTTGTAATTCCATAAACTATCTCCAAAAATATCATTATTATTCTTAAAATCCCATTACATTAAATCTAAGAATGAGTATTTATTCTATTAAACATATGATAAAACTTACACTTATCATCCAAATAAATTTTAGGTTTACCCAATTTCATTCTAGGTAATCATATATTATAATCCCTCATAATGGTTTGTAATAAAAATGGGAATTATTCAATGTATATTCCAAGATATTTTGGAACCAGGTGATAAGTAAGTCTCATTATTGTGTACTGGGTGATGGTCAATTAAAACACCAATGTGGGCTTTTTGGGGGTTATTATCCCTAGGTAAAACTACTCTAGATCCACATCCACATCCAGTTATGGTATCCATAAAGTGAGGTATTTCTATGAAAAGAGTCATAATCTATTCATTACAAAAACATTAATATGTATTACAATACTTATCCTCAAAGTATATCATAGGGTTATGCTCCCAAATTTATGTTTTTATAAATCTATTTCCAAAGGTTTATATTAGGCTTACTATGATACCAACTGTAAAGACCTCGACCCCAGTAGCCTAAAGCTAGTGGTTACATTACTACATTGGTGTTAGATATAAGATATTGAATCCCAACAGACATAATATTTTAGAAGTCGTGGTAAAATAGATACACACATGAAACTCACATTAAATTTTAAAATAATAAATAAAACATAGTTAGATTCACAAAATTTCATCCTTAAAACTCTTTAAAAACATATTCTTTATAACATGGGTAAGGGAAAAAAATTCGAGTGAGTTGAAATACTTAGTAATGGTTTCATACAACAAAATATATCATAAATCAATATGTAATAATAAATATGGCAAGGAAATTAATTAAACAAATATTTGATTTGATTAATAACATGATTATCGTCACTATATAAGTCATAATCAATATGGAATGGTAAATATCTGAACACACATTCCATTTAATCAATAATGTTTTCACAATATGCATATATGGATAATATCAATATAATAATATCATGGATAATAATTATACAATTCTTAATGAAGTAAATTATTAATATTGGATTCCATGATCTTAGAGATCATGGTATTTATACCTTTAATACCTTTCACAAGACAGTTTAAAACTATGTTTAAAAACCCATTTAATGGTGGATTACTAATTCACCACATGATACCACTAATGAATCAAGGTGATATATAATTCTTGGAACCACACATCACTTCATGTCCAACATATTATTCATATATATAACGATTGATTTAATTCATTAGTCAATATTCCATATGATAAAATATTCATATTGAGTATAAAATATAGATTTATCATTATTTTAAAATAAATAAAATAGTTATCACAGTAAAACATCATATTTTAAAATGATACATGGTACAGTAAATAATCGTATCTACGATAAAATGAATATATATATATTTAATAGAAATTAAATGTATAAGGATCAAAAGAAAGTTAATTTTTTAAGGGAAAGTTAATGACTATTAAATTAATCAAGAAAGTGAATGCGAATACTTTCCTTTTAAAATTGATCATAGAATATCTTGAGAAAGAATAAGGATGGTATTAAAACAACATATCCCTAGTGTAGTATAATTAAAATAAAGGGTTTATGCCATTGAAGAATACAAATACTATTAAACGATCTTTAAAACATTCTTGGTGAAAATATTCTTTTAACTTTGAAAAAATATTTTTTAAAACTAAAAATTTCCATAATATTGAGGAATTTTTTTAAGGGAATAAAGGAAAATAGTTAAGGAATTTTCAAATAAATGAGTGGTCTTGATGGTGATAATGTTTTTCTCATGATAAGTATGATAAAAAACAATGATTCCTTTTATATATCTGTAATAAAATTCAAAAAATTATCTTTTTCATAAAATAATAGGATGAAACGATTTAATGTTTTTAATTAAAAACAATTATGGGTAAAATATTTCATTAAAAAATAATTGTAAAACATTATTTTAACACATTTTATGAAAATATGAATTTAAAATAAAAAGTATTTTCAACGGAAGAGAGAAATGGATTCAGTTTTTACTAAAAACATTCTCAATCATTTTTAGTAGCAAAGTGAGGAGAATGGTACTTATAATTGAAAAATTCATGAGTATAAAGAGGTGATTAAGATTAAATAGGTTTATTTTAAAATGATCAAATAATTTCTTTCTATTGAAATTCAATCATAAATAATCCCAATAAAAATTATATTGAAACATAAATCACTTATATCTTTAGTAACGTTTCAATTGTAAGCCCCAAAAAAGTAATGAAATAAAATTAAATATTAAATAATATGGATATAAATATATTGGTTATATAACATACCAAAGTGTTTTTAGAAACATCTCATAAAAGAATATAATTTATAACATTACATATGTTCTAAATAAGGTAATTTTAAATGAACAACCCTTACAATAATAATAAAACTAAATTGAGAATTAATATATGAATTGATTATGTGTATTAAATGTAAATACACTTAAAAACGTTGAAATAAAACATATTATAAAAAGTTTAATTAAATACATAATCTTAAAATATCAAATACAATGAATAACTAATTTTATGTAATGAAAATAAAATTGAGTTTTGAAATTCTTTACGACTTGGTAATTTTCATGTAATATCCCCATGAATCAAATAATTAAAATTAAAAATTAATATACCATAAAGTATGAAATATTCATGATAGTATATTTAAAATGGATAGTATATATACCATATAAATAAATTTGGTGCATAATATTATGATATGCCTCAATGAGAGGAAATTGACACAAAATCGCTTACCTTACACATCCTTTTGGATACGTGCGATTAAACCTCATATATAATGGTTTAAAGATATTATTAATTTATAATAGAACTATATTTATTTTTATAATATCATATAATATACTATAATAACATCTTACCCCATTTTATTAACAATCATTTATTAGTATTAAGGTTTTAGGTGAAAATCTCCCTTTTTTATCTTGCATGTTTTGCTAGGAATGTTTTGGATTATATTTATATGATATTGTTCCATAATATACATAATTATATTAATTTTATGAATATAATATATACTTATTGGATTAATTTTTGAAATCATTCTTTAATGTTGGATATGGAAAATGAGTCGCATCACTTCGAAGTGACAGTTGGTCATACATACACACGATTAACAATACCATTCCCTTAATGGGTGAAATTGTAAGGTATTTGATGGTATATTAATTATTAATAATTAATAAAAATTCATATTTATTGTATACATAAATTATTTCCATCATTATGAAAATCCATGTGAGTCGGTGATGGAAAAAAATCACATCGGTTCGCGAGGTGGTAGCCTTTCGTATACGTGGTCGAAGACTTTGTATCCAATTTGATGGAGGAGGAGATGAATAAATATTATTAAATGAACATAATAACATATAATTTTAAGTTATATATTTTAATTTATATATTTTAAGTGTTAAAACATAATTTGAGGTAGTAAAAGAAGAATGAAAAAGAAATAACCTCGTTAAGATCATTACATTCTCTTAGAGAAACCTTTATTGGATCTCTTTTTTGGGACCCTAGGGTTGGTTCTTTTGGAGTAATAGAACCTCTATAATCTGTCCATGGATTTTTGTGGTATATTTTATCAGGTTTTCGTTATGAAAAATGTATGTATATTTTTTAATAAGTTAGGGGAGGGAGTTCCCTTTTATAATTGAGGAGTAGTGACATTTTTGTAAATACCCAAAACTATTCAACAATTAGAATTTAATATCCTCTAATGTACCCAAAAAAAATTATAAATAATGTATTTAAGTTAGGTTAAGATATATAATACTTTAGGAAATTTAAAAATATGAATTTTTTAAACTTTTTATTCATTATCCTTTAATTTTGTTTTCTTTTACCCTTTTATTTTTCACCATGGTTATTAATTTATTGAACCTATGTAATTTGTAATTTAAGCCTAAAATAAATTAATAAATATTATACAATTTTTAATAACTCATCCTAAATATTAAATCCAATTTATCATGTTGTTTTCTAAAAATTAATTTTAGCACAGGTACATGTATGCAGAAAACCTCTCTAAAACCTTAATATCTTTAATGAAGTTTTACTATTTTTACCAATAATCGGCACAAAAAAATTATTTGAAATTATTGGATAATTTTAATAATTATTATTCATAATATATAATCAATTTTAACTAATTAAATTCACATATGATTAATAATTCAATTTAAAATAAAACCCATTAACCCATTAAAAAAATAGTTTTTCAAGAAATGTATTTTTTAATATTAAGATGAACTTGTTTAAACTCTATAACTTGTAATAATAATTATATGAACTTAAATTAATATATTTAAATATTTAATCTATATATTTAATTGTAATCCTTTCTTATTAGTGTTAATTTAAATTTATTAAAACGGAAGAACAATATGCATTTAAAAATAGTTCGTAGAAAAATGTGTTTTAATAAAAAATAAACTTCAACCAAAATTGGGTATAAATATGATTCAAATTTAATTAATTAAATTAAAAATAAATAAAATAATATTTTTTATACGTTTTAATAAAATTATAATCATAATGGAACTTTTAAATTACTTAATTTATTGAAAATAAATAACAATTTTAAAAAAAGTAATATTTTTAACTATTCATAGAAAACACACTCTTTTTAGAGAAATCTAAAAAATTCACCCTAATATTATTTAGATATGAGAAATTAATATATTTAGATAAATTTACCAAATAAAATTAAAAAAAAATAAATTTATTATTTTCCCACAAAGAGTTGTAAACATTATTTTTGACAAAAACATATTTTTTGAAGAATATATTGTCTTTACTAAAGTTTGAGTGATTTAATAAAAAATATATATTTATTTATAACTTTAAATATATATATATCATAATTAATTTCATCTTATTCATACCCACTAATTAAATTACTAGGTTATAGTGGTCAAATTTAAAAAATATATTCTACAGGTCATTTAAGCTCGATGTTGCATGTGGTATATGCTATCAAATGAAATGTTTTTTTAAAATATTAGGGATATGTGAATTAAAAGATATAATAGAGTTTAATTATAGTTAAAATAAATATACTATAAAATATTGGGGTGTTACAATATTTCTTGGAATGCAAAAGATGGACATATTTTAATCTCATGAAAGATTCATGTAGTGCATGGACAGACTCTGTATGGAATATTGGGTCCTAAAAGACTGATAATTGAATAATTTGACATGGATAAATGACTCATTTATTTATTTATTATCATATAGAATAATGTTTGAGGTTTGGTATGGAAGAATCCACAGGGTAACGCAAGTATATTTTCTTCATGTGGATCTTGTATAAGAATAGAAGAATGGCCATGACAGATGGGCACGGTAGAATGGGTTCCAAATAGAAGCTAATCCATGGTAGTAAGAGGACATAATATTGATCATAGAATCTAGGATCCTTTTCCATTTTTTATATTTGACTTACATTGTGATTCTGTATACCTTCAATCCATGTTCTATTGCCATAAACACATACTTTATATACTCACATTGATATTAGCTTTAAACCACTTAATATAACCATATGTATTTACAAAATAAAAAAATATTATTTTATCCCCCACATTTCATGGATAATTTTAGGTTGATAGATTTTAATAATAATAAAAATCTAATAAATATCAAAGGAAATGTTCTTTTTATCAAAAAAATCCCATTATATATAAAACTACTTAATCCATAGTGATTTATCAATATATCCCAAAAATAATTTTACATGTTCTATCCATCTAAACATGTCACATATATATATTTTCTTTATAAATAGGGGAAATGGAAACATAACAAGGTGTGATCTCAAATGATCAGTAAGGTTATTCAAATAAGTGAGGAAATAATGTCATAAACACGGAATAAATATTATGGTAGGAAAAAGTAAACAACATGAAGATATAATAAAATTTAAGTGGATAGAATTTTATATCAATGAAAATAAATTTAGATATGGATATCAATAATTCTGATCTCATACTAATGTAATTTTTAATAATAGAATTCAAAAACATGCTATTAGGGCCTTATTCCAAGACAATATCCTCTTATGGGGAGTGATATACAAAAAAACCCAACCTACTGTGTTTTATGCGGCCTGCTAATGCATTGAGGGGATATATAATTCAGGGCCACACAATCACGTTTTTTAGTCAAATGGATTCACTGTAATAGTTAACAAGATATTTCATATAGTTCATTAAAGAACCTCTTAATGAATAAGACATGTCCATCCATATAATGAAAGATATGAAATTTTAATAAACAGTCAACCTATGTCAGTTATAAATAGACATCTATAATATCAATACTTTTCACCATTTCAATATTAGGGATAACATGGTCATAAACCATCCAAATAGATAAGGTGTACGGAAAAAAATACATATAAAAATTTCTAACAATCATATGTATTTGAATTCCAACACTTTTCCCCTGTAAATAAAACAACATTGAGAAATGATTAAATGAATATGTAAACACTGGAATAATATGATCATAATCCATATTGGGGAAATGGTGGATAGTTTCAAAAGAACATAACCCTGGTGAAATAAAGGAAATATTGAAGGGTTTTAACATAAATGGAAAACGCCCCTTTAAAAAGAATTCTTTGATCGGAATAAAAAAAGAAGGGATTAAGAAAAAAATTTGATACCATGACAATACCCCCAAATTAAAATATATATATATTAGTGGATAAATTATAAAAAATAAACTCCATTAGGTAAAATCCATTTTAAATTTAAATAAGAATTTGAAATGAAAACATAAGAGTTTTTAGAAAATGTTTTTAACATTGATATAAAATACAAATTTACCTATGGAATCAAAACTTAAATATTGAAAAGGTGATGTGAATGATTATTAAAACCTATAATTTAAAACAATTATTCAATAATATTCTATAAAAAATACTTATAGTTTATTTTTTTAGAAAAGTGGAGTGGAAAACAAAATTTACGAATGTGAAAAGAAAAATCCTTTTTATTATTTTATATTTCTTTTCAAAATTCACATTATATAAAGATTAATCAAAATTTATATTGTAAAAAATATATTTTTCTCAATAGATGTATAGAAATTACCATACCATAAAATAATAAGTTGTGATAACCTAAGAATAGAACAAATAATTACCTCACAAAACAATATAACTTAAGGAAAGGAGACATGGGTTATCCATATTCCTTGTGAGGGACATATTCCATGAATAATGGAACAATTTCAAAGGTTTATATATAGTAAAAATGTAAATAATAATATAATAAACCATAATACAAAAAAAGGGCTGAATATACCTAAATTATAGGAAAAATGTTCAAGTGAATGGTTATAACTCAATTCATGAAAATCAAGTTACAAAATACTATGACGTCTTAGGTAACACTTGAGTTAAAAGTTATTTAATTAAAATAAATTTCTTTGGTTTAGTTTATCCAATTAATTACAAGGGAATATAGTATATTTAAATCATGGGAAAATAAATTAATATAATTCTATGCAAAAGAAACATGATGTATAACATGTAATACGTATAAAAGAAACATAATTGGGACTAAGAAAACCCTTACAACTTGAGTGACACATCATTCAATACCCCATAAAAGAGAGTGATTGAAATTTAACCTAAAATAAAATGATTAAAAGATAAATCATTATGTTATATTATATCTCAAATAGTTAGTATATACACTGTTTATATGAATTTAGTTTTATAATATCGATAATTTGTCAAAGATAATAATTTGATATGAAAAACCTTACCTTGGTCCCAATACAATCTGAATTTTAACCAAATATAATGAATAATTAAATTATTTTTGTTACAAAAATACCCAAAAAATATGTTTATAAGTATAAATATTTATAATATTCATTTATAATCATTATATACAAATTATTACTAGATAGGTTTTACCTATTTTCAACCCCATGTGTAAGTAATATTTATCTATTTGAAAAAACTTCATACAAGTTGTGAAATTATATATATTTTTCCCAAATTAAATAATTACTTGACTATATAAGGTACTAGAATAGATATTTTTGTATATTTTATGAATCTATGATCTCATTTGATGGTATCATTAGTTATGATCAATGAAATTGAAATTGATGATGACCATATTTTAATGATTCTTAAGGAATGAAGGGTGATTTCTTAATTAATTAGTTGAATGATGATATAAAATTACCAAAAAAATTATTTAAATATTTATATCCTTTTATAGTATTAAATAATTTATCATATTCATCCCTGATATAAATGCATAGTACTGTTCAAGTAGGTGGTTAAACTGTCTAAAACATAAACCCACCAAGATTAATGGAAGATTATGAGTTGTTTTAAAATTAAAATCATTATATCAGTAGAATAATATCTTATTTAGTGTTTATTATTATGATATATTAAAATTTTATGAATTTATACAATTAATTAATGAATATTAAAATGATATGTAGTTTGAATAAAAATATTTTCCCCTTAGTATGTTTGTTTAGGATATTTAATGTTATAGTGATCTCTTATTTATAGTTTTAAAATAAGAATGACTAATTAATATATATAATATATAAGTAATTACATTTATAACATATCTATTCTCTAAAAAAATTTAGAACCATCCATTAAATTTTGTGATGAAAAATGAAATGTTTCATTCATAGAGGTTCTGGTCTCCACACACGCATGAGAAACATTTCAAATTTTTTTGATTGGATTAGGGAGGGGAATAGATAATGGATATACCGTAAATATAAAAAAAATAAGTATATTATTTATCATTATGTAAATATATAAATATTTTATGAAAGACTTTTGAGTAGTTTGGATAGGAAAGATAGAGAATAAATAAAAAGGAGTAATTAAAACTTATATAGAAAATTAGGATATTCAATTGAAGTATCATTTGGAAATTAAGGACTATAGGAACTTTATTGGGGGTAGAGATTTCCAAAAATGTATATGGTATTGAGGATAATTAAATTTTTCATAGTATCATATGAATTTTTAACTATAGGTGTGGCTTGAATTGGGAGGACATGAGATCCTTTTATAGTTGAAAAAGACGGACAAATGTTTAGAAAAGAATAATAAGGGATGAAAATTGGATTGCATGAGAGTTAGGTGGATAAATGGATGGTTATACATTTCATTATGACTTTAATAACTAAAAAGGATTTATAGAGGGTGTATATGACTATTTAGCTATTAAAAATTTGAGATTCCTCATTTACCCCTTTTACCCTAAATAATCTTGATTAAAATATAACCACTGTAATTATTTTATTACTAAATATATTAGACGACCCTTCTTAAAAAATTTATATGTGATGAATCTGAATTTTGGAACCTTTTAACCTAATTAAGTTTCTAAATATGAAAATTTTATCTTTCAATTTAAAATAAAAGATACAGGAAAAACATTTTTATAGGAAAATTGTATTTTTATATATTAAGTGTTTTTATCCATAATCTAATTAATTATTATCTGAATTAGTGTTTATAATTTTTTTAATATAAACATCATATTAGAGTAATATTTTAAATTATATTAATATAATTTGTTTAGATAAAAATTATATAACTCTTTTAAAATTAATTCCTTGAAAGCAACAATTTTACTTTTATCATGAGAATTAATCTTTATCCAAATTAATTTATTTTCCATCTATAAAAGTTTTATTAGAATAACTACATAATTTATAAATTCTCATTAAAAATATAATTTCTATTTTATTAATTAAAGCTAATAATTGGTATAGAAAATATATTTTAACATTTGTACCCATAAAACCAATTTTTTAGAAAAATCGCAAAAATTCATCTTAAGAAAATATTATTTTTCAGGATCCAAAAACGATTTTCATTTTGTAAAATTAAATTTATAAATATTTTTTTTATGTTTATATAGAATCCTAAAATATAGTAGAGAACTGTTCATATTAGAAAAAAAAATTCTAAAATTTTAACTATTCATTTTTTTTATTTTCTATCATTTACTGGTTAATTTATTTGTAATATATTATTAATATTTTAAAAATATTTTATTATTATATAATCATAATACAATTAATTAATTTAAATATGAAATTAATTTTAAAGGATTTTATTTTTAAGCATTAAATGATTTTTATTAGTTTTTAGTTATACTAATTGAATTTCCTTCATATTAGAAGTAGACATTATTTTAAAGCTATAAATATTTCATAAATAAATTACTCCTATTTATTCCCACTAATTAAATGGATAGGTTTTAATGGCCATAGTTAATATTTATATTTTTAACATAATATATCACTATTTTTTTTAGTTCAGTGTTGCGTGTGGAGGAAGTTATAAAACACATTGAATTATTTAAAAGTAATAATATGGTAAAATCATGGGTTTTTACATTCTCTACAATTAAATAAATTAAACCCATACAATTTTAAATTTTAATCATTGAAAAAATTTGGTGAAGGTATTCTTAACATATTCATCATATAGGGTATAACCACTAATATGACATCCATCATTCTATCTTAGGCTATATCATGTTACTTAGCTTTCTTCAAAAAAATTTATCCATTAACAAAATCATGCACTTATGTATACATAAACCTTAATCATATATTCTTCACAACATACATTTTCTAAAAATATTTGAATCCCCAAGACATTAAAACATGAAAATATCATATATTACTAAAAACAATTAACTCTTATCTTCAACCACTAGTTCATAAAGTCATATAATATTCTATATATATATATATCATGATCCCAAAAATTTGATAAACTTCACTAAAATTTCTAGGAATCAATTTTCAATCCCAAGGTTACAAATATTATATAACTTATTTTTAAAAATTCAAAACCACCCTTTATTATTTAGACATCAATTATACATTAAACCTAACAGTTATCAATACCTCAAAAATGTGTTCTTAAATAGTTATCTACAAAAATATAACCGTTCTATAAAATAATTTCTCAAGGATATTGATACAATTTAATATATGATTTCATACCATTAATAAAAAACTAATGAATAACAATCCTTATATATTTCACATAATCTTCAATAACATTTTCGACGTACCAAAATTTCATTGATAAATATCACTCACTATTGAGAATAACTAAGTGTTTAAAGAGTTAATTTCTATTAAAACTTCAAGCACATTACCTTAGGTTAAACTAAGAAAACAAACATTTCTATAATAATAAGAACATAATTAGATTCATTACTATTTATGTATTCTCCCTTATTCATTTATAAGACATTTGGGTTTCTAGATACAATCCTTTATCAGCTTCATCTTCTTGATCCAATTTAGAAAAATAATACAAAAACACAAATGGTTATGATAATATAGAAAATATGAATATAAAAATATCAATATAAATGTCTCTTCTCTTATGATTTCTTTTTTAAACATATGATACTTTTAGATTAACCATTAAATCTCTTTGTGAAATCCTTTGTTATCCATGGTCATTTCTCTATTAGGTTCTATAATCAAATTAGTAGAAATCATACTCAAATCCATTTTAAAGTATCATAAGAGAGAATGTGAATAAACCATAGAATATCACCCTAGATTTTCTACCTAGGTGTACAATCTTAGTCCAATTCATCAAGCACCAAAGTAAATATTGATTCAATACCTAATCACCCTTTTTCAGGGTGGTTACCCAAAAATAAATCTATTTCATAGACACATCCAATTTCATGTATCTAGATAGGGATTTATTTCTTGTATAACCCACATAATCTCTACTTTACCAAAATATCAAGATGTTATCCAACACATATACTAATTCTTAGGTTTTTTACTAAGGTTCTATCATCTTAATCCCCGAATAAAATGTGCATTATTTCCTTAAGATTAAATAATATAATATTGTGAATGGTTATATATTATGATACACCTTATCTTATCAACAACCATCTAAAAATCCAAAGTTATCTAAACCTTTCCTTTGATACCAACTATGATTCATCATACTCACACTACCAAATCTGGTTTAATAAACACATAAGTTACATACTCAAATTGATACCAACTATAAAACAATGGACATAACCAACCTTAAATAAAAAATTCACAAATTATTGTTGTGTCTCTTATATTTCAAGGATATCTTCATGTTTTGAGAATTAGAGTGTTATGAAAAAATAATAACTAGAAAATCCAATGTTATTTATACCAAACAAACACTTTTCCCATTATATAAGAAACTACTTAATCCAAAATCAATGTTCAACATCACGCATAAATCCTTTCAAACATCATATCCTTATAAACATTTAAAATGTACTATTATTCTTTATAACCTAGAGAAATGAAAAAATAAAATGCCGTGATATCAAATTCTAGGTAAGGGAAAACATACTATTAAGGCAATCATGGAATAAACATGGCATAAATATTATGGTAAAAAAAAGTAAAATACATAAATCTATAATCAACTTAAAACTGAAAGGATTATATATCCATGGAAATAATTGAAAACATGGATATTAATAATACTAATCTCATACTAATGGAATAAATAATACTGGTCATAAAAAACATGCTATCAATGCCTTATTCTAGTATGTTATACAATTATAAGGAGACGTATTCACCAAAACCCAACATGTGTTGTCTCATGATACCTATTGATGCATCAAGGAGATATATAATTATAGGCAACACCCCTAACATATTTAAGTCCAATTCATTCACCATTAGAGCAAACAATAAATTTCATACTGTTTCTAATGAGCCTCTTACAGAATAAAATAAGGTTATCCATATAATGGAAGATATATAAATTCAATACATAATCAACCAAGTCAGTAGTCAATAATCATCATGAATATCAATAAATTTACCCATGTTATTATGTAACATCACATTACGATATACTAGTTATGTCTTTAACCTAATCATGGTTTTCCTTTTTCTCATTGTCTCTATAGGGAAAAGAAAGAATTCAGAGGATACCTATAATTTTGAAATTAATGATTTGTTGGAATCTCATCTTTGACTAGCTTTTTCTGTAGGCTTGAGGAATATATCACAACATGTAACTAGGTTACACAACATCCAATAGTTTTTATATGCAATCCATTAAGGGATTCATTCTGTAAAAGTTTACATGATGTTAATAGCTCTAACTTTTCTTGAGTTAATAATAGGGTGAATTTTAATATGAGTCTATGGATTTTTAGGTGTACCTAAGGGTTTAGAAGTTATACTTTGTTTAACTGGGTTACACTTCATATAACACCCCATATTCAGTTTTTAAAATACGCATGAAACTATTTTCATTTTGGTTGATTATACATAATTCATTCCCCTTAACCCAATGCAATTCCTAGGTGATTTTTGGAGACTCCTCCCATTTTAGATCGATCTGTTCAACATTTGATCGTTGTCGTAGTTTTAGTTTGTCTCTCCAGATATATTCTACGATATCATTACAAAGGTTGTTTCATTATTGGTCATGGTGGGGATGTTGGATCAAAATGGATATGAGATGGCACAAATACAAGAGGGGGGTGAGTTGTATATTTAAAAAAACTACTATTAAACACCTTAATGAAGGTTCTTAACATAAAATAAAACAATTCACAAATACTCTTATAAAAAGAAACAAATGATCACAATGACTCTCGGTCCGATGATATTGTAATTATACCACAAGTTCTGAAACAATTGTATTCAGGTTGAATAAAAATATCAGATTAATACAAATTGTAAATGATTCTAATATATAGTGTTTAAAATCAATACTAAATGTTTAATATCTAATTAAAACAATTAAAAAATAATAAATATTGAAATAATAAATAAAATGATTTTATTTCTATTATAATAAGTAGCATAAAAGTAAAAGGTATTACAATTATTTTATCCCTTAAAGTATAGTATCCTTTCACCTAGGATAATAGGTCTATCTCACCAACACTGGTAATCCCTTGATACGAAGATCATCATGTCTATCTTGTTATCCTCGCAATCCATCAATTTTACAGGTAATTGGAACCTCTGTCTTTCAAACACTTGAAATCCCTTTATATGAAGATCGGTTGCACTGTCTGCCTATCCTGGATAGTCCTTGATTATTATCACCTGATTGAATGCACAAAGAAAAACAAAGAACTTATAGAAATAAAAAAACTAATAAAGAGTCATTCGCTTTTGTAGTTTAAATGCTCTAACATGAAGCAGAGGGAAGCCACACAATCTCTCTCTAGAGCATGAAAGAATTTGAAGTTGTTCAATGTTGAGTTCTCTACTTCAAATTACCTCCTATTTATAGGCCTCAGGTTCCAAAGGTCATACTTTCTCCAATGATCATATTTCTCTGGAAAACTCGTATGTACTTCGACTCCTAGAATTATAGCAGTCATATTTAATTAGAAAACCCAACATCATTTTGATTAGTTTATAACTAAATCCACAACATCGTTTTGGTTAAAACAAAAGATATATGAAAATGATAACATGAGTACAATTGATATAAAACATGTGTTTTGATAAAATAATGAAAACATTCATGTGATAAGAGTGTAACATGAGTAAGATTAATGTTAATTGTTAGTATGAATATAATGAAAATTATTGATTTGATACAATGTGAATACGATGCATAATGTGAGTATGATAAATAGAGTCGGTACGATAAATAGAGTTAGTACGATAGACAGAGTCAGTATGATAGACAAATTCAGTATGATATATAGATTCAGTATAATAGATAAAGTCAGTATGATATTTGAGAAATCATTTAAAATATATATATGATTTCCAAAACAAAAGACAAAAATGTCAAATGAGAACTTTTGAATTAACAATCTCCCCCTTTTTGGAATGCACAAAACAAAAATTTAAAACTAGAAATAAATAATTATCTCCCATAAGTTATGAAAACTCTTATGAATATGAAATTGAATACAACGAACTCCGCCTTAGGTATAGGCTTTCCTAATGATTTTATTCATATATTTTCTTTGATTTAGAATATTATTTTCTTTAATGTATTACTTTTGAGTAAAACATTAACAACCCTCCTTCTTTTTAAAACATTACCCCCTTTTATAAAACATTTTCCCCCTTTGTTATTTATAAAAAGAATGGATTAGTCTTCAGTTTCCTGAAATGGTTAGAGTGCAACAAAATGAAAAATAATGGAAATGAAAACATGAATCTCATTTAAAAAGTTTATTTAATTTAAAAAAATCAATCAAGAAGGAAAGATACAAAAAAAACATTCATTTGTTTTCTCTTTATTTTCCTTTCTTGATCAACTCATGAAGGACATCCATTATGTTCTTAATATCTTTCCTATCTTCCGAGATAGAAACCCCATGGTTTTTTAGATTATCTTGTTGGTTTGCAAAAATTTGATCCTATTTTTTGATGGTTTCTTCTTTAATTATGATCACTTCTTCAAGAGTATCAATTATATGTTATATACTATTATTTTCATCAACCAAAAAAGTGTTTTTTTTATTTAAAAAAACTATTTCATATTTTAAATATGAAACCTTCAAAAATTATGACTGAAAAGCACATAAACTTTCTTGCAACTCTTTTACTAAAAGAGAATCAACACTATAGGTTTTGGGAGTCTGATTCAACCTGTCAATTATTTCCTTATACAGATTATTAAAAGAAATGTAAAGATCATTTTAAATACTTATTATGTATTCAATTGATTCATCATTTTCATTCACTGAGATTTTTGTTTTGTATGACCATTTTTTATCTTGTTGCAATCCTTCTTGTGAGCAACATAACTATAAATTAAAACTTTTATATCAGCTTCTATTGACATTACTCTCTTTCAGAGCTCTTTCACTGAACCAAATTTCTTCCTTTTATTCTCCGTGATGAGATCAATCATTCCTTCTATTCAAGGAAATTTATGAATAATCTTCTCAATTATTTGTAAAACATGAAAAATTAAATCACTTTTCATCAAATAAAGTGTGTTCTCTAAATAGGTATCATCATCGTACGATTCAAGTTTATTTGACTGTCTTGATTCTTCAATAGGTTATTTTCATTTTCCTTTACCTTTTTCCTTTTAAACCCTTTACACTTATTTTTCATCTCTTTATTTTTTAACTTTTTCACTGATGGAAACTACTTTCATGGCATGAAAATGTGAGACACTTTCTTGACTATATAGGGAACTCTTTCTGATTGAGTTTCTAAGGATTGAGTAGGTGCTTGATCGGTATGAGGATTCTTTGGTTGAAATCCTTCACTTTGTTTTTGAAGAGAATATTATTCTCTATTTTCCTTATAACTTTGAATATATCCCATAAGATATCTTCTTCTTCTTATTCACCTTCATATTATGATCTAATTGAATAATTTCTTGTATTATTTCTTTCCATTTTTTCTTTATCTAGAAGTGTCTATACAATCGGTTATTGTTGAACTTCTTCTTTTAGATGATCGCTTTCTATCTCAACACTTTTTAGAATTTTGGAAACATAAAAATCTTAAGATTTTCTTTTCATAAGATTCTTTTTCTTCTTATTAGCCTGTAGAGTATCTTCTATTGTCATTTTCTGGGCTAGAGAATCAACTAGATCAAGACCGAATTGAGGATCACCTTCTTTTATTTATTCTTTCTCCTTTATCAACATAGCTATAACATTTTTACTGTGTTTGGTTTTCTTCATAGTCTTGTCACTAATTTCAGGATCTGAATTTTGAGAAGCTATAAATATTAGAGAAGGTTCTATTAGATGTGGTTCTGATTAGTTTGGTGTCGATTATTCAACATCTTAGACTAAGTGTTTTGATTTTTCATAAAAAAACATTCAATTTATTTATCGTTTTCTTTCTTATCCAATAATCATTCAGCTATTTCAATTTTGCAATCACTGAAATATTAAAAAAATTCAAAATTACAAGAATAAGCTTTGTGAGAATATTTGGATACATGATAATATGATACTTAATTTCTCTAGACATCACATTCTTGATTTAATCAAAAATGTAACCCATGACATTGACCTTTCAGATATTTATAATATAATCTAAAATAAAAATTTCACAATCCTTAAGAGTTTATTTATCCCCTTTATTTTTAATTAGAAACCATTGAATCCAAATCACAATAAAACAGTTGTCTATAGAGAGATGGACTAATCATCTTCTCTCCTCAATGATAAGAAATAATTACTTTACATCTCTTTCCTTATTAAACGTACCAGAAACCTCAGGTAGCTTATCAGACGGACTAAAGGAGTCACCTTCTATAGGGACATTGAGGAAATGTGCTACTTGTTTTACTGACATAGCCATGTTTCTATCATACAAAGAAAAATTAATCATTATATTCTTATCAAAAGACATAATATTGTAGAATTTTTTAACCTCTTTAATAAGATTTGGATCTTGAGATATGTGTTTCTCAACACAAAGATGTTCCAAGCCTTGGAATAAAATAATCCTTTTGATTTTCGAGTCATAACTATCAAAGAAATATCAAGAGACTAACCTTTCTCTAAAGAAATCCATTTCTGAGAAAGTATTTGAAGACATATAGACCAGAGTGCTGGTAGAAGATTGAGACATATTGTTTATTGGCAAAAGAAATTATTTTACTGATTCTTAAGAAGAGGACCAAAGCTTCACCAAGAAATCTGAAGACCTAGTGTTGGTTCGTGGAGGGGTTTCCTCTATTTAAAGGAGAATTTGGATGACTGTTGGTGTTCTATAGTTGAGATTAGAAGATAAAGAATCTAATTATGGAGAATAAAATAGGTATGTAAAAAAATTAAAAATATTAAAAAATTATCCACAATAACACAAAAGAAAAGAAATACAAAAAGAAAAGATAATGTACATGTCTGAGATTTCATGTATGTTGTTGGTATCATATTATTATCAATGTAAAATCATAATACAATACAGAAAATAAATAGTTGAAATAATGAAAATAAAATACAATCAAATATAAAAATGATGAAAATGAATGTGAATACGATTGGTTGTCAGACCGATGGAAAAAAAGTCATTACCATAGGTTATCAATCCAATGGAAAACAAAGTTGTTACCATAGGTTTTCAAGATTATGGAAAACAAGGTCATTACCATAGGTTGTCAAGACGATATAAAATAGATTCATTACCATATATTGTTATTTTTTCTTGGTTTGTTTTCTTGAAACAAAAAATAATTAACCTTTTGGAATCCAAACATGTTTGGGTCCGGAAATATTAGAAATATTTTTTTGGAATCCACATTTGTTTTGAAAAGTTGTCTTTGTAGAAACCCCAAGATTGTGTTTTATTTAAAGAACAATTTCTTTCCCAATGTCCACCACATTAACGTTTAGTATATAATTGAGAACTTTGGGTAAAAAAATAGTTACTACTAAAACCTGATTTTGAATGAGTATAATTAACTATTGAACTATTCCATAAAGGATGAATTTGAGAATACATTTTATCAAACTCTTTCCTTCCAGTAGTGAATTTTGATAACAGTTTCTTAAGAGAAGAAATATCTGATTTTTTTCAATGAACAAATTATTATCCTCATTTATAATAGTCTTAAAATTGATTTTTTTCTTCTAAAATTTTTTTTCTCAGAAATCTTATTACCAAAATTTTTAGAAAGATGGTTCTTTTCAAAATTTTCTTTTTCAAGGATTTTAGAAAAACTATCAATCTCAAGAGTTTTATAATCAAAATGTTTAGAGAGATCTAATACTTCTCTCGTTAAAATATCAATTCTATTATTTTATTTTTCAATTTTTCTAGAATCTTTACAAATTTGATTTTCTAAAAGTTTAGTAAATCCAGATACCTCTTCATCAGAAGGTAAATAATTATCATTCTCTGACAAGGATGTTTCATCATGAGAAGAATAATCTTTTTTTGGATAATTGTTACTTAAATACATGTTAGTAAGCTATTTAGAACTATGTACCTAGGCTATAAATAAATAATAAGGAGTTTTGGAAAAGAGACCAATATGCATATGATTTGAGATATCACTATCCAAAGAGTCTTTAAGAGAATCACATCCAATGGAACTCCATGAATCATTTACTTTCAAGAAATTATTTCCCTTTTAATTAATGTATTTCTTCTTATTTTTCTATGAATATATTTCCTTTCTATCATTTCTTTTCAACATAGGACAATCAGGTCGAATATGTCCTCCTCTTTTACATTCATAGCATGTGACTTCAGAATATTTCTTGTCCTGGTTACCATTGGGAGTATTTATATATCAATATTGGAAATCATTATTTCCCAAAATTTTATTCATTCTTTTAGAAATATTTTAAAGATTATAATTACACTGCTCAGTATCACTAGATTCTGGTAAGACTTCAACCTTTCTCTTTCTTGATATAGTTTTCACAGGTGATTGAGACTAGGTAGGATTTGATGTAGTAGTGAATGCTACTCCACCATTCTTCTTTTTCACTTTATCTTTATCTCTCTTAAGTATTAGTTCATATTAAAATAGAGTTCCAAAGAGATCATCAAGAGTAATATTAGTCATTTTTCTAGACTCATCAACTTCAGTTCTCTTTGATTCCCATTCATTTGGCATAATATCTATGATCTTCTCAATTAGAAATTCCTCTATTAGATTTTTCTCTTCCATATCATAATGAATATTAAAAATTGTCAAAAATATTTGTTGAACCTTGACTAGAGGTTCTCTATAAGGAAATGAAAAAAGCTTGATAGTCATCTCTTAGTATAGTTCTTCTTGTTTCGACAACATTTAAAGTACCAAAGTGTGTTATCCATAATTTCTTCCATATTCTATTTGCGGATTCAGATAAAGTAAATTGACTATAAATATCCTTGTTCATATAACACAATAATGTATTGATTACCTTATAGTTTAACTGATATTCTTGTTTTTCTTAGGCTGTAAATGTTCTGACTAATTTCTCGGGAATATCATAGTCACCAGTGAGGATAGAAAATTTATCTAAACTAGTATTTATTATAAAAGTCTTCATTTGATCTCTCTAATATTAAAAATAATTACCATAAAAAATAGGTGGTCTTTTAGGGTTAATATAGTCAATTGAAATGACATTCATCATGCTTTCCATCATAAAGAAACAATATCATTTTTCACAAATACAGGTTAGTGTATTTAGAAAAAAATGTGCTTAAAAATATACAAAGCAGTGTAGAACCTCCTCTGATACCAATTGTTGGATCGAAATGGATATGATATTTTACAAATAAAAGAGGGGTTGAATTGTATATTTAAAAAAATTTCTATTAAAACCATTAAGTAAGGTTCTTAACATAAACTAAAATAATTCAAATATCCTCTTATAAAAAGAAAATAAATGATCAGACTGAATCTCAATCCGATGATATTGTAATGATACCACAACTTATGAAACAATTGTATTCATTTTGTATAAAAATATCTGAGTAATAAAAAGTGTAATTGATTCTACCATATAGTGTATATAATCAATAATAAATGTGTAAGTTTTAATTAAAACAATTACAAAATAATAATTATAGAAAGAATAAATAAAAGGGTTTTCTTTCTATTACAATAATATGTGGAAAAGTAAAATGTATTACAATTCTTTTATCCCAAAGAGTAGGGTATCCTTTCACCTAGGGTAATAGACCTATCTCACTAACATCGGTAAGCCCTCGATATGATGATCGGTATATCTATCTTGGTATCCCTGGAATCCCTCTATTTTGTAGGTAATTGGCACCTCTATCTTTCAAAAACTTTAAGGCCCTCAATATGAAGATCGGTTGCACCATGTACCTATCCCTGGTAGCCCTTGATCATTATCACCTGATCAGACGCACAAATAAAAACAACTCACTTATTGAAATAAAAAAACTAAGAACGAGTCGTTCATGTTTTTTAATTTCAAGGCTTTTACACGAAGAAGAGATAAGTCACACAATCTCTCTCTAGAACTTAGAAGAAGATGAAGTTGTTTAAAATTGAGTTCTCTACTTCAAATTACCTCCTATTTATTGGCATCAGGTTCGAACAGTCATATTTTCCCAAATGGTCATATTTCACTAGAGAAATCGGAGGCCCTTGGACACCTGGCATTTTAACGGTCAAATAGAAACAGAAAACACGACATCATTTTTATTATTTTATAACTAACATGATGACATCGTTTTGGTTAAAACAAAAGATATATGAAAATGATAATATGAGTATGATTGATATAAAACATGTTTTTTGATAAAAGAATGAAAACATGCATGTGATAAGAGTGTAACATGAGTACGATTAATGTTACTTGTTAGTATGAATATAATGAAAAATATTGATATGAAAAGTGAATACGATGCATAATGTGAGTATGATAAAAAGAGTCAGTGTGGTAGACATAGTTAGTACGATAGACAGAGTTAGTAAGATATTTAATAAAATAGTAAAAAGAAATTTTTTATTTTGAAAAAAAAAGACATAAAATTCAAAAGAGAAATTTTGACTTAATAGGGGCAGTCATTCATTCTTAAGGATCTCTATTCGTATTTTTGGGTTTTTTCGTTAGTGTATCCTGTTGTGGGTGTGTGTGAATTGAGTTTGAAGGTTGGTTGTTTCATCTCTAGCCTATGTTGATGAACCTTATTGTTCTTGTTTTATAAACTAATTTTCATGATTTTTTATGTGTGTTGAAACTATTTTTTAAAGAAAAATGGGTTTTCACTAGTAATAGATAAATGGGATAAGAATGTGTATTTTAAAAGCATTGAAAAAAAATTATGAAATTATTTTGAAATGGATTTCCAAGAATTGTAATGAATTGTGAAAAAAGAGCACATGGGATACCTTGGGAACCGTGGTGAAAGGTTTAGCTGGAGTCCATCGTCCATTGTTTGCGTCTATCAAGATGTTTGATCATTGGTATTTACTCTTTTTCCTAGCCCTGTTATAATATGGCAGTGATTTTGACTTTGTTATGGGGTTTACTCATGGGGTATTCCTCTACATACTAAGACTATGTTCTATGAGTCAGATTGTGCATTTGATTGATTGTGGTATGAGTTGTCTACTTATCGGACCTAAATTGATCCTTGGTGATAATACCTATGATTCTATTTTATATTTCTTGGATTTCTTATTATATCCTTGATGTGTATGTTTATTCCTGTGAAAGATTATATGGAAAATGTGATTTGATATAGATACACCTACCTTTTTTAACTGTGATATAGGGTAAATGTTTACCATGTTTTCTATAAAACTTCTTTACTTCTTATCATGACATGTTTTATTTAAAAATGAGCATACAATAGTTTTTATATAAATACATTATATGGAACACCTAGGTGGGATCCTATTGAGCCTTTTAGCTCACAACCTTCACACCTTTTTGGTGGTGCATAGACCTTTATATGTCTTTCATTACATGGAAAGGTAAGGCACCACAGTGAGGCACTGAGGTTTCATGTTAGTTGGGTTCGGTAGTTAGTGGTGAGATTGTGGGAGTTTTCCATGCCATCACATGGAGTAGTTGTTTGGTTCTGGACCATTACAGTTGGACTTGTCCTTTGGAGTTTTTTATACTTTTTCATTAGATTTGGTTATTCTATTTTCTTATAATTATGGAATATATTTATTAAATTTAATCTGTCAATTTTTTCCATGTGTATATATATGTCATATATTTGTATAGGTTGGGAGAAATAATTTCCTTTGATTTTTCGTTCGATTCTCAGGTGGTTTTCACCAGCCCATGAGAATAAAAAAATACACTTTCAGTATGTGGAGGATCAGGTCGAGTGCCAAGTTTGAGGGTAACCCAGGTTGGTTCATTGAAATTTGATAATAGAAGAGGTCTTTCGTCAAGATTCCTTATCTTGGAACATCTGTTATATTGGAGATAAGACTGTCAGGACTTGAGAGGTATGTTTTGATAAGTGAAAGTACAACCCTTGTCATGATGAGACTCATGTTTCCATGGGATGTTGAGATATGTGTCTCTAGTGTTGGGTTTTGTTTTAAATATCAGTTTTTGCTTATGAGTTTTCTATTTTAAACTGATGTTTTTTATGTTGTCTGATTATTCTTATGCTTCAGTGTGCAGCAGTATACCTATGAGACATCTTAAAAGAGTTCCTTAGGAGGGTGCAGCTGATGCTTCTTAAAGGAATCCACCAATTAATCAGAATATCATCGAGACAATCATATGGGTAGTTCATGTTGTTGATGAAGATATATCATCGGTTTAGAACACAGTTATTGAGGTACAACCAAGGATAGGATGGGAGAGAGATAAATTGCAAGAATTATTGTATGAGAATCCACTATCCTTTAAAAGAAATAATGGTCCTCCAAAGGCATAGAACTAACTGGATAGGAACGATAAAATCTTTGAGTTCTTAGAGACACATGAGAATATCAAGGTAAAGTGTGTGGTATTCCATATTGAAGGTTCTAGTGAGTGATGGTGAGATTTTATTATCCAGGCAGACTAACATGTTCACTTGGATATGAAGTGTTTAAAAACTCTATTCTTCTAGTAGTTTTTCCCAAATTCCATGATGTTGGGTAAGTCTCTGGAGTTCTTATGTTTGCATCAGGGAGAGAATTAGGTGTCGACATACACCCAAATATTTGTTGATCTTGTCTATTTTTCTCCAAACATGGTAAATAATGACTAGGTAAATGATCAGAAGTACCATCATGGTTTTCGACTATATATTAGATCATAAGTATTTATATTGAAACTTTATACCTATCTAGAGATGGTAGACATAACTATGATGAAAAGGATGGATATGGTACACATGGTTGGTTTTCCTACCCCTTCTCTTCCATAAAGTGGTTGTTTCTATAACATGTATGGGAAGAAAAGAAAGTGACAGGATCAACATAGAAGTGGTGGCACTGGGTCTCTATAGGTAGCTTCCTCTTCACCATCTTCTATAGCTAGCAGCGTGCCTATGACTTGTTGTCAGGGCAGTAAGGTTAGACAAAACAGAAATTCTTTTAATATTCACATGAAGACATGAGACATATATAGATTTATTGGTCACTTACAGTACTTCTGTTAGGCTATGACTATGCCTCATTATAATAAGGGTTTTCCAGCTCTAAATGCTACTGTGCTATAATCAGAAGCTTCATGGACAATAGGGTTCCAACCACAGGCCTGAAGAGTGATGCAGTTTCAGGTAGTTGATGAGTGTCTAATAGAATTTGATACAGTTCTGGCAATAGTGAGAGATACTATCATTATTTCATCTTTCGTAGAAATTACTTTATTTGAAATTATTTCCTCCCACTCATTTATATCTTCACATTTTGTTAATATTATTAAGCATACAATTGAACTTATCTACTTTGTAATGTAGTTAGAGACACCTCTTAGTAATATAAGAGAGTAGGGGTTTCAGTGTCCTTATTCATTAATGATAGTTGATACGAAGTTGGTATTTAATTTTCTTGTTCTTGATCTAGATCTGTTTGATTTAATTATCGGTATGGATTGGATTGTTGATCATCAATCTGAGTTTTATTGTTATCATCAATATGTTTTGTTTCATTATACTGATGGGATCTCTCATGTGTTTCATGGGGATTGGGACCCATGTTCTGTTCATGAAGGACCTTCCCACCCAGAGCTCAAGAGATTATTTTCTACTATTGTGATTGAGCCCGATAACTATTGTTCTGTTGTTGTTCTTCTAAATTTTTTTAGGACTTTCCTGATGTTTTCCTAGATGACTTCTATGATCTTCCTCCAAAGAGAGAGTTAGATTTTACAATTCACCTAGTTCTAGCTATGTAGCTGATATCAATACCATCATATCATATGACACTGGCAGAGCTGAAAGATACCCAAAATCAGTTGGACAACCTATTTGAAAAAGGATTCGTTCACCCTAGAATTTTACCTTGGGAATCCCCTATGCTCTTTGCCAAGGAGGAAGATGGTTCACATTGATTGTGTGTAGACTATAGAAAGTTGAACTAGGAAACATTTTAGAAAAAATATCTTTTTCCTCATGTGGATGATTTTTTTGATCAGTTAAATAAAGTAAATTCATTTTCAAAGATTGATCGTTGGCCAGGTTATCATCAGTTTAGATTTCGGAAGACTGATATATCAAAGATAAATTTCAGGAGCAGGTGAGGTCATTATGAATATCTTGCAATTCCTTTTTGTTAGACTAACATACCTTCAATTTTTTATGGATTTGATGAATTAGATATTCCATCAATATCCTGACACATTTTTTATAGTTTTCATGGATTATATTCTGATTTATTAGAAATTTGAGTGTGATCGTGAGCACCGTCTGTGTTTAGTTATAATTTTTTTTAGAAATCAAGGTTTGTATGGAATTATTTTGAAATGTTGTTTTGGGATTCATGATATGATGTTATTAGGGAACAAGATTTCTAAACTTGTATTATCATTTTATCCTAATAAGGAAAAGGTTGTCTTGTTAGGGAAGGTAACACATGATGTCTTTGACATACAGAGATTCTTTTTTCTTGTGGGATACTACCAATAGTTCATTAAGTATTTATCTAAGCTGGATTCACCATTGGATGATCTAACTAGGAAATAAGTGAAATTAACATGGGATGTAAAGTTTAAATCTTATTTCAATGAACTAAAATGAATTCTGACATTATCTCCTATCTTAATATTACCTAAATCTGGTAAGTGATACATGGTGTTTTTTGGGGATTATAGTGCTAGTTTCATATGTGCACTTATGAAGAATGACCATGTGGTAGCTTATGGCTCTCATCATCATCATTGATATGTGAAGAATTACCCCCACTCAGAATTTAGGGATTCTAGTAGTTATGCATGCACTTAAATGTAAGTGGCACTATCTTTTGGGGAGAGGTTAAAAGTATTATGTGATCATTAGAGTTTGAGTTATATATTTTCTCAGAAATAATTGAATCTCAGATTGATGTGGTGGGTATAATACCTTCATACTTTTGACATCGATATCACCTACACCTCAAGTAAGGGAAATTTCTTACATAAACTCTGTGCAGGAATTTACAGTCACATGATGTTCTAGAATCGAAGGAATAGTGGATCCTTATAGGTATTTTTACTCAGTTTTATTTGGATGATCAAGAGGGTGTTTCAGTTATGGTTCTAACCACTGTTCAGTTGTCATCATCTCTCATGTAGTCTATTTTGAAGAGTCAGTAGCAGGATGATGAGTCTAGTAATGTCTGAAAAATCATTTATGGTGGGGAGACCATTTTTGGTTGGCCTCTTTCGTCAGATGGTATGCTCCACTTTGGGAATTGAGTTGTTTTCCCATCATCTGTGAGGAGTTTAGTCTTGTTTAATTGTCAAAGATCTTTGTAGTCTATTCATCTATAAACTATGAAGATATATTATGACATGATATGATAATTATGGTGGTTGAGTATGAAGCGTCACATTGCAACTTTTGTGTCCCACTGTTACACCTACCAATGAATAAAGATAGAACACTTGAAACCCTCTAGTTTGATTCATCCTCTTCTGGTGATGGTCTGAAAAAGGGATAAGGTATCCGTGGATTTTTTTATTGGATACCACAGACACCCCAAGGGAGGAATTTTATTTGGGTAGTTTTTGATCAGTTTATGGAGTCTTCTCATTTCATTCTAATCAAGGATACCACTAAGGTTGAAGATCTAGGTAAGCTATATCAAATAAAGATTGTGAGGTTACATGGAATTCCATCTTCAGTTGTTTCATATTGTGATCCTAGGTTTATGTTGAGGTTTTGTAGGAGTCTCTAAAAGGAAATAAAAACCCATGTCAAGTTGACAACAACTTATCACCCAAAGACAGATGGTCATACGGAGTGAGTAATTTAGATCCTAGAAGATATGCTTCGTGCCTATTTCATAGACTTCAATGTATCATGGGATATCCATCTAGGACAGGTTAAGATTGTTTACAACAATAATAATAAGTCTTCAATAATAATGGCTCCCTTCGAGGTGTTTTATGGTCTCCAGTTCTGATCACCTCTTTGTTGGATGTAGGTTGGAGAAGAATATTTATTTGGACCATGTTTGGTCCATGAGACGTCTACAAAGATTCAGGATGCAAATCAATGTTTGGTTAGAGTCCAAATTTGAAAAAAAATGTATGTAGATCAGCGGCATCATCCTCTTTTGTTTTCTATTGGTGAATAGGATTTCTTGAATGTTTATCCTCAGTTGGGTCACCATCATCATGGAAAAAATGAATGTTGGATCTACAATATGCGGGATCCTTTAAGGTCAGTGAGAGGCTAAAACAAGTTTCTTATCAGTTAGCATTTCTAGTTCTATCGATAATTATTCATGATTTTTTTCAAATTTCACAATTCATGAAGTATCATCCTGATCTCTCTCACATTTTGAGTTGGGAAAAAATTGAGTTACAAGTAGATGTTTCTATTTTGGAGAAACCATTTGATATTATTGACTATCAAGTGAAAGTTTTTTACAGGAAGTCGATTTTTTTGTTAGAGTTCTATGGAAACACAGATCTTATTCTCATGAGACTTTGGAATTCTAGTCGTTGATAAGGGATTAGTGACCTCATCTTTTTCCAAGGATTACATCTTTCACATGACTTCCTTAGGATGAAAATTCTTTATTATGGGGATTTGGAAACACCATGTTACCATTCTATCAGGTACGTATTTAACCTCATTGTATTTTTACTTTTCTCATTGTTTTTATAGGGCTGAGAAGGAATTGGGAGGATACCTATAATGGTAAAGTCACGGAATTGATGGACTCTTAGCTTTAACTGGATTTTTCTGTAGGATGAAAGGGTATTTCACACTGTGTAACTAGGTTACATGATGTGTAAGAGTTTTCGTATTCTTTTCATGAAAGGCTTCATGTTGTGAAAGGTTACATGATATAATGAGATCGTACACATTGGGATTTAAAAAAAATCATATTTTAATCTGAAGTGTTGGGTTTTCAAGCATACCTAATGCTTTGGAAGTTACACATCATGTAACCAGATTACATATTTTGTAATTACCTACATTTAGTCTTTGAAACAAGAGTACGACTATTTTTCCTTTCACATTATTCTCCAAACTTCATTGCCCTCGACCTAGAAAAATTACAAGGTGATTTTGGGAGACTCTACTCCTTTTAGATCAATTTTATCTCTATTTGATCTTTATTTTAATTTTTGTGAATTACTCTGTATCCATTGTGAGATCTCATTTCAGAGGTCATTTCTTTATTAATAACGGGGTGGCAGGAATTCATTCTTTAGTGTCTGCATTTGCATTGTTGAGTTTCAACATTGGTGGATCTCATTACAGGCATGTGCGACCTGAGTTATAAGGTAGGTAGTTCTATCTGTTTTCTATGTTGATGAACATTATTGTTCTTGTTTTATAAATTGATTTATAAAATGAACTGGAATTATTGTTTTTTTGTGTTGAAAATAGTTTTCAAATAAAAATGTTTTTCCCTCGTTGTTGATAAATGGAAAGAAAATGGGTATTTTCAAATCATTGAAATAGATTGTGACACATTTTTGAATTTTTTTCTCAAATAATATTAATTAATTTTGAAAAATGAGCACATTGAATACAATGGGAATTTAGGTATAAGGTTTATCTTGAGGCCATAATCCATTTTTTATTATTAAGAGGTTTTCTAATGGGGTTTTCCTCTATTTCCTAGTCTCATTGTTCTAGGTGACTGATATTTACATTATTATGGGGTTTTACTCATGGGGTATTTCTCTACTTCCTAGAAATGTTTTATAAGAGCTGGATTTTTCACTTTATTGATTATGGTACGAGTAGTATACTAGTTTGACCAATAATTATCCATGGTGATGATACATATGATTCTATTTTTTGTTGTTTGTCTTTGTTATTCTAGCCCTAATATTAATGTTTATTCTTTTGATGGATGATATGGAAAATTTTCTTTGAAATTGATATACCTACCTTTTTTATAACTATGATAATGGGGAAATGTTTAACATATTTTCTAAAAAACTATTTTACTACTTATCATGCCATGTTTAATTTAAAATGTCCATAAAGGA
Organism: Viscum album; assembly: GCA_963277665.1. Taxonomy (NCBI): domain Eukaryota; kingdom Viridiplantae; phylum Streptophyta; class Magnoliopsida; order Santalales; family Viscaceae; genus Viscum; species Viscum album. The sequence goes on along the minus strand of OY728148.1, from coordinate 652,901,452 downwards.
ATTTTTATATAAAGACTTTCTATGGAACACTTGGGTGGGATCCTATTGATCTTGTTAGCTCACAACATATGAATCTCTTATGTGATGTGTAGACCATTGTATATCTTCCATTGAAGGTAAAGGCATGGTGAAATATTGAGGTGGTGGGATTTCATGTCATCTGGGTTGGGTATGTGAAAATGGGTATTTTCAAATCATTGAAATAGATTATGACATAGTTTTGAATTTTTTTTTAAATAATTTTAATGAATTTTGAAAAATAAGCACTTTGATTACAATGGGAATTTAGGTAGAAGGTTTATCTTGAGGCCATAATCCATTTTTTTATTATGAAAAGGTTTTCTCATGGGGTTTTCCTCAATTTCCTAGTCTCATTGTTCTAGGTGACTCATATTTACATTATTATGTGTTTTACTCATGGGTTATTTCTCTACTTCCTAGTAATGTTTTATAGGAGCCAGATTTTCCACTTTATTAATTATGGTATGAGTAGTATACTAGTTTGACCTATAATTATCCATGGTGATGATACCTATGATTCTATATTTTATTGTTTTTCTTTGTTATTTATGCCTTGATATTAATGTTTATTCTTTTGAAGGATGATATGGAAAATTTTCTTTGAAATTGATATACCTACCTTTGTTTTATAACTATGATAAAGGGGAAATGGTTAACATATTTTCTATAAAACAGTTTTACTACTTATCATATCATGTATTATTTAAAATGGCTATAAAGTAATTTCTATATAAAGCCTTTATATGGAACACCTGGGTGGGATCCTATTGATCCTATTAGCTCACACCATATGAATCTCTTATGTGGTGTGTAGACCATTGTATATCTTCCATTGAAGGTAAAGGCACGGTGACATATTGAGGTGGTGGGATTTCATGTCATATGGGTTGGGTATTTGGTGGTGATATGGTGATATTTGTCTATGCCATCATATAGAGTAGTTTTTTCGTTCCTGTCCTTTATAGTTGGAATTTTCCTTTGAGGGTTTTGGATAATTTTTCAGTCATTTTGGTTTCCAATGTTTTCTTATAGTTATGGAATATATTTATTAAAATTCCTCTCTATATTTCTTTTATATATGTATATTTATTCCATGTGTTTATAAAAGTTGAGAAAAATTGTTCCCCCTAGTTTGTTGTTTAATGCTCGGGTGCCTGTCGCCAGCCCGTGGGGATTGGGAACACCCTCTGGGTATGTGGAATATCGGGTCAGATGCTAGGTTTGAGGGTAACCCATGTTGGTAAGTTACATAGTAAATGGGAAAACATAGTCATAACCCATTTAGATAAATAATGTTAATGTTCAAAAAATACAAATAAAACTTTATAATAATAATAATTCAAATTGTAATTCCCTTAATTTTCACCTTTTCAATAAAATAAAACTCTTTATATGTGAACATAATCCAATATAAATTATATAAAATGTGATGTTAACACTGTATAATGAATTGAGTATATGCATGTGTCGAAATTAGAATAACATTATCATAATCCATCCATATAAAAATGTGGATGGTTTTAAAAGAATTTAACCTATGTATAATAAGTGAGTCAATGAAGGGTGTTGACATAAATAAAAAACACCATTTTAAAAAGAATTATTTGATCATTATTATAAAATAGGGGATGAAGAATTGAATTATTTGATACCATGAGATAAAAAACCCAAAATGATAATTTATATATTAGATGATAAAACATAAAAAACCCTAATATTTTAAATCCATTGGAAAATAAAAAGGGAATTTTAAATGAAAACAATAAATACATTTTAGTAAACATATAAATTTACACATCCCTTTAAAAGTTATATTTTGAAAAAGAGACATGAAACCATTTTAAAGCCTTTAATTCAAAAAATAATCTCCAATAATTGATCCTTGAAAAGACATAATGTTTATGTTAGAGAATATAGTATATAAAGACCAAATATATAAATATGAAAGGAAAACTATTTTTTAATATTTTCAAAACAATTTTGTTAAAACTAACATTACCAAAAGAGTAAAAAAACATTATTTTGTAAAAAAATATGTTTTTCCATAGGGGTATATAAATTAAAATATCATAATTTTTTATGGTGGGAGAACCAAATCATGGAAGAATCAAGTTCCCGAGGAAACAATATAACTCAAGGAAACAATATTTGAGATATCAATATTACTTACGAGTAGCACATTAATTGAAGAATATAACATTATAAAGCTATTTTATGTAGTGAAAATGAATGTAATGAAATAATAAAATAATAAAATATAATATAATCAAATAGAATAGTGTAACTAATTTATATATAGTAATTTAAAGTTAATTATTATAACTCAATAAATAAAAATTGAGTTAACAAGAACTCTTACTACTCGGATAAAACATGAGTCAAAAGAAATTTGAAGAAAGGGACTTGATTTGGAGAAGTTCATCCCATGAGTTAAAATTAAATTTAGTATAGTAAACTCATGGTATAGTAAATCAATATAAAAATATACAAATTAATCAAGTTTCATAAAAATAAACCTTTCATAAAGAATCATAATTAAGACCATGGAAACATTTATAGATTGAGTAAAACATTAATCAAATCACCGTGAAAGAGTCAGATAATAACTAAAAATAAAATACGTTGAATAAAACATAATTTATGATATGATATCTCAAAAAAGAAATTATATAAACCAAATAAACAAAAATAGGTGAATAATAACAATCATGTCCCAAAGGGATTATTTTGATACAAAAACCCTCACCTTGGTCTTGATCCATTATGTACTTGAACATAACATCCTAAATAATTAAATACATAGGAAATAATATTATTCCTAACTATAAACCTTTGTAATCTTCATTTACAATCAGCCTATACATATGATTATTAGTAAGTTTTTATCTATTTTCCATGCTCTATGTAAGTAATATTTATCATTTTGATCTTGGTTTATAAAAGTGGGGTTGATATATATATTATTTTCACAAATAAGATCACTCATAGATCAAATAAGGTAATGGAATTGATAATAAATGATTTTTTTATCAATCTATAATTTAATTTCACATTTGATTTGGTTATGATCTATGAGGTTGAAATCAATGTTGAGCATATATCAATGACTCTTAACAAACGAAGATTTATTTCTCAACTAAGGATTAAAATGTTTATATAAACTTATTAGAATTAAAAAACGTATTTTTATATATTTATGTTATATTATACTAGTAAATTAGTTCACATATTCATCAATGATATAAATATTGAGTATTGTTCAAGTAGGTGGCTAAACCAACCCAAACATGAAACTACTAGGATTAATGGATGATTATATGGTGGTTTAGTTGTAATATCATTATATTAAAGGAATCATGTTCTTATTTATTATTTTTTATGGTTATATATTAAAATTTTGGGGATATATTAGAATATGTAATGGATAATAATATGTTACGTAATATGAATAAAAATATTTTCCACATGATATTCTTGTTTATGACGGTTAATGTTTCAATTATTTCTTATTTATAATATAAATTATAAAATGGCTAATTTATATTTAAAAAAATAAATAAGGAAATAAATAACATAGGTATTCACTAAAAATATTTCTCTAACCATCATGGAAAGGAGGTGATGAAAAATGAAATGTGTCATTCGTGGAGGTGGTAGTACGCACACACGGATGAGAAACATTTTCATTTTCTCGATTGGATGGTAGGGGAATAGAGAATGGTTATACCACAAATATAATAAAATATACATATATTATTTATAATCATAACATTCTATAAAAATAGTTAGACTATGTTTTCATGAGGTTGGACGGTAAGGACTAATAATAAAAATAAAAGTGCAAGTAAAACTTACGTTGAGAATTTCAATCTTACCTTGAATTATCATTTAGAAATAAACGAATTGAGACACATTATTTACTCTATGGAATCCAAAATGTGTATAGAGGATATAGAAGATGTATATTGGGTATATTTTTACCATAATTTTGAACTATAGGTGTGGCTTGAAGTGAGAGGAAATGAGCTCCTTTTATTGGTGAAAAATAGGAAAAATATTTGGAAATAATGCTATTTAAGAGATAAGAATGGAATTGCATATGAGTTATGTGATTTAGTTGGATAAACGGTTGGTGAGACACGTGGGTATGAATTTTTTACATAAAAAGGTTCTAAAAGGTTTATTTTTCCATTTAATTATTAAAAATTCAAGATGCCTCATTAAACCATTTTTCCCTTATATATCTTGATTAAAAACAGACCATGGAAATTATTTTATTACTAAAAATATATAATGGACCATACTAGCTAATTTCAACATAAAAAAAATTTAATGATACATGTAAACTAATTAAAGTGCTAAATATAAGTAAATTAACTTTCAAATTATAACATACAATATAAGAAAAATTGTTTTCATAGGAAAAACGACTTTTTATATAATAAGTTTTTCAATACTTATTTAAAATTAATTATTAATTGAAAGACATTTTATGTATTCTTTTACATGTTTAAAAATAATATTAGAGTTGTATTTTAAATTACTTTAATCTAATCTATTTAGATAAAACTTTTATAAGTAATACCAAATTAACTCTTTGAAAACAACTATTTTACTTTTACCATAGTAATTAATCATTATCCTAAGTAATTTATTTTGAATGAAAAAAATATGTTTGAAGTTGTTACATAATTGGGAATTACGAATTATAAATATTAATTCCATTTTATGAGAGAAAAATAACTTGTGTAGGAAATATTAATTTTAACATTTTCATGTATAAAAACCATTTTTTATTCTAAAAAAATTATCCTAAGAAAATATTATAATTATTAATTAAAAATGAGGTTAATATTATCAAATTAAATTTATAAAATTGGATAATTTAATATTTAAATAAAATCCTAAAATAGATTGGAGAACTTTTAATACCATAATATATATTTTTAAAATGTTTACTATTCTTTATTTTTTATTTCCTATCAACTACGAATTAATTAATTTATGATATTTTATTTATATTATTAATATGTTTTATTATTTTATAATCATAATATACTTAGTTTAATGAAATTAAACAGAAATTTTATAAAATTATATTTTGAGTATAGAATTATTTTCATTATTTTTTACCAAACGTAATTGAATTTAATTCATATTAAAAGTATCCATTATTTTTATTCTATAAAAATTTCATAATATTGTTACTCATGTTCATTCCTTTTAATTTAATAGTTAAGATTTAATGATTGTAATTAATATTTAAATTTTTAACTAAATATATCATGGTTTCTTTTATGTTTAGTGTTTTGTGTGGAGCAACATATGATACACATTGATTAATTTAAAGGTTATACTGTATTAAAATCAATTGGTTTTACATTCATTTCATAGATATATAAGTTTTTTAGAGAAACATATTTTTCCAATTTAATTTGAAATGATATAAAAAATAATAATCATAATTTTATACTTATAAAAATTATATATAGAAAAATTATTAAATCAATTTATGACTTTTAAATTATTTAAAATGAATAAAAATAATTACAAACCTATATTTTATCCATTCCACATTTTAAATATAAAATTTTTAAATAATGAAAGTTTGATTTAAAAAACCTTTTATTAGTTTATTTTTAGGATTATGAGATGTCTAGTTAAAAAAATTAATAAATCACTAAAATTCAACATTTTAATCCATTAATCAAATAAAGCCTTGAATTGTCCAATGTAACAAAAATCAATGAATTAACCTGGTTTTAGTTAAATTATAGGACTATAAAATATAACACCCTGAGATTTTATGAGATAGATTCTTTTTAATTTCTTTGATGTCTTGTGTTTTACACTACCCCAAGATTATCTTGTGCTATACACAACACCGTATTAGCTTGTCATATATGAAACACTATTCTTATCTTGTGTTACACACAATTTCATGTTCTTTTGATAGAATTAATTTTGTGTAACACTGATTATAGATTTTTTCAATGTATAAAATAACTATGTTTGGATTATATTATAATAAACACCAAAGTAATCTTGCCTAAACCAAATCACAAACTTGGCATGCATTACACCCAAGAGCGACCTTCCTCGATAGCTTTCATTGTATACAATACTGAGTTTCACTAAACAACGATATATTATTAAAATATTATATAAACTAGCCATTATGAATAGTATTAACCAAATTTTTAATTTTATATAATATTAACATTAATCTTTTGTATTTTATAGAATGTGATATATGAACAAATTTAATTTTTGGGGTAAGAGAACTATTTTTCAAAAAGTGCAGTTTTACCACCTTTTGATGGTGCACCCATTTTAAATATATTTATTGACACTTTTATAAGTTAAATTTGAAAAAATAAATTTCTTCTTTGTAAGTGGGATATAAAATTTTACTTTGGATGACTTTTATATTTTTCTAATAACTTTTATATTTTGATGAATATTAAAAATAAGCTAAATTTTAATTGAAAACAACTTATCATTGAAATAATTTATATAGTTAAATTATATTATTGAATAATTTTAAAGTATAAATAGAATATATTTTAATAATTTAATACAATTTAATTCATTTTAATTTATTTTACATTGAATTCATATGTAAAAAAATTTCATTCATTTACAATGTTTTAACTTTTAAAAAAACCCTGTTTTTTCATTTTAGCAACAGAATTAATTTTAAATTAATTAATGAAAGTTTTTATTTCTAAAAGGTATTTAATATTTGTAATCACTGGTTCCAAATTATGTAAATATGTTACTTTTATATTATGACTAGTAACTATAAGAATTTTTATTTAACACAGTTAAAGGAAAATCGGGTAAATTAGTGTAACAAATAACATTATAAGGAAAATAAAATTAACCATAACCCTACTGAAATCCTATTTTATTAATATGATTCTACCATTAACATATTAGTTTTGAAACTTAGGAATTTAATGTCCACTTTACAATAAAAATTACATAGATATTAATAAACCCAATTAAAGTGACAAAATGTCACCCTCACATTTCTTAAAAGTATAATAATTTTAATATTGGGATAACCATTTGATATCTTCAAAAATAAATAGTGAATGGAAATATAAAATAATTATCTATATAATGGTAATTTAATTTTTAATTTTTAGGAAAAAAATTATTTTCTTAAAATCTTATTCTTTGATGATGTAAAAATTAATTAATTGATGAGAAATAAATGAAACATTTTTTATTAAAATTATAATAACCATAAAAATGTCCAAAAACATTAAAAAATCATATTTCTAGAATATATCTCTACCATAATAATCAAATGGTCAAGTTAGTGACCATTTGTAGCCTTATATAGTAGATTATGAACTTTATATTATTTTATTTAAAGTTGTCACATGTATACTTTAATAAGTATAACATTTTTAATGTTTGATTTCATAGTAGATAAATTATACTAAATATATATTCATGAAATATATTAAATTTTTATTCAATATTGTAATTTAATTTTAATTTTTAGTCAACAAATAAATATATTAAATAATTTCCCAAAATCATTATAGTAATTATTTTATTAATGGATATATTAATTATATGTTATTAAAAATGTTAAAATAAATATATTTTTTTATAATTAATATGTAAAATGAATTTTATAGAAACCCTTTACATTATATTAATATAATAAAATATTTTCGTGTAGTTAATTTTTTATATTTATATTTTTAAAAATTATCAAATTGAATAGTGTTAATATTGATACTATTAATTGTTTATCAAAATTGTGTTTCATTAAATTATTTAAAAATAATAATTTTTTTTAAAAAATATATTATAATTATTATATGGTCAAAATGTTCGAAATAATTTATTTATGATCCAATTTACATAAAATAAATAAATATTTTACCCTTTTAATATTGAAATATTTGTTTCCCTGGTTAAAATGAAATAGAATAACAAAGTGTTAAATTGAGAAGATAAGGTTTTAATGGACATAGAAACTTATCTAAAATTTATTGGTTGATTATATTACAACCCTTTCCCATATCATATTCAAAATTGGGACATTTTTGAGGTTTTTGAGTGGGGTTTTATTTTATTATAAATTAATATTTTCGAGGTTTTCAAAAGTGCCCCTCAACTCAATTATAAAAGGGAACCTCTTCCCTCATTTATCCACAACTAATTAAGCTTTAATATTTTTCCATAACCTGACCATTTATATTATAAACATCCATAGTTACATTCTATAGGTTCTGTTCCTCTCAAAAGACCAACTCTAGTTCTATTAAGAGGAGATCTAAAGAGAGAATGTCAAAGAAGAGGTAATATCCTCTACTGATTCTTTCATATTTATTTCTATTTATACTTATACTTAATTAGATTGTTCATTATAGAATAATTAATCCAATATAAGTTATATACTGAGTTGTTATTATAATTATTAAACAACTATATTCAAATTTATATCCATCCTAATAAAGACGAAATCACCACGCGTGTGTACGTACAGCTTACCGTCTCCACGCCATGATGTAATCTATTTTTCACCATAACCTTACTTGGATGGGTATAAAAATTGATGTAATAACTAAATATGATTATTATAAAGTTATATTGATTCTTAAATATATTAAACCATGTAAATAATCACCATTCTACATTTATGGGAATGATATCGTCGCTCGTACGTACGTACGGTCTACCGTCTCCATGATGCGATGTGATTCGTTCTACAAGATAACCATTCAAGTATGATTATATAAATGTAAATAATTAATAAATATGGTATTTATTATTTTAATATCATTATATCATGATATAAATATTACCAAATTAGGATAACCATAACTTATTCGACAAAACATGCATATGGTCATAAAGTAGTTAAAACCCGAATAAAGAGTAATAATGAAATGTTATAAGAAAATGAAGGAGACTATGATCATATATGACATCATAAAATTGAACATGAAAATGGAATAATTCAATAACAATATTTAAATCATTATATGTTCTTTTTGGAGACATACGAATCATATCGGACCTAAGGTAAGGGATAATTTTGTCTCACTTTTATTTCTATGGGACATATGCCTTATACACAATCAAATTATTTTGTGTGGTGTTTATGTTACCCAGGAATTTTTTTATTACACTTATTATGAAGGTTATGATATATAAATATTCGTATAATTTTCTTTATTTTATAATACATATGATTCAACTGATTGTTAATTTGTGAGGGATAATTCTGCAATCACATTTTCATCAAAGATTATTTATACGTAAGTGTTTACTAGGGGTATATTTATCATCCATGTACATGTTTTATAAAAGAAATTCATAAAATGTTAAATATTATTCTTTGTATGTATAAATTATTTTTACCCATTTTTTACTTTTACTACATTTTATGGAAGGAATATTTCTTTTGTTTACCATATGATGTACTCTTTGACTTTTCTAGAAAAAGTATGAGGATAATGTTTTTTTAGCTTATAAAAAATGAATGGGATTTTACAGTTTCATGATGACTTATTTCCATGAATCATACTCTACACTACTTCAATTTTATTTTCAAGTAAATTATTTTCTCTAAAACATTCACCGCATTTTGAGAAAATAAAAACATTTTGAAGAAGAAAAAATATTTTCCTCAAGAATTAAGTTCAAGTCTTTTATCAAAATTATTTTCCATCTAATATGACACTCTTTAAATACGGTTATGTTTATATCCCTATTTTTACTATTATTTTATTATGTTAATAATGGAATGATATTTTATATGGATTATGTTATGATGGAATGATGTTTAAGAAACCCATTTTATTTCTTGGGTTATGCTAACATTAATGATTTACGTTTTTGTGGAATATGTAAGAATAATTTCATTGTGAGATTAGTGAGACCTATATCTCCCTCCAATGCATTGGGTAAAGATTTATATCTCATGAGATGAACATATATAGAACATCAAGTAAATATGGTTCAGTAATACAGGGTCGTAACGACATGTAAATCTGGTTCAGTAATACATGGCTGGAATGGCAGGTAAACCCATTTCAGTAAAGGATATTGTACACTAAGATGATATTAATGGAAATGCCTTGGATACTATGGAAATCATATTATATGATTATTTGTTTTCTACATTTCTATGTTTTATGTTAATTTTATGTTATCATGGTTGTGTTCACTTATGATTTATTCATAAAAAACTACCAAGATTTATTTCATGACTCAATATTTTGATATTTAAACTTTATGTTCCGGATTTGACATTATAATGTTTATTGTTTGTTTTATTATATCAATTATTACCCTTACTGGAAATTTTATCTCACCCTTTTTATGTTTTATTTTCCCCAAGATATAAAGAAATGTTTTAGGTAGGAAAACTATAGCATCCCACCTTTTTATCACATAAAACTTTCATTACATTTTACAAAACCAAGGATCTTTAAGGTTTAGTGTCTTAGAAACCAGGAACTTAAAACATGAAACAACAAAAAAACATTCTTCTTAAACACTTGAATGGTTTCTCCTCATGTTCATCCTAGGTTCATTACTGCATCACATAACCTGGGGACATACATCAAAAGAAAGGGTGAGCAAAAAGCGCAGTAAGGGAAACAAGAGAAACATTTTACATCTGAACTTGAGATACTTCAATAAGGTCATGAAAAGAACCTTAAGGCATGAGAATGAAATCATGAGGCATATCATAATAAAAATAACATTTTCAAAACTTGAAGATGTGGATACATCATTTAAAATAGAAAATCATGAACATATCACTAAGGTCCACCCCCAAGGTGTCATTTGAAAATTACTAAGGTTATTCACCAAGGTATCGTGAAAATTGTAATCTCTAGTGGTTACATCATTACCCAATGCATTGGAGCGATATCAGGGCGCACCCTTAAATTTGACTTTATTATCATGTGAGCCACATATATCATCATCAAACATTTCATAAATAACTCATATAGCATAAAATAAATGGGTTTCATTTCATAATCACAATGTTTTAAAAACTGCTTTGAAGACATGATCTTTACGACACTTTAAAACCCATAGAAAAGGAAGGTGGGTATCATGTATGTAAATCCCAGAATTTAAAATAAAACATTTTGGTATATATGTGAATACCTCTTTAGAAGAAAGAGCTTTGAGTATTCACTTAATAATATAAAAGAACGTTAGAAAAATAGAGAGACATTTTGAGACGGAAATTTTGCAGCATAACGGCTATGTTACGAGGTTTTAGAAGACATTAAAAAGAGAGGGAAAATGGTTCAAACATTCATAAATGACCCATAAAACAGTAGAAGGACAGAATAATAAGGATACATGATCATGGTAATGAAATTTCAAGGACATACCATTTGAAATTAAAAACTTGGAAAGAAGACAAAAATTAGATTTCTCTTATGAAAGTTCGGCAGCCTAACGGCGTTACTTAAACTTCAACAAAAAAATGATTTGAAAAGATCAAATAGGGTCTCTCATCATGTGAACATAAGAGTTCAGTATGATAGATATAGAGATAATTCCCCAACATAATTAAAACGGAACTTCAAAGACTTGACATGAAAGTAGAACTTTGAAAAGAATGAGAAGGGAGAAAGAATCCCCTAAATAATTCGGCAGCCTAACGACGCCACTTAAAACTTCAAAATACTGAATTGAAGAGATCAAATGGGGTCTCTCGTCATATGAAAATAAGAGTCCAGTATTATAGATATAGATATCATACCCCAACATAACAAAAAGGAACTTGAAAGAATTGTCACGAAAGTAGAACTTCAAAACGAGAAGGGTGAAGAACCACTTAAAAATTCGGCAGCCTAACAGCGCCACTTAAAACTTCAAAATACTGAATTGAACAGATCAAATGGGGTCTCTCATCATATGAAAATAAGAGTACAGTATGATAGATATAGATATAATACCCCAACATAACAAAAAGTACCTTGAAAAAATTGACATGAAAGTAGAACTTCAATACGAGAAGAGTGAAGAACCACTTAAAAATTCGGCGGCCTAACGGCGCCACTTAAAACTTCAAAATACTGAATTGAAGAGATAAAATGGGGTCTCTCATAATATGATCATAAAAGATAAGTATGATAAATTTAGATATCATACCCCAACATAATAAAATGGAACTTGAAATACTTTACATGAAAATAGATCTTGAAAAATGAGAAGGGAGAAAGAATCCGTTACAAAAATTTCGGCAGCCTAACGGCGCCACTTAAAACTTCATAAAATGAAATAACGAGAGTAAGAGGGGATCTCTCATTATATGAACATAAAAATGGAAGTAATAAGAGTATAAAAGAAAATCCTCCAACATAAGAACATGTAGCATAAAAGGAATGACATAAAATAGATTGCTTGAAATGAAAGAGAGAGGTCGGATCCCTTACCTTAAAATGTAACTCTTAAACCTCAAAGGTTGGGACCTTGAGGGCTTGGGGGCACCTTGGGAGGACTCCTTGGGAGGTAATGAGACCATAACTTCGTTGGGGAAGAGTGGGGAGTTGAATGGATGAGGGGAGGGCTTGGTATTTATAGGGAAAGTGAAGGGACAAGGCATTAATGACCAAGGGAAACCTCATTAGTGGTTTTGGCAAAACCATGGGCTTGCCCATGGTATTTGCCCATGTTATTGGCCACTTGGGACACCTCATACCTTATATTACTATTCATAAGTCAAACATATTTATTACATACTTAATACATCATTTAATGATGTCATTAGACACCCGTAACTTAAAAACTGTATTTTCACTATTCATCGAAAATTCAACTTTCTTAGAATAATCCCAAAATTTCACCTTAACCAAATATCAACGCTCTGATTACAAATATGAACTTTATTTTATAAAAATAATTTTCTAAATATTTTTAATTTAATTTTTAAATAAAAACACTATTCACCGAAAATTCATTTTTTCAGAAAAAACCCCAAAAATTACCATAGCATAATATCGGTGCTCTGAGTTCAAAAATGAAATCTGTTTTATAAAAATAATTTTTTAAATATTTTTAATTAAATTTTTAATTAAAAAACCCTATTCACCCTAAAAACTAATACTTGAATAAAAATCTATGAAACCGTTATTTAACCATTTTATTGAATCACATTACTTAATCAAGGTGCCTAGATTATATTAATACTTTCTTTAAGTGAGATTACTAATCCATTTGGACACATTACTAATCCTAATCATAAAATCACTATTCATAATTTACTATTCATCAAAAATCAAGTTGATCTTATTAGACTCCAAATTTTGTACTGAACATAATTGTAGAAGACCATTTTTTGGAAATCATTACACATTTTTAATTATTTAAGGTTTACATAAACATTTTTAAAATATCCTTTTTCTAAAATTCATCAAAAATATGCATACTATATTTATCCGGTCATTTGAAAATTCATAAACATCATCATAAGAAGAAATCCCAATTTTTATTTAAAAAAAAGGATTATACAAGGCAGTTATGGTCTCCTTACATATCCCCTTATCACACCAGCAAAGGACCTAAGTGTAAGGTGTGATAAGGTGAGAGAATCTGAGGGAGGCTCGGCTAACATCGCACGAGTAGTAATTTCTATTAGTTTGAACTTCTTGCGAAGCCGATTCCGTTCTAGCTTCACACGATGAAGTTCGGCTTGGGTTTGGTCCAGAGCAAAGCCCAGTGGTGCTACCTCCTTCCCAAGTTCTGTTAGATGGGCTTCGATCGGTCCAAGACTACTGAGTGAGGCCATCGAATCTTCTTTCTATAATAATTAACCAAGATTACTTGTATTTAGAGACAATAATCAAAACATTTTGTTCACAGTGGTCATATTGACTGATGGTCATATAACAGTCAGAACCCAATGGTCTCATTTAAATTATAATCATGTTTATAAAATAAAACATTTTTGTTGAGTATAAAAATAAAATAAAATAACACATGAATTTATGAAACAAGATTTATTCAAAATTTCGGGCCGTTACAATCTTCCCCCATTAAGAAATTGCGTCCTCACAATTTTAAAAATTGGGTTTTGAAATTTCATTGAAAGCCCCACATCGGAAAAAGAGTCAGTGACACCATTACTTTAAAAGAAAGAAAAAGGAGTACAGAGGCCACCCGAGTTTACTCATACTAGGATTCCATGTAGGAAACATGGACATGGAGGAGAAAACAAAGGGTCACGTCCTAAAGGAGAGTGATAGAAAACATGATTAGGAGGAAGTTAACCACCAGAAAATCCCAAAATTATGATGTGTGCAAGCGGTCTTTGATTACCTAGTAGGAAATGTAAACCAACAACGTTTTTGTTTTACGTTCCTTTTCATAACTTTGAGGAATTCATTTACAAAATAGAACAAAAACATAAGGAAATATATCTACCTTCATGTAGAGTTTCATCATTTAATAAGTTTCTACCCAAAACTAATCTTTTCTCCAAATTATGAGCATTCAAAACTACTTGGTCTCATCAAAACACAAGAATCATCTTCATAATCCACAAAAGATTAACTATCTATTTCTTCTATCTTTAATCATTATCCCAAAAATAGAAAGGGTAAGGTAAAACAACTCTTTAAAAAGAAATAATCCCATAGGAATGGAAACTAATTTTAAATCTTCAAAGTTCCATGGTACTACCCAAAGTTCATCATAGTCCATTCCATAAATAACGGTCCTTAAAATTCCTCAAAATAAACCAAACTAATATTGAAACCCAAATACAAGAAGGATTTGATAACATAGTCTTCCAAAATAAACTTCATTTTTCATCTCCAAACAACATCAACCTCTCCTAACATCTTATAACAACATTAGCTAACCTAAACATATTTTACCCAAGATAGGTTAATCATTCCCATAAGTAACCTAAATTACTATAACTCCACCTTAAATTCATCAATTATTCAAAATATAATTCATCCTTACTCCTCAATGAAAATACCGTAGTAATCTATTTACCTAGATCATATAGGGTCCCCAAAATAGTGAATGTCTTCCAAAATAATAATCATATTTTAATCCCCTAATCATCTCTGTCATATTAATACGGAAATCATCGCATTTCCTATCACTTTGGTTGTTGGGACATGTTATTCCATTTCTAACCATTAACTAAGAAGAGAAAGTATAATTAGAGGCTTAAATACTTAACCAATAATCATGAAAAGGAACTTAAAGCATATAAGGATAACTTGTAGAAGAAAAGTATACCCTAACATGTGATCCCCTAGGTTCCCATCTAGGTTATCCATGATCATATATTCTTATGTGAATCTATATTTTGTTTTATCCTTTTTCCTTTAATAATGGTTCATACTAAGCTTATGAATTTACCAAAGCATATCCCCCGGGAGTGTCGTAACCAAGAGTGCAGCAAGGCCCATTGTCGTGTACCAGTTCCCATTTGAGTCTAGCTCCAAGCGGTGTTTTCGGGTTTTACCCCTATGTACATATGTGCCAGAGCCACCTCTACCTGCTCGTATCCAGACAGGGATGTATTTGCTTGGCAACTCATTACCCAATACTCACCAAAATACCAGGAAGATTTCTTATATATAAACTTTTCTATAGGCCTCTTCCTAAAGTTTTAATATCCTAATTTCCACAAATAACTAAACCATCCTTTGATACCAACTATAGAATCCCACCTTTTTATCACATAAAACTTTTGTTACATTTTACAAAACCGAGGATCATTAAGGTTTAGTGTCTTAGAAACCAAGAACTTAAAACATGAAATAAAAAAAACATTCTTCTTAAACACTTGAATGGTTACTCCTCATGTTCATCCTAGGTTCATTACTGTATCACATAACTTGGGGACATACATCAAAAAAAGGGTGAGCAAAAATCGCAGTAAGGGAAGCAAGAGAAACATTTTACATGTGAACTTGAGATACTTCAATAAGGTCATGAAAAGAACCTTAAGGCATGAGAATGAAATCATGAGGCATATCATAATAAAAATAACATTTTCATAACTTGAAGATGTGGCTACATCATTTAACATAGACAATCATGAACATATCACCAAGGTCCATCCCCAAGGTGTCATTCGAAAATTACCAAGGTTATTCACCAAGGTATCGTGAAAATTGTAATCTCTACTGGTTACATCATTACCCAATGCATTGGAGCGCTATCAAGGCGCACCCTTAAATTTGCATTTATTATCATGTGAGCCAAATATATCATCATCAAACATTTCATAAATAACCCATATAGCATAAAATAAATGGTTTTCATTTCATAATCACAATGTTTTAAAAACTTCTTTGAAGACATGATCTTTACGTCACTTTAAAACCCACAGAAAAGGAAGGTGGGTCTCATGTATGTAAATCCCAGAATTTAAAATAGAAAATTTTGGTATATATGTGAATACCCCTTTAGAAGAAAGAGATTTGAGTATTCACTTAATAATATAAAAGAACGTTAGAAAAAGAGAGAGACATTTTGAGACGGAAATTCTGCAGCATAACGGCTATGTTACGAGGTTTTAGAAGACATTAAAAAGAGAGGGAAAATGGGTCAAACATTCATAAATGAACCATAAAACAGTAGATGGACAGAATAATAAGGATACATGATCATGGTAATGAAATTTTAAGGACATACCATTTGAAATGAAAAACATGGAAGGAAGTCAAAAATTAGATTTCTCTTATGAAAGTTCGGCAGCCTAACGGCGTTACTTAAACTTCAACAAAAAAATGATTTGAAAAGATCAAATAGGGTCTCTCATCATGTGAACATAAGAGTTAAGTATGATAGATATAGATATAATTCCCCAACATAATTAAAAAGTAACTTGAAAGACTTGACATGAAAGTAGAACTTTGAAAAGAATGAGAAGGGTGAAAGAATCCCCTAAACAATTTGGCAGCCTAACGACGCCACTTAAAACTTCAAAATACTGAATTAAATAGATAAAATGGGGTATCTCATCATATAAACATAATAGTACAGTATGATAGATATAGATATCATACCCCAACATAACAAAAAGGAACTTGAAATAATTTACATGAAAGTAGAACTTCAAAACGAGAAGGGTGAAGAACCACTTAAAAATTCGGCAGCCAAACAACGCCACTTAAAACTTCAAAATACTGAATTGAAGAGATCAAATGGGGTCTCTCATCATATAAACATAAGAGTCCAGTATGATAGATATAGAGATAATACCCCAACATAACAAAAAGGAACTTGAAAGAATTGACATGAAATCAGAACTTCAAAATGAGAAGAGTGAAGAACCACTTAAAAATTCGGCGGCCTAACGACGCCACTTAAAACTTCAAAATACTGAATTGAAGAGATCAAATGGGGTCTCTCATCATATGATCATAAAATATCATTATGATAAATTTAGAGATCATACCCCAACATAATAAAAAGGAACTTGAAATACTTTACATGAAAATAGATCTTGAAAAATGAGAAGGGAGAAAGAATCCGTTACAAAAATTTCGGCAGTCTAACGGCGCCACTTAAAACTTCACAAAATGAAATAATGAGAGTAAAAGGGGATCTCTCATTATATTAACATACAAAGGGAAGTAAGAGGAGTATAAAATAACATCCTCCAACATAAGAACATGTATCATAAAAGGAATGACATAAAAGAGATTACTTGAAATGAAAGAGAGAGGTCAGATCCCTTACCTTAAAATGTAACTCTTAAACCTCAAAGGTTGGGACCTAGAGGGCTTGGGGGCACATTTGGAGGACTACTTGGGAGGCAATGAGACCAGAACTTCGTTGGGGAAGAGTGGGGAGTCGAATGGATGAGGGTAGGGCTTGGAATTTATAGGGAAAGTGAGGGGACCAGGCATTAATGGCCAAGGGACACCTCATTAGTGGTTTTGGAAAAACCATGGGCTTGCCCATGGTATTTGCCCATGGTATTGGCCACTTGGGACACCTCATACCTTATCTTACTATTCATAAGTCAACCATATTTATTACATACTTAATACATCATTTAATGATGTCATTAGACACCCGTAACTTAAAAACTGTATTTTCACTATTTATCGAAAATTCAACTTTCTCAGAATAATCCCAAAATTTCACCTTAACCAAATATCAATGCTATAATTACAAATATGAACACAATTTTATAAAAATAATGTTCTAAATATTTTTAATTTAATTTTTAAATAAAAACACTATTCCCTGAAAATTGATTTTTTCAGAAAAAACCCCAAAAATTACCATAGCATAATATCGGTGCTCTAAGTTCAAAAATGAAATCCGTCTTAAAAAAATAATTTTCTAAATATTTTTAATTAAATTTTATATTAAAAAACACTATTCACCCTAAAAAACTAATACTTGAATAAAAATCTATGAAACCGTTATTTAACCATTTTATTGAATCACATTACTTAATCAAGGTGCCTAGATTATATTAATACTTTCTTTAAGTGAGATTACTAATCCATTTGGACACATTACTAATCCTAATCATAAAATCACTATTCATAATTCACTATTCATCAAAAATCAAGTTGATCTTATTAGACTCCAAATTTTGTACTGAACATAATTGTAGAAGACCATTTTTTGGAAATCATTACACAATTTTAATTATTTAAGGTTTACATAAACATTTTTAAAATATCCTTTTTCTAAAATTCATCAAAAATATGCATACTATATTTATCCGGTCATTTGAAAATTCATAAACATTATCATAAGAAGAAATCCCAATTTTTATTTAAAACAAAGGATTACACAAGGCAGTTACGGTGTCCTTACATATCCTCTTATCACACCAGCATAGGACCTAAGTGTAAGGTGTGCTAAGGTGGGAGAATCTGAGGGAGGTTCGGCTAACATCGCACGAGTAGTAATTTCTATTAGTTTGAACTTCTCACGAAGGCGATTCCGTTCTAGCTTCACATGATGAAGTTCGGCTTGGGTTTGGTCCAGAGCAAAGCCCAGTGGTGCTACCTCCTTCCCAAGTTCTGTTAGATGGGCTTCGATCGGTCCAAGACTACTGGGTGAGGCCATCGAATCTTATTTCTATAATAATTAACCAAGATTACTTGTATTTAGAGACAATAATCAAAACATTTTGTTCACAATGGTCATATTGACTGATGGTCATATAACAGTCAGAACCCAATGGTCTCATTTTAATTATAATCATGTTTATCAAATAAAACATTTTTTTTGAGTATAAAAATAAAATAAAATAACACATGAATTTAGGAAACAAGATTTATTCAAAATTTCGGGCCATTACAAAAACTAATAGGGAAGATCTTTATTGGAGATTTTGAAGATCTTTCACCAAGATAGAAGAATGTGTTCTAAGTTTCCACAGACACTAAACTAACACAGTATTAGATAATATATTTGTGTAATGTATTAATTATTACTCAAAATAAATGTAATTTCCTTGTGCATCAATCTTGGTTTATTAGATAAAAATAAAAAATTGTTTATTTTTTATTAAATACTGATATCCCTCCATTTATCTACCCTAAATATAAGTTCAGAATTTCCCCGGTCTCATCATAAACACACTCTATTGAAATATAAAATATAATAGAAAGAAAAATTCAGAAAATAGTAAATCCTTAAGGAACCACACACCCTACTTTATATGGGGTTATATTTTGTATGGAATATATTATCTCAAAGGGAATTAAACATCCCATGAATATATCATTGGAATACAATATCTAATATGAGTAATATGATATGTTGGTAGATGACCACCAATAGATAATAAATTTTTGTACTCACATATAATCTAATTCATCAATTAAATTGAATTATACATGATAAAACTCAATTTATATTCATGTAATAAAAAAATATCAAACACCAACCACCACAAAAATTAAAAAATATAAAATAATATACTCTTTATAACCATAACCCAATCTCTCATATCTGTAATTTCATCAAACCCCAACCACTTCTATTAATATTATTCCATTAATATCATTAAATTCATAATAAAATATCATATAATTTTATCATATTTAATAAATTTTTATTCAAAATAAATTCACATATGTTTTCATATAAAAGGAATTATAATCTAATAAGGTTATAAAAAATATCTTAAATTCTTATCATAGAACAATAAATATTATTAAATATCAAAACCAACCAATTTATCCATAAAAATTTCCATCAATTTATAACACAAATTAATGTCATTAAATTTGTAATAAAACAAAAAAAAATCCCCACCTTTAATAATTTCATTAAGAAGATATCATCCATTTTATTTCATCACAATACCATAATCAACTCACCCATTTGGAATACCACACCAAAATTACCTCATGAAAACACCACATTAGATAAATTTAATTTATAGCACATCATAAAATATCCACCCTTCCATTATTTACAACTCTATTCAATTCATATTAATAGATAATAATTGCTTATAATTTAAGTAACAAAAATCAATAATTCATTAACATATCCAACTTATTTACATAGCCTTTCATCTCAAATAAATAACTATATTAGTATATGAATCCATGAGAACTATTGTATATTAACTCCATGGAAACATTAAAAAGGAATAATTTTCTTGAGTAAACAACCTCAATTTATCATTCATAATTAATTTTATGAAATCAAGATTTATCGCCCTCAATTTTCACATGTAGAAAAATTAAAATCATTGAAAGTGTCATGTTGAATTTTTAATAAATCAAACAATTTAATTTATAATATTACATATTTAATTATATAAACTATTTAAATAAAAATTTACAGGAGGGAGGGGAGTGAGGATTTAATGAAAATTAAATCAATAGATTTTACCTTTAATCTGTTGATGAACTATTCATCTGACATAAAAAATTGGTTAACCATGAAAATATATAACTAAAAATAATCCCATGAATCATAAAATATCATAGGGTAAATTTAGGTATAGTTTAAGGTGTTTAATGGGAGGGTCATGGTTTTATAGGTCAAATCATTTAAATTTATTTTGTGTACATGGTTAATCTATATTATCTCTCAAATTATGCATATATTCACACATACCTAATTATCTTAAAACCAAGAATGAAAAGGAGAAGTGCATAGTTACCCTAACAAAAAATCTAACTATTCATTCTTCACTACCTCAAAAACACAATTATTAGTCTAAATTCATGGTTTCCCTAACCATATTTCTAACCACATACCCTTGGTAAAACTTTTTTTATATTCTATCAATGATTTTGATTATCACAAAACATGAACCTCATGGTTAATACCCCTTTATGAATCCAATGGTGTAGTAAAAATCTACTTTTATGATCATATAACTCACTATTTAACAAATTCAATTACCATGGTCTATGAAATAATTATTTTTTATCAAAAAGTGAATGAATGAAATTTTTAAATCTATATATTGCCATTTATGAAAGTATTTTTTATAATGAAGTTTATAGTGGTTTATGATATTATAGTGAAATGATTTGTTTCTATTAACTTATTACTTTCATTCTTTTAAATATATTTATTTTTTGATTATATAAAAACTATTACATGTGACTAATATATTTTTTTATGATGGTACATAATTAAAAATAATTTCCTTGTTTGTTATTATTAATAATATACTTTCTAGTCAAAAATTTTAAAAAAAATCAATGATTTTTTGAGAATTTTTTTCTCAAATTAATTTCATTTTTATGAGTATATATATTAATTTTATTCAAAAAAATATCATAAATGTGTTACTCATATGTGTTATAATTCCTAATATTTTTATAATATATATAATAAGTTTTCATTTATTTTTAACACAATCTTATGATTGAAATATATCATACAAAAATAGTATTTTCTAAATGTAATTCTTTTTTATGAACCAAACTATATATCCCACATAAATAGTACCTGAATAATTTACATCATGGAATAATGGATTTTCTTGATCCCCATGAGTTAGCTACCAGAGCCTGAGTATCAAAAAGATAAAGTGGGAATGACTTTACCCTAATAATATCTCATTTAGAAAATATAGGATATATAAAATAATAAAATTTGATATGTCAAATTATCAAAATGAGAGAAAATACCACAAGTCTATAGTAACATGTATCAAAGTGTCACATCAATAACAATCCTCAGATTAAAATATCTAGAAATCAACATCATATAACTCTCTACAATAACTGGTTCACAATCTCAACTTGTTGTTGCTAACTCCCACGGTCCTACTAAATATGAATATCCACCTCCTCTGAATGGTGCCTTTCATTTTCTTGTACAAGGCATAATAAAACCCAAAAACTCTTAATGGGATATGTAGGGTTTAAGAAACAAAGACCAGTAGGACCTCTCCAAGAACTTTATAAGAAATGTATAACTAGTAAACTAACTTTTCTCAATTTCAAATAAAACATGGAATTTAAATATTTTCAGAGTTATAATCAAAACATAATTTAAATAACTTTTTAACATATAGAATAAAAATATGTATAAAAGTTAATTTCCATCAAAGTAGGAATTCTCAAAATTATTTTTCAAAATAATCATGAATAAATAATTTTAATCTAAAAATTAATGAATAAAAATTTCAATCAATAAATGGAATGTATAATTAATTTCAATCATAGCACTGTGCTTAAGATAAATGACATTAGATTAGTATAAGGATTAAAGAATATCTATATATATATATATGTCTTGAGGTGTGCATAGAATCATTAGATCCAAAACCTATGTTGGAATAGTGTATCTAGATCCATTTGAATGAAGTTTGGATAAATTACAACATCTCAGACTATACACCAGACCGCAACTCGGTGGTCAGCTCATTAGAGTTGGTTTTTCCTGTAAAGTATTAATGACTCTCGCATTTTTAAGTCTTTAGCTGTTTGGAGCACGTACATGTTGATTCTAATACAAGGGATAATCTTGATGATAAATACAAAACATGTTTCATAATTGGCTATGGTTTTTAGGAGTATGGTTATCACTTTTAGGATGATAAACACAAGATGTTCATCAAAATCTAGAATGTGATATTTAATTAAGGTGTGATGAACAAGGACTATAATGCAACTAAATGTGATAGTGGGGAATAAAGAATCAGAGTGCTATGAAAAAGTGAATCATGATAGTGTACCTAAGCATGTTTGTCTAGAACTAGTTGATACTAATCCTCAAAGTGATTTGAGGTGATAATTAAGGGTGATGAAGCATGTGTAGAGGTATTAACCATCTGTAAATTATCTTTTATTGATTGATAGAGGATAACTATAATTTTTTTGAAGTGGTAATGAAGTTGAAGGAGTATAATAAGTGGTTGTTGGCTATAAAGGATGATATTTATTCATTATATGAGGTTTTTTTATCTAACACCTTTTCCATAAGGAAAGAAGGAATTATAGAACAATTTGATGTTTTTTGTTAAGTATGAACTTGATGGTAAGGGAAAGTACAAGGATAGTCTTGTGGTGAAAGGTTTTCAACAGAAGGAAGGTGTGGACTTCCCAGAAAAGTTTAACCTATAATGAAACATACCATCATCCGGGAGGTTCTTAGTATTCACTATAAGAAAACATTATTTTAACAGTAGTTTTTTAATGGTAGTTTTCAAAACCGCTAATAATTTTTTTATCGAAGAAAATTTAATGGCGTTTTTGAAAATCATCGTGAAAAAACCACCACTAAATGTATTTAAAATATTTTTTATAAATTTTTTCAAATTTATTGGAAATAAAATTCATAATTTTTTTAGTGGTGGTTTTTTCAAAAAAAAACCTTTGTGAAATAGCGGCTGTTTTTTCAAAACCGCCAAAAAATTGAGGGAAATTTTTTTATAATTTTTTTTTATTATTTATTATTTATTATTTATTATTTAAAATAAAATATAGATCATTATTTATAATTTTAATTATTGATAATGTGTCAATTAATAAGTATTTATAATTATTACTTAATAATATTTTAAAACTAAAATCAAATCTACAATAAGTTGAAGAATATACTTCAGCATCAAATAACCATAACTTCTGAGCTAAAACTAAGTGAGATTTAAATCATGTGATAATCAAACGAAAAAAATATATTCAAATTTCAAAATTCGAAAGTGGAACTCGAACTTCAAACGACCATAAATTTTAATACGGGTGTCTGTTTAGGCTCTACCACAAATCAAATCAAAGACTTTGATTAGCTCTATGCCATTTTGGTCTCGTAGCAACTCATCAAGTATTGTACCCCATTTTATTCTCCTATAAGGGCCTAGAAGGCCTCTAAAACGGAGGTTTTAGTTGTAGACCCTGATTTCTTAAAATACAAACGGTTATAACTTTTTTATCTAGGTGTCCATTCGGCATGTACCACATATCATATTGAATCCCATTTCCTGATCATGGATTTGACTTATTTTGGCATTGAAAAAGGGGTACCGAGTAAGATTTTGTGGTCATTTTAGTTTTTTTAATGTTTTTAGAGGTTCTAAATGTATTTTGATTTATTTATTTGTTATTTATTTATTTATTTATTTTGTATTTATTTATTTATTTATTTATTATTAATTATCAATTATTAATGATTAATGATTTATGATTTATTATTATTTATTATTTATTTAATTAATTAATTATCAATTCATTTATTTATTTAATTATCAATTTATTTATTGATAAATTCAATAATTTATTTATTTATTTATTTATTTCATTTTTTATTTATTTATTTATTTATTGTCTATTTATTATGTACAGAGTCATTTTTTAATTTATTTTTAATTTCTTAATTAATTATTAATTTAATATTTATTATTAGTTTATTATTTACTTATTATTTATTTATTTACTATTTATTATTTTATTATTTTTAATTAATTATTTTTTTAATTATTTTTTAATTATTTATTAAATATTTTGAATATTGAATTTTAATTATTTATTAAAATTTTTTCATTTTTAATTATCAATTATTAATTTTTAGTTATTATTATTTATTATTTATTATTTATTTATTTACTTATGTATCTATTTATTTATTTATTATTTATTATTTATTATTTATTATTTATTATTTAATATATTTTTTTAATTTACTAAATTTTTATTGGTTTATTAGTTTCTTATTTATTTATTATTTATATATTTATTTATTATTTATTTATCCAATATTCATTATTTATTATTTATTAATTCTCAATTTATTAAAAATTTCAAAAAAATTTATTAATTATTTACAAATTTTTAAATATTAATTATTAATTATTAATTATTGATTCTTAATAATCAATTGTTAATTATTAGTTATTATTATTTATTAATCATTAATCATTTATTATTTACTATTTACTATTTGTTATTTACGATTCATTATTAATTATTCATTATTTATTATTTATTTATTATTTATTTATTTATCTATTATTTATTAATTTATTATTCATTTGTTATTTATTTTTCATATATAAAATTAATTTTTAGTTAATTTATTATTTTTACAATACTTATATGTTTTATGTTATATATTATATATTATATATTATATATTATATATTATATATTATATATTATATATTATAAATTATGTATTATGTATTATATATTATGTATTATACATTATCTATTATCTATTACCTATTATCTATTATCTATTATCTATTATCTATTATCTATTATCTATTATCTATTATATATTATATATTATATATTATTTAATATTTAGTATTTATTATTTACAAGATACTATTTACTACTTACTACTTATTATTTACTATTTATTATTTACTATTTATTACTTACTGTTTACTATTTGTTATTTACTATTTGTTATTTACCATTTACTTCAATATTATATATTTCTTTATTTATTATTCATTTATATTCTATTTATTAATTATTAATTTGTAATTATTAATTATTAAATATTAATTGTTGATTAGTAATTACTGATTATTGATTAATCATTGTTGATTAACAATTATTGATTAACAATTATTTAGTGTGTATATATTTGTTATGTATTATTTTTTTTTCAATTAATATATATATAAGCATATTAAATTCGATTTATTGACCACATGAAGAGCATGTTAGAGTGGTAAAGTCTTTGGAGAATAAGCATGAGCTAAGGGGTTCAAATATCACCCAACATAGAATTTATATATATGGCATGGGCATGTACAAGGAAATGGACTTGTTCATGAAGATTGGCATTAGCATGTTAATAATAAATAAATAAAGTAAGAAATAAAATAAATAAATAAATAAACAAATAACAAAAATAAAAAATAAAAAAAATAAAAAAATAAAAGGATTTAGTGATGGCTTAAACTGCCACTAAAAACTCACTGCTAAATCATTCTACGAAGGTTTTAAAAAACACTTCTAATTATTTTCAGACACATGATTTAATGACGGTTTTTCAAAACCGTCATAGAATGATTTAATGGCAGTTTAAAATGCCACTAAATAAAAATTTTGGTGTAGTGATTGTTACATCATAAGATTTTCATCTTGAGAAACTTGATGTAAATATTACATTCCATCAGGGAGATATGGAGGAGGATATTTTTCTATAGTATCTGGAAGGATATTTTGTGTCAGGGAAGGAAGACCATGTATGAAAACTTCTAAGGAGATTATATGGGATAAAAAAACCACCCATGTAGTGGAACAAAAATATTGATACAATTGTGAGTATATATGTATACAAATGATGCGACATGGATCAATGTTACTATTTAAAATATTTTGGTGATGGATACATTATAATTCTTCTATATGTGGATGATATGATCATTTTAGGATCATGAATTTAGATCATTGTTGAGTTGGAAGGGTAGCTAGTTGAGGATTTAGAGATGAAATATCTTGGAGTAACTAGCATGATTTTCGGGATAAAGATAATGAGAGACCGCATAGCTCGAACCATGATGTTATCATAAACTGACTACATTGAAAATGTTTTGAGGATATTTAGTATGCTAAAAGAATAACCAATTTCTCTTCCCATAAAAATCTATTTGAAACTATCAAAGGAGAAAGCAATGAAGACATTAGAAGAAGATGAGTACATGGAAAAGGTTCTATACACACTATTTTTTGGAATCCTAATGTATTCCATGGTCTGTACTTAACCTAAAAATACTCATGATTTTTTGTTGTGATAAGATACATGGAAAACCTGGGAAAATAGTTTCTGGAAGATGTGAAGTGGATACCGAGGTTTCTAAATGGGGTAATGGAAGTATCTCTGTGTTTTTTGGAAAGGAAAATCATTGAAGGGGCATGTATATGCTTACCATTCAGGTGATTTCAATATAATATGAAGTACCACAAGTTATATATTTACCTATTGTGGATCTTCATTAATCTTGATATATCAACTAGAGAAGGTGGTGTCTCTATCCCAATAGAGGTTGAATACATTTCTATATTAGAAATTTTAAAGGAGGTTGTTTTACTAAAGGACTTATTTGATGATTTTGGTATAAATTGAGAGAAAAATGTATTTCTCTATGACAGTTTAAGTGATATATGTCTTGAAAAGAACCCTATATTTCCTACATGAATTATGTATATTCATACAAAGTACCATTTTATTAAAGGATTGATATAGGATGGGTTCCTATAATTGCAGAAGATTCATGGAACAATTAATCTGGCATACAAGTTGATAAATCCTATGGTGATAGAAAAGTTGAGGCATTGATATGCCTCTGTTGTTCACCATTGATGAATTAAGTATGAGAGTCATAATATGAGAGAACATTATGGGTTCACAAAAGGGAAAACATTGGTATTTCATGAATCGTTAATATGAAATTTATGCTCTGAATGAAAGAATACACTGGTGAGTAGAGAATAGGTGGAGCTGATATTAAGTAAGTTTTCTATGTCTATAGCATCGAATAAGGACAGCATAGAAGATCGAGATCCAATTTTTAGTTTGTTGGAATAGTTTATCCTGATCCATTTGGATCAATTTGGTCTGAATACTAGTGTCTCAAACTGTAAACTAGGACACAGCTCCATAGTGAGGTCATTGGGGTTGTAGGGGGTAGAACACCCTACACTATGGGTTAGGGGATAAATTTCCCTTAACCAAATTTTGGGAACTATAGAAATTTTGAATCATTATAGTGGTATTGACTAGAGACACCAACAAGGAACTATACCATCTCATACATTGGAGAAAATGGTACTGCATCTCCATGGATTTCTTACCACTAACACTGTCAAAATATGGACTTGGGTGGTTACTGTATATAAATAATATTGAATTTTTGGTCATTTTTTGGAACAGTGCATCATCTTCTTTATTAGATCATTCAATCTAGGTTTTTTTTGAAACTCTGATTTTTTGCTTGTAATTCTGCTCCCAAATTAGTAAATTGATTCTCCCTCTCTAGGGAAGTATATTTTTTTGTAACCATGTAAATTTCTGGGTCTTGTGATATTTTTCACATTATTTTATTTTTATACCTTATATTCATCTTTAAACGATTTTTGCAAGGATACTCATAACATTTCCACAACATTTTAAGGGGGATAGGATAGAATCATAACAAATAAAATATTTTCCCTCAAGATAATTTAGATAGTGTTTCTATCGTTAATTCATTTCCATGTATAGCTGGTATACAACCAGTTTTTGTTTTTACAACCTAACTTCCTAGGCTCCCATGTAATTCAAGGAAAACAAACATTTTTTCTAAAATCATTCAATTCAATAAATCTCAATTATTCTAAGAAATATTTTCAATTGGCCCCATGTTCATGTTTCAAAAAGTCCCTTTCATTTTAAAACCCAACATCAAATGGTTTTTATTAGAAACACATTAATTTATTTCTAATCATATCACTTTTCATCAAAACAAAATCTCAATAGTTTTCATTTAATCAAAATTATGCTTCAAAGTATTCATACCACATCAAGATCATTTTCTAGAAATCACTCTTTAGTTCAAAATAGATTTTTAAATGTAATTATATCACACAGACCATGCCATTTCCAATCACATTCCAAGAGACACAATTAAATATTTTGAAATAAATTGGAAAACTAATTTAAATATTACTAGAATAAAAGGTTTCAAATGGGATATATTTCTTTAGTAAACCACCTACCACAATCCAGATTGATGACTCCCTCATGGGATCCCCAAATAGAGAGATGATGGATATAACTCTCAAAGGTGAATCATAGAATCAGAATTCATCATGTAAAGGTTTAGATCCATAAACTACATAAGGAATTACTACCGTCAATGATGGAGATAAATTAGAAAAGGGGAATAAATTATTAAATTCAGGTTATACTTACCAGAAGAGATCTAATTAACCAACTAGAACTTCGGTCAATAAAAAAATGAGTTTGGAAGAAATGAATATTTCTAAAGTGATACCCTAAAGGTTTGTGGTTCAAATAAAACTCAATAGAGAAAATCTGGAGTTAAATCAATAATTCAAAAAGAAAAAAAAGGAAATACTACCTTGATATTTCGTGGCCCCATTTTTGTCACAATCTAGGCACTTCCCTTTACTAGATTTCTGGTGGTGCTTAATATATTTCCCAATATTTTCAAAGTCCCACGGGATGGACTGTGGGATTCTTATAGGAACCCACCACTACAAAACTCCTGTAGATTGTTCTTTGGACCTTTCCATCAATTTAGTGGGTGTCTTATAACTTTTCTAGCTACATGAGCATGCCTACTCCCCTACTAAGATGCTCAGACATCTCCTGAACTCTCTAACAAAGATTATGACCTCCTTTTTTCAACTAATCACAATGATCATTCAAGATAAAAAAACCAAAAAATAATGATATCAACTAGATATTAAAGGAATAACCCATGAATAAAATGAAAACCAAATAAACATAAAAATAAAACTTGGTATGTACTAGAAATATGGTAAAGAGATGTTATAATTTTTCAACCATAATTAATTTCTACCTCCTAGAAATATTTTCAAGAAGAATACAATGAAAATAGGTGAAGAAAATCCTCCCTCATTAATGACTCAAATTCCCACATCTTACCAAAATAAGAGAAATATTTAAATAACACCCAAACCAAGGGTGTGTAATTTCCAAGAAGAACCTTTATATGAGAGTCAATAATTCAAACCGATTGTTTGGTCATGGATAAATTGGGTTCCACATCAAGTTCCTCCTTACTCAAGATATAGGACAAATAAAATATATACTTTTTGAGATAGGAAATATGAAACAAATTGTGGATCAATGTCAATTGATGCGGTAAAGTCAAACACTAATCTAGATTCCCAATCATCCCAATAATATCAAATGGTTTCACGTATCTTGGTTCTAACTTTCTATTGTTTTCAAATCTATTAGGGTATTATCCAAGGTGAAACTCTAAAAAACACCAAGTCACCAACTTAGTACACAAAAGGGTGTTGATAAAGATTAAAATATGATATATAATAGATCTAGGGTATTACCATTCTCTAAAAACCCAATTAAATCTTTTTCATCATCTCTTGACTGACTAGGTCCAATAAAAGATGTTTTAAAAATCTCCAACCAACATGTAATAGATTTACGCATTTAGAAATATAAGGCCCCAAATGGAACTATGTTAAAATAATATTGTTAAATATTATTGTTAAAAAAACATAACCACACCCAAATAGAAATCCCAAACATTTAAAAATTTAATGAAACAAGAATATAGAATGTCCCCAACAATCTATATAGCTTATTCTACTTGACCATTTTTCTAAGGATGACACGCCATTCTCCACTTTACATGGGATCCTATCACCTCTTAGAGGTATTTTACAAACCAAGATATGAATTGGGGATACCTATTAGAAATGATAGCATACATAACTCTATGAATCCTGATAACCTCTTGCACATATATATTTCTCAAGTCCTCACCTTGGGAAGTATCAATAATGGGAAGAAATTGATTCAATTTGGTCAAGTGTTCAATCACCACCCAAGATGAGTTCTTTTCTAGAGGTGTACATGAAAACCCATCCCCAATGTACTTCAATATCTCATACCACTTCTAATTTGAAACAATATGTGGTCAAAGAAGAATAGAATTCTTCTGATTCTCAACCTTAATTTCATAAAAATATCATATTGAGAAACAAAATGAGCAATATCCCATTTCATACCTGGACACCAGATATGTAACCACATAACATAAAACATGTGTATAGTTATAGGATATACCACCAATTTTTAATTAATTAAATTCCCTATAACATCCTTACTTATAGTAAAATAATTTCATACTAGATCTGGAAGCATTGGATACCCTCAAAATAAAGATATTATTCATTGATAGTAACCCCAATATATACATACTATCTAATTCGTCATAACTCATCATTAATATATAGTTTCTGGAGAATAATATCATGGAGTGACGATGTCAAATTGACACTTGGAAAACATCCTTGGTCTCATCCTCCCAAGATTTCAAATGTATATCAGAAAATAGGTCCATCAGATTAGACTCCTCAAAAGTTCCTTTCATGGATTAGGATGAAAGTTTCCAGCTCAAAGCACCATCAAGGAAATTCTACTTACTAGGAGTGTATGAAATATAAAATTGAAATAATTTTAGTTAATAGACACATTCAAATATTGATGATTTAAGTATTTTTGTGAGAAGATATAACTCAAGATTTTTTTATCAGAGTAAATGGTAAACCTTTCAAAAAAAATGAATACCATCAAATATTTAAAGCATGCATCACAACTAAAAGTTCAAGATCATGTATGGGATAATTCTTCTTTTTTATTATAAAGTATATGAGAACCATAATTCACAATGTGATCATCCTATATGAGGATATTTCCCAAACCCAAACCCGATACATCACATAAGACCACATATCCATGTCTAGCTTCTAGAATATTCAAATATAGAACTAAAGTAAAACAATGCTTCAATTCATCAATGTAAGACTAGAACATTTAATTCCATAATAAATTCACTCACTTTTAAGTAATAATGGTCAATAAAGACTTCAAATTTAATAAATCATTCAAAAACCAATGATAATACCTTTCAAAACTCAAGAAACTGTGAATCTCAAACACATTCTACGGTTCCTCCTAGGTCATAACAACCTTAACCTTATCATGATGAACTAAAATACAATGTTCTATATTAATTATTAATAATAAAATTACATACCAAATCTAGAAACTAAATTTATAAATATTGGAATAATGTATGTGATCACACAAAATGTCTAGAACTACTCTTATGAGATACAAATAGTCCTCTCAGTTTTAGAGTATACCATGATGTCATAAAAAATTACCATAATAAATCAGTCAAGGTAAAGAGGAAAAAACATGTTCATCAATTCAATAAAAACAAAAAGAGTATTATTTAGACCAAAATTCATAATAAGGTACTCATATTGGCCATACGTTATCTTGAATGTGGCATTAGGGATGTCAGACTCTTTGATCTTTAGCTTGTGAAAGCCAAATAGAATATAATTATTTGAGAACCATTATTTTCTTTTTAAATGGTAAAATAAAAAATCAAATCATGGAAAAAATAATTTTTCTTTATTGTGACATGATTAAGCGTTCAGAAGTAAAAACAATGCAAAGAGTTGGATATGGTTTCTTGGAAAGCATCACTTGTTCTACCCAAGGTGACACATTGGGTCAAATGAGTCCCTTGGATAACAAGTCATCCAAATGATCCATTAACACCTTAATTTATATTGGTGATTTTTGATAAGAGGTAATAAAATATAGGTTGGGTACCTAGCACCCAGTCCATTAAAACTATAACCACCTCACCTATGGTAATCTAGAAATGTTAGATAGAAACATCAAGGGAATCTCACCAAACTCAAGAGGAAGATCCCCAAATAAAGAATACTAATCCAGTTCAAAAAAACACATGGATTTCATCCAACCTAACTCTATAAGAGGAGTTAGGTCATGAATTAACCTTAGTTCTCATTCTCCCTAAAAACATGAAACACCCCATATAGGGTATTAAGGTAGAAAAAGTAAAGATAATAGTCAATATAGGATTTATGATCAGTTCGCCAATCCATCCTGAGAGTAATATCTAGAAGTTTTGTATCAAGAACTAAAAGGCCCCAAGTAATCTTGACTTTTGATAAATATAAAGTGTATGAGGGTCATCAAAGAACCTGATATCTCTTCACCCTAAGAGGTGTAACAATCTCTATTACATAAGGCATGATATCCATAAGAATATTCATCAGTTATACATTATTTATACAAATGTTAGAATGATAGGAACCCATAAAAAATAAAATCATCTTTGTAGATGAAGTAATGGTAATGGAACCTCTCATGGTCATATGACCTAAATCAGCTTCTCCTAGAGACTTATCTATTATGTTATGTTTCTTCAATACGTATGATTATGTCTAGAATACCTTTATTATTGAATAATTTTACTATGCCATGTATCCCCCTCGTACTGTCGAGATCATACCACTATGTGGGGTGATATAGTCTTGGACAAATATATATAACTAGCCTGAGAATCTAAAATAGATGAAAATATTCAGTGGCTCTATCCATGATCTCTTTCAGAGCCTAACATTTTCAACTGTGTTAAAAGTAAGTTTTCCTTTACCAAATGTTACAATGGAAGAAGTCAAATGCCTAGTCCCACCACCATAGTTTCCACCACGAAACACATCCGATTTCCGGGTATTATATTATTGAAATTAATCACTATAATAGAAAAATTAGGATATTTTATTTCATTACATCCACTGGTTCCCATGTAGATTATTTAAATTTGTGATATCTCTAGAGAAATTTCATAAGGTGAGTAGTCTTTTTTATTTGTAATTTTTTTGTACAATCCAATATTTCAACTTATTATTACTCATAATAAAGGTCATGTATCAATTGTTTGACCACTATGTTTTGTAAATTTGATGGATTTGGTATGTACTTCGTTAAAAAAGATACATAGAACACATCATGAACTTGAGATATGTTTTTTTCAAGTGATAAGCTACAATCCATACTCAATCCTGAATCACGAAAGGGAAAATATACCTAAGGTAAATATTTCCTTTATTTATAAATATCATAACCTTATTCGATGGGTAAATTTTTATGAAAACCTTATCACCAAATTCGAATTCGATTTCACTCCAACACTTTTCACCATAATTTTTCTATCAACTCTGAGATATCTTGATGTGTGGGTGAATATCTCGGACCATCTCTATCATTTCCTCAAATAGCTCAGGTCTAAATATATTTATTTTTCCAATATCATCGTATAATGTTGGATGTCTACACTTATTTATATATAGGTCTTTATAAGGAACCATCTAAATACTTGAGTGAAAGCTATTTTTTTAAGAAAAACAAACTAGAGGGAGGTGTTGATCCTAACCACCTTTTAAATTCATAGAACAAGATATCTACATATCCCCTGGGGTTTTAATTTTTAAATTAGATTGAACATATATCCGAGGATGATACACTATGATGAATCATAACTCTGTATCTATATTTTGCTGAAGAAATTACCAAAAATTCTAGGTAAACCTCAGATCCTGATAAGATATAATAAATTTTGGTACTCCATAAAAAATTACCACTCAATATAAATTCTATAAAACTGATCCAGATAGAAATATTCTCTAATATAAATGATGTGTTATGAATTCATAAGGAAATCACCTAGAACCCAGATAACATTGTGACTGTTTGATATTTTGGAGAGTCTAATGACAAAATCAATGGTTTTGTTTTCCCATTTTCATTCTGGTGGGATAATGGTTGTAACATCTCCTTTGTATTTTTTCTCTTATAGATAACTTGATAACATACCAGGAAATGAGATACATACTCAACAATATCTCTCTTCGTGATGTCCCGCCCAAAATACTCTCTCATATCTCTATACATATTTTTACTTCAATGATGAATAGATATTGGTGAATAGTGATCTTCAACCAACAACTCCTTCAAATATGGAATGGGTGGAACACATATATGGTTCATAAACTTATCAACCCATTATAATTAATTTTAAACTCAGGAATATTTCTCACCTTATTTTTTAGTTCCATTTATTCAGATTATGTCTCTTTAGTATTCACTTGGATATATGGATAAAAAATCATTTGAGAAAGATAATATTTATACCCTTAATTTAATATTTCACGATTCATATTTTGAAAATTCAGAAATATTGGATCTTTTGTAACCCTCAACATAGAAAATCTAGCACGATCATTTAATCTCAGATCATCTTCCACCATATTCGGTTTCATAGGGTGGTAATGTATTGACCACTAATAATATTTAATCAGCTCCAACCATCTTCTATGGAACATATTAAACTATTTCTTTATGAAAGTATACAGTAAAATTTTATTACAATTATATATATCACACCATTATCTATAAATGTAATGCCTCTAAATCTTTAATAAAAAAAATTACAATAGATAACTCCAAATCTTGATTTGGGTAATTTTGATCATGAACCTTATATTAGCATGACGAATAAGTTATCACTATAAAATTTTCCATGAAAACACATCCCAATCATTTCTTTGATGCATCACAATAGTTTACAAACCCCTCTTCACTGTAGGGTAATGTAAACCTAGGTTCACAGACTAACCTTCACTTTAGTTTCATGTATTTTTTTCACATGTATTTGTACAAATGTACTTTTATCCCTTCCAATTTAACTTTATGTGTGGATTATATAGTACTAATAATTTCCCCAAAAAAGCACTGATAAAATCCATCCAAACCAAGAAAACTAAAAATTTCAGTCCCATTAGTTGGTATAGAACATTGTTAAATAACTTGAATCCTCTATGGATCTACTAATATTCCATCACATTAAATTATATGACCCATGAATAAAACATTACGAATCTAGAACTCACACTTAGTAATGTTTTCATAAATATAATTCTTATTTAGGGTCTTTAGAAAAATTCTAATTTCATCATCATGATCTTACTTTCTCATTGAATATATAATAATATCATATATAAATATACTTCAAACTAATCTAAGTAATCTATAAATAATATTCATTAAATCATTGAAGATAACTAGGGAATTAATAAGAGAAAATGGAATCATTATAAATTCACAATGTCTATACCATGTATAGAATGTTTTATTTTATATATCCTATTTCTTGAATCTCAATGATGATATCTAGAATCAAGGTCAATGTTATAAATGTATTTATCTACACATAATTGATCAAAAAATTCATCAACATAGGGTGGTGGATACTTGTTCCTGATTTTGATCTTGTTTTTTTCGGTAATCATTGCAGAGTTTCATTCACCCATAATTATTTTTAATGAAAAGAATAGGTGCACCCAAAGAAGATGCATTTGTATGATTTAATACCTTATCAATAATGTCTTAGAGTTTATTTTTCTTTTACAATAACTTATATATGGCCATTCCATATGGATTCTTCGAAATAGGAGTAGAATTAGGTATGACATATATCATGAACTCAAATTACTATGAATTTATTTTCAAAATACATCAATAATATCCCATAAAATAGAAATTTTTTCTATGATGAGTTTCCCTCCAACCATATTAGAGATGGAAATACTTTTAAATAGGAATAATGACCCATAAAATGGATGTAATTTCCATGGGATGTCTATATTCATTATCAATCTGATGAAAAATCACAGTTTGGTTTGAAATATCAAACATAATTTTACCTATTAAAATATTGTTGAATGATTTATGTAAATAAAGCCAGTCCATACTAAGGAAAACATCAACCTTAAACAGAGGGAGACTAATA
Source organism: Viscum album (assembly GCA_963277665.1). Classification (NCBI taxonomy): domain Eukaryota; kingdom Viridiplantae; phylum Streptophyta; class Magnoliopsida; order Santalales; family Viscaceae; genus Viscum; species Viscum album. Next base: position 652,864,596 of record OY728148.1, on the reverse strand, counting down.
TGATTTGTAGGAATCATATTCCCATAAACATCAACCAGAGAGGAATCATATGATTGAGATACGATGATTATGCCATTAGGGATTTTTACTACTAACTAAACATCTAATATTTGACGGGGTACTATGATACCCTTAGAAAACTCCACAAATATAAAAAAGTGGGTAGAAATAGAATCAAATAAGACATCAGTAGTTCTAGAGTGGTTGTTAGGTGTTCCTTCTACCAAATTTTTATTGTACCCATCATAAGAAATTGTGATCACATGATATTTCCATTTTTATATTGGGATTAATAGGTTGTTGATGTCAATCATTATCATGAACCTTCATATTTGGGCATTAGTTGTCATAATACCCATACTCATTTTATTTGACACATTGGAGTGTGGGTGGTTAATTCTATGGAGATTTAACTATTTTTGAATCATTAGTTAACTTATTCTCATAATTCCAAAGTTAAATTTCTTGATGAACTTCTTTTACACACTTGACACATTTACTAGATGACTTAAGACAATTTCCTCCTTGTTTACTTGCACATTTTGAACATAAATAAAGGATAGTCTTATGTTCTCCATGATTTTTAGAATTCAATTTCACTTACATCTTTCATTTCTTATTGAAACCATGATATTGATGGGTAAATATAATATTTTATCTCCACATTTATGGAATATCCAATGGTTTCATCATAGCTACTGATGTCCCTTATGGTTAATTCCCTTAATAGAGTTGGTTTTAAGAAACTGAATAATAATTCTACCTTAATTTCAGGTTGGATGGTAATTCCAAAACCTTACCTCATTGGTCTTGTACAATTTCCCTCAATGTTACTAAAAAATTAATCATTACTTTATTTAAGATCAAAGAATTATTTTTGAATTTTAATGTGAATAATAGATGGAACCTAGTTATTGAAAATTATTCTTCAAAACTCATCACAATATATGGAGTAAATTTCTTCTTGTTTCCTCATGTTCTTGATAAGAGTCCACCATTAATCTAATTATCCTTCTAAATGATAAATAAATATATTAACTTTCTCAAATTATAAACATTTTAGTATAAAAAATATCATTTCAATGGTATTAATCAATTACTCAGGAACTAGTAGATCAAAAAACCCACTAAAATAAAGTGGTTATTTTTTAAGGACTTTAAATAACATTGTTACCTCATTCTCTAGTTTAGAATCTCAAAATGATTCATAGATTGAGAAATTTTAGTGATAATAAAAATAAGATTTTTAATTCTATCTCATATAACATTCAATTTTATTAGGATTAAAATAATTACATTGTCCATCATATTTATAATTAACATTATTCTTTCAGGTTCCATCTACCATCTAAAGCCCCAAAGAATATTGTGAGAAAAAATGATCATAGTTGAAAACCACATAATCATGAAAAATCTTTTATATGATGTCTAAATCTTGATAATATCTTATATGAAACCTTTGGTTTAACCTATATCATTCCTGATCATTACCAAAACTTTAGGATGTTTTCCTATACTTAGGATTATCCATCAAGTTATAAATAATGTTTTCTCATCCTAGTTTACAAAGTTTAACTAAGCCTTACTCTGATACCAACTATAGTGACCCATAAATTTCTTAATTAGATATAAAATATTTTTTATGAATATTCATTACATAAAATAATGATCCACACCATAATTATATAGATCTATTACATTTGAAAAAAATGTACACATAACCAACAAGATCATAAATTATAAACATAATATCCCAAAAAAATTCATAACTTGCACCCTTCTAAGACATATACATCTAGTACCTTTCATCACAACTAAAGGAAATGAAATATGTGAAAGGGTGAGCTCAGATGCTCAATAAGGGTAAATAAGGGAGATATCAATGATCAATTGATCATAAAATGAATATAAGGGTATGATAAAATTATCATAACATTTTAAAATCATACCCTTCATATAATAAATCAAAATCTTAATTCATTGAAAAAAATATTGTTAGTTCATAAGAAATGAATCATATTGAAATCAAAGAACATGATTAATGAGAGAATAACATTAGCATAATATATAACTTTGTGGAATACACATAAGCATAGAAAATAATTTCCTTATCATTGAAGGGTCATTTCCAAGAATATAATAGTGGAATGAGTTTACTAACAAAACCATCATAGTAGTCAACATTCACAATCAAGACTATCATCATGGAAAAATCACCTTACTGAACTGGATTCACTCTCTATTACATTCCTACTTTTTCTCATAAGATATCAATCCTTACCAAATTCATTAAAGTTCTATATAGGTCCCACCCCTTTTTTGTTAAAACATTCCCATAATCATCAGTTATAACATAACCATCACCCCTGGTTATAACATAACAACCATCCTTGGTTACAAAATAGCAAAATTATTCGATATAATCAAACCACTATCTATTAATGAAAACCTACATATATTCTCCATAAGATCATAAAACATTAATCATGTCATCACATCATATTCCATGAAATTAAAATAGGTTTCATAGATATTTCATCAATTCACTATAACAAAACCCATTAAAAATAAATAGGTTTCATAAAAATTTAATCAAAATATAAATTAAAAAAATAGAGAATGACTAGGAATGGTATCTTAGGGTCATATAAAAATTAAATAATAATTGAAATAAAATATTTCATCTTATATGTAAAATTATTTTTAAAGATCACATCGAACATTTCTCGAGCAAAATATCATTTTCACTTTGTAATTGGTTTTTTATGCATAAATATTTCCAAATTTTTAAGGAAAAATTTATTTGAAAATAATATTGGAATCATATAATGTAAGATTCAAAACAATGATCATTAATTATGATGATAAATACTATTCATTTCGTAAACATTAAAATAAAATATTCCTTTAACACTTTTTTCAAAAAGGTCAAAAAGTACCTTATTTAGAAAATGTTAAGAAGATTCTTTTTAATTTTTTTAAATTCAAAAATTGCTAAAAATGAAATTAAAAAATCATAATATATTTGAAAAATACTAATTTATTTGATAATTTTTTTAAAACATGTATATGGAAAGAAAAGGTTTTTGAACCGAAGAGATAAATAAAGTTGATTTTGCTTAAAATTACCTTTTTGGTATCTTGAGTAATTAAGATGATAAAATTGAAAGGAAATAATGTATCTCATGAAATAAATTTTTTATAATAAAATTTATGGTTTTATTGAGGGGTATATCAAAAATATCATCATCGGAAACAAAATCATAATCAATCCCAACAAACAATGAGATTGTAACATAAAACCCTTACCGCATTGGTATGTTTTGAATAATAATCCCCTTGAAATAGTGAACCATATATGGATATGTATATACAATAATTTTCAATATAAGATTCCTAAAATACATTTATGATTATTATATACACCACATAAAAGAAACAAGTGGTGTATAAGACATGTGTCCCATAGAAATAAAAGCAAGATAAAAATCGTATACCTTTGCTTGAATTATTTCATATACATAAAAACATAATGTATAATAAATATAGATTTATTATACATATATTATCTAAAAATATTCTTATATATCCTACCTTATATTATTTACCTATAAAAATTTTATCATCATTTTTTTAACACTTATTTATTAAAATCACTATCATGGTTCATATTTATTTTTTTTATACATGTTCTTGTTCACTAGTTTTTTTCATTGAATTTTTATAATGGTTATATAATATAAATAATTGTAATAATGATATAAATATCTTATGTATTCATTATATACAAGTTTATATATATATTAATAAAGGATAAATATGGAAAAAATATCTACACCGTTCAAGGATACGGTAGGTTGTACGTACGCATTAACGTTGTTTCCATTTTTTATCGGATGGAATAAAAGAAATGTAAATAATAACATACCATTCTAAAATCGTTATTATATCCCAAACACACACACACACACACACATATATATATATATATATATATATATCATATATATTCATTAAATATATCATTATTACCATTCAAATAAAATGGAATTGAAAAAAAATCACATCGCTTTATAGAGGAGGCAATCCACACATCCTAAGGAACGACATTATCATTTTCCAATGGTTTGGAAGGTAATAAGGTTGATATGATTTTATAATTATAAAATAATAATTATTTCATAATAATAGTATATAAAAATGAAACCCTTTATAATACCCATTCATAAAATATGGCGATGAGATATAAATTTTATTACAACATGGAGATTCTAATTCATACATATGCACAAGTGATATTTTAATTTCTCATTTGATGGAAATAGGGTGAATAAATGTGGTTTCATAATCCTAATAATTATTCAATATATTTAATATACTAAAGTTATTATTTTATGATGATTATAACAAAATTATAGAAGGTAAAATAAAAACTAAAAAGAAAGTGATCGGTTAAGGCGATTACTTGTTCTTCAAGATAAATCAATTAGATATTTTATTAATGGATATAAGTTTGGTATTTTGGGATACTAAGCACCTATATAGTACATATAAGGGATTTTAGAAAATAATTTGGGATAGAATTTTCATGTTATAACGTTCAAAGTGTTGTGATGTATAGAAAAGAGCGGTGCCCTTTTATAATTGAGGAAAGGGGGCTCTTGGAATTTCTTAAATGATTAAATTATATTAAATTCACCCTCATGAAAATGGTTCCAAATGGGATATAATTTGGTAATTTATGGAACATTAGACCATATATTATTATCATTATCATATTTTAATAATTTCATGATTTTCATTTATTTTAATAAATTATTATTTTCATGAAATATCATTATTCTCAATTTAGACATTATTCATTTAATTTAAAATAAAAGAAATAAATATATTTTTTAATTATAATTAAATTCTTTAAAACAACACTAATATGTCATATTATTCTTAAAAAAATTTATAACATATTAAATCACCCAAATTAGAATACTTTTAATATTTTTAAAATCATTTGTTATATTTTTTTATGAATTGGATAAATATTGCATCTGTGTTTCATAAGCATTGAAGGCCATTATAAATTATTAAACAAATAGAAATAAATTTATATAATCAAAATAATTTCATTAATATCAAAATAAATAACTATATTAATTCATAATTTATTTTCATTCTTATTGGGACACATAAGAGAATATTTAAAACTAATAGAATGAAATTGTGTAACTTTCATTACTTTAAATACTGTAAAGTTTATATTTCATGAAAAAGTAACCATTAAACAAATCAATTTAAATATTAAGATGATAAATGTGTAAATAAATTCATCCAGTAAGAATTATTATGAAATATTTTGGACTCATTGATTAGTTTTAACTATGATTAAACTAATTTATACTTTACAAAGGTGATAACTTTTTCCATGGTTACTATTATTGTTGATCACAAACAAAAGGGAATATTTAAAAAATTTTAACCTATATATTTAAAATATGGATTCCATTTTATCAAATTAAACTTGTATAAGTACATGAAGTTAATTTTAAAAATAGTACTCAACACACAATGAAAGTATCTTTTTGAAAAATAAATTTTCAAGCATAAAACATGGTTTATTCTTATCTCATGCCTATAGGAAACTATGAAATGAAAGTTAAAGAAATAATATATAATATATAAATTTCATTAAAACAAATCACTAATAGTGATTAAATTAATTTATTAATATAAAAATACATATTTCACATAAATTTTTTTTTAGGAAAATATTGCTTTCACATTCAAAAGATTTTTTATTTTTATTACAAATTAATTAATACCCAAAGAATTAATTTATATATTTGTAAACATATTTTTTTATAATTTAGTTTTTTATATTAATAACCTACAATCCAATATCTATTTTCTAACTACAATTTAATAGTATTTCATAGTTTTTTAAACATGGTGTTGTGTATAACACAAGATATCGAAGAAATAAAATTTTTTGACCGAAAATATTTCATTAATAATATATTTGATAATAATAACACATAAAGTTTTTATTTATAACTCAATATCCATTAGTCTTTGAAAAAACTACATGAAATAGTGTACTAAAAAATCTTGAGTGTAAACTCACTAACCAATTCATTAGTAGTAGTTTTATAGGATTTTCCTTGTTCACATGGTTATTGGTGACTATCTCTCTTGTTCACGCTTAGACTAGGACATTGATTTACATAATAAAAAACCATCTTACAATTTAATAAATAAATTTCTTTGATTCTCAATTTCAATTACACTTGTTAGTTTGATAACCTTTATCTCCACACTTATAGCATTTTCACGTCACTTTAAGAAAATTTCTCCAATGATTCCTACCAAATTTTTCACATATAAGAAATTTAATATTACTTCCTTTATAATCTTAATCACTTTATATTTCATGAGACTCTATGTTTATATTTTTTGGGGAATTTAACTAGGATCACATTTTTAATCATATTGGTTTATATCTGGTTTGGAATAATCACAAGGTTTCTCACTATAGATCTCATTTGTATGGGTTTTTTTCAAGGTAATATCCACATTGTCTGCACACCCATTGTTCTTTGTAGCTCCATCCATTACTAAAACCAAAATAAATAACAAGGTTTATTATCATTATAACTAATTTATCATAAATAACCATTGGAAAGTTTAAGATCGAGATGCCTCACTCTATAACATTATCATTTTCACCTAAATTTATTTTAACTCAAGTTATATCAGGCATAGTTCAACCTATATCACTCTTATTTTAACATATATAATTCTTGGATCAAATAAAGGTACTATGAGTTGGATCATCACATAATTATTAACCTAATCATTAAAATATAGAACCCAAATTACCAAGAAATATATTAAAATATTTCAAACCCAAAAATCATTGAAATATATACTCCAACTTATCATTCTATAAAAAATTATTCATTTATAAAATCATATACCCAAGTATGTTTATACCCTAAAATTATTCTCTAAATAATATACCTTTCCCAAAACCTATTTAAATATCCAACTCATTAAAAAAATTGATATTACATATTAAAAAAATTATCTCTATTTTTAACTATTAAATGGTGACAACCACTAGCTCAAAAAATCATACACTAGTCACTATATATAATAAACCCAAGAAAAGAGATGAAATTACAAAAAATAACATGAATCAATTATTAATACCATGGTTACTAATTACTATCTAATATACTTCTCCAAAATCAAACCACCCTTGGTTATCTGAACAACATTTGTATATTAAACTTATGAGTTATTCATACCCAAATCATGTGTTCTCCAATAGTTATCCCAAGTAAATAACATTGTGATAAAATAGATTTTCAAGGTTATTAATTCAATTTAAAAAAAAATTCATACATTTAAGTTAAAACTATCGAAGAACAATCCTTATATGTTTCACATAATTCATCATAACTTATAGAATAAACCATAATATCATCGATAAATATCACTCACTAATAATAATAAATAATATTTTCAAGATTATTAAAATATTAATCGTACTACCTTAAGTAAGACTATAAAATTAACCTTTTCCATTATAATAATAAAATAATTAAGTTCTCAACCATTTTAGTATGTTCCCTTATTTTGTTATAATACACAGCTATTTCTAGGAACATAACTCCCTCTCATACATTTTTGTGATCCTGTTTCAAATAAATAATAAAAAAATGGTTATGATAATGTCCAAAATATAAATATTAAAACATCAATTTAATTATAAATTTCATTATGACACATTTTGTTGTTAACATATGATACTTTTGGATCAACTATGACTCTCCTTGTTCAATACTTGGTTATGCATGGTCACTTTCTTATTTAGTTATAAAACCTTAAAATATTAAAATCTTGCATAATGGTTCATAAAGTAAATGTGATTTACTAAATAATATCCCCCAAGAGTTTCAAATCCGGTTTTTACAAATTATTCTTCATCTTTCCATGGGTGATGATTGAGTTAATAACCAATGTACCATTTTCATATTTATTACCATAAGGTAAATCTGTGCCAGATCTTGCATCCACATATAGTATCCATAAATTGGTGTAATTTCTTTGAAACCCATATACTCAAGACTTTACCAAACCTTAAAGATTTTATCCAAGAAATATAATTATACCTATTATTTTCAATTAATTATTTTTATACTATTCCCCAAATAAAATTAGAATTATTACCATAACATTAAATCATATACATATCCCAACAGTTTATCTATACCTTTTAACTTATGATCAAACATAACTTATAAACTCTTAAATAATCCTCAACTGACATCATATCCTCCAATGTTATATAAACCATTACTTTGATATAAATGGTGGTGACACAGACCTAAATTCCCATATCTGATGCCATAAACACAAAGTTTACATTCTTGGTCTCATATCAGTTGTAAAATATTGGATATAACAATCCTTAATTACGAAATCAATAATGATTATTTAATCCCTTATATCAGAAGTAAATTTTTAGGTTTAGAGAATCTTAACATTACAATTAAGAAATCACTAGAAAAGACCACTTTATTTTCACCAAATAAACATCATTTTCATTATATATGAAAATAATTCTTCCACAGTATATCTTTAACATATCCCATAAATTCATTCACACATGATATAATTCTAAAAAAATTACGTTTATTACTTTTAATCATAATATGGGGAATATAACATAAGAAAGTGGTGATCTCAAACATGAAGTAAAGGAAACATATAGCTGAAAAAATGATTTCATAAAAATGGAATATATATTATGGAATTAATGGGTTAAAAATGAATCCATAATCCACATGAAACTGTGAGCATGATATATCTATGATAATAATTGAAAAAAGTAATATCAACATTAACAATCTTATATTGACAGAATTCATAATAAAAAACATTAAAAACCTTATATGAATGCCTTGTTATAAGACCCATTAATTGTCATTGAGACCATAGTCAAGATATCTTTCTGAAATGGGAAGGAATTATCTAAACCCCCAAACATGTTCTGTCTCATGAGACATGTTGATGAATTTATGGTGTAAATAAATCTAGGACCCATCCAACACCCAATTAATACAAAATAATACAATCAAATAGAAAGATTTATCTAACTTATGAAATAGGTTTAAGATAGTGATCATAACTCAATAAATGAAAGATAAGTTACCAAAAATATTTACTATTGTTGAAACAACTAAATCCAAAACCACTTGAATTAAAGAACATTATTTGAATATTAGATATTTGAAAATATAAATAGTATTATAATAATATAATCATGGTTAGTGAATACATCATACAAATGAAACATGGTGAATAAAATGGATTATGTCTCAAATAATCTAAATTGAGGCCAAGAAAACCGTTTATGGAATTTAAAAAATACAAATCGCCACCACTATAATGGTATGGAATTACACTGAAAATATTCTTACATGATTTTAATATAATTCAGGATATTATATCTTAAATTGGTAGTATATACCTCACATAAATGAAATTATGGGTATAATACAAAACATGTCTCAAAGAGAGGAATTTCATACAAAAACCCTTACATATTGTCCTAACATCCATGAATGTAATTTAACATCTTGTATCATAATAATATACATATTAATAACATAATTCATAACCTTTATCATGTTTATTTTATTCCACCTCTTCATAAATAGTAATTCTTTACGTGAATTATTCTGATTTTCCACATTTGGTGCTTATAGTCTTGATCATTTATACTAGTTTCAAAATAGTGGTGTTTGTATTCATTATTATTAAAAGGTTTCTCACTACATGGTAATCATTTTTACTCATAGTGATGTATTATAATTATTTAATATGTTTCAAATTACTTTCAAGAGTATTCTAGTCTTTATCTATGAAGATGAAATTGAAAACAAGCCTATATCAGTGATTCTTAACAGTCAAAGGTAGTTTTCCAAATTTATGATTTAAATTTTAATATAATTTATTAAAAAATTAGAAACTAATTACTTAAAATTTGATAATATAGTTTAATATCAAATATTTTCCCATATTATTTCATGATATAAATTTATATTATTGTTCAAGTAGGTGGTTAAAACAACCCAAAAATGAACATACCCTGATTTAATGAATGATTATGAGGTGTTGTCATTATTATATAGTTATAATTGAAGTATAATTGTAACGACAAAAAGTTTCATTAATATAAATCCCTCTTAATCTAATTAAATTTCTATTTATGTTTATATAAAATTTCAACTTCATTGGTTTTATGTTAAGAATTTTGACCATTGCTAATATAGTTGTTGAACAGTGATCACATGATTAGTATAAATATAGTGCTTTAACAAATCCAAATTCCTCAGACAAAAGAAGCGATGGACTCATCCAATAGACTTTCTCCATACGAATCCCATTTTTCGGAGCTCTGAAAAGAGGTGGTGTCCTTGGGCTTCTCTCTTGACCAAGCCCAAGCTGAGCTTTATCATGTCAAGCTCGAACGGGACCGTCTACGGGAAAAGTGGAGGTTGATAGAGATCACCACTAGAGAAATGTTATCCGATCCACCCCAAGAGTCTGTCACCATCGCACACCTTACCCTTAGGTCTTATGTGGCTATTTTAAGGGGTTATGTAACAAATAAATAGTATTATGTCCATGTACATTTTTTTGTATATAATATTGAATATACTTTCTTGTCATTATTGATACATTGTAAATAGTTTTTAAAGTACAAATAATGTTTTTAGTTATTTTATAATTAAGAATTCTATTTTATTAAATTTAGGGATTTTTTAATTAAATAATATTTTAATAAAATATTATTATTAAATTAATTTTTATTAAATATAAATGATCTTATAATTTTATGAATCCAATTGTATTTTTTATTATGGTTTGAAAGCCATTTTTGTCAAAACGAGTGAATTTTTGATAAATGTCGGTTTTTATTTTAAAAGTGAAAATTAACATATTTATAGAATTATTTAGATAAAATAAATGTTATTTTTGGAATCAGGATGTCGAAATTATCCAACGGTGAATTTTTCATAATTTTCTGAGACAGTCAAATTTTTGAGTTAAAATTAAATATCGTTTAAATATATAATGTGTTTTATGACATCATAATGACCCAATAGTGATGTAATAAAATACTATAATCTTTATTTTCGGCCAATATATATTTTAGAATTAAAATAATGTTATTCTGGGTTTGTTTGTCTTACTTTTAAAAGCATTAATGAACCCCTCAAGACTTATTAAACACCTTGTCTTTTTAAATTAATTTTTATGGGAGTATGACTCACCTCCACATAAGCAACCCTATTATTTTAAGAAGTTCGGATTTTGGCCTTATAAAATATTTTTTTCTTCTTACCTTTTCTAAAAACCATGGTCAAAAACCATGGGATGGTTTCTGTTTTGGATTAATTTAATGTAAGGGGACCCAAACCAAAATAATAAAGAATTCCCTCACTTTTCCTATATAAACCCACCAAAGCTCCCATTTCCTCCTCACTCAAAGCCTTTAGAGTTCATCAAACCTCTGCCCTACTCTCTCTAGAATCCTCCCAAGGTACCCCAAGCTCCCAAGAAGCCTCTCACAAGCCTCTCTCTATCCTTTGGAAGCACACTTCCAAGTAAGGGTTTTTTTCTTCCTTTCTCATTTTTGTCCAATTTTCTTTATATTGTTTTGACCTTTTAATTTCAATTATGAATGTTGGGGTATGGTTTCGCACCTCCCTCATACTACCCTTTTTATGTTTGAATAATGGGATACCCCTTTCTCTCTCATTAAATTCCTCCCATGTACACCTATTACTATGCCGAAATTCCAAAAGGAACTTCTCCCTCCTCATTTACATTCAAGCAATAATTTTGTATCATGAATCTAAATTCCATTAAAATTGTTGGTACATGTATCCATATGACCGCCTTACTGTCCATTACATGTAAATATGATGAGGAACCCCTTTCTCTCTCATCAACCATTTCTATGAATTCTTATGTCAAGTCGTTACGCTGCCAAAATTGCACTGATTTTCTAAGCCAATGCCATTGTGTAGTGAATATCATGCCCATTTATCCATCAAGGGTATTCACCTTTATGCACATTTACATATTGATTATAAATTTTCATGTATGAATTCCACATTACTTTATCTTTGAATAAATGATTATGTTTTATGAATCCATGTTTTATGATCCATGTGACACACTTATGCATGAAATGAAATGTTTAAGAAGGGTACGCCCTTGTAGCACTCCAATGCATTGGGTAAAGTATAGTATCATGACAATTCATGTGTAATGACTATTAACTCATGCTAATTCAAGTGCAACAAGGGTTTACTTGTGCTTCATGTGCAATGAGGATTTATTTATGCTCTATGTGCAATGAGCCTTGACTCATGCTAATTCCATGTTAAGTGTTGTTGCCACATTTCCATGTTATGATTATCATGCTTTATCATGCCTTTATGTTCAGGTTTCTATTATTCTCTATTAATATGCCTATTGTCGAACATGGATTGTACTCCTCATGTTTTTCCATGTGTACTCCCTTACTGGGCTTTATAGCTCACCCTTTTCTTATGTATGTCCTCAGGTTATCCCATGAAATGCTAAGTATGAGGGAATGTAGTGGTCCTGTAAAGGAATATTTCAATAAAGATGTTGTATTTCATGTTTTATGTTTTTATGTAATGATCTTAATCTCTAAAGACACTAAACTTCTCGATCTTCTTTGTTGTATCAATTGATGTTTTATGTAATAAATCATGTTTAAGTTTGAAATAAAATCAGGGTTTTCATAGTTGGTATCAGAGGATAGGTTTAGTTATTTTTGGGATTAGGATTAGAAAACCCTTGTAAAGCCTTAGAGACAAGACTAAGTATAATAAAAACATCCCTAACTTTTGGTGAGTATTTGGTAAGTGGTTTATCAATAAAATACATCCCTTTATAGATACGAGCAGGTAGAGGCAGCTCTGGCACAGATGTATCCTAGGGGTAAAACCCGAAAACACCGCTTTGAGCTATAATCGAATGGGAACCGGTGCACGAAAATGGGCCTTTCTGCACTCTTGGTTACGACACTCCAGGGGGGATATGTTTTGATAAATTCACAAGCTTAGTATGAACCCATATTAAGGGAATTAAAAAAATCCCTTAAGAATATATGTTATAAAGTAGATCATGAAAAGCCTTAATTGAAGCCTATAGACTCATAAGTTAAGGAAATAAAAGTTTATTTATAAATCATCTACTTTTGTCTTTGGATTACCCTTTATGTGTTACCCCTAACATTCCTTTAATTCCAGCCAATGGCCAGTAATATGCAGTCTCATGCTAACAACCGATGTAAAGATCAGTGTGAAGACTATACTAATGAGATGCCCAATCCAATGGGAGTGGGAATCGTGAACTCTGTCATGCTTCTCTCTTAGCTAACTCAAGTTTTGAATAGAAACACAGGTCAAGAGGAACGTTCAACCCCCCTAAGAAAGAAAAAGTCGCTATCGAGAGCTTCATGAGATAAAGGCCTCATATTTTTAGTGTATCATCTGATCCCACGATCGCTGAACAATGGATCAACTCCATTGAAAATATATTCTCCATCCTTAAATGTTCTTAACAAGAGAAGGTTCTCCTAGCGGCTTATCGTATAGAGGGTGAATCTTATCAATGGTGGAAGTTGATAAAAAATACGAAGCCTGAGGAGGAGATCGAGGTGTTGGAATGGAAGTATTTCTCAAAGATGTTTTTCAATAAATATTTTTCGTGCACCCTCCGGCTTAATATGGAAAGGTAATTTCTTTCCCTCAAGAAAAAAGATGAAGAATATATTGGATCGTACGAGGAAAACTTCAAAATACTTGCACGATACGCTTCCAGCTTTGTCGTTACCCCAGAATAAAAAGTTGACCGCTTCTTTGGTGGTTTGAAGCCTAGCCTACAGAAAGCATTAGTAATCCGTGACTTCGACAGCTATAAGGAAATTGTCTGATGTGCCCTCAAGGTCCAAATAGAGATCATAGAATCACAGGGGTATCATGGGGATAAGAATTGTAAGGTGGACTTCAATGCTGGTGGTCCGATGGATAAATCCAAGGGTGTAAAGAAGATCCAGCACCCCACTTGCCAATAGTGCGGAAAGAAGCACCCTGGAAATTGACTTAAGGGGGTGAGGAAATGCTTCGGGTGTGGAAGAGAGGGACACCTAGCTGTTAACTGTCGGCAAGAAAGACACACGGCTGCGACAGAGGAGAGGAACACTCCGTTCGAACCTCAATGCGTTGTTCAATGCTACAAATGCAAAGAACCGGGTCCTTTTTCAAATCAGTGCCCTAATCCAAGGGTTTTGGGAGGCAACCAACAACCTCCAAGGCAGCAAGGAAGAGCTTTTTCCATCACTTCTGCCTAAGTGAACCCCGACAACGAAGTGGTGACAGGTACGCTAGTTATTCATTCAAAAATAGTGAACGTACTTTTTGATTCAGGTTCTACGCATTCTTTTATATCTCTAAAGTTTAGTAGAACAATCCCAACACCACCACAAATCATGGAAGTGAAGATGTCGGTGAGTATGGAAAATGGGGAAATCATTAAATCCCATGAATATAAGTCCTCCCCTATTATAATCTGTGGATTGAGTTTCTCGGAGAACTTCTAAATACTACCTCTGGTGGAATTTGATGCAATTCTTGGATTGGATTAGATTTCCTTATATAGAGCCAACATAAATTGTCGGGAGAGGGAAATGACACTCCATATGGAGAATCGACCCCTGATTCTTTACAAGTGTAAGGAGGAAGATGAATCTACTTTATCTCCATCATCTAAAGCATGGATATTAATGAATTATGAGTATGCGTATCTGGCTCAGATGATTGAGTCGAAGGAAGAAACCATCCTTGAAGAAATTTCTATTGTGAGGGAATTCGCTGAGGTGTCTCCCGAGGAACTGCCTGGTCTTCCTCCTAGAAGAGATGTTGAATTCTCAATTGAACTTATACCCAGGACTTTACCAATATCCAAGACTCCATATAGAATTGCTGTTGTAGAGCTTAAAGAGCTGAAGAAACAACTACAGGAGAATCTGGATAAAGGGTTTATACGCCCAAGTGCTTCACCATGGGGTGCACCAGTCCTCTTTGTCAAGAAGAGGAATGGGTAAATGCGGCTTTTCATCGATTATCGTGAACTTAAAAAAATCATGATAAAGAACAAGTATCCTCCCCCAAGAATTGATGACTTGTTCTATCATCTGCGTGGATCACAATACTTCTCTAAGGTGGACTTGCGGTCGGGATATTATCAAGTAAGGGTGAAGAAGGAAGATATCCCCAAGACTGCTTTTCGCACAATATATGGGCACTATGAATTCATAGTAATGTCTTTCGGACTCACTAATTCTCCAGAAATCTTCATGGAATTAATGAATAGATTCTTTAGAGATTACCTAGACAAATTTGTGGTAGTCTTTATAGATGATATTATAATATACTCCAAAACCAAGGAGGATCATGAGAAGCATTTAAGAACTTTACTGGAGACCTTGCGCAAGGAGAAACTCTATGAAAAGTATATCAAGTGTGAGTTTTGGTTAAAGGAAGTCTCATTCTTGGGACATATCATCACAAGCAATGGGATCTCTATGGATCCCTTCAAAACAGATGGAATTGAGGGATGGCCAAGGCCAACATCGGTAACGGATATCCGTAGCTTCTTGGGGTTAGCTGGATATTATTGACGATTTGTGAGAAATTTCTCATGATTGTCCAACCCTCTTACCAAGCTAACTCAAAAGGGAGTAAAGTTTTCTTGGAGTGATGAATGTGAATAAAGCTTCAAGGAGTTGAAAATGAGGCTTATCACTATGCCCGTACTCACTTTACCCACAAGTGGGGAAATTTTTGTGGTATTCAGTGATGCTTCGAAGAAGGGCTTAGGCTGTGCGCTGATGCAGAATGATAAAGTGATATCCTATGCCTTAAGGAAATTGAAAATCCATGAGCGAAACTATCCAACGCATGATCTGAAGTTGGCGGCGGTGATTGTTGCCTTGAAAATCTGGAAGCATTATCTCTATGGAGAGAAATGTGAGATATATATTGACCACAAGAGTCTTAAATATATATTCACACAGAAAGAGCATAATATGCGCTAGAGAAGATAGATAGATCTCATCAAGGATTATGACTATTCAATCCATTACCACCCTGGGAAAGTGAACAAGGTGGCAGATGCCCTAAGTAGAAAGGATTTAGTGATTCTATCAATGATGAGAATTGAGAAGGATCCAATCTTCTTAGACTTGATGAAGATGGAAATGGGAATCCTACATAAGGGAACATCATCAATCCTTTCACAAATTATTTCTCAACCGTCTCTTTTGGAATGGTTAAAGGATGCTCAAAAGGATGATGTGGGAATTCAAGAAAAAGTGGAAGCTATAGAAAAAGGGAAATCCTCGGAGTTTAATGTTAATGAAGAAAAAATTGTGAGTTTTGGGAAAAGACTATTGTTCCATCAAGTCTGGAGCTGAAGAAGGAACTTTTGGATGATGCACATAGTTCAAATTTCTCTATTCACCCCAGGAGCATAAAGATGTATCGAGATCTCCGAGAAAACTTTTGGTGGGATAATATTGAAAAGGATATCGTTGGATATACATCAAAGTGCCTGGTGTGACAGTAAGTGAAGGCAGAGAGGTAGAAGTTTAAGGGGATGATGCAACGATTGCCCATACCAAAATGGAAATGGTAGAACATCACCATGGACTTCGTCACTATACTTCCAAGGAAATCTAAAGGCAAAAATGCAATCTGGGTTGTTGTGGATTGTCCTACAAAGACTGCACACTTCATTTCTATACGGGAGGATTTCTCATTGGATCAACTGGCACAGATATATATCAGGGAAGTGATAAGTTTGCATGGAGTACCACTATCTATTGTGTCTGACCGAGATCCAAGATTCACCTCTAAGTTTTGGAAGAGTCTTCAACATGCTCTGAATATTGAACTGAACTTCAGTACGGCCTATCATCCTCACACTAATGGCCAATCCGAACGGACTATCCAAACACTTCAGGATATGTTCAGATCGTGCTCAATGGACTTTAAAGGAGTATGGAATCAACATCTTCCTCTGGTTGATTTCTCTTATAATAATAGTTTCCACTTGAGCATCCAAATGGCACCATATGAAGCCCTGTATGGGAAAAGGTGCAGAACACCAGCATGTTGGGATGAGGTCGGTGAACGTAAGCTGCTTGGACCAGAAATGGTAGAGGAAATGGTAGAAAAGGTGAAAACCATTCAGCAGCATATCAAGTCAGCCTAGAGTCGACATAAGAGTTAAGAAGATAATCATCGACGAGACCTTGAGTTTAAAGTTGGAGACATTGTTTTTCTACGCATATCTCCATGGAAGAAGGTCATGAGGTTTATAATGAAAAGTAAGTTAATTCCAAGGTACATCGTCCCCTTCGAGATTCTTGATCGTGTCAGGGATGTGGCCTATCTACTAGCACTTCCACCTTCTATGGCCAAAGTACATGATGTCTTTCATGTATCCCTCTTAAGGAAGTACATACCGGACCCTTCACATGTACACTCTTATGAGGTGGTACAATTGGAAGATGATCTTTCTTATGAGGAGCAACCAGTGAAGATCTTAGATCATAGAGAAAAAGTTCTACGAAATAAGACAATTCCCCTCATCAAGGTGTTGTGGAGAAACCACAAGTTTGAATAAGTGACTTGGGAATCAGAGGAAATAATGAAGCTGAGTTACCCACATCTGTTTTAGTGTGGGAAAAGGAAAATTTCGAGGTCAAATTTTCTTAAGGGGGGAATATTTTAATAACCCAAAGTTTCATTAATGGAAATCCTTATTGATCTAATTAAATGTCTCTTTATGTTTATATAAAATGTCATCTTCATTGGTTTTATGTTAAGAATTTTTACTGTTGCTAATATATCCATTGAATAGTGATCACATGATTAGTATAAATATAGGGATTTAACAAATCCAAATTTACTCAGACAAAAGAAGAGATGGCCTCATCCAGTAGAATTGCTCCATACAAAGCCCATTTTTCGGAGCTTAGAAAATAGGTGGCATCCTTGGGATTCACTCTGGATCAAGCCCAAGCTGAGCTTAATCATGTCAAGCTCGAATGGGACCGTCTACGGAAAAGTGGAAGTTGATAGAGATTACCACTCGAGCAATGTTATCTGAGCCACCCCAAGAGTCTGTCACCATCACACACCATACCCTTAGGTCTTATACAGCTGTTTTAAGGGGTTATGTAACAAATAAATAGCACTATGTTCATGTACATTATTTTTTTGTATATAATAATGAATATACTTTCTTGTCATTATTGATACATTGTAAATAGTTTTTAAAGTAAAAATAATGTTTTTAGTTATTATTTAATTAAGAATTATATTTTATTAAATTAAGGGATTTTTTAATTATATAATATTTTAATAAAATATTATTATTAAATTAATTTTTATTATATATAAATGATCTTATAATTTTATAAATTCATTTGTATTTTTTATTATAGTTTGAAAGCCATTTTTGTCAGAAAGCCGTGAATTTTTGATAAATGTCGGTTTTTATTTTAAAAGTGAAAATCAACATATTTAGAAAATTATTTAGATAAAAGAAATGTTATTTTTGGGATCAAGATGTCGAAATTATCCAACGGTGAATTTTTCATAACTTTATGATATAGTCAAATTTTTGAGTAAAAATTAAATACCGTTTACATATATAATGTGTTTTATGACATCATAATGACCCAATAGTGATGTAATAATATACTATAATCTTTATTTTAGGCCAATATATGTTTTACCATTAAAATAATGTGATTTTGGGTTTGTTTGTCTTACTTTTCAAAGCATTAATGAACCCCTCAAGACTTATTAAACACCTTGTCTTTTTAAATTAATTTCCATGGGAGTATGACTCACCTCCACATAAGCAACCCTATTATTTTAAGAAGTTCGGAATTTGGGCTTATAAAATATTTTTTTCCTCTTCCATTTTCCAAAAACCATGGGCAAAAAACATGGTATGGTTTGTGGTTTGGATTAATTTAATATAAGGGGACCCAAACCTAAATAATAAAGAATTCCCTCACATTTCCTATGTAAACACACCAAAGCTCCCATTTCCTCCTCACTCAAAGCCTTTTTAGTTCATCCAACCTCTGCCCTACTCTCTCTAGAATCCTCCCAAGGTGCCCCAAGCTCCCATGAATCCTCTCACAAGCCTCTCTCTAGCCTTTGGAAGCACACTTCCAAGTAAGGGTTTTTTTCTTCCTTTCTCATTTTTGTCCAATTTTCTTTATGTTGTTTTGACCTTTTAATTTAAATTATGAATTTTGGGGTATGGTTTTGCACCTCCCTCATACTAGCCTATTTATGTTTTAAAATTGGATACCCCTTTCTCTAAAATTAAATTCCTCCCATGTACACCCATTACTATGACGAAATTCTGAAAGGAACTTTTCTCTCCTCATTTACATTCAAGCAATACTTTTGTATCATGAATCTAAACTCCATTACAATTGTTGGGACATGTATCCATATGACCTCCTTACTGTCCATTACATCTAAATATGATGAGTAACCCCTTTCTCTCTTATTAACCATTTCTATGAATTCTTATGTCACGCTGTTATGTTGCCGAAATCACACCGATTTTCTAAGCCAATGCCACTGTGTAGTGAATACCATGCCCTTTTCTCTATAAAGGGTATTCACCTTTGTACACATTTACTTATTGATTATAAAGTTTCATGTATGAATTCCACATTCCTTTATAGTGGAATAAATTATTATTTTTTATGAATCCATGTTTTATGATCCATGTGGCACACTTATGCATGAAATGAAATGTTTAAGAAGGGTGCTCCCTTATAGCGCTCCAATGCATTAGGTAATGTATAGTATCATGATAATTCATGTGCAATGAGTGTTGACTCATGATAATTCAAGTGAAACAAGGGTTTACTCTTGCTTCATGTGCAATGAGGATTTACTCATGCTCTATGTGTAATAAGCCTTGGATCATGCTAATTCCATGTTAAGTTTTGTTGCCACATTTCCATGTTATGATTATAATGCTTTATCATTCCTTTATGTGCAGGTTTCTACTATTGTAACAGCCCAAGATTTTATAAAGAAATATTATTTTTAATTTTATTAATGTCTTGTGTTGTACGCTACACCAAAAGGAGCTTGCACAACACGCATCCTTGTCTTGCCTTGCATTACACGCAATCG
Source organism: Viscum album (assembly GCA_963277665.1). Classification (NCBI taxonomy): domain Eukaryota; kingdom Viridiplantae; phylum Streptophyta; class Magnoliopsida; order Santalales; family Viscaceae; genus Viscum; species Viscum album. The sequence goes on along the minus strand of OY728148.1, from coordinate 652,844,245 downwards.
CGACCTTCCTCGATAGCGTGTGTAATACGCAATACCGAGTTTCACTAAACAACGATGTGCTATTAAAATATTATTAAAACTAGCCGTTATGAATAGTAATAACCACTTTTTAAAATTCTGTAAATCTTATTTTTCAAAATTAACTTCATTCTTGGATTCGGAGTATCGAATTTAGCGTAAGGTGAAATTTTGGTACTTTTCGGATAACTTTAATATTTTGATGAATAGTGAAAATTACTAAATTTTAATTAAAAACAACTTTTTTAATCAAAACATTTAATAGTGATAAATTATGAATTTGAGTGGTTTTAAAGTATATTTAGAATATATTTTTACCACTTAATATAATGTTGGTCATTGGACACAATGTTACAATTAAACCAAACATAAACAAGTGTCAATCTTTTGATAGTTATTATCTCTTAAAAACACGCTTTTTGTTTTGACAGCGGGAATTAATTTTAAATTAATTTCTGCCACTTCTGTGTTTTGAATTTAGAAAAATGGATTCCATATTTGGAATCAGGATGTTCAAATTGTGTAAATAGGTAACTTTTATTTTTAGACATTTTGAATAATTACTGCGGTAAATATTTTATTTACCATGGTTAAGGGTAAATCCGGTAAATAAGGGTTAAAAAAATAATATTATAATAATATTAAATTACCCTAAAACGTGTCTTAAACCTATTTATTGATACATGGTCGACCATGGGCATCTTTGGGTCGATTTTGGGACCCCATTGATCCACTTGTAAGTGATAATGACACTTTATTTTAATTAAGTTAAAATGAATACAAAAATGACACAAGCATATATCTTTTAGAAAAACAATTGTTAAATAGGGTTATATATGTTTGATTTTAGATTATAAATATTAATTAGAAAGATAAAAAGATTTCATACATAATGGTATTTTATTTGTAATTTTTAGACTTTAAATAATTTAATTTATTTATGACACAATGATGATGCAGTAATTATCTTATTAATGAAATATTGACATAATTGATGTTATAAACACCAAAATAAATGTAATTTAAGACTTTTTATGAATTCCACTAATTTTCTAGGTTACTATGATATATTAATGTTGATTTAATTAACTTGTTTCGAACATTTAATTCTGTTATGACTCTCACAAAAATCATATATCAAATAGTGTCAAAATTGACACAAAATAGTTTTTAAATCAAATATTATATTATTAATTGTTATTTTATTCCTAAAAATCTAAGGTTCGGCCAAATGACTTAGATAAGGATATATATATTAATAATAAACAATATGGTGTTCGTTTGGCTTGTTATAGTAAGTTTATTAACCATATAGTGAAAGAAAACAAAAAGACATGGTAGAAGTTAAATTATTTAACTTAGAGTTAAATTTAATTGATAAGGTTAAAATAATATCCTAAACTTGTCTAAATTCTATTTGTTGATAGGATTTCGACCCATCCCCACATTATCTTCGAAATAAGACCCTATGGAACCATTATAAACCGATTTTGACTTTAATATAAAATAATATTTTGAGATATTCCTAAGGTGCCCCTCTCCTCCCCTATAAAAGGACACCTCCTCCCCCTCCTCCTCACACCAATTTGAGCACTCAAGCTCGGCCAACCCCTGTCAAAATCTCTTCTACACTTCCCTAGAAACATCCTAGAGGTTCTGGTCTTCCTCAAAGACCAATTCTAGTGCCCTAAGAGGAGGTCTCAAAGAGGCACTTCAAAGAAGAGGTAATTACCGTTACCAATTCTTTCATCTTTATTTCTTCTTCCACTTATTCTTCTTAGGTTGTTTCATTATGAAGTAATAACATCAGTATCACTCATATACTGATATGTTATTATAAGTATGAAACAACCCTATTTCACCATCTATCCATCCTATGGAAAAAGAAATCACCGCGCGTGCGTACGTACGGAATACCGTCTCCACGCCGTGGTGTAATCTATTTTCCACCACCACCTTACATGGATGGGTATAATGGTGTAAAGAATAACTATACATAGTTATTACAACATCATATTGATTCTGATATATTGTATAAACCACTCCAATTCAATTCAATATTTATAGAAATGATATCATCGCTAGTGCGTACGTACGGACTACCGTCTCCACGACGCGATGAGATTCATTCTCCATGTTAACCATTTAAGAATGATTATAATGTATATATAAGAAATAATAATGAAATATATGACATTATAAAGCTACTGGATTTATGTATATATATACATATGTATGTCATCTACTTACTTCCATTTCAAGACAATAAGGAAATAAAAACAGCGTTCATGCGTACGTACGGACTACCGTCTCCATGAACGGTGTTTTTCATTTTATTTATCTATCTATTATATATATATATATACTGAATATATATGATATATAAATCATATTTTATATTCTGGAAGTAAGTAAATCATGATATAAGTAATAATGATGTCAAGAACAACAAGTCAAAACACCTACGATAAATGAAACGATTTTACCCAAAACGCTTCTTTAACATGGAATTTACAAAAGAACGGGTAATATAATGTCATAAGTGAACCATATATGATATCATAACAATGAATATGATTCTGTAATAAGTCAATGACATTATTTAAATCATTATACAGGAGGTTCGGACACATACGAAGCAAATTGGACCTAAGGTAAGGGAAATATCACAATCTCATTTTTATCCGAGATTGTTTATTAGTAAGTATTTACTGGGGTGTATTTTATCATCCACATCCATGTTTCATCAATATGTAATATTATTTCCATCCACCTACAATTGTTTAAATCCATTTTTACCCTTCGGTGAGTTTTTAGTAATATGTATGAAAGGAATCTTTTTTCGTTTTTCGTACGAGGTACTTTTTGACTTTTCCGACAAAAGTACGAAGAATGTTTTTTTTAACTTATACGGCATGAATGGATTTTTAAAACATTATTTCCAAGAAGCTTCCTTTACAAGTTTTCAAGTTTATTTTTAATCAACTTCTTTTATTTTAAAGTTGTATGACATGTTATGAAGGGAAAAATGTTTTTGAAGAAGAAAGGATATTTTCCTCAAGAATGGAGTTCAAGTGTTTTATCAATATTATTTTCCATCTAAGAAAATAAAGGGTTCTGTTTTTATCCCTATTATTAAATTGATTTGATCATGTTGTGATGGAATTATTTTTATGAATTCCTTTATCTTATATGAATTGTTTTATGATGTCATGTTGTTTAAGAATCCCATTTTTATTACATGGGTTACGTTATGATGTATGGTTTATGATTATGTGGCACACATAAGAAAGGATTCATTATAAGATGGGTGGGACCTATATCTCCCTCCAATGCATTGGGTAAAGATTTTATATCTCATGAGATAGACATGGCTGGAACGGAAGGTTATTTCGGTTCAGTGATACAGGACTGAAACGAGGAGTGAACTCGGTTCAGAAAGGGACTTTGTCCACTAAGATAGTCTTGGAAATGAGTCATGACTAACAAGAAATGATTTTCCATGATTATGTGTGTATTCCACAAAGTTTCATGTTTTAAGTTATGATTATTGGGATTACATTTCACTTCTATGATTTATCCCATGTTATGATATTATGAGCTTTTTTGCAGGTTATGATTTCCAAAAGCTATGTTCTTATATATATGATATGATTTTTATTTATTTTGTTTACCCTTACTGAGCATTTGAGCTCACCCTTTTATGTTTTCTTTTCCCCAGGATATAAAGAAAGGTTTTAGGTAAAAAAAGGGGATGACCTTTATGGGAGATATTGAAGAACTTTCACCACGATTAGAAGATTACGTTCCGAGTTTCCAAAGACACTAAACTATTACGATCCTTTAGTGTGTGTTTTTGTTATGTACTAAGTATTCCGCAAATGTAATGTAATGTCCATGTATGTCAAGCTACGGGTCTCTACAGTTGGTATCAGAGGAAAGGTTTAGTCAACCTTTGGAAACTAGGATGCGAAAACGTTAGTGAGATTCCTAGAGATATTTCTAAGGTATGTCTAGGGATGTCCCTAAGGATAAGTATACGTATAGGATATATTCCTAGAACTATGGTAATGATATTAGATTAAACCTAAGATGTTAGATATTAAGGGTACTCCCCCTTTACTATGTTGTTTTCCCTAGCATGATTTTTGCCTCTCACACTATTCTTTTTGGGTTTTAGACGATGGCTAGAACCCGAAGGAACCGTGTTGATCAATGCAATGGAAAATGCAATGATTGCCCTCCTGAACAAACAAATGTTATGGGAGATGGAGTGAAAAATCTTATTGCTATACTTACACAAGCTATGAATCATTCTGGACTTCCAAATGAGCAGAGAAGGGAACAATATTGTATTGAGTCCTTCATGAGGCAACATCCACCTTCTTTCAGTGGGTCTTCTGATCCACTTGTGGCTGAACAATGGATCAGTACTACTGAAAAGATATTTTCAGTTCTTCAATGTTCTGAACATGATAAAGTCATCTTAGCAGTATATCGTTTGGAAGGTGAAGCTGATCAATGGTGGAATCTTATCAAGAATACGAGGCCAAGAGATGAAATTGAGTCCATGGAATGGGACGAGTTCAAGAACTTGTTTTTCAGTAAGTACTTCCCTCATATTCTTCGAACAAAGATGGAGAAAGAGTTTCTTGAACTGAAGCAAAGGGACGATGAATCTGTTGGTACCTATGAAGCAAATTTTACAAGACTTGCAAGGTATGCTTCTGGTATTATCATCCAACCTGAAAGTAAAGTTGATCGATTTTTCAGTGGCTTAAAACCAAGTCTTCGAAGGGCATTAGCTATAAGAGACTTCAGTAGCAATGAAGAAATTGTGAGTTGTGCTATCAAGGTAGAAATGGAAGTTGGTGTTACATATCCATCTCATGGTTTTGACAAAAAACGAAAGATGGAGTTCAAGGAGAAATCTCAGAATAATGGTGAAAAGAAGATGAATGTTTCCTTATGCACAAAGTGTGGAAAAAAGCATGGTGGAGATTGTCTTAAAGGGACTAGAAAATGTTTTAAGTGTGGAAAAGAAGGTCATCGAGCAGCTGAGTGTCGAAGTAATGGAAAAAGGGATTCTAATGAAGTGAATAAAGCAAACACTGCAGAGAATGCACAACCAACACTTCAATGCTTCAAGTGCAAGGAAATGGGGCATTATGCTAATAATTGCCCTAATCCAAGGGTTATTGATGATCAACATGAGCAACCACTGAAGGCAAAGGACAAAGGGAAATCACATGCGATCACTATTGGCAATGTTGAATATAACAACGATGTGGTGGAATGATTAAGTGTTTATGTAATGGGATTCCAAAATAATGTTGTATCATTGAGTATTGCAATATTTATTGATGTGGTATTCAAAGTGATTGAGATATTTTTTGGAAATAAGATGATATGCGCATAATGAAGACGAGAAAATGAAATGTTTAATAGTATTCATGAGCTCATGATTGATATAAGGACTAAGTGATATCATGGTTTAAGTATATAGAATTTTGAGGATTTTGGTATATAGAAAGTGTTAACTTTTAACTGCACTCATGTTTTCACTAAGTTATTCAAGAGAATACACGATTAAGGACTTTGAATGTTTGGAATGTGACCAACAAGACATATCTTATGATATGTGGGGATCAACGACAGTATTAAATATCTGGTAATCGTTGTCACTATATTATGAGAGTGGACTGCAGTATTATGTATAAGCCTAAAGATTAGATTGGATTATGTTGGACATAAGTTAGTATTGTTTAAGGATAGAAGATTTTCGATATTATTGATGGGATGTTATAGTAACGTAGTTTTAGAAAAAGGACAACCTGCAGGACGGGCGACAGCCCATCGCTTCGGACAAGGCTGTAGGAATCGAACCCACAACCGAAGTGCGACTGGCCTTTATCGCCTACCACTGACCTACAGGAAGTCCCTGTTTAGTAGAAACTAGTTTTATTATATTAAGCAGTATGATATATGAAGTATAAGTCCATTTTAGGAACCATATATGATTAATCTCACTATAGATCGACTTATGTATATAAGTTTTGATAACCTTTTGTTTGAGACAGATGGAATGACCTGTCATTCTATCACATGATCTGCTAACACTTCACGAATAACAAATTCAACTTCATTTATTTAAGAGATGAAGTGGAAATTGTTCAAAGCACGAACAACAGTGAGATTGTACCAAAATAAAGTAAGTATTTATTCTAATTCAAATTTTCAACTTTAGGGGAAATGATCTTGAAAACCAAAAATGTTGTCCTAGTGATCTTATACCTGATGAATCAGATGGTACCTTATATCATCACAAATCTATGGATTTGTGATTACTGGCTTTTCCATAGCCATGTTCTCTACCACTCTCCATCAGAACATGATGGTTAGATTTCTCTTCCATATCCATATTTTCACCTATGTGGAAACCCAATGATTAGTTTATTTGGGTAACCGTTATGTTTCATACTTTTGTTTTTAAAGATTGGTTTTGATATTCCTTTTTACGATGTGGGTTTCTATTAAAGAAACTTTCGAATAGTAAACCATTTATAACCCCGACGAATTTCGAGGGCGAAATTCATTTTAAGGGGGGTAGAATGTAACAGCCCAAGATTTTATAAAGAAATATTCTTTTTAATTTTATTAATGTCTTGTGTTGTACGCTACACCAAAAGGAGCTTGCACAACACGCATCCTTGTCTTGCCTTGCATTACACGCAATCGCGACCTTCCTCGATAGCGTGTGTAATACACAATACCGAGTTTCACTAAACAACGATGTGCTATTAAAATATTATTAAAACTAGCCGTTATGAATAGTAATAACCACTTTTTAAAATTCTGTAAATCTTATTTTTCAAAATGAACTTCATTCTTGGATTCAGAGTATCGAATTTAGCCTAAGGTGAAATTTTGGTACTTTTCGGATAACTTTAATATTTTGATGAATAGTGAAAATTACTAAATTTTAATTAAAAACAACTTTTTTAATCAAAACATTTAATAGTGATAAATTATGAATTTGAGTGGTTTTAAAGTATATTTAGAATATATTTTTACCACTTAATATAATGTTGGTCATTGGACACAATGTTACAATTAAACCAAACATAAACAAGTGTCAATCTTTTGATAGTTATTATCTCTTAAAAACACGCTTTTTGTTTTGACAGCGGGAATTAATTTTAAATTAATTTCTGCCACTTCTGTGTTTTGAATTTAGAAAAATGGATTCCATATTTGGAATCAGGATGTTCAAATTGTGTAAATAGGTAACTTTTATTTTTAGACATTTTGAATAATTACTGCGGTAAATATTTTATTTACCATGGTTAAGGGTAAATCCGGTAAATAAGGGTTAAAACAATAATATTATAATAATATTAAATTACCCTAAAACGTGTCTTAAACCTATTGGTTGATACATGGTCGACCATGGGCATCTTTGGGTCGATTTTGGGACCCCATTGATCCACTTGTAAGTGATAATGACACTTTATTTTAATTAAGTTAAAATGAATACAAAAATGACACAAGCATATATCTTTTAGCAAAACAATTGTTAAATAGGGTTATATATGTTGGATTTTAGATTATAATTATTAATTAGAAAGATAAAAAGATTTACTACATAATGGTATTTTATTTGTAATTTTTAGACTTTAAATAATTTAATTTATTTATGACACAATGATGATGCAGTAATTATCTTATTAATGAAATATTGACATAATTGATGTTATAAACACCAAAATAAATGTAATTTAAGACTTTTTATGAATTCCACTAATTTTATAGGTTACTATGATATATTAATGTTGATTTAATTAACTTGGTTCGAACATTTAATTCTGTTATGACTCTCACAAAAATCATATATCAAATAGTGTCAAAATTGACACAAAATAGTTTTTAAATCAAATATTATATTATTAATTTTTATTTTATTCCTAAAAATCTAAGGTTCGGCCAAATGACTTAGATAAGGATATATATATTAATAATAAACACTTTGGGGTTCGTTTGGCATGTTATAGTAAGTTTATTAACCATATAGTGAAAGAAAACAAAAAGACATGGTAAAAGTTAAATTATTTAACTTAGAGTTAAATTTAATTTATTAGGTTAAATTAATATCCTAAACTTGTCTAAATTCTATTGGTTGATAGGCTTTCGACCCATACCCACTTTACCTTCGAAATAAGACCCTTTGGAACCATTATAAACCGATTTTGACTTTAATATAAAATAATATTTTGAGATATTCCTAAGGTGCCCCTCTCCTCCCCTATAAAAGGACACCTCATCCCCCTCCTCCTCACACCAATTTGAGCACTCAAGCTCGGCCAACCCCTGTCAAAATCTCTTCTCCACTTCCCTAGCAACATCCTAGAGGTTCTGGTCTTCCTCAAAGACCAATTCTAGTGCCCTAAGAGGAGGTCTCAAAGAGGCACTTCAAAGAAGAGGTAATTACCGTTACCAATTCTTTCATCTTTATTTCTTCTTCCACTTCTTCTTCTTAGGTTGTTTCATTATGAAGTAATAACATCAGTATCACTCATATATTGATATGTTATTATAAGTATGAAACAACCCTATTTCACCATCTATCCATCCTATGGAAAAAGAAATCACCGCGCGTGCGTACGTACGGAATACCGTCTCCACGCCGTGGTGTAATCTATTTTCCACCACCACCTTACATGGATGGGTATAATGGTGTAAAGAATAACTATACATAGTTATTAAAACATCATATTGATTCTGATATATTGTATAATCTACTCCAATTCAATTCAATATTTATAGAAATGATATCATCGCTCGTGCGTACGTACGGACTACCGTCTCCACGACGCGATGAGATTCATTCTCCATGTTAACCATTTAAGAATGATTATAATGTATATATAAGAAATAATAATGAAATATATGACATTATAAATCTACTGGATTTATGTATATATATACATATGTATGTCATCTACTTACTTCCATTTCAAGACAATAAGGAAAGAAAAACAGCGTTCATGCGTACGTACGGACTACCGTCTCCATGAACGGTGTTTTTCATTTTATTTATCTATCTATTATATATATATATATACTGAATATATATGATATATAAATCATATTTTATATTCTTGAAGTAAGTAAATCATGATATAAGTAATAATGATGTCAAGAACAACAAGTCAAAACACCTACGATAAATGAAACGATTTTACCCAAAACGCTTCTTTAACATGGAATTTACAAAAGAACGGGTAATATAATGTCATAAGTGAACCATATATGATATCATAACAATGAATATGATTCTGTAATAAGTCAATGACATTATTTAAATCATTATACAGGAGGTTCAGACACATACGAAGCAAATTGGACCTAAGGTAAGGGAAATATCACAATCTCATTTTTATCTGAGATTGTTTATTAGTAAGTATTTACTGGGGTGTATTTTATCATCCACATCCATATTTCATCAATATGTAATATTATTTCCATCCACCTACAATTGTTTAAATCCATTTTTACCCTTCGGTGAGTTTTTAGTAATATGTATGAAAGGAATCTTTTGTCGTTTTTCGTACGAGGTACTTTTTGACTTTTCCGACAAAAGTACGAAGAATGTTTTTTTAACTTATACGGCATGAATGGATTTTTAAAACATTATTTCCAAGAAGCTTCCTTTACAAGTTTTCAAGTTTATTTTTAATCAACTTCTTTTATTTTAAAGTTGTATGACATGTTATGAAAGGAAAAATGTTTTTGAAGAAGAAAGGATATTTTCCTCAAGAATGGAGTTCAAGTGTTTTATCAAAATTATTTTCCATCTAAGATAATAAAGGGTTCTGTTTTTATCCCTATTATTTAATTGATTTGATCATGTTGTGATGGAATTATTTTTATGAATTCCTTTATCTTATATGAATTGTTTTATGATGTCATGTTGTTTAAGAATCCCATTTTTATTACATGGGTTACGTTATGATGTATGGTTTATGATTATGTGGAACACATAAGAAAGGATTCATTATAAGATGGGTGGGACCTATATCTCCCTCCAATGCATTGGGTAAAGATTTTATATCTCATGAGATAGACATGGCTGGAACGGAAGGTTATTTCGGTTCAGTGATACAGGACTGAAACGAGGAGTGAACTCGGTTCAGAAAGGGACTTTGTCCACTAAGATAGTCTTGTAAATGAGTCATGACTAACAAGAAATGATTTTCCATGATTATGTGTGTATGCCACAAAGTTTCATGTTTTAAGTTATGATTATTGGGATTACATTTCACTTCTATGATTTATCCCATGTTATGATATTATGAGCTTTTTTGCAGGTTATGATTTCCAAAAGCTATGTTCTTATATATATGATATGATTTTTATTTCTTTTGTTTACCCTTACTGAGCATTTGAGCTCACCATTTTATGTTTTCTTTTCCCCAGGATATAAAGAAAGGTTTTAGGTAAAAAAAGGGGATGACCTTTATGGGAGATATTGAAGAACTTTCACCACGATTAGAAGATTACGTTCCGAGTTTCCAAAGACACTAAACTATTATGATCCTTTAGTGTGTGTTTTTGTTATGTACTAAGTATTCCGCAAATGTAATGTAATATCCATGTATGTCAAGCTACGGGTCTCTACAACTATGCTCTATTGATATTCCTATTTTCTAACATGTATTGTAATCCTCCTGTTATTCCATGTGTACTCCCTTACTGGGCTTTATAGCTCACCCTTTTCTTATGCATGTCCTCAGGTTATCCCATGAAATGCTAAGTATGAGGGAATGTAGTGGTCATGTAAAGGAAGTTTTCAATAATGATGTTGTATTTCATGTTTTAAGTTTTTATGTAATGATCCTAAGCCCAAATGAAACTAAAACTCTCGATCTTTTTTGTTGTATCAAGTGAAGTTTTATGTAATAAATCATGTTTATGTTTGTAATAAAAGCAGGGTTGTCATAATAATGAAGTTATTTTTTTAGTGTGATGTATCATAATTGGAATGAATTATTTTATGAAATAAAGGATATTGAAATATTATATAATTAAAAGAAATTGTTATCCTATTAGTATTTCTATTTTAAATGACTAAATCAAGGATGGTCATTTATTGGTCATATAATTAATATATTCTATAGTTTGTCATACTAGAGCTTTAATAATAACATAAAAATAATATTTATCTTTTAATATCATCATAGTAACATGGTGATAGAAAATGGAACATATTGCATAGTGGAGGTAGTAGTCCGTACAACGCACAAACAATAGTTATTTTTATTTTGTGGATAAAGTAAATGAATAAAAAATTATAATAACATTAAACATGTGAATGGGTTCTATTAGGAGAAATTTTGTTAGAGTTTCAATATTAAATTATAAGGATATGTGTATAAAATCCTAGAACCTAAACTCCTGGATTTAGTCCTAAAATCATAAAATTTCTATTTCCATCTTTGAATCCAATAAGGGAGACCCATTTTTTCCATCAAACCATACAAAATCAAAATGAAAAATTAGATCACTTACATCCTAGAAAATATTTTAGGTTCGTATTTTTATATAATTAGGAAAAACACCTTCATATACAATTCACATGTCTTTAAAAGAGAATTTCTCCCACTTAACCTAACTTGTATTTTTTGGATTAAGACATCATCATCATCCATATGAAATACCTTCTAGACATAATTCATTCAACAAAATTATTTATAACCCTGGGGAAAAAATAATAATTGTGAGCTCAAATACTTAGTAAGGGTAAAAAATATTAATTAACAATTTAATTTCATCAATGAGTATAATAATACATAATGGTACAACAACATAATCATACTGTATGAGAGAATCATAAAATAACTCATACCCATGAATACCTGAATCATAAAATATAAAAACATATAAAAGGAAATATTCATCAGATTAAATAATCATTATCCATGTGATATCATTATTTATCATGATAAATAATATAAACACATAGCAAGAATAGATAAAACATATTAGTATCTTAGAACATCATCTTACAAGACCCATACAAAATCCTTAAATTTAGATTAACAATATAGAAAAATTACAATATAATTCTCTATATAAAATAATCATTACCAAATTTAGTGGAGTTTTATCTGGGAACACCCATCATATAAGCTATAATGGGTTCACCTAAGGATATTTGGGCGCACCCATAACTTATAATGTCCAAAAACCAAATAATGAATACATCATATAGAGAATTTATTTAAAAATAACTCATTGAAACAACCATTATTATTTTTTATAAAATGATTGAATTGTTAAAAATAAATGGGCTCTATAACAACAATTAACCCATTGAAAATAAATAGGTTCCATGATAATCTCTTTGAGACATTATAAACTCATGGAAAAGAAATAGGTTCCATAAAAATCTCTTTGAAACAATGATAATCTATACAGAGAAAGAATTAAGATGGTAAAAATACAAAAAATACCCAATATTAGAGAGGTAACTATAAGGTTTGATGACATTGATAAATCAAAAAATAATTAAAATATCATTAAAGACGTTTTGAGTAAAATACCCTTTTCACTTTGAAAATCACTTTCTAAAATATCAAAAAATTTGAAAATACTTTTCTTTAAAAATAACCTTGAAATATTATGATTGAATATTTGAAATTTATTAAAAAAATTTCTTGATGAAAATATCCTTTTTTTGTTGAAAACAACTTTCTAAAAAAATTAAAACATTTTAACAAAACATTGTTTTGGAAGAAAAAGAGTTTTTGACTGAAAAAATGATTTTTCATCAAAACATTTTTTTGAAATATTTAGTGCATAATGAAAGGAAAATGAAGGGAAAACATGTATTATCAATAAACAAATAGAGGAGAAGAAAATTCTTGAGAATTAATTATAGTTATATCATAATATTTCAATATTGGATACTTAATCACAAATAATCTCAATAAACAATGAGATTGTAACATGAAACTCTTATTAATTTAGTAACATTGCATTGTAATCCCCAAGAAAGAATAATATATAATAAGACATATAATATCATTAAAATAATGGGGTTAATTATATAACATTTCAAAGGGGTATTATATACTCCTAATAAAATAATATAGGTTTATAACATTACAAACATCTCAAATAAGTCAAATGGAGACACAAATCCCTTACCGCTTTGGTAACTTTGAAACATTAAATCCCAATAAAAAGAGACCCTAAAATGGATAATTAAATTAAAATATATATAATTGTAATAATCTCAAAATATATTCATGGGTAGTATATACCCCAAAATAATCATAAGTGGTTAATATGGCATGTATCTCACCAAAATAAAAGTGAGATGAGGAAAAATCTCAACTTGAGTCTAATTAATCACCCTTATTATTTGTCTTCCTAAATAATAAACTTATTTTAATTGTTAACTTTATTGATAAATTGTTTCATGTTTTTTATTCATTTTATTTTCCTTATATACAAGTTATATAAAACTACCTAATCAATTAGGACTGAGTCGTATGTTTTGACATTATTCATTTTATGTGTCAAAACTAACTTTGATAGGACAATTGAGATCAATGATATAATTATTTAAAAATATATAGAATACTAATAATGAATTAAAAATTATATTTCTTAACATATTATATTTTTCTAACCCATTATTAAAAAATTTTGTGAAAAATAACTAATATTACGATCATGGAGACGATAAGATGTATGTACGCATGAGTAGCGTTTCCATTTTTCAATGATAATTATAGAAAGAAGGTATGTAAAATTTATATTTATAGTGTCCTCATTATATAATAAGTACCAGAATATTTAATTATATATAATTATATATATCATTACTATGTTTTTTTGATGAAAAAAGAAGAATCACATCACTTTTAGGAGGCGGTAGGGTACAGGTCCGTGAATGACATTATCACTTTTGCTGTGTGTGAAATAGTAAAATAAAATGATATATTATATTTAAAGAGATATAACTATGTAATTAATATCATAATTATTTCTTTTATAACATATATATTCATGATATTTAATCTTACTACCTTCCATGCAATGCGTTAGTGAAAAATTCTTCACATCGCTTCATGAGGTGGTAGTCCACCGAACACACGAACAATGTTATAATATCCACTATGGTTTGAAATGTAAAATTGTGTATATTATATAATTAATAAATATTTATAATTACATTAATAATATCATAAATATCATATATAACCTGTATTTCCATCATTATGTCCAACCATGATAGGTGGTAATGGAAAAACAAATGACATCATTTTTCAAGGTGGTAGTCCGCCATACGCATGAATAATAATTTCATAATCCATTTGATGGAAGTGTATGTTTTTGAAGGTTTTCAACTTAACATAACAAAATATTAGTATATTTTGGATACTTATGTTATTATATAATCATGTTATAAGAATAATTCAAGGGGTAGAGAAAGAAATAAAACAAAAATGCATGTTGGTGAACGTTACTACTACTTTGGGTAATTCTTATTGGTTTTCACCAAAGAGATTAATTGTTTGGATTTATCCCCAAAGTAGGGATTCTAGGATTATATGGGGGTATGAATAAGTTATTGGGATAGGTATTGTCTAAAATTATTGGTTTTGAAGGTGTGAGTATAGGAGAAGAGGGGTGGCCTTTTATAAGTTGGGGAGTGGACGCACTTTGTATTATTCAAAAGAATGTTAGGTGAACCCACGTTTTTACCTACCAAAAGACTCCAATAATGCACTAAAAAATATTATTAATGGGATAAGGTCTAAATATGGCCATAGAATGTGTTTTTAAAAATTTTATATGTCATTTTGAACGTTAATATTAAATCTTAACCATAAAGTAAACTCTTTTTATCTTAATCGTCGTAATTAATTTTAATAGATTTCACTAATATCATCTATAAAGAAACATAAGTCGACCATATTAGACATTATAAAATATATTTATTATAAATATGATTTTTTTTTTCAAAATTAAAATCACAGAATTTACTAAGTTAATTTTAATATTAATCTTGTAGATGTGGCAAGACTATGGGTTTTTAATCAGAGTATTTTTTTAAAAAAATTTGATTCTAAATTAACTCTATAAAAAATAATCATCATTATATGAAACTAAATTAATATTTACTAATATATATTATATAAATTTCAATTAAAACATTCCCCATTATATGTTATTTTATTTAACTAAAAGCGGATACATTATGCATTTTAAAACAATTTTCAGAAAAACGTTTTTTAACCAAAAATACAAAATTATATTAAAAAATATGTAAATTAGATTAAAAATTAATTAAGTTTTATAAATTTAAACAATGTCACTTGAAAAAATATTAATTTTTTTAGGAATTTTAAATTAATTAAATTATTGAAAAGAAAATACCTTTTACAAAAAATCAGAATTTTTCATTATCCAATAAAAAATCAATATTTTTTGAAAAGTATAAAAATTCAATACATAGTAAATTTTGATATTCTTTTATAAAATTGTTTTAAAATATAAATTATATAATTTTCAAAAATTAATTTTAAAATAAGTTCCCAATAAGTAGGAGACAAAACAGATTTTTTGCAAAAATAACGCTTTTTCACCTAAAATTGGATTTCTTTTTATCTATTTTCTAGAAAACACATAGGACGAATGGTAAAATGATATTGAATATATTAAAGATAAATTTAATTAAAATAATTTAATAAGTGATATTTTTTTTGCTTTATTTGTATAAAATACATTTGATCGCATTCAAAACATTTTTCAGAAAATGGTTTCCTTTTATTTTAAAAAGGGTTTTATTTTTCATTATAATTAATTGGTCACCAAATAATTCATTATATTACATGTTTAAAAATATTTTAATAATCTAGTTAATATTTTTTATACCCTTCATTCATACAACTAGGATATAATTGTAATATATATCACTGGTTTTTTAGGTTCGATGTTTCATGTTTAATACACCATCAAACATAAAAATCTCAACATTACGTCTTACACAAGATAAAATAAGTGATACATATAATGAAAATATAAACATAGTTTTTCATGTTGTAACATCCTGACCTAGCTTACCATCAAACATGTAGTCGGACCGGTCACCACATGACCTCAAGAAAGCCTCCTTATATGCTAGAGGCTACCGACTAGCAACGAGGGTGTAAGGATGGTCAGTGGGGAGACTATAACATCATATCAGAGTTCTCAAAGAAGTATAAAAATATATAAATATATGGAAATAGTGGAAGTAGTATATATAAATAACTAATGCATTAAAATTCAATTGTAATATCAACTAAATAAAAAAATGGAAATTCTAGTTTACATAATGTATGAATGTTATAGTGGTACATATTTGAAAGCACCAAACAAATCAGCATGTTTTACCACTCAGTACAAAAAAAATGAAAAGGCCCAAAGCCCCAAGGGATATCTCCCTGAGAATCCTGAGCTCCCACTCGGTCCATTGCTTCTAACTCCCAAGTACAAGAAAATGGAAACAAGAAATGTCAATGGTCTTGTAAACAAGTAGAGTAAACTCTGGTACCCCAGTGCAATGGCGACACGAATATGGTGTGAGATATAAATCTCAGTAGTCTGGGACCTTTGGTGTTTATCTTGATCTATAAAATGCAATAAAATTATACAACATACATGTATATCTAAGCAATAACATAATTGAATAAATAACCAATAAGCCATCCAGGTTCCTAAGGGACACCTAACAACGATACCTACTTCATCCCATGACTGGTATTCCTGATCATGTAAATTATGTGTGTATATATATTAAAAATATATATATATATACTTATAATCCTCCTATATAAGCCAAGTGTGTACCAATGCCAAATGGACATATACCCTAGACACTATTTCTATATTAACCAAGACATAATGCGCATACATTCATTACCATGGGAAGTGCTCACGGTCTTGCCCCTGGTCCAAACCCCAAGATCTCTCATGGTCTCATGGTAATAAACACGAAATCTCACATGGTATTCCTACCCATTATATCACGGTCCTTTTCAAAATGATGTTGGATGGATTGGGACATGACACATAGACATCCATCACCAAGAGTAGCACACACGGTCTATCCCCTAGATCAACTCCATAAGCTCTCACAGTCTCTAGAGGATCATCAAAAAAACTAACATATTTTTTCTCCCCAAGGGCTCTCATGGTACCTTGGCTCCCCTCCCTATACAAGGTGTAACCTTTCACAAAAAATAATGTATGAAGCATTTAACCTTTCATGGATTTCATTATCCCATTTCAATTACATATAATCAAGAATATTTACATTTATATTTATGGAAAACCATCTTAAGTATTTGAATTAAAACATTAGAATGGGCTTGAAATTCAACTCAAAAACATGAGTTAAGGGGCTCTCATTCATATCATTGTCCATACTCAAAACCATTAGTTAACTCAACAATTAAATAGGTACACAAATCCCATTATTTAATTCATCAATTAATTAATCGACAACATAATTCATATCTCACAATTAATTTTCTAGAATTAATTATCTCATTACAAATCTCAACTCTAAATATTCAATTCCAAAATTAAATATCTAGATCATAATATCAAAGGATCATAATTAATCCCTAATTAATTATCTCAACATAGCCAAATTTTATATCTCATTATTAATCCCTATATTAATTATCTCAAATACAATTCTAAAAACACTTAATTAATTCACAATTAATTATCCCAACTTAGCCAATTTAATATCTCATAATTAATTCCCCTGATTAATTATCTCAATTGCAATTCTCAAAGCACATATTTAATTAAAAATGAATTATCTCAACATATCCAATTTTATATCTCATAATTAATCACTCAATTAAGTATCTCATTTACAAATCTCCAAACACAAAATTAATTCACAATTAATTATATCAACTTATCCATTTTAATATCTCATAATTAATCCTCTAATTAATTATATCAATTACAATTCTCAAAGAACATAATTAATTCAAAATTAATTATCTCAACTTATCAAATTTAAAATCTAATAATTAATCCCCCTATTAATTATCTCAATTAAAATTCTCAAAGCACATAATTAATTCACAATTAATTATCTCAACTTAGCCAATTTAATATCACATAATTAATCCCCTCATTAATTATCTCAATTAAAAATATAAATACATAAAAATAAATCACAATTAATTATTTCAACTTAACCAATTTAATATCTTATATTTAATTCCATAATTAATTATCTCAATTACAATTCTCAAAGTATATAATTAGTTCACAATTAATTATCTCAACTTTGCTAATTTTATTTCTCATTATTAATCCCCTGATTAATTAAATCACCTTACAATTATAAAATCACCTAATAAATTCACAATTAATTATCTCAACCTAGCCAATTTTATATCTCATAATTAATCCCCCAATAATTATCTCAATTAAAAATGTTAAAACAGAAAATTATTTCACAATTAATTATCTCAACATAGACTAATTAATTACTCATAATTAATCCCTCAATTTATTATCATCTCAAATAAAATAATTAATTCATAATTAACTATCTCAACTTAACTAATTTTATATCTTATAAATAATTCCCCAATTAATAATCTCAATTTCAATTCTCAAAGAACATAATTAATTATCTCAACTTAGCCAATTTAATATCTCATAATTAGCCTCCGATTAATTATCTAAACTTACAATTCTCAAAGCACATAATTAATTCATAATTAATAATATCAACATAGCCAATTTCATATCTCAAAAATAATCGCCTAATTATCTATCTCAATTAAAAATCTCAAAACACAAAATTAATTCACAATTAATTATCTCAAATTAGGAAAATTAATTACCCATAATTAGTCCCCAAATTAATTATCATCTCATGGAATATGATTAATTCATAATTAATTATCTCAACTTAACCAAATTAATTACTCATAATTAATCTCCCGATTAATTATATATTTTACAACCTCAATGCATATAATTAATTCATAATTAATTATATCATTCCCCCAATAAACAGTTTAATCCCACATTCCAGTCAACTTTATCGAAAGCTGTAAATTAACAAAACTGTATTTTATTAATTAGAAAAAGGTTAGAACCCTTGATCAATGAATTTAGATGAGCCAAAATTTCTTAAATAAAACCATGATCTGATCGCATACACTCACCTCAACAAAAGCGCACGTGCACTCAGAATTTATCATCTCACCTAACAACCATTAACTATCACCCATAATTTGAGTGACGGGGACCAACGCACACCCAAAACAATAACTGTAACACTAAAAAACCATAAAAAACTAATTTAAAGGTGTGTGAAACCAAATATCAGGTATATGGCCTTACCCGGGTTTGATGGCAATGAACCAAATCGAGCCGAATTGCCAAGCCTTCAACGGAGGTTGTTGAAATATGGACCAACGGGTCCCAAGACATCTTCCTCACAACCTATAACTTGAAGATAGAGAGAAAATGAATCAAAATCAGATCTAGGGTTTTGGCCAAAACTGCCGATGTGAATAATGAAACACACAAAGACAGACTCAGCTCATCGACATGAACAATATTTATAAAGAAACCATCACGATCCGGTGTGCGGAGAGGGTTCAGGTGAAGGAGGTGGTGCGCCTCACTATGGAAGAACAACGAGAGGGGGTCGTTCCTCCCTCTAGTTCTTTCTCTCTCCCAAACTAAAACAAAAAATAAACCCTAATTAAATATAGGGATTAATATAATAATAATAATAATCACAATTCTGTTATTATTATTATCATAAATTAATTTAAAACACCTCTTTTATAAACCCTGAAACCATATTAATCATCATTTAATTAAATTAGTTCCAACAGAATTTAATTAAATAATTTCTCTAATTCATGTTATTTAATTAAATTCTCTGACCACAATTTAATTAAATTAAAAACTCAAACTCAACAACATTATTTAATTAAATTCTCTCAACATAAATTTAAATAAATAATAACCCTCATTTTTCAATGACTAATTAAATTCATCTTTACCTTGAATTTAATTAACTGAAACTGAACACCTCATTTACACACAATTTAATATTACAATTTAATATTACCCTTCTTTCTTAACCCCCAACTCCTCATTTACATGTCACCTAATTAAATTCCTCTCATCTCAATTTAATTAAATAAAGACTCCAACTCATCGTCATTTAAAATAAATTTAATTCTTTTCATCTCATTTTAATTAAATAATTTTTTCATCTCAATGTTATTTAATTAAATCATCTCAGCATTAATTTAATTAAATGAAACCTCCAAAAGCAGATTTAATTAAATTTCTTTTATGCATGAATTTAAATAGATTAATTTAACTAGAAACTAAAAACTGGGTAAGCTGCACAGTTTAACTCACACAGTCTGACTTACCTTGTGCAGACCATGTGCCCACTACCAGATACCTAGAGTACCCCACATAGATGACCCACACAGTTTGATTAAGCATGTGCAGCTAATGTGAATGCCTCTACCTTTCCTTTTTAAAACTTTTTTTCTGGGTATGGTGCTCCTGAAACCCATCGAGCCACCCAGAAAACTCCTATATCCTTTACTCAATCCCGATATCAATGCTTAAAATAAACCCAACTCCAAAAACATCATCCCAAATCATGGGTTTAAAACCATCCCAATCATTAAAAAAAGTTCAAAAAAATTGTATTTTAACCCGATTCAAAAACATGGGACTTTACAATCTACCCACCTTAAAAAATTCTCATCCCTGAGAAGCCATCATGAGATACTATAACACTATCAAACCCACCAAGGTCAAGAAGTCTTGTTGAACGATATTGTTGCATTCCCAAACACTCAACACACCATTAACCATTTTAGAACCCCAAGCCACAACTCTTTCCTTAAAAGACATCTCTGACCCATGAAACCCATACCTGTCGTTAAACTGGGGACATGCCTTTAAAACTATTTCAACACCAATCACATGTATAAAAAATTCCCTACCCAAATATCGGTGACCTTCCCAAGATAATCCATTGTTTGGCTATTTCGATGAAAAAACATGCACCAGCACGAATAAAGTCATAACCCAAAGAGCCATGAATCTCGCGTACAACCTAGATAACAACCACTTACAAAGCCCAACTACTTTTAAAACATTATAACGGATTAAGATAGAATCTATCATAGCGCCTCCAGGATTAGCTAAAGATAAAGGGCATGGTCATCTCATTTAAAATAGAACACTAAGAGTAAGACCAAGTCACTAAGAAGATTAGTCGAACTATCAATGGTCAACCCTTTAGTAAAATCTCGTCTTATCCTACCGATGCATCATCAACCAAAACTTTATATTTATTTCACCTAAGGAATGTGTGTTTATGCAAATATTACCACTGAAATTATTCCAAAAAACTGATGAGGTTTCAAAAAATTTGTGCACTCCACCAACCTTATAAAGACATGCTTCTAAGAAAGCACCAAAACGTTTTTCACAACCTATGTGACACTACCCACCTTAGGAGTCTCCATGGAGTGGAATAAAAATACTATATACTCTTAATAATACTATTTATTAAACACCTTAAATGAATGTGTGATGTTACATGAACCTAGATAACTTTGTCAAGATCTCACATGAAAGCCATAAGTTAAACCTATCAGTATGTCAAAACAATTGAGTCAAAAAAAAGTCCTCCCGAGCAATGGGATGAACATACCTTAACATTTCAAATTCTCCACTCCAAAGTTAACTAGAAAATATCATTAATGGCTGACCATGAATGAGTCATTTCTAACCTACTGAACCAAGCATTCAACAATGCTTATTCCTACATCAAGAGTCAAGATACAATGACCATCCATCTGAACAGGGGTGTCTTTCTTTGAAACCCAAAATTCCTACTAGGGATAATGACACCAAAATGGTACCACCATCAAAACTATCACAGCTAAAACAAGACATCTCATATCTAAGGGTGCAACCTACTATAGGCTAGTCCTTTACAAAGCATACACATCTACCCTATCTCTTGGTCGTGCAAAACAAAAAACAATAGTCTCAAAATCCCTATTTAATTTCCCCCATTTCATTAATTCATTTAAAACTTTTAAACATTTGAATGAATTTTTGTAATAAACCCACAATAATGTTTTCCAAAAAGGTACTTGGTTTTCAATCAATGCCCCATAAGAAAAATAGGCAAGCTATAACAAACTTCCTATTTAAACATTAATAATTCAGTTTCATTTCATCGTAGAAAAAAAATTATCATCTAAATTACTTTTAATAGGAAGACGACCTCTAAGGGTCCCATTTATTCGATCCAGGTTATTCAAAAAGAAACCCAAAATAGTTTATTTCAATCAAAACTCAATAGTTTTACATTTATAACCATTTATAGACACACTATGGTTATAAAAGGCTCAAACACATGGGTGGCCATCTACCAATCGATAAGGTGCCCATACACATTACCTTTGGTATTTGGCTCCCCTTTATTACAATCAATGTTCATTTAAAATTTTAAATTTTTCATCACTTTTCCAATCATTTGAATACATGGGTTGTCTTATTTCTAGTTATAAGGTTCCCATACACCTTACAACTGTAACTGGGTCTCTTCGTAAATGCAACCAATAAAATTTTCACTAATTCAGCAATTTACACATCAAAATAACTCTAGAATTTTATCAAAAGCAGTAACATAAAATTATATCATAACACAGAAGCATGGAATAACAAGAAATCATGTTAATCACAGAGGAAACATTGTATATAAACACAAAATCATGTTAAATATATCACTGAAACATGATATCTAAATAGGAATGCTAAAGGAGATCAAAACATGTCATTACACCCAAGACACACAACCAAAATTAGAAGGCATCCTACCAATGAAACTGAATGGCATGTCATATGTATGGAATGTGAATCTCTAAGTTCTTGAGATGATTGATGTAATGCAACTTCCTTAACGTATCAAGATAAGGAAAATTTCCTAAATTCTTAAAATCAATAAGTAGCAGAAACTACACCAGCCAACGAAGGTGAAATCATATCAATTGCAATAGCAACCAGTTTCAACATCAATTCCAAACCTTGACCACTTGGTCATTTACCGTACATGGGGTGATCAGTCCCAAGCACAACTATTATCCAATCACTGACACTTTCCAAGTCTCATGTATACCATTCCAAAATAGAAAGTCAAAGGAAAAAAATAAAGAAAACCAGAACCTTTGATACCACTTTGTAATGTCTTGACCTATCTTACTATCAAACTGGTAGCCGAACCGGTCACCACATGACTTCAAGTGCACCTCCCCATAATCCAGAGGCTGTCAAAAACAATTGAGGGTGTAAGGATAGTCAGTAGAGAGACTATACCCTCATATAAAAGTTTTCATAGAAGTATAGAAATATATAAATAGATTAAAACATCCGAATTAGTATAAATAAATACCTAATACATCAAAAGTCAATTTTAATATCAAATGAGCAAAAAAATGTAAATTCTAGTTTATACAATGTATGCATGTCATGGTGGTACATATCTGAATGTTGTAAACAAATTTTCATTCTTTACATCCCAGAACAAAAAAATGAAAAGGCACAAATCCCCAAGGGAAATCTCCATTGGCATCCTAATCTCCTTCTCGGTCCTTTGCTCCTAAATCCCAGGTACAAGCAAACTACAACAAGTAATGTCCACGGTCCTATAAACAAGTAGAGTCAAATAGGGTACCCTAGTGAAAAGGAAGCCCAAGTAGGGTGTGAGATATAAATCTCTGTAGGTCGGGACCACTAGTGTCTAGTTCAATCTATACAATGCAACCAAATTAAATAGTTGTAAGTATATTAAAGCAATAATTGAATTGAATAAATAACAAAAAACCTGTCTAGGTTCCTATGGGACACATGACCATGATACCTACTTTAGCCCACAGCTGGTATGTCTGATCATGTCAATTATATATATATATATATATATATATATATATATATTGTAATGGTGTGTGTGTGTTTGTGTGTGTGTGTGTCTAAACAAATAGATATGATTAGTATCCTCCTACATGAACCAAGCGTGTACCAATTCCAAATGGACATATACCCTAGATAATATTTCTAGCTAGACCAATATGTAATGCACAGAAATTCATTACTAGGGGAAGCGCTCAAGGTTTTTCCCCTAGTCAAAACTCCAAGAGCTCTCACGGCCTCATGGAAATCAACATGGAAGCTCATAGTGTCTTCCTATGCTGGGATCTCACGATACTTTGGAAAATGATTTTGGATGGATCAGGATGTAAAACAAAGACATCCATCACCAAGAGTATCACACACGGTCTATCCCCTAGCTCAACTCCACGATATCTCACAGTCTCTAGAAGATCAGCATAGAAACTAACATATTCTTTCTCCCCAAGGTCTCTCATGGTCCCTTGGCTCCCATTCCTATACAATTCCTAACCTTTCACAGAATATAATTCATGAAGCATTTAACCTCCCATACATTTCAGTAGCCCATTTCAATTACATATAAGAATTCATATTCACATTTAAGCTTAAGGAAAACTATCTTATGTATTTTAATTAAAACATTAGCATGAGCTTCACATTCAACTCAAAAACATGATGAAAGGGCCTCTCATTAATCTCATTGGCCATACTCTAATCTATTAGTTAACTCAAAAATTAACTAGGTACACAAATCCCATTATTTAATTCATCAATTAATTAAAAAACAACACAATTCATATCTCATAATTAATTTTTGAGAATTATTTATCTCATTATAAATCCAACTATCCATATTCAATTCCACAAGTAAATATCTAGATAATAATATCAATGGCACCATATTAATTCATAATCAATTATCTCATCTTTTCCAAATTTTATATCTCATAATTAATCCCCCTGATTAATAATCTCAATTACAATTCTCAAAGAACAAAATTAATTCAAAATAATTATCTTAACATAGCCAATTTAATATCTCATAATTAATTCCCCTAATTAATTATCTCAATTATAATTCTCAAAGAACATAATTAATTCATAATGAGTTATCTCAACCGAGCTTCTTTTATATCTCATAATTAATCCCTCGATTAATTATCTCAATTAAAAATCTCAAATCAAAAAATTAATTCACAATTCATTACCACAACTTACCAAATTTAATTATCATAATTAATCCCCTGATTAATCATCTCAATTATAATTCTAAAATAATATAATTAATTCACAATTAATTATCTCAACTTAGCCAATTCAATATCTCATAATTAATCCCATGATTAATTATTCAAAAGAATGTTAGGTGAACCCACGTTTTTACCTACCAAAAGACTCCAATAATGCACTAAAAAAGATTATTAAAGGGATAAGGTCTAAATATGGACATAAAATGTGTTTTAAAAAATTTTATATGTCATTTTTAATGTTAATATTAGATCTTAACCATAAAGTATACTCATTTTACCTTAATCGTCGTAATTAATTTTAATAGATTTCACTAATATCATTTATAAAGAAACTTAAGTCGACCATATTAGACATTATAAAATATATTTATTATAAATATGATTTGTTTTTCAAAATTAAAATCACAGAATTTACTAAGTTTATTTTAATATTAATCTTGTAGATGTGGCAAGACTATGGGTTTTTAATCGGATTATTTTTTTAGAAAATTTTGATTCTAAATTAACTCTATAAAAAATAATCATTATTATATGAAACTAAATTAATATTTACTAATATATATTCTATACATTTCAATTAAAACATTCCCCATTATATGTTATTTTATTTAACTAAAAGGGGATACGTTATGCATTTTAAAACATTTTTCAGAAAAACGTTTTTTAACCAAAAATACAAAATTATATTAAAAAAATATAAATTAGATTAAAAATTAATTAAGTTTTTTAAATATAAACTATGTTACTTGAAAAAATATTAATTCTTTTAGGAATTTTAAATTAATTAAATTATTGAAAAGAAAATACCTTTTATAAAAAATCATAATTTTTCATTATCCAATAAAAAATCAATATTTTTTGAAAAGTATAAAAATTCAATACATAGTAAATTTTGATACTATTTTATAAAATTGTTTTAAAATATAAATTATATGATTTTCAAAAATTAATTTTAAAATAAGTTCCCAATAAGTAGAAGACAAAACAGATTTTGTGCAAAAATAACACTTTTGCACCTAAAATTGGATTTCTTTTTATCTATTTTCTAGAAAACACATAGGACAAATGGTAAAATGATATTGAATATATTAAAGATAAATTTCATTAAAATAATTTAATAAGTGGTATTTTTTACTTTATTTGTATAAAATACATTTGATCGCATTCAAATCATTTTTTCAGAAAATAGTTTCCTTTTATTTTAAAAAGGGTTTTATTTTTCATTCTAATTAATTGGTCACCAAATAATTCATTATATTACATATTTAAAAATATTTTAATAATTTAGTTAATATTTTTTATACCCTCCATCCATACAACTAGGATATAATTGTAATATATATCACGGGTTATTTAAGTTCGATGTTTCATGTTTAATACACCATCAAACATAAAAATCTCAACATTACGTGTTACACAAGATAAAATAAGTGATACATATAATGAAAATATAAACTTAGTTTTGCATGTTTTAACATCCCGACCTAGCTTACCATCAAACAGGTAGTCAGACCGGTCACCACATGACCTCAGGAAAGCCTCCTTATATGCTAGAGGCTACCGACTAGCAACGAGAGTGTAAGGATGGTCAGTGGGGAGACTATAACTTCATATCAGAGTTATCAAAGAAGTATAAAAATATATAAATAATGGAAGTAGTATATATAAATAACTAATGCGGTAAAATTAAATTGTAATATCAACTAAATAAAAAATGGAAATTCTAGTTTACACAATGTATGAATGTTATGGGGGTACATATTTGAAAGCACTAAACAAATCAGTATGTTTTACCACTCAGTAAAAAAATGAAAAGGCCCAAAGCCCCAAGGGAGATCTCCCTGAGAATCCTGAGCTCCCACTCGGTCCATTGCTTCTAACTCCCAAGTACAAGAAAATGGAAACAAGAAATTGCTATGGTCTTGTAAACAAGTAGAGTATACTGTGGTGTCCCAGTGCAATGGCGACCCAAATATGGTGTGAGATATAAATCTCAGTAGTCTGGGAGCTTTTGTGTTTATCTTGATCTATAAAATGCAATAAAATTATACAACATACATGTATATCTAAGCAATAACAGAATTGAATAAATAACTGACAAGCCATCCAGGTTCCTAAGGGACACCTAACAGCGATACCTACTTCAGCCCATGACTGGTATTCCTGATCATGTAAATTATGTGTATATATATATATTAACAATATATATATATATATACTTAGAATCCTCCTATATAAACCAAGTGTGTACTAATTCCAAATGGACATATAACCTAGAAACTATTTCTGGATTAACCAAGACATAATGCGCATACATTCATTACCAGGGGAAGTGCTCACGGTATTGCCCCTGGTCCAAACTCCAAGATCTCTCATGGTCTCATGGAAATAAACACGAAATATCACATGGTATTCCTACCCATTCTGTCACGGTCCTTTACAAAACAATGTTGGATGGATTGGGACATGACACACAGACATCCTTCACCAAGAGTAGCACACACGGTCTATCCCCTGGATCAACTCCATAAGCTCTCACAGTCTCTAGAGGATCATCACAAAAACTAACATATTTTTTCTCCCCAAGGTCTCTCATGGTACCTTGGCTCCCCTGCCTATACAAGGTGTAACCTTTCACAAAAAATAATGTATGAAGCATTTAACCGTTCATGGATTTCATTAGCGCATTTCAATTACATATAATCAAGAATATTTACATTTATATTTATGGAAAACCATCTTAAGTATTTGAATTAAAACATTAGCATGGGCTTGAAATTCAACTCAAAAACATGAGTTAAGGGGCCCTCATTCATCTCATTGTCCATACTCAAAACCATTAGTTAACTCAACAATTAACTAGGTACACAAATCCCATTATTTAATTCATCAATTAATTAATCGACAACATAATTCATATCTCACAATTAATTTTCCAGAATTAATTATCTCATTAAAAATCTCAACTCTAAATATTCAATTCCAAAATTAAATATCTAGATCATAATATCAAAGGATCATAATTAATCCCTAATTAATTATCTCAACTTAGCCAAATTTTATATCTCATAATTAATCCCTATATTAATTATCTCAAATACAATTCTAGAAACACTTAATAAATTCACAATTAATTATCCCAACTTAGCCAATTTAATATCTCATAATTAATTCCCCTGATTAATTATCTCAATTGTAATTCTCAAAGCACATATTTAATTAAAAATGAATTATCTCAACATATCCAATTTTATATCTCATAATTAATCACTCAATTAAGTATCTCATTTACAAATCTCCAAACACAAAATTAATTCACAATTAATAATATCAACTTATCCATTTTAATATCTCATAATTAATCCTCTAATTAATTATATCAATTACAATTCTCAAAAAACATAATTAATTCAAAATTAATTATCTCAACTTATCTAATTTAAAATCTAATAATTAATCCCCCTATTAATTATCTCAATTAAAATATTCAAAGCACCTAATTAATTCACAATTAATTATCTCAACTTAGCCAATTTAATATCACATAATTAATCCCCTGATTAATTATATCAATTAAAAATATAAATACATAAAAATAAATCACAATTAATTATTTCAACTTAACCAATTAAATATCTTATAATTAATTCCATAATTAATTATCTCAATTACAATTCTAAAAGCATATAATTAGTTCACAATTAATTATCTCATCTTTGCGAATTTTATTTCTCATTATTAATCCCCTGATTAATTATATCACCTTACAATTCTAAAATCACCTAATAAATTCACAATTAACTATCTCAACCTATCCAATTTTATATCTCATAATTAATCCCCCAATAATTATCTCAATTAAAAATGTTAAAACAGAAAATTATTTCACAATTAATTATCTCAACTTAGACTAATTAATTACTCATAATTAATCCCTCAATTAATTATCTTCTCAAATAAAATAATTAATTCATAATTAACTATCTCAACTTAACCAATTTTATATCTTATAATTAATTCCCCAATTAATAATCTCAATTTCAATTCTCAAAGAACATAATTAATTATCTCAACTTAGCCGATTTAATATATCATAATTAGCCTCCGATTAATTATATAAACTTACAATTCTCAAAGCACATAATTAATTAATAATTAATAATATCAACATAGCCAATTTAATATCTCATAAATAATCCCCTAATTAACTATCTCAGTTAAAAATATCAAAACACAAAATTAATTCACAATTAATTATCTCAAATTAGGAAAATTAATTACCCATAATTAGTCCCCAAATTAATTATCATCTCCTGGGATATGATTAATTCATAATTAATTATCTCAACTTAACCAAATTAATTACTCATAATTAATCTCCTGATTCATTATATATTTTACAACCTTAATGCATATAATTAATTCATAATTAATTATCTCATTCCCCTAATAAACAGTTTAATCCCACATTCCAGTCAACTTTATCGAAAGCTGTAAATTAACAAAACTGTATTTTATTAATTAGGAAAAGGTTAGAACCCTTGATCAATGAATTTAGATGAGCCAAAAATTCTTAAATAAAACCATGATCTGATCGCATACACTCACCTCAACAAAAGCGCACGTGCACTCAGAATTTATCGTCTCACCTAACAACCATTAACTATCACCCATAATTAGAGTGACGGGGACCAGCACACACCCAAAACACTAACTGTAACACTAAAAACCCATAAAAAACTAATTTAAAGGTGTGTGAAACCAAATATCGGGTATATGGCCTTACCCGGGTTTGATGGCAATGAACCAAATCGAGCCAAACTGCCAAGCCTTCAACAGAGGTTGTTTAAATATGGACCAATGGGTCCCAAGACATCTTCCTCACAACCTATAAATTGAAGATAGAGAGAAAATGAATCAAAATCAGATCTAGGTTTTTGTCCAAAACAGCCGATGTGAATAATGAAACACACAAAGACAGACTCAGCTCATCGACAAGAACAATATTTATGAAGAAACCATCACGATCCGGTGTGCAGAGAGGGGTCAGTTGAAGGAGGTGGTGCGCCTCACCATAGAAGAACAACGGGAGGGGGTCTTTCCTCCCTCTAGTTCTTTCTCTCTCCCAAACTAAAATAAAAAATAAACCCTAATTAAATATAGGGATTAATATAATAATAATAATAATCAAAATTCGGTTATTATTATTATCAGAAATTAATTTAAAACACCTCTTTTATAAACCCTGAAACCATATTAATCATCATTTAATTAAATTAGTTCCAACATAATTTAATTAAATAATTTCTCTAATGCATTTTATTTAATTAAATTCTCTGACCACAATTTAATTAAATTAAAAACTCAAACTCATCAACATTATTTAATTAAATTCTCTCAACATAAATTTAAATAAATAATAACCCTCATTTTGCAATGACTAATTAAATTCATCTTTACATTTAATTTAATTAACTGAAACTGAACTCCTCATTTACACACAATTTAATATTACAATTTAATATTACCCTTCTTTCTTAACCCCCAACTCCTCATTTACATGTCACTAAATTAAATTCCACTTATCTCAATTTAAATAAATAAAGACTCCAACTCATCGTCATTTAAAATAAATTTAATTATTTTCATCTCATTTTAATTAAATAATTTTTACATCTCAATGTTATTTAATTAAATCATCTCAAAATTAATTTAATTAAATGAAACCCCTGAAATCTCATTTGATTAAATTTCTTTTATGAATGAATTTAAATATATTAATTTAACTAGAAACTAAAAACTGGGTAAGATGCACAGTTTAACTCACACAGTCTGACTTACCTTGTGCAGACTATGTGCCCACTACCAGATACCTAGAGTACCCCACATAGATGACCCACACAGTTTGATTAAACATGTGTAGCTAATGTGAATGCCTCTACCTTACCTTTTTAAAACTATTTTTCTGGTTATGGTTCTCCTGAAACCCATCGAACCACCCAGAAAACTCCTATATCCTTTACTCAATCCCGATATCAATGCTTAAAATGAACCAAACTCCAAAAACTTCATCCTAAATCATGGTTTTAAAACCATCACAATCATTAAAAAAAGTTCAAAAAAATTGTATTTTAACCCGATTCAAAATCATGGGACTTTACAATCTACCCACCTTAAAAACCTCTCATCCCTAAGAAGCCATCATGAGATACTATAACACTATCTAACCCAACAAGGTCAAGAAGTCTTGTTGAACGATATTATTTCATTCCCAAACACTCAACACACCATTTACCATTTTAGAACCCCAAGATACAACTCTTTACTTGAAAGAAATCTCTGACCCATGAAACCCATACTTGTCGTTAAACTGGGGACATGCCTTTAAAACTATTTCAACACCAATCACATGTATAAAAAATTCCCTACCCAAATATCGGTGACCTTCCCAAGCTAATCCATTGTCTGGCTATTTTGAAGAAAAAACATGCACCAGCATGAATAAAGGCATAACCCAAAGATCCATGAATCTCACGTACAACCTAGATAACAACCACTTACAAAGCCCAACTACTTTTAAAACATTAGAACGGCTTAAGACAGAAGCTATCATAGTGCCTCCACGATGATATCAAGATAAAGGGCATGGTCATCTCATTTAAAATAGCACACTAAGAGTAAGAACAAGTCACCAAGAAGATTAGTCGAATTATCATTGGTCAACCCTTTAGTAAAATATCAGCTTATCCTACCGATGCATCATCAACCAAAACTTTATATTTATTTCACCTAAGGAATGTGTGTTTATGCAAATCTTACCACTGAAATTATTCCAAAAAACTGATGAGGTTTCAAAAAAAAATTTCACTCCACCGACCTTATAAATTCATGCTTCTAAGAAAGCACCAAAACGTTTTTCACAACCGATGTGACACTACCCACCTTAGGAGTCTCCATGGAGTGGAATAAAAATACTATATTCTCTTAAGAATGATATTTATTAAACACCTTAAATGCATGTGTGATGTTCCATGAACCTAGATAACCATGTCAAGATCTCACATGAAAGCCATAAGTTAAACCTATCAGCATATCAAAACAATTGAGTCAAAAAAAGTCCTCCCGAGCAATGGGATGAACATACCTTAACATTCCAAATTATCCACTCCAAAGTTAACTAGACAACATCATTAATGTCTGACCATGAATGAGGCATTTCTAACCTACTGAACCAAGCATTCAACAATGCTTATTCCCACATCAAGAGTCAAGATACAATGACCATCCATCTGAACAGGGGTGTCTTTCTTTGAAACCCAAAATTCCTACTATGGATAATGACACCAAAATGGTACCACCATCAAAACTATCACAGCTAAAACAAGACATCTCATCTCTAAGGGTGAAACCTACTATAGGCTAGTCCTTTATGAAGCATAGGCATCTACCCTATCTCTTGGTCGTGAAAAACAAAAAACTCTAGGCTCAAAATCCCTATTTAATTTCACCAATTTCATTATTTCATTTAAAACTTTTAAACATTTGGATGAATTTTTGTAATAAACCCACAATAATATTTTTCAACAAGGTACTTGGTTTTCAATCAATGCCCCATAAGAAAAATAGGAAAGCTATAACAAACTTCCTATTTAAACATTTATCATTCAGTTT
Source organism: Viscum album (assembly GCA_963277665.1). NCBI lineage: Eukaryota > Viridiplantae > Streptophyta > Magnoliopsida > Santalales > Viscaceae > Viscum > Viscum album. The sequence continues at coordinate 652,811,261 of OY728148.1, read as the reverse complement.
CATTTCATCGTAAAAAAAATTATCATCTAAATTACTTTTAATCGGAAGACGACCTCTAAGGGTCCCATTTATTCAATCCAGGTTATTCAAAAAGAAACCCACAATAGTTTATTTCAATCAAAACTCAATAGTTTTACATTTATAACCATTTATAGACACACTATGGTTATACAAGGCTCAAACACATGGGTGGCCATCTACCAATCGATAAGGCACCCATACACATTACCTTTGGTATTTGGCTCCCCTTTATTACAATCAATGTTCATTTAAAATTTAAAATTTTTCATCACTTTTCCAATAATTTGAATACATGGGTTATCCTTTTTCTAGTTATAAGTTTCCCATACACCTTACAACTGTAACTGGGTCTCTTCGTAAATGCAACTAATAAAATTTTCACTAATTCAGCAATTTACACATCAAAATAACTCTAGAATTTTATCACAAGCAGTAACATAAAATTATGGCATAACACAGAAGCATGGAATAACAATAAATCATGTTAATCACAGAGGAAACATTGTATATAAACACAAAATAATGTTAAATATATCACTGAAACATGCTATCTAAATAGGCATGCTAAAGGAGATCAAAACATGTCATTACACCCAAGACACACAACCAAAATTAGAAGGCATCCTACCAATGAAACTACATGGCATGTCATATGTATGGAATGTTAATCTCTAATTTCTTGAGATGATTGATGTAATGAAACTTCCTTGACGTATCAAGATAAGGAAAATTTCCTAAATTCTTAAAATCAATAAGTAGCCGAAACTACACCAGTCAACGAAGGTGAAATCATATCAATTGCCATAGCAACCAGTTTCAACATCAATTCCCAACCTCGACCACTTGGTCATTTACTGCACATGGGGTGATCAGTCCCAAGCACAACTATTATCCAAGCACTGACACTTTCCAAGTCTCGTGTATACCATCCCAAAATAGAAAGTCAAAGGAAAAAAATATAGAAAACCAGAACCTTTGATACCACTTTGTAATGTCTTGACCTATCTTACCATCTAACTGGTAGCCGAACCGGTCACCACATGACTTCAAGTGCACCTCCCCATAATCCATAGGCTGTCGAAAAGAATTTAGGGTGTAAGTATATTCAGTAGAGAGACTATACCCTCATATAAAAGTTTTCATAGAAGTATAGAAATATATAAATAGATGAAAACATTCGAATTAGTATAAATAAATACCTAATACATCAAAAGACAATTTTAATATCAAATGAGAAAAAAAATGTAAATTCTAGTTTGTACAATGTATACATGTCATGGTGGTACATATCTAAATGTTGTAAACAAATTTGCATTCTTTACATCCCAGTACAGAAAAAATGAAAAGGAACAAATCCCCAAGGGAAATATCCATGGGCATCCTAATCTCCTTCTCGGTCCTTTGCTCCTAAATCCCAGGTACAAGAAAACTACAACAAGTAATGTCCACGGTCCTATAAACAAGTAGATTCAACTAGGGTACCCTAGTGAAAAGAAAGCCCAAGTAGGGTGTGAGATATAAATATCTATAGGTCGGGACCACTAGTGTCTAGTTCAATCTATACAATGCAACCAAATTAAATAGTTGTAAGTATATCGAAGCAATAATTGAATTGAATAAATAACAAACAACATGTCTAGGTTCCTATGGGACACATGACCACGATACCTACTTCATCCCACAGCTGGTATGTCTGATCATGTCAATTATATATATATATATATTGTAATGGTGTGTGTGTGTTTGTGTGTGTGTGTGTAAACAAATAGATATGATTAGTATCCTCCTATATAAACCAAGCCTGTACCAATTCCAAATGGACATATACCCTAGATAATATTTCTAGCTAGACCAATATGTAATGCACAGAAATTCATTACTAGGGGAAGCGCTCAGGGTTTTCCCCTAGTCAAAACTCAAAGAGCTCTCACAGCCTCATGGAAATCAACATGGAAGCTCATAGTGTCTTCCTACCCTGGGATCTCACAATATTTTGGAAAATGATTTTGGATGGATCAAGATGTAAAACAAAGACATCCATCACCAAGATTATCACACACAGTCTATCCCCTAGCTCAACTCCACGATATCTCACAGTCTCTAGAGGATCAGCATAGAAACTAACATATTCTTTCTCCCAAAGGTCTCTCATGGTCCCTTGGATCCCATTCCTATACAATTCCTAACCTTTCACAGCATATAATTCATGAAGCATTTAACCTCCCATACATTTCATTAGCCCATTTCAATTACATATAAGAATGCATATTCACATTTAAGATTAAGGAAAACTATCTTATGTATTTTAATTAAAACATTAGCATGGGCTTCACATTCAACTCAAAAACATGATGAAAGGGCCTCTCATTCATCTCATTGTCCATACTATAATCTATTATTTAACTCAAAAATTAACTAGGTACACAAATACCATTAATTAATTCATCAATTAATTAGAAAACAACACAATTCATATCTCATAATTAATTTTTGAGAATTATTTATCTCATTATAAATCCAACTATCCATATTCAATTCCCCAAGTAAATATCTAGATAATAATATCAATGGAACCTTATTAATTCATAATCAATTATCTCATATTTTCCAAATTTTATATCTCATAATTAATCCCCCCGATTAATTACCTCAATTACAATTCTCAAAAAACAAAATTAATTCAAATTAATTATCTTAACTTAGCCAATTTAATATCTCATAATTAATTCCCCTAATTAATTATCTCAATTATAATTCTCAAAGAACATAATTAATTCATAATGAGTTATCTCAACCGAGCTTCTTTTGTATCTCATAATTAATCCCTCGATTAATTATCTCAATTAAAAATCTCAAATCAAAAAATTAATTCACAATTCATTACCACAACTTACCAAATTTAATTATCATAATTAATCCCCTGATTAATTATCTCAATTATAATTCTCAAAGAATATAATTAATTCATAATTAATTATCTCAACTTAGCCAATTCAATATCTCATAATTAATCCCATGATTAATTATCTAAATTAAAATCCACAAAGAACATAATTAATTCACAATTAATTTTCTTAACTTATCCAATTTTATACCTCATAATTAATCCCATGATTAATTATATTAATTAGAAATATAAAAACATAAAACTAATTCATAATTAATTATCTTAAATTATAAAACTTAATATATCATAATTAATTCCCTGATTAATTATCTCAGTTACAATTCTAAAAGCATATAATTAATTCACAGTTAATTATCTCAACTTGGCCAATTTAAAATCTTATAATTAATCCCCAGATTAATTATCTCAACATAGAATTCTAAAAATACATAATTAATTCACAACTAATTATCTCAACATAGCCAATTTTATATCTCATAATTAATCCACTGATTAATTATCTCAATTACAAGTCACAAAACACAAAATTAATTCACATTTAATTATCAAAACATAGCCAAATTAATTACTCATAATTAATACCTCGATTAATTGCCAAATCAGAACACATAATTAATTTATAATTAATTATCCCAACTTTACCAATTTAATATCTCATAATTAATTCCCCAATTAATTATATCTATCACAATTATCAAAGCATATAATTAATTCACAACTAATTATCTCAACTCATCACAATTTATTATCTCATAATTAATCCCCCGATTAATTATCTCAACTTATAGTTCTCAAAGAACATAATTAAAACCCAATTAATTATCTCAACTTAGCTAATTATATATCTCATAATTAATCCCATGATTAATTATCTCAATTAAAAATATCAAAACCCAAAATTAATTCACAATTAATTATCTCAACTTTTCCAAATTAATTACTCATAATTAATTCCCTGATTAATTATCATATCAATGCACATAATTAATTTATAATTAATTATCTCAATGTAGCCAAATTAATTACAAATAATTAATCTTTTAATTAATTATCTATTTGACAACCTCAACGCATATAATTAATTCATAATTAATTATCTCAGTCCCCCAATAAACAATTTAATACAAAATTATATTCAAATTTATCCAAAGTATTAAATCAAAAAAACTACATTTTATTAATTAGGCGAAGTTTAGAACCCTGCCTCATTGAATTTGGTTGATCCAAAACTACCTAACTCAAACCGAGACCCACTCGCATACACGCACCTCAACAAAAGTGCACCCACACTTAGAATTTAACGCTGCACCTAACAACCATTACCCAACACCCAAAATTAGTGTGGTGGGGACTAACACACACCCAAAACATTTAACGAAATACTAGAAAACAATAAAAACTAATTTAAAGGGGTGAAAAACAAAATATCGGGTATGTATCCTTACATGGGTTTGACGACGGTGAACCAAATTGAGCCAAACCAGCATGCCATCGGTGGAAGTTGTAAAAATATGGACCAATGGTTTATGAGACATATTCTGCACCACCTAGAATTGAAAGAAAGAGAGAAAATTAATGAAACCTAGATCTTAGTTTTTGGTCTGTGAAGATAGGGTGAAAGAGAGCCAAAAAAACCTATGAGAATAATGAAACACAGGCAGACAGACTCACCTCACCTAGATGAACATGATTTGTGGAGAAACCCTCATGATCTGGTGTGAAAAGTGTGGTCGGGTGAAGGTGGTGGTAGACCTCACCATGGGAGAACGAGGGGAGGGGGTTGCGATTCACCCTTTTCTGTGTGCCTCCCTCTTGTGCTCTCTATCGCTCAAAATAAAATAAAAATAAACCCTAATTAAATATAGGGATTAAAATAATAATAATAATAATTATTATTATTATTATTATTAAAATTTTATTATTATTATAAGTTAATTTAAAACACCTCTTGGATAAACCCTGAAACCTTGTTAATCATCATTTAATTAAATTCGTTGCAACTAAATTTAATTAAATAATTTCTCTAATTTATGTTATTTAATTAAATTCTATGAAAATAATTAATTAAATTAAATACTGCAACTCATCAATATTATTTAATTAAATTATCTCAACCTCAATTTAATTAAATTCTCTCAACCTCAATTTAATTAAATAATAACCCCCATTTCGCAACAACTAATAAAATTCTTATTTACCTTGAATTTAATTAAAGTAAACTCCAACTCCATATTTACACATCATTTAATATTACCATTTAATATCACCCTTCTTTGATAACACTAACTCCTCATTTACATGTCATTTAATTAAATTCATCTCATCTCAGTTTAATTAAATTAATATTCTAACTCATCATCAATTAAAATAAATTTAATACATTTAATATTAATTTAATTGAATAAATTCTCTATGTAAACATAATTTAATTAAATTCTATAAACTTAAATTTAATTATATGAAACCTCAAATAGTTTTTATAATTAAATTCCTTTCAACAGTGAATTTAATTAAATTAATTTAACATGAAACTAAAAACTGGGTAAGGAGTTTTGTTTAACTCACACAGTCTGACAGACCGTGCACAAATAGTGTGCCTACTACTAGATAACTGTAGTATCACACATGGATGACACACATGGTTTAATTAACCATGTGAAACACGTTCAAACATCTCTATCTTTCCTTTTTAAAACTAGGTTTCCAAGTCTGGTGCTCCCAAAACCCATCGAGCCACCCAAGAAACTCCTAGATCCTTTACTCAAGCTCGATATCAACACTTAAAATTAACTCAACTCACAAAAAATCATCCTGAAGTATGGTTTTAAAACTGACCTAAGCATTAAAGGAAAATTTTCAAAAAATCATATTTTAACCCAGTTCAAAAAACATAGGACTTGAAAAATGTCATTTATGTTATCTAATATAATTTTATTCTTTTAAAATATTAGGTTGTTACATCACCCCCCCCCCTTTTAAAAATTTCTTCCTTATAAGTTTAAATTTATCTCGGTAATCAAGGGATGAACATTTGAATATGATTTGGTTGTAAAACCACATCGTAAAAAGGGTTAATAAAAATTCTCTTAATAAAAGAGAAAAATATGTATAAAGATAAAATGGAATAACACATAACTGAGTTTTAAAATAGAAGAATATTGTGGGAATGGATAATAATTATAGTTAGTGATTAAGTCCATCGATCACAAGAAAGTGAATTATCAATGGAGTGTTAAGGGATTCAAAAACATAGATATGTGATGATCAAGAAGAGCATTGGTTCCTCATAATTGAAGGTACTTGGATAATAGTTTTCTTATATGTCCTTTCCATATAGTTGAGGAATTATCTTAGAATATAAACTAAGAGAATAATGGATATATACTTACTTGATGAGTATAATTTAATCCTCTTGTCAATTTCCACCACGATATCATATTTTTCTCCAAATAATGTGTATTCAAGATAAATTTATAATTCCAAAATCAATAAAATCATAATTTGAAGACCACATAATAATAAAACGTATAACAATATACTCCTCCTATCTTTAAACATCAACCAAAACCAAAATGGTTAGCACGCGGTAAGATAATTCCTAAAATTTATAAACTTTCATCGGATACAATAGTCTTTAAAATAATATAGTAATACCCAAGGATCAAATTAAATAATCCCATAAACCTATATCCTAAATAACATAAATAAACTAACAATTAAAGAGTTCTTTTAACCTCAAAGGATATTTCATACCTTTCATATTTCAGGGGAAAATGTGGTGATCTTATTTTTAAGTAACATTAATCATTTAGTCACCAAATATCATTTCAATATCCTAGTTATCTATAAGATAATACTTCTATTCCCATAATTCCCTCAATATCAAAGATCATATAAACCCTACAGGTTATCAATTTCTTAAAACATATGCCAACAAAATTTAACGTAATACTTCACATTACACTAAAGAGTTACATATACTTCATCCCAATAAGTCATCTCATAAGGTGTCATTATGTACCTTAAGATCTCATCTCTTAAAACATCAAAAGGGTTTCTATGAAATTGAACATATGATCAAACATAATCTTATATACTAAATATGGTATCCATATCTCTTAAGATAACCTCACATGATATCATCCCAATCTCCTATTTTATCTAACCAAGCCTTTGATAAAAAATATAACAACCAAAATTCACACTCCCAGATTCTATTCTAAAACCATAAACATTAGATTTATGGATTTGACATCAATCAGGGTGAATGATTTTTTTTCCATACAAACCTTACCACATAAAAATGAAAAATTTGATAACTTACAACCAATCGTACCTTTTTTTGAGTATCTTAGAGAAATAGGGAAAAATCCTACATAAAAATTTCACATAATTTTAAATGAGATTATATCCCACGCAACCCATATTTTGTTTTTCACATTAATACATTTACACTATCCATATGAAATCCATTATGGAAATAATTTATTCAAAATAATTCTTTATAAAATGGGGGAAAACAAACATAAGAAATGTGATATCAAATGATCAGTAAGGGTAAACATAAGAATTAACAATTGAATGTCATCATTGAGAATAAGAGTCCATAAGGGTATGATTACATAATTCGAGTGCATGAGAGAATCATAAAAGAACTCACAAAGATCAGTACCTAGATCATAAAATATGAAAACCTGGAAAAGGAAAGAGTTATCAGAATCAATAATCATGAGCTATTTTATATCAATCATGATTATGAGAAATATTATAAATCCATAACAATTATATATAAATCATATTTGTATCTTGTAAAATCATCTCAGAAATCCCTGAAAAACCCTTAAAAACCCTTAATAATTGAAATAAAAATATAGAAAACTTCCAATATAATTATATAGAGAATGTATTCATTACCTAGTGAATTGGAGTGTTATTTTGGTGTAACCATCATATAAGCTATAACGGGCTCAACCGGTGTTATCCGGGTGCATCAATCATTTATCCAAGAACTGAATAATGAATAAAGCACATAGAGAATTCATTTCATCACAACCCATTGAAACAAAAATTATTATTTTTATATCATTATTAACCCATTGAAAATAATTAGGTTTCATTATAATTATTAACCCATGGAAAAAATGGGTTCCATGATAATCTCTTTGAGACGTTATTAACCTGTGGAAAAGAAATGGTTTCCAGAAAAATCTATTATAAATAATCATACTCCATATAGATAAATAATAAGTCTGATATAAATAAAAATTAACCCTAGTATAGGATATGTAAAAACAAGTTTTTTTGACTTTTTTTAATGGAAATACCATTAATATATCATTAAATACATTTGAAGGAAGATACCCTTTTACTTTTGAAAATCACTTTTTAAAATGTAAAACATTTTGAAAATAATTTTATTTAAAAATAAACTTGAATGGTTATAAAGGATTATTTTAAAAATAACATAAAACATTTATTGAGGAAAATATCTTTTTGTATTTGAAATTCACTCTTTAAAACATTTTTGAAAACATTTTTAGAAAACATAGTTTTGGAAGAAAAACAGTTTTTGACCAAAAAGATGATTGTTCTTAAAAACCTTATTTTGAACACTTAAGTACCTAAAGAGATAAAGATGATTGTAAAACTGTATTATAATGACCTAAATATAGGGGAATAAAATTTATTATAATTATTTAGAGGTTGGTCATAATATTTCAATATTGGAGATTTAATCACAAAAATGATAAATGATCAGATTGTAACATGAAACTCTTACTACATTGTTAACATTGAATAACAAGACCTATGAAGAGTAAAATTAAATGAAACTTATATTATCATGAAAATATGGATATTTTTGATATAACATGTAAAAGTAGAATTATATACATCTCATAAAATAAGATATTTTTATAACATAACGAACGTCCCAAAAAAGGAAAATTGAGACAAAAACCCATTAGGGCTTTGGTAACTTTGAAAATGTAAACCCAATGAAAGATAGATACTCAAATATATATGTAACTACATATAAAAGTAATTAAAATAATCATACAATACACTCATGTTCTTTATATACACCACAAAAATAGTTGTTAATATGGTAGGTATCTCACATAAATAATAGTGAGATGAGAAAAACACTTACCTTGTGTCTGATTCAACATGGTTGTTATTTATATTTCTTAGTAATAATATTATGTTAATTATCAAATTTCATGACAACCTATTTCAAGTTTATTACTAATTTTTCCCGGATTTTAATTTTATATTCAACAAATTAATAAATTATGTTTTAGTTGGATGTTTTGACCATATTCATCTTATGTGTCAAATCTGACTTTGATAGGTCAACTAAATTAAATGAGTTTATTATTTAAATATATCCATAATAATAGGAATATTTATAAATAAATTATAATTTTTCAATCCATCAGGAAATATGGTTATGAAAAATGAACTAACATTATGATCATGGAGACGGTAGGTCGTACGTATGCATGAGTAACGTTTCTATTTTTCAATGATCATTATAGAAAGAAGGTAAATGACATTTATCTTTCCAAAATAATAATTATATCATAAATAAAATATTATTTAATTATATATACTTATATATATCATTATTATGATGTGATGATGAAAAAGAATAATCACATCCCTTCATGGAGGCGGTAGTCCACACATCAAAGAACGACGTTATCAGTATTTTAATGTTTGAAATGGTAAGAATAAGATGATATATTATATTTCTATAGATATAATTAATTCATTAATATCATAATTATTTAATTTATTTCATATATATTAATTATAGTAACCCTTATTACCTTCCATGTAACACGTTAGTGAAAAAACGTTTCACATCGCTTCACAACGCGGTGTTCTAACGTACACACAAGAGACATTATCATATACCCTATAATATGAAATTTAAAATGGGTGTATATTATATAATTAATATATAGTTATAATAATGTTATAAATATAAAAAAAAATTATTTATAAATAGTATTTCTATCATTATTACCAACCATGAGTGGTGGTAATGGAAAAACGAATGACATTGTTTCACATGGCGGTAGTCTGTCGTACACAGAAATGATGATTTCATAAACCATTATATGAAAGTGTGAATTTTTTTAATCATAACATTAACATAAAAATATAAAAGTATATTTATGATATATAGAGTTTTAACCAAATAATAATGTATATTGGTGAACATTACCTTCTCTTTGGGTAACTCTTTCTGGATTGATCCAAATACATTATTTTTTTGGGATTCTAGCACAAGTATTATAGGATGAGAGGATGGATTTTAAACAGTTATTTGGGTAGGTATTTTTTGAACCTATGGGTTTTTTTTGTGTGAAGAGAGGAGGAGAGTGGGTGGCCATTTATAAGTGGGGGAGAGGTCATTCTTGGTATTTTTCGAAATAAAGTTAGGTGAACCAACATTTTTACCCAAAAAGGCTCCAATAATGCACTAAACAATATATATATGAAGGTATAAGGTAAAAATATGTCCATAAAATGGGATTTGGGAAATTTTCTAAGTCATTTATCACTTTATGTTCAATTCTTGACCACTAAGTAAACTCCTTTGTAACGAAATCGCTGTAATTATTTTTAATTGATTTCACAAATATATTTGGTAAAAAATTAAATTGATCATACTAGAAATTATAAATTTTTTTCATTCCAAATTTTGAATCCATTTTTTCAATTTAAAATCACATAAGTGAAAAATTTTAATTTAATAATTATCCAACAGATGCGATGAGACAATAGTTTTTTAAGAGGAGTATTTTTTTAGAAAAAGATGATTATATATTAAATATATGATTATTAATAATAATTTTAGAAAGATAAATTAATATTTAATGATATATAATCTATAAATTTAATTCAAATCAGTCCCTATTGGGTATTATTTTAATTAATTAAGAAGGTGATACACTATTCATTTTAATAAAATTTAAAGAAAATGTCATTTTTACCACAAGAAAATATTATACTCAAAACCAATATAAATATTATTAAAAAGTAATTAATTGGATTAAATAAAATCTATGATACATGAGAAAAATTAAAAACATATTGGGACTTTTAAATTAGTTAAATTATATAAAATAAAAGATCTTTTATAAAAATATTTATTTTTCATTATTCACAGATAAATCAATGTTTTCCAAAAAAAATATCAGAATTTCAATGAAATTAAATTTTGGTTTTATTATTCCAAAAATTATGTTTATTTTTTTATAATAAAGATTATAAAATTTTTTAAAAATGGTATTAAAATAAGTGTTCCATAAGAATGTGATAAAAATTTTTGGAAAAAATACATTTTTTAAGCGTAACATTGGATTTATTTTTATCTATTGTATATAAAATACATAAGATGAATGTTAAAAACTATTTTAAATATATTAAATAAAATTTTAGTTAATATAATATAACAAGTGTGGTTTCATTTCTTTCATTGGTAAAAATCACACATATTCACATTCAAATTTTTTTTCATAAAAATATTTACTTTTATTTTAAAAAGGGGTTTATTTTCATTTCTAGTTAATAGTAACTAAAAAAATTATTATATATACATGTGTAAGACATGTTTTAAAAATTTATTTAATCATGTTCATACCCTTTATTCATTCATATGGGTTATAATGGTACTATATATCATATGTTGTTTAAGTTCGGTGTCACATGGTGAATACACTATCAAACATAAAAAATCGATGGGTTACGTGTAACATAAGATAAATTGAGTGATGCATGTAAGATAAGATAAAATCTGTTTTTTGTGTCACTTACACTATCAAATATAATTTGGTTCTTTTAAAATCTCTAGGTGGTTATAAGTAGAGTCATGATGTTTTGGAGATGTTACCCTTTTACAAGTGAGAAGAAGGGTAGTTTTGAGAGTAACCCTTTCATTTTCAATAATACAATGTAACTATTCAGGTGTCTAATATTAAAAAACATAAAAAAGAGAAGAGTAAAAAAGATTTGGGGTCTAAAATCCCCTAAACCACTCCTATTTAGATATATTTTAGTGTTTCAATTCTTTTTTAAATTTTTAAAATTTTTCAAAATTGACTTTTACCTTGGCAGTTAATTTCTAATATTAGAAATTAATTTTAATCAAAAATATTAAGATTAAAGTTTTTACCCAATATGATACTCCTATTTAAAATTTTAAAAATAATTTTATCAAATAAAATTTATAAATGTGGGAATAGTTAATTTTAAAATAAATAAACTTTATCGTGTAAACCCATTTTTTAAAGAAATAACATGTTTAAGATTTAAATTTAAATATAAGATAATTTTTTTGGATACTGATTTTAACGATAAAACTTAATTTATTATTAAAAATATATTTTATAGGCATCAAATGAAATCTAAATCCAAATATAAATTTATATTAAATGATCCAAGAAATAATCCAAATATTTTTTATTAATGTAAATATGTTAATTAGTTATAAAGAAGTTGGACTTGGGATTTATAATCTTAAATAATATCTCAAATTCATTATTTTATTTCATATATTCATATTTGATTATGTAAATTATTTTTCAATCTTTTGGATCATTTTTATATAATAAAAAAGTAATAAAATTTTCAATTATCATGAAAATATTATTTTTGGACTAAAAACAACCTTTTTCAAAAAAAGAAAAAAATCATACCAAGTAAATTTTGATATGAGGAATTCCAGAAAGAAGTTAATTTTTAATAATTTCAAATTATAATGTTTATAAATTCTTTTTTCTTGATTAAATTAATAAAATATAATGAGATATATTTTTATTAGATAATGAAATTTTCATTTATTAACTATTATTATTTTTATTTCATATCATTTACTAATTAAATTGGAGTTAACCCCTTATTAATAGAAAACATAGTTTGTCATCCATTATATGTCTCTTTAAATATAAATGTGCATTAGATAAAATATCTTTTTATAAAAATACTTTTATAACTAATAAATGATCTTATTAGTCATGTTAGGCAAACTAAGTGAATTTAATTCATATTAAATTTTAATTTTATTTTCTATAAATTTACAATTCATAAAGTGGTTAATTATATCCATTCTAGCTAATTAAATAGGTAGGTCTTTAATGGTCTTAACATATCACATTTTCATTTTAGTTTGGTTTTGTGTATGGACCAAACTATTGAAAAGATAAACGTATTTGAAGATAATAATATATTATAATTTTAGGGTGTTAAAAAATCATGCCTTTTTCTCATAATTTGGTTGTAAAATTTATGAAATTATTTATTCTGCTACTTTATGTGACATATTCATGTTCCATAAAACCAATGCATACCATGATCCTTATATTCATGGATGGATGAACACGTGGAAAATATATGCATCGTGATTCTTTTTTGTAATATGTGTGAACCATTTTGGGAAGATCTCTAATTGAATACCAAAACATAATGATTCATTTTGTACAAGATTTTTATGCATGCGTACAAAGTTCAATGCTTGTATGAGTATTTTAAAACTAACCCATATATTATTTAAATCCACATGATTGATCTCAATCCCCAATAGAATATCTTAGATTCCCTTTTTTCTCCATCTCAACTTATCCATGGTATCAAATCGTGTATGTTTTATTTATTATAATTTTTGGAAGATTTCTCAATAAATCTTGGAAATTGTTTTCAAGATTTATTATTATTAAAATGATCTTTTCTTTTTCATCACATGACTGTGAACATGAATGTTTACTACATTCCTCATACAACTTCGTCACATGAATCCTTTATTTTTTTTCATCAATTGGTTTATATGCATTAAATGAGAATCTTCATGTTTTTACCACTTCAATCCCACTTCTCATATACTAAATTCTCAACATTGTATTTTTATTGAGGAATCTAATTCATTCATTGAATAATCTCATCCTTTAGATTTTTTATAATTCCAATTCTTCAAAAATATCAAAAAAACATATTATTGTATTATCCAGAAGATTATTCTTCCCTCATAGTAGATTATATTATATTCTTATAAAATAACATTATGGTTAATGAAAATCAAATTTCATGGTAAATCGGGACTGAATTACCTAGGTCATTTATTTTTGTGGTTGATATATATGTTAATGTCAGATAAGTTCACTAGATATATAGAGCTTCTTATATTCATTTATTCAATTGAATAACACTCGTGAAAAATTGATGTTTTATAAAGTCAATCAAAATGATTATGGTCGATTAATCTCTTACATTCGATATCTCGAATAACTCATCCATTAAATTCAATCTTTATATAGTGGATCTGAAATAAGATGTGCATTTTATTGGATAGATTCTACATAAGAAAGCCTAGAGAGGAAGACAATACAAATGTGGTACCATCTACTTACTTATGTATGTTTTGAAAACCAATGAAAAATATCTCATACACATTTATCCTCCATCAAATTTTTCTTTATTCATCCTCTGCTTAATAATACTTAGCCCACCATCTGTCTCATGACCCTGGAACTTAGGTCCTTTATCAAATACAATCTGGCATACTTTCCCTCATGGATTGGTTTTAGTGAGTGTGGTCCCACTAACACCCATGCACACACTCCCTTGTGCATCTTATTCTATACACGCTCCCTTTAAGAGAAATGTATGTTCCAAGGACACCTAGTATAGCTTGGTTGAATTTCCACCTTCATAGTTAACCTTAGTTCCACATATTAAATTTATGTGGTTCCTTGGTTGGGTTATGGTTGGATAAATTTTTAAAATAAACACAAACTAAAAAATACATATAAAATATAAGTATGATGTACACAATTTCTACTTACTTAATCTCATTCTAAAATAAAATATTTTTTAATAAAATTCTCAATTAATAATAAAATTTTAATTCTTCACCAAGTGACCTCATAAATTGAAAAGTAAACAGTTTGCATTATCCTCTCAAAATTAGCACAAGGTTTAGATTATAGGAACATCACACCAATTTAAAAAATGAGATAAGTATTGAAAATAAATACAACATCATCCTATGGGGTTCAAAAATCTCCCTCTATTGATTTATTTCAAATAATATGTATCCCTCTTCCCCTTAATTGATAATAAAATAAATAAATTTAAAGAATATGATTAAAGATATATTTCTCAAAGTAAAGATCCATCATGTAATCAGATCTGTGTATTTGTTAGATTGATCAATGTAGAAAACATGAGTAACAAATTTAGTCATTTTTTATGTTCTTTGAAAAATAATCTCTCAGGGATAAATAGTAAATAGTAATTAAATAACCATTCTATAATCACAATACACACATTAAAATAATTACCAACAAGGAGAAAATGTTTTCTCCTCATAAGGGTTACATATCCAAAAAAAATTATTATAAAAATAATAGGGGAGGGACTCAGAAGAAATTTCATACCTTCATGATGGGGTGATGGATACCCTCCCATTTATAACCTCTCTTTTTCAAAGGAATAAGTTATGAGAGACTTAGTTAAAATATAAGTAACTTTTTATTTGGATGGAACAAATTAAAACTTCAATGTACAATCAACATCATTATAATATAAAAAATGATACTTTATAACAACTTATTTTGACTAAGAATGATGCATTGGTATTCTAGAGAGATTTATGGTAATTGGTTATCCCTACTAAAATCCAAAGTACATTCAGTTTATATATATATATTCTCATGTTTTATCTTGATCTACATCATTTAATTAGATTCTTGTGTATTAGAAACATATTTGACCTCAATGGGATAGATTCTCACTATTGATTGTTTTTTTTGAATGTTATGTCACACATTTATTAAAAAAAGAACAATCCTCATGAAGTGTATTTTCTATCATTAATATCACCATCACAATATCCAGCTTAAAAATTAAGATTTATTATACATTATACCATAGTTATGATTATTAAAAATTAATCCTAGTATTCTATTAGCTACCAAAAGATCTTATTCCTTTAGATTTGACTCAAATCTAGAACAAAGAGTAATAGAGAACACTATATCTCTCATGGAATGTTTTAGATAAAGAAAATTATAATCAGTTTTCTAAACTCCTTTAATTTCAATAATTTTCAATTATAATTATTTCTTAACTTTGTTCCAAATTTTATAAGAGTGGATATTCCTATTTCTTCTACCATTATAAACTTGTTCAATAACTATTCAACATATTTTTCATATGAAATAAAAACATGTCAACCAGCCCATGTTTTTTGTAACCCCAAGAAGAATATATTTTCTACAATAAGTGTCATATTAAACCTTTTTATCATTTGAATATAAAAATATTAAGATTAGTTTTCTTAATAATAATAAAATATGATTTTATCATTATATAGAATCATAATTTATGATGTTGTGTAGATCTTCTTTATATACAAATTTTTATCAATATTTCATTTATTTAACTCTATGCTTCTCAAGCACTCTCTGGTTTCAAGTACAAATCTCTAAGAGATTGTTTATACCCATGTAAATCCTTTTTTAGTTTATGCACCTTGATACCATCATTATAGAACTGAGAACTCTCAGGTTTCTCTATTTAAACTTTTTCATTTAGCTCAACAGTTTGAAATTTTCACATCAAATCCATCAAATGTTTTTTTAAATTAATTTGAGTAGTAATTCCATGAACCATCCTAAAGTTTCAATCCTAGAAATTGACGAAAATATCTCCTCAAAATCAATTGCCTCAACTTGAGTATATCTTTTATAAACAAGTGTACCTTTATTTATTGCAACACCTCCATCATTAGTTAATTTGTTCTTAAATACCCATTATATAACAATTAATTCTTTCTCCCTTGGTATTTAAAAAAATTCTAATGGTTCATTTTTTACAATTTTATTTAGATTTTAATTCATTTATTAGATCCACTCCATGTTACCAATAGATTATTAAATATCTTTTGGGATAAATTTTTGAGACCAGTCTAGTGTGACAAGTTATCATGGTTTTGTTTTGGGCATAAATACCTTTTTTTTGGTCACAGATTATAATTACTATATCTATATAATCTATTTTAATTGATCTTCCACATATAACTTTCTATCATCCTTCCCCTTAACTAGTTTATGCTTTTTCAATATTATTTTATAAAGGCTACAAAATATATTCTACTAATTATTTTAACTCAACATTCACAACAACATCCTCATTGTCATTCATAATAGTATTGTTTAAATCTTCTTTATTTTTAAATAATACATCATTATCATAAAAAAAATTTCTTTAAATTATCATTTTAATATCTTTGTGAACATTCATTTGGTGTATATCCAAGAAATATTCTTTAATCTGAATTTCCATAAAATTTACATCTTTTTCTCTTTTCTTGATTGTGTATGAAATCTCAAATACTCTAAGTGTTTTACACATGGTTTATTCCTGAACAATGGTTTATTGGGAGACATATATGATTTAGGCGCCAATAAACATTTTTTTAAGAATTTATACAACTGTGATGGCATGTAACCAAAAAATATCGATGTAAAATGTTCATTAAGTATAGTGACCTTATATTTTAATAGATAGATATTAAATATATTTAGATTAATATTTAATATATTACATAAACACATTCCTTATGACTTTAATATTTTAGTGTCTTTTTAGACTAGGTACACAATATTCTTATCTAGTTAATGATCTTAAATGTTTCAAAACAATATATTCCCATTTAGTAATATTTATATACATACCCAATATAAAAACATTCCTCATAACTTTTGAAAAGGAAACATAATAAATGGTGAGGTCATATGGTTAGTAAGGGTGAAAAATAGAAATACATAAACAATAAGTCAGCATAATGGTATGAGAATTTGAGAATAATATATGAAAACGATACCATGTATATCATAGATCAAAATACCAAGTCATGAAATAAATATTGGTATTTTATAAGTCTTTAATCATTAGGATATTAAATATCATGACTAATGAGAGAATAAAATTGTCATAAGACATACATTTTTAGCGTATTTATATGTAGAGAAAGTATTATATCAAGGCTTCCCACAAAGACATGCATAACATGTGAGGATTGGGATAACTAACCATGTACCTTCTTCAGGCTAGGAATTACCTCCTACGTATTCTCTTATGGGCTTGGGATGACCTATTGTGTACCCTTTGAGCTTATATAACATTAATCATTACCCAATGAATTTGAGGGAGATATAGGTCTTGCCTGTCATATAATGAGAATCATAAATATGTGTTCCATAGGCTAATAAGACATTCATAATATCAGAAACCACTAAATGAAAATAGGTTTAATAAAAATTTCATCATATCTTAACTTATGAAAAAGAGAAAACTTTCATAGTCATTTCACCTTTTCATGAGGGAATGAATCAGAATTCAAAAGCATTTCATCATGAAATAACCTATGGAAGAGATACATGTTTCATAAACAACTTTTCATCATAAAAATAGAATATTTTGATAATTAATAATAGTTTTATCCTTGGATCATATCCCCAATGAAGAATATGTAACCTCTTAGGATTTCATCTAATATGGAGAATAATTTTGAACGAAAAATAACTTGTAATGTTTCTTAAGGAAAATAATGTATCTTTGAAAATAAAAATTTAAAAATAAACATTATAAAATATTATTGAAATCATTTTATATTAAAATAAAATTGAAATAATATAAAGGAATATTTAAATAAAATCATATTCCTGATGGTGGTGAATTCAGTTCATGTTTTACACGTTAAAATAATGATTCCTTTGAAGTATTTAGTAACAGACAAATGAGAATTGTTTAGAAAATGATATGAACATTTATTTCAATTATTTTTTGAAAAAAATTAAAAAATATGTAAAAAATTATTTTATAAATAATTTTTATAATGTTAAAAACATTTTTTGACAACATGGTTCTTAAATAAAAAGGGTTTTCAAGAGAAGAGACAAATAAAGAATATTTTTCTTAAAAACATCCTTTTAAACTCATGAGTACATAAAGAGAGGAAATTGAATTCAAGAAATTTATTCTTATTAAATTACCATTTTAAAAATAAAATAATGAGTTTCTTCAGAGATATTTCATAATATTTTATCATGGGAAGAAAAATCATAAATAATCTTGATAAACGAGAAGATTGTATCATGAAACCATTTCCACTTTTGTGAGATAAAATTGTATAACCCATGAAATAATAACATTAAATTAAATATACAATATCATTAGAATAAATAAATTCATGATATTAAATTTAAAATGGGTTTTATATACACCTCATAAAAGAAGATAGGTTCATAACATAACATATGTCTCAAAAAAAATTGAGCAAAAAATCCCTTAACACTTTGGTAACATTTAAATGGTAAACCCCATGAAAGTGAGATAACCAAATAGATATTTAAATGATAATATTTTTTTTAATATAAGTGTAATAAAATAAATTAATGAATAGTATATAAAAAACATAAAATAAATAGTCTTTAAATATGGAATGTGCCTCAGAGAAGTAAAAAAGTGAAACAGAAATCCATTACTACTTTAGTAATATTTTGAATCATAATCCATAATAAAGAATAAAATAAAAAATTAAATATCATGGAAATAATCAGATTATTGACATAAAATTTTAATGGCGTAGTATATATACCACAAAAAATAAATGAGTGGTGAATTTTCAAATGTCTCCAAGAAATAAAAGAGAGATAAGAAATCCCTTGTCGTAAGTCTTGACTTCCTTCATACTCATTTGAACCACCTGAATAATAAATATTTTTTTATTATAAATCTATTAAATAAATAAACATTTTTTTATTCAATATATGATTTAATTATGTCATTCTAATACCTATTTATTAACAATCCTGTTAAAGTCTTATTTTAGTTAATAACGACTATGTTTTTCGCATATGTTTTGATTTTTTATTTTGAGTATTATTAATTTGATCATGTTTCCATCATATAAAGATTAATAATAATGAAATAAATATAATAATAGTACATAAAGTATACTTTTAAGACCAATAATGAAAGATTTGTTTTATAAATGAAGTGTGTTGCGATCCTGGAGACGGTAGGTCGTACGTACACATGAGTAACATTTTCATTTTTCAAAGATCATTATGGAAAAGATGTATGAAATAAATTACTATTATATAATGATCATAATATCATAAATAAAATGTTATTTATTAAAATTTACTTTTATATATATATCATCCATGTGGTGTGGCGATGACAATATAGTCACATCCCTTTGTGAAGGTGACAGTCCACACGTTCACGAACAACATTATCATCTTTCAATGAGTGAAAATGTAATAAAAATGATATAGTATCTTTTCATGATGATATAAATGTTATAAATATAATAATTATTTCATTTTTATTACATATATTTATTAAATTTATTCTTATCATATTCCATATAATGCGTTTGTGAAAACGAATCACATCACTTCATGGGGCTACAGGCCACCATACACACGAGCGGCATTATTGTATCCCCTAAGGAATGGAAATACAAAGTTATATGTTATATAATTACTCAAGAGGTATAATTATGTTATAAATATAATATAAATACTTTATATACATCATAATACTAAACCATGAGAGGTTATAATAGAAAAATGAATGACATCATTTCGCGAGGTGGTAGTCCATAATACACACGAATAGTGATTTCGTAACCCATTTGATGGAAGTATAGGTGGTTTTATGTAATTACCTTAAAATAAAAATTATAATTTTATATGATATATGGAGGTTAATTTTTCACCAAGGTTTAATCAATTTTAAGGTGGTGGAGGATGAAATAAAATTAAAACGCTCAATGAAGAATGTTACCACCTCTTTGGGCGTCCTTCTTTGGTTTGCAAATGAAATCCTTCTTAAGATGAAATTATGACCAAAATAATACTTATTGAATGATATTAGGTATTTTTGTAAGTTATTATAACATTTTTTCTTTGATACGAAAGTCCTGAGAGGTGTGAAGAAATGAGACGATTTAGTGCCCTTTTAAAAATTAGGAGTGTCATTGTTTTAAAATACCCAAAAGCATTCAATAATGGGAGGTTATAATCACCACATACGGAAAAAAAATTGCTAAATATTTTAGGTGAGAGATTATATGGTATATAAACATCTCCAAAACAAAAAAAACACATTTTATATCATAAAATTCATTATCCTTTAATTTTTACTCACTTTGACCATTTTTATTTTAAACATGGTAACTAGTTTCTTGTCCTAAGAAATTTATCCTTTTGGAATAAAATATAATGATACTTATTAGATTATATAGACTTAATAGCTCTAAATATTAAATATAATTTATTTAATGAAAATATGAGGTGTGTGGAAAATTAATTTTAACGTAAGCGCATGTAACGAACAAAGCCCTATTTTAGCCTTTATTGTGTTAATTTATTTGTAACTGTTTTCACTAATTATTATAGTAAAAAATTAAGTTTAACTTATTATATAATATAAATTACTCTTAATAAAAATATGAAAAAAAAATTCCAAATTAAATTCACATAAGTGGAAAATTTTAATTAAAAATGAATCCCGTAAACGCGACGAGAAGTCACGTTTTCAAAGAGAAAATGTTCAAAAGTTTATAACAATTTTATATCAAAATTAAATGATGGAATGATTAATATGAAAAAAATGGGATTAATAGAGATATAATTAAACTAATTTTACTTTAAAACAAATTTAAAAAATAATTTTACTTGAAAAATAATTTTAAAGGAAAGGAAATTTTTAATTGAAATTCATTATTTATTAATATTTATAAAAAAACTATATTTTCATAAAATTATCAAAAGATCAACCTTATATTTTATTAATATTATTATTTAAGAATTTAGTTTTTTTCAAATAAAATTTCTAAACATTTTTCAAATTAGTTTTTAAAAAAGTACGTCAAAAGGTGACAAAAATGTTTTTAAGAAAAATACAGTTTTAAGCATAAAATTGGAGTTATTCTTGTCTATTATATAAATAACTAATAATATGAATGTTAAATAGTTGATTGAATATATAATATATAAATTTTATTAAAATATTTCCCCAAAATTGGGTTGTTTGATTTATTTATGTGAAAATTATTTGTTCTCATAAAAATAGTTTTGTAGAAAAATAATAACATTATTTTCAATTATTTATTATTTTCCATTATAAATAATTTTTCTCCAAAAAATTAATTTTATGTACCTATGTAAACCACATATTTTCACAATTTACATTATCCAATTAATATCTAACATTACAATTGTTAGATGATAACAATCATATAATAATATTTTAATAATATGACAAGTTTTGTTTAAACTTAGTTTTGGGTGTAATGCAAGGTTAACATGGTGTTTCATATAAAATAAAATATCAACATATTAAATTAATTTGAAAGTATAATTCACAAAATATTTGGGTGTTACATTATACCCCCTTTAAAATTAATTTTTCTCTCTAAGTTCTTCTCAGTCATCAAAGGTTTAACATTTGAAAATTCCTTTATGGAAGCCCACAACGTAAATATGGTTAATAAAACATCCCCTCGAAAAAGATAAAGGGATGTGAAAATTTCATCTAGAATAACTCATTATAGTTTTCAAAATATGATAATTTATGTTGGAAGTGAAAACATGGACATAGAAGAGAAATAAATACCCAAATACTGATGTAGAATGATATATAACATGGTCCAGATAATTACAATAACAAAAAAATACATAAACCAAAGAGGCCTAGAAATGCCATTAATATCATAAAAATGGTGATAACATGACAAAATATTATTTCAAGATCCTTTTCTTAATTTTGGTTAATTATTCATAACATATAAAAATTTACTTACTTGATATATATTAATGTTTTTGGAACAATTTCATCTTTTGGTTGTTCCCTAATAAACTCCCCCTTCATCTCTTACTCTAAGATTCGAATTTTTCATGTCTAAATCACAAAATACGATCCATAATAAAATGTTAATTAATTCCTTCTATCTCTAGTTAAAAATGACATCATTGTTTATCTAATATAGATAAATATTTATATGGTAAATTAATACATTAATCTACAAAACCTCATCCAAATTCAACTTAAAATATTCCATAAATGGATAGCCTTATAACCCTTCCAAAATTGATTTTTTTAAGACGGTCGGTATATTTATATAAATAAACTTAACATTAATACCCCATATAACATAAAATGGATATTGATTTTCAGATACTAAATATGTGAATACCCTCTTCATGTATTCTCTTGAATATATTAATAACCTAAATTACCATAAAACCATGTTTAAAACATACATTCTTTCTCATTCCATATATAAAAAATAACTATTATTGATATATTCCTTAAATAAATAAATGATGTAAACTCTATCAATGATTATATAAAACACATTTTCAAAAAATAGTTAAAAAATTCCAAATACAACAACACTATCCAATTTACATTATCTATATCAATTATATTTTATCCCAACATCATTATGTCAACATTAGCCATATATTAAGGGTTATCTTTCCCTTAATCATGTCTTTTCCATGAATATAACCTTACAATTAAATAAATTTTCAAAGTCATCAGTACCATTAAAAAAATTAATTAAAAACTTCGAAACATAATCTTTATATATAATATGATTCATATTACATAATTATATATTACCAATACATACAAAATTTAATTATTCCCCCTCATCCTTAAGCCATTAACAATGATTCATCTTATTATTCCTTAATACCTCTTTCCTACAATATGAAATATGAATCATTTTTTGACATTCATCAACCTCAATTTATTCATACTTCTCATGTTTAATATAAACAATAATGTTAGAAGAAACCATACCATTCACATTTCAATTGTGGTCACTTTATCATCAGTAGTATAAATTTTACTGGTACTACCTTGCTGATTGTCTTCACATATTTCCCCATAGGACATCAATTTTCATAATGACCAAACTTTCCAAAATTAAAAAATCCATTCATTTTTAATCCCTTAAAGAGACTAATATTCCCATCCATTGCATTAATAGAACATTTCATTTCCCCTCATAAATTTCTTACTCTATTACCTTCTTAGCCACCCATAAGACATCTTTTAATTTTTTTGAGAGAATCAATAGAGTGAATATTCCAACATTCTCGACATATAAGAAACTGAATATTCTTTTCTCTATGTTTATTACCACACAAACTTTCATAAAAATTCATCTTCCTATTATTTTATGATTTAAAAATATCACTATTGTTCAGGTCGTTAGTCATATATCGTGATAGTTGATTAGGTATAATCACAATATATATCTCTCCATTCATTATCCAATTTGGTTGCTCATAGTCACTAAATTGTCCATTATATTTAGAGTTAAATGATTCCTTATAGTTACATACAATGACTAAAACCAAAAAACTATAGTGTGAGGAAAACTATTTTTAGTGGTAAACAACATAGTCATGAAAAATTACATATATGATGCCAAAAACCTGGCATGTTATTTTTAATCTATTAAACCTTAGGTTTATCCTAGTCCGTTAATATTTATCATCTATTTAAATCCATAATTATGGTTTATAAATATTTTTTGAATTTCCAAATCATGTACCTCTAGAGTTTCAAGCTAGAAATTCAACAAGGCATGTTGTCATGTAGGATGTGATAATTGAGTCTATATAAATGTGAACTTTTGAAGTTATTACCCTTAGGTATCTATATTCAATACCCACATCCACTTGTAGTATCTATAAAGCGATGTAATTTCTTGGAAACCACTTGATCTATCTAGTAATAAAATTTAAGAAAAATTTTCAATATTTTTACCCATCCTTAGACTTATCCATACAGACATCCCTAGACATACCCTTAGAAACATCCCTTGGGATATCACAAATGTTTTCTCATCCAAGTTTTACAAATATAACTAAACCTATCATTTTATATCATCTATAGATACCCAGGATTATCATACATATTGATTACATAATTTTTTATAAATATTAATTACATTACACGAACACATTCATGAGGAACACAATAGGTTAGTGTCTTTGGAAACAATGAAGCATAGAAACTAGTCCATAGATAAACTACATCATCTCCCAATATGATCTTCATAACTAGAAACCTTCTTATAAATAACATATATAACACATTTCTTAAAAACCTAGGGAAAGGAAACATAATAAAGGGTGAGATCAAATGGTAAGTAATGGTAAATAAGGGAGATACGTAAGAATAACATGAACATAATGGAATGAGAACATAAGAATAATATTTTAAAATTTTACCCTACATATCAAAGATCATAATATTGATTCATCGAATACATATTGATATTTTATATAATATGACTCATAAGGTAATCAAATAACATGAACCATGAGATCATAATATTTTCATAAGGCATAAATTTTTGGAATACACATATGAAAATAAATCCATTCCCTTAGTAGCCAAGTATCACTTCCAAGAATGTCATAGTGCAATGGGTTTATTCCCTAAACTATCATAGTAGTAAAGGTTCACTCCCAAGACCATCATAGTGGAAAAATTACCTTAATGAACTTGGTTCACTCCCTGTTCCAATCCAATCTATCTCATGAGATATTATGGATTAACCAATTCATTAGAGGAAGATATAAGTCTCACTCACCATAAAATTAAAATCAAATATATGTGTTCTAAAAGAAAATAAAATATCCATCATATCATAACTCATGAAATAAAAAGGATCTTGATAAACATTTCATAATATTTTAACTACTGTAAAAGGGATAGTTCTAATAATTATTTTATAATTTAATTATAGCATAACTCGTGGAAAGAAGCAGGATTCATAAGAATTTGATCATGACATAACCCGTTAAAGAGATATGGGTTTCATGAACATCTTTTCACCATAAAAATAAACCATTAAAATAAAAAATAAGAATAGTATCCTAGGATAATATCCCAAGTAAATCATATTTATCTTCAAAATATTTCATCTTAGATGGATAATTGTTTTGAAATAAAAATCACATTGAACTTTTCTTAAGGAAAATAACACTATATTAAAAGTCATATTTTAAAAATGAAAATTATAAAATATATAGAAATAATTTTATTTGAAAAAAAAACATGATGTATTATAATTTAACATCTAAATATAATTATGGTCATGATTATGGGGATTTCCATTCATGTCGTATGCATTAAAACAAATCTTCCTTTCAAATTTATAAAAAAATCCAAACATGCATTGTTTGTAAAATGAAATAAAGTTTCCTTTCAATTTATTTTTTTAAATTTCAAAAATGGGTAAAACTTTAATTAAAAAATTTCATAATTAATTTTAAAAAAATATGAAATAATTTTTAGAAAAAATTGTTTTGGAAGAAAATAGGGTTTTGATCGAAGAGAAAAATAAAGAGAATTTTTCTTAAAAAAATTATTTTGAACACTTGAGTACATAAAGAGAGGAAATTGAATAGAAAATATATATTCTAAATAAATAACAATTAAATAATAAAATTAATGTGTTTATTAAAATATATCATAGTATTTAATTATTTTAATTATAATAAAAAACAATATCGATAAATAATGAGATTATCACATTGGTAACATTGAATCGTAAGACCCATGAAAGAATCACATTAAATTAAATATATAATATCATGATAATAAATAAATTATTGTTATTAAATTTAAATAGGATTTCATATACACCTCATAAAATAAGATAGGTGTGTAACAAAATATATGTCTCAAAGAAGCCAAATTGAGAAAAAAAATCCCTCACTACTTAGGTAATGTTTAAACCGTAAATCCTGTAAAATATAGGTACTAAAATAGAAAAAAAATCCAAATATTTTTCATTATAATATTCATAAAATAAATTTTTTGGGTATTTTATACACCACATAAAATAAATATATGGTTAATATGTAATTTTTCTCATAGAAGTAAACAATTATGACTGAAATTCTTTATTGCTTTTGAAATCATTTGAATTGTAATCCCAAAAAAGAATAAAATAAAATGAAACCTTAAATATAATGAAAATAATAGGAGTCATGACATAACATATAAAAGGTGAAGAATATACACCACACAAATTAAATAAGTGCTGAATTTTCATATGTATCATATAAATAAAAGAGATACAAGAAATATCTTACCGTAAGTCTCAACTGCTTTCGTACTCATTTAAACCACCTACATAATAAATATAGATTTTTTATACATATATTATTGAACTAAGATTACATATATAATCCCATTTATAATTTACTTACATACCTTTATTACCCATTTATTAAAAATCTATGTTAAAGTCATGTTTTAGGAAATAACAACTTCATATATGTTTTGATTTTTATTTCCAGTCCAATTAATTTGATCACGGTCCCATAATATACAGAATAATAATCCTAAAATAATTATAATATTCATACATCAATTATACTTTTTATACCAATCATGAAATATAGTTTTGAGAAATAAATTACTTTGTTATCATGGAGATGGTACGCCATATGTACAGATGATTAAAATTTCTTTTTTTTTGAAAATCAATATGGAAAGAATGTAAGTAATGTGTTATCTTTACATAATTATTATAATATAAAAAATACCATATTATTTATTTAAATATAATTATACATTTTATCCACATATTGTGGTGATTAAAATAGAGTCACATCGCTTTGTGAAGGTGGTATCCCACACATACCTAAATGACGTTATCATCTTTCAGTGAGTGCAAAGGTACGAAAAAATAATATGTTATTTTTTAGAATGAAAAATATGTCATTAATATCATTATTATTTTATGTATATCACATATATTCATTAACATTATAATTATTATCTTTCATGTAAATCATTATTGAAAACATATCACATCATTTTATGAGGAGGTAGTATACCGTACACACAAGCGACATTATTAAATACCCTATGGAATGAAAAGTAAAAAAGTTATATATGATATAATGAATAAATATGTATAATTATATTATAAAAATATTATATATATATTATATCCATCATTATACCCAACTGTGAGAGGTTGTAATGGAAAATTGAATGACATCGATTCGTGAGGCGGTAGTCCACCGTACACACGAACGATGATTTTGTAACTTATATGATGGAAATAAAGATTTTTTTAGGTAATTAACTTGAAAAAAACATATATGTGTATGGAATATCTTGATGTTATTATATCATAATGTTTTAATAAGAATTTAATGAGTTGGGGATGAAATAAAATAAAAATTATCATTGAAGAATGCTACAAATTATTAGGGTATCTTCTATAGGATTGCACTGAAAGCCTTCCTAGGATGGATTTATTCCAAAAATAATACTTCTAGGATGAGATTATATAAGTTGGGAAGTTCTTTTTGTAGGTTTTACTTGATCCAAATTTCTTGAGATGTATGAATAAGTGGTGGGAGTGAGTGCTCTTTTATTATTGAGAAGGAGTGACATTGTTTTTAGACACCCAAAAGCATTGAATAATGGTAGGTCACTCTCACCTAATGCTTCTAAAAAATGATAAATAGTTTATTTTAGGGATTATATGGTCTAGTAACACCTCCAATGCATAAAAAATAATGTTTTAAATATTTCAATCCTTAGCCTTTAAGTTTTACTCACTTTTACCATTTTAATTTTCACCATGGTAACTAGTTTTTTAACCTAGGTAATATTTTCATTTAATACAAAAATAAAATGATCCTTGTTAGATAATTTAAAAACAATGATTATAAATATTAAATATAATTTATTTAATAAAAATATTTGGTGTGTGGAAAACTAATTATAACATAACCCCGTGTAATGCGCAAAACCCTATTTTAACCTTAGTTGTGGTAATTAATTTCTAACTGTTTTCATGAATAATTATGGTAAAAAATTATGTTTAACTTATTATATAATATAAATTAATATTATTTCAAAAATTTAATCCATTATTTTCAAATTAAATTCATTTTAGTATAAATTTTTAATTTTAAATTAATCCCGTAGATCTGAAGAGAATGTGAGTTTTCCAAGAGAAAATGTTCAAAAGTTTACAAAGTTTTTATTTCAAAATTCAATATGAAATTGATTCTAATGACCTAGATACGATTAATATATATATTTGAATTAATTTTACTTTAAAACCAATTTAAAATATATTTTATCTTTATAAATAATTTAAATGGAAAGATGATTTTCATTTAAAATTTAGCATTTTCACTATTCATTAAAAAAAGTTAATTTTTTTAGAAAAATCTAAAAAATAAACCTAAAATAATTTTTATATTATGAATTATAAAATTATATTTATTTTTTAAAATTAAATTACTAAAATTTTCAAAAAAATATTTTATAAAATAAGTGTGAAAAAGGCAGCTAAACTTCTTTTTAGAAAAATATAGTTTTTAGTTGTAAAATTGAATTTATTCATACCAGTTTCATAGAAAATAGATATATGAATTTTAAATAGTTAAATGAATATATACTCTATTAATTTCATTAAAAAAGGTCAAAATTGGTTTTTTATAAAAAAATAGGAGAAAATAATTTGTTTGAAAAAAACTAGTTTTTAAGAAAAATATTTCCTTAATTTTCAAAGAGTTTTTATTTTCATTTTTTATTAATTGGATGCCAAATAATTTATTTTATATACTTATGTTAACCACATATTTTCATAATTCAGTTAATTATATTTATACATACCATTCCAATGGCTAAGTGATAACTATAATATAATATTATTTCAATAAGATGGCATGTTTCTTTTAAACATAGTGTTTCATGTAACGTAAGATAAAATAATAGTTATTTGTATTGTAAGATTAAATCAGTGTTGAGTGTCACATAAAAATTTTAAAATATTAATTTCATTTTAAAAATAATTTTTTAAGAATCTTGGGGTGTTTCAGTAAGAAAGGATTTAGTGATGTCAACAATAATTATATTCTTCTTTTCAACTTCAACATTTTTTCTAGTGGTGTACAGAGCACTAAATTCATGCTTAATTCCATGTTTATTAATATACTCTGAGAACTATTTATTCACATATTAAGTACTATTTTAGGATCTTAACCTATTTAATGACTGACCTGTTTGATTTTCATCCATCCTCTTAAATATTATAAATAATTCCAAAGATTGATATTTGTCTAACATAAATATAATACTTTTCATTCTAGTGATATCATCAATGAAAGTGATGAAATACCTTTCACCACTATGATAATTATTTTTGTAAGGCCACACACATCCATAAGAATGAATCATTATGGTTTCCTATGCTGAATATCTATTTATAATTTTTCATCATTTTACTCTTCTTGGAAGTTTTTCCAACTCTTGTAGTTCCTTTATTCAAGATAATAATATTACTCACTAATTATACCTGAATTGAATTCCTTATTTTTTGTCAAATATAACCTATCCTTCTATGATGTAAGCTATTCTATACTTGAAAAATAAGAAGCAAATATGATTTATCTTGACTGGCATGAAACATGTGTACTTGATTTCTAATTCCCTTTTGGACAACAACTACTTCAATTAACCTCCTTACAAGACATCTATTTTTTCAAAAAACTACATCATTTCCATTATCACGGAGTTATAACACCCTCAACAAGTTCTATTTTAATAAATCAAAAGTTACAACGTTACTTGGAATGATATAATTATTTTCAAGTATAATAGTTCCAATACATTTTATTTTCAAAGAACTATAATTCCAAAAAGTAATATATCACCATTATATTTTTTAACATTATTTATGTTTTTTAGATCTCCAGTGATGTGTGATGAGTAGACACTATCCATAATCAATGAATTCTTAGTTTTTCATTCATTAAAATAAACTTTAGTAACATAATCCTACTGGTTTTGATTTTGATTCTGAATCTTCATTGACTTCTAATGATGATTAAATTATTTTGGTGTAAATATAAAAATATTTTAAATGTGATCATCCTCATGACATCTCCCATATGTTTCTTATATACTATAAAAGCTATTAATTATCTCTATTTTCCTTTATGGTAGTCGACACATAAAACAATTTCTACCTTGAAATTTTTTTATATATCCCCATTGATGTTTGCTCTATCCTTAGACTAATAAGAGACATATTTTACCAAAAATCATATATATTATTACCATGAACTCCATAGGGCCAATAAAACCCAAAAATAGTGTTCTTTTATATAAGTCTTATGGTCATATTTAATTCTATATTTCTTATTTTTCAAATATGTGGTGAGTATTTTTTTTCCCAAATATTCTTGAAAACTTATTCTTTGTATAAAAGAGGCTAATATAGTTATTTTTAAATAATTTATCTCTTTCTATATCAGAACTTATTTTGAATTATTTTCTGATTTTTTGGATAAGAAACATTGTTGTATTTTCCAACTATCTTGAGAAATCAATAGCTTCTTCTATGATGGGATGTAAATGGTAATATTTATTTCAATGTCACCAACCTAAATACCAAAATATTTAGATTTCCTCCAGTTAAAACATTCTCATATTACTTCAAAAGCCTTTATTTATTCTTAATAGTATTTTTCATCTATCTATTCAAACTCAAAAATGTTTTTATTTAATATTTTAGCCTATTTATCTATAAGAATAATATTACAGGTCAAATCATTTATAATATTATTCTTCTATGAATTATTTTTTTTGAAAATTTAAACATAATTAAAAATATTTATATTCTCAAAAAGATCATATTTCTATTTTTCGATTGTTTTTTTTTATTTGAATTCTTCTTTTTCAACCACCTAATTTCACTCAAACACAACATGATTTCCATATTAATATTCTAATAATTGGATGATTCACCTTCATCAGCGGTATATTTATTAATGATCTGAGTATCGATATATGAAGAGTCACTCTTTTCTATTTATTAAGCAAAGATAACCCTATGAGAGGATTCCATTTGTTTTTCTTCATTATCATTATGGTTATCACTATCAAAGAAACCTTCTTAGAAAGATAAGAAGTTTCTTATAAATGAATTTGGTGTAATTTTATTCTTCCATATCCATAATTTTTTACTTGTATTTTATGATGATACTTTATAAAAAGAAACATTATTAGATTCATCATATCCATTTTTTTATCCTTTTAGGATAGTTTATATAGAAATGAATAAAATTCATTAAGTTGAAACATTTAAAATGGGGATCCTTTATAGGCATACCTATTCCTCCTCATGTGAAATTTCATTATATATGGGAATGAGTTTTGGAATACTCTTCCAAATTTTCTTCTTCATCTAAATAGACCGATTTATATTTAGATTTACCTTCCTTGAAATATTTTAATGTAATTTATTGTCACTTATTTACCTAATTTTGTGAGTAGTTCCTCTGCATATTTAATAATTAATTAGAGTTATATAAAACACATCAATTTTTAAATAATCAATATCTTAGTATTCTAATGAAGAGACTTTAGCATCAAATTTATCTGGTATAATTTTCATGGTATTTTAAAAAAAAATACTAGAGTCGTCAAGTTTTTCTATTAATTCTCTGATAGAGATTACAACAACATTGACTCCCATAAGTAATTCATCAATAGATTAAATTTATTTCATTCAAATATATTTAGACTATTATTTGTTGATTTCTTATTTTTATTCTTTCACATTCTTATTCCCTTTATTGATACTATAAATATTTTTCAACATCTCATTGGCGGGTTTTTATCCTCAAAATTTGGTAAATTATATCATGAATAATGATGATGGTAAATTATTTCAATATTTTCCATCACACACAACATTATTCTTGTTAATATAATTCCACGTAGATAAGCCTTTAGAAGCATTGTATCCTTCAAGAGAATCTACATGAACATCCCAATCCTGGATTGACATATAAACAGTTTTTCTATCCTTCGATAAAAGAAAATTAATTCTATAAAAGGTAGGTAAAAAAAATTTATTACCATAATTGTTATGATAAATGGTTAAAAAACTTCAAAGATAAACCCCTATTTGATATAAATAGAATAAGATTAAATAGGTTCATAAATCACTGAGAGGGGATAAATTATTGCATTCAATTTTTTCTCTAAATATGTCATAAATTATTCATATTCATTATAGGTCTCATAAAACAAAGGGAAATAAGGAACAAAACATGTTTTTAAAAGAGTTTCACCTCAAGAAGGACAACTACATCCCTAGTGTATGGTGGTTTGTATCCTATACACACTGATATTCTTTTATTATCAAGGATTTTCATATGAAAGGCTACAACCTTGTACGTACAATAAGTTGTTAGAACCAACCAGTAATGTAAATATCTTTTCTCATTGAATAAAAAAATGAAACATCAAAGATAGATCCTTAGTAAAAACACAAACCTATTCTAAGATCGATAGATCAAGATATTATTATTCTTCTTCACATAACAGGCTTTGATGGACGTTCTCAACACTCAAAAATATTATTTTAAATAGTTATTTTTTATAAACAAAATTATTCATCAGATTAATGTGAATATTTATTCACAGATCATTCCTGAATATAATTCTCATAAACTAATAGATGTTAATACTCATTTAATATGACACGTTAAAAATTCTCGAGTCTAGAAATCTCATTATCTCTTTAAATAAATCCCATATAGACTCAGTAGAAAATCACACATTTTATATTAAATAAACATGATTCCAATTACTTTATAAAACCCCTAGAAATAATTACTCATATATATCCTTATTTATCTTTGTATCTCTATGTAATATCCAAATATTACAACTTGTAACATTTAAACTCATTCAATTCTTTCATGTTGTTTCTTAAACTGTTCTTGACTATATTTCCATTTTATAAATAATATGTTTTATGTGAGAAAACATATCTAACATGGGTTATATATTTAAAATACACAAAAATTTATATTTTCTCATCATTTGATCATAGTGTGTAGGAAATAATTGATGACACAACTTCGTGTGAAATATTCATGTACTATAAAACCCATTCATAACATGATCCTTATATTTATTGATGATTGAATTCATGGTAAATGTTTTAATTATGATTGTAACAACTCAATATTTAATAAATATGAAATTATCTTCGATATTATAAAGCAAATTCAATACTATATTCATCTTATAATGCACACAACACCAAGTTTAGCTTCTATTACATAAAACCCGGATATTTTTATGTCTGATTACATATTCAACAAGCAACACCAAAAATGAATGACCTGTGATATATATTACCATTATAACTGATCCATATTAATGGTTTGAATGAAAATTATTAAATTATTTATGAAATAATGTTTTACATATGTATATATAATTATTTCTTTAGTGACCAATTTTTTAGAAATGAAAATGAAACATATTCAAAAAAAAGTAGATATTTTTCTAAAAAAATATTTTAATGACAGAATTATATTTTATACAAAAAAAATCACCCTTATTGGATTATATTAATATAATTTATATTTAATATATTCAATATATTTTTTAACATTCATCTTATGTGTTTTCTAGATAATGAATAAAAATAAATCCAATTTTACACTTAAAAACTATTTTTACTGAAAAGTTGTTGTAATGTAATGGACCTCTCTAGTCCATTCCTTTGTGAAAATGTGCTGCTGGAGGTGTTCTGGAAGGTCAAGGTGACATGGAGTGCATTTGGGTGGACTTTTAAGGAAATATAAAGGGTTATGTCCATCACACGGGAGGTGCACGGTTTGTCAAACTGTGCGTCCAAACCATGCGGGGTTGGTGTTGGAGGAAGTAGCCTTCGCACGAGAGGCACACAGTTTGCCTAAACCGTGTGACCAAACCATGCAAGGATAGTTTTTTAGGTAGTGGCTAACGCATGGTTTGTCTAACTATGCGGCCTAACCGTGCGAGGAGTGTTTGAAAAGGCAGAAGCTAGCGCACGGTTAGCGCACGGTTGGGTAAACCGTGC
Organism: Viscum album; assembly: GCA_963277665.1. NCBI lineage: Eukaryota > Viridiplantae > Streptophyta > Magnoliopsida > Santalales > Viscaceae > Viscum > Viscum album. The sequence continues at coordinate 652,776,312 of OY728148.1, read as the reverse complement.
GGACTAACCATGCGGGAACTTAAATTTAGATCCTAAAATTGTGGATCTGAACTCTTTTGCCTCTAAATGGTTCATTTAAGCCTCTAAGAAGCCATAACTCAGGATTACCCTTCCTTGGAGGTAGAAGAACCTCTCCCAAGTGTTTTTTAGGCGATCTGGAGGCTTCTCTTCGCGAATCGAAGACAGTTTCTCAAGGTATATGATCCTTTTTGTTTGGTTTCTTAGATCTACCTAGATCTACTCCTCCTCTTCTCTCGGGATCTTAGATATACACCCATTATGGGTAGATCTAAGTTTTTGGATATCTCTTATGATGATATTTGGTCTTGGTTGTGTTAGGAGAAGTGATCTTGGGAGGATCCTTGGTGAATCGGCCCGATCTTCTTGGGCGTTCTTTGACCGTTTTGGTTTCCGTAAAAACTGTTGAGGTAAGGGATTCGTGGCTTCTCTAATTGTTTATGTGAAATCGTAGAGTTATCATGATTTTTCCCTTTAGATCACAATGAAATTGAACTAATTAAATACTTGAACCGGATTAAAATAATTGGTCTGATCGCATGTTGTTTTGTTGTACCGTAATAATAGTTTGCCTCTTGATTTTCTAGATAGTGTGATATCTATGTCTTTCTTGTTAGCATGTTGATCTTGATGAAATTAGTAAAGAATGTAAAGCCAGAATTAATTGATAATTAATTGGCTAAAGATAAAGAGGCATGTAAATGAATCTGGTTGTTGTTGTTGTGGATGTTGTTCCAAATTGATGTTAATCAAATTGATGCTGATGTAAGTGATTAACTTAGTTGGTTGGTAAACCTGAAACCTATTGGTGCTTGTTGTTTGAAGTCTAGATGCCTTGTTAAAGGGCCAAGAGCCCAATTTTATGTGATGTTTGTTTTCCTACTGCTTGTGTTGTGATGTGACCCTGGAGGGGTGTTGTGATATCTTGTGTTGTGATATGACCCTAGGAGGGTGTTGTGATATGCAACGTACTTTCTATGTCTAGCTTCTCAAGGGAGTATGGGTCTAAACTCTTGCTATAGGTGGCAAAGACTCAACGGGTAGTACATCTACTCACCGTGTTGAGCCCCTTGTGTTTAGTAGCATAGGATACTTTTCTAGAATGCCTGGGTATATGGGAAAGTAATTTTGGTAATGAATGTTTGAATAAATGATGTTAACCCATGGGGTTGGAGTTTGTTGAAACTTAATGATGAGGTTGAGAAATTTTGAAGGGATAGTGATTCTTGGATGTAATGTTAATGAATTTAACATGGTTTTTCTCATGGTTAATTAATGTTGGAAGAATTAATTAACGTACAGCAGAACTGATAAAAATGGAATGAATTAATCTATTAAATCCATTAAAATGGTTGTGTGCTTATAGGATACCTAGTCTTAGAAGTGGAAGCCCTAAGTCCGAGAGACATTAGCTGTAGTTGTTTCTAAGACTACGTTATTCCCATAGTGTGGTTGTGAGTTATAATATATTCTGTAATTTTTGTGTTTCTATATGCTACTCCACCCTGCCAGTAAGGGAAACTGGCACCCCGGGGATTTTGAGCCCTGGGGGTGTGTTTTCCTCAACATTCTGATGGGAGGGTGAATAGATTACTGCCCCCTTTGACCCTGATCTCTTATCTTGGTAGTTACTAGTGCCATTAGGAACAGCAGTTAGTTTCCCCATATATGTGTGTAGAGGGATGTAATGGCTTGTGGATATTCACACACATATTTTCTGGATATAGTATCCTATAGACTACTATAGGTGTAACGTGTATAGGCTGTGATGGCTTGAGGATCCTTACTTGGTGTATGGGCTGTAATGGATTGAGGTATAATACCCGACGTATGATACACGTTATGTGGGTTGTGGTGGCTCCCAAAAACTACCTGGTTACTTTTGGTTGTGAGGATGGTGTGGTGCTTAGCCTAGGTGTCTGCAGGCAAGCCTTTGTGGTGCATGTGGTGCAGATTGTGGAGCTTAGCCCAGGTGTATACGGGCAAGACTTTGGAGAGAGATTCACAGGACGTATGTCATTGGGGAAAAGCGGCAAACCAGTGGGGAAGTAGTAGTGGGGTACCCTTGATATTATTTTATATGTGATATATTCTTGTATGCATTACATGGTGAGAGTAGTCATGGTGAGGTTGGGAATATAGTATACCTACTTAGGGGACTAGTTAGTTTCACTGTTTTTCACTGTGCTTTAGCATGCTTTCTTTACTTTTTCATGGGAGGAATCGGGGAGGATCCTACTGAGTATACTGTTATACTCACCCTACGTATATCTAAACTATTTTTCAAGTCACTTGGAGCCGGTTGGAGATCAAGCTGGTTACTACTAGCTTGTGATTGGAGGAGTTTTTTGGGCTTGTGGTCGCTGTCGTTCTACTTTCTTCTGGGTACTTGTAGTTTTCCCTTTCAATTATAGTACTATTGCATGGAATTTCATATATGTACATGGGTTTCTTTTATATTTCAGTCCATAGTTGGAGTTTTTTTGTGTTTGTCTTATCTATCTCTTCCACATGTGTTCTTTTAGAGGGTAATGCATCCCATTTGTGTGTTATTATACCATCGGCGTTGTTCGCCAACCTGGGGCCTACTGGATGCGGGACTCGGGGGTCATTTTCTCCCTTTTCACATTGCCATCCCAAAAGGGGTACACTTTGTGGGGAGGGGGTCATGACAGAGTGGTATCAGATGTCTGGTTGAGGGATAGGATGGAGTTTGGAATTAGGCACATGTGAGGTTTCATGGGTTGGTAGGTAAATGGTGTCATTCATGTTTAGAAAGTGCGGTAAAATCTGGAAACTGGTTGAGACATAGGATTTTAGGGGCCCCTATGATATGATGTACGGACCTTTAAGTTTACAATGGCTACTAAACAAGGTGATACTAGTTGCAGGTTCGAGACCCAGGAAAGGATCATGCATCATTCTTCTTTGTTCCTGTGTTTGAATGGGTAGACCTTGGGATAGGTTAACCTAAAACGAATAAAAGAAAACTATTAATTAATTAATGTTGAGTCTTCCATATTCCAGTCTTAGGAGATCTAAGTGTTTGTTATTTTTTAGGTATGTATCTAGGTCGAAGTCCTCGTCAAGTTTGCATAGAAGATGTCCAGCAGGTTGTTCCAGCAGGTACCCACAGGGTAGAGGTTGACGACGACGACACTTGGAGGAAGACACTCTGAGAGTTTCAGTGCCATAGTCTATAGAAGTATGAGGGCTCCGTTACAGATGCAGTCACGGAAGACTAGTTGGAGGAGGTCGAGATAGGATTCAGTTCAATATGTGCTCGGAAGGAGCACTGGGTGTCCTTAGCGGTGAAGATGCTGCGTGGAGCAGTAAGGCAGTGGTGGTTCTTGTTCCTTGGGGATCATGAGGAGTCAGCGATCACATGGGAGGAGTTCTGAGACAAGTTCAGAGTTGAGTTCCTTTCCTGGACTACAAAGGCTTCCAGTCGCTAGGAGATTCTTACCCTTTGATAGGGGAGCTCTGGTGTTCGGGAGTTTGGGATCCATTTCAGGAAACTTTTACGATATGATTCGGACCTGTTACCAGATGAGGAGGCTAGGTCGAGGCATTTCGAGGAGGCTTTAAGTCTAGAGATCCAGTGTCAGGTCACCCCATTTTTGTTAAACACATATCTTGAGGTGCTGGTGAGGGTAGATGTTGTTGAGAGGACTCTTTCCAAGACTGTATCATCACAAGAAGGGGATCTTCATGATCCCTCACAAAGCAAGGTTGTGGTCTGGGGTTCCCGGTTTTCAGGGAAGAAGATTTTCCATTCAACCGGGGGTAGGTCCCAGCACTTCACATCTCATTTCTCTGGAGGCAGCAACTCTCAGGCCTATTCCAAGGGATCAGGCACTTGTTTTTCTTGTGGTGGTCATGGCCATCAGTAGCGAGAGTGCCTGACCTTTTAGACAGGTCATCTTGCACTGGGCTCTACGCTCCAAGTTCCTACTTTGAGGCAGTTCAAGCTAAGGTAGAAACAGCCATTTTCACCAGCTTTAGATCAGCGGAGGATAGATGGGGCAGGCAGAGGACAGCCCCATGATGCTTCATTTCCTCAGAGAGTAGAGCGTGGTCATGGTGGTGTTTTTCATCAGGGTCAGAGATGCCATGGAGGAAGTCGTGGTCAGCTTCATGCTCTAGAGTTGACAGCACCAGGCGAGCCAGATGTCATTTGAGGTACCCTTTGCTTGTTTTATACCTTGGTGTATGCCTTGTTTGATTTAGGAGTGAAAAAATCCTTCATATAACCTACCCTTTTACATGCTTTGGGACTTGAGGTAGAGAGGCTTCCAGTGCCCTTGGTGTTGACTACGCCAGTTGGAGGTCGATCTAACTTGTTTGAAGTATGTAGAGACTGTGAGCTAGTGTTAGGGAAACACCGCTCTTGGGGATATTTCCTATATTTACAAATATAACCAAATGATGTCATCCTTGTCATGGATTTTTTGTATTCTGTGTAGCCTATTGTGGATTGCTTCGGGAGGGAGGTCGTCTTCATTGGTGCAGATGGAGAGCAAGTGGTGTTTTTTGGTGAGCGAGATCCTCGGATGGGTCATAGGCGTGTTCTATCCTTATCATCCATGTCGGCCGAGATGATGCTGAGTTATTCAGAGGTTCAGCAGTTGGCCTTTCCTAGGGTCATAGAGGAGTACCCTGATGTCTTCCCAAAAGAGGTTGTAGCATTATCCCCTTGGCGATAGATCGAGTTTGGGATCGAGCTACATTCGGGAGCTTCTCATATTTCTATGTCTCCATATAGTATGGCCCATTATGAGTTATGAGAGCTGTGTATACAACTTGATGGTCTGTTGTAGTGCGGTTTTGTTTGACCAAGTGTGTCCTCATGGGGTGCACCAGTTATGTTCATAAGGAAGGCTGACGGCAGTTTGCAGTTGTATGTCGATTATCATCGCTTAAACAAAGTGACAATAAATAATCGCTTTCCTCTTCCATAGATTGATGATTTATTCAATCAACTGAAGGGTGCAATTTGGTTCTCAAAGATCAACATGTGGTCAGGATATCATCAGATGCATGTGCAGGATGAGGATATCCCAAAGACTGCTTTCTATTGTCGTCATGGGCATTATGAGTTCATTATAATGTCGTTTGGTGTGACGAATGCTCCAGATGTGTTCCTGGGATTGATGAATGATGTTTTCCGTGAGTTCCTGGACAAGTTCATGATAGTTTTCATCGAACAAATCCTTCTGTACTCCACATCGGAAGAGGAGCAAGCAGAACATCTGTGAGCCGTTTTGGGAGTTCTTCGTCGACATCAGTTGTTCGGGAAGTTGTTGAAATGTGAGTTTTGGACTTGAGAAGTCCGTTTCTTGGGGAATTTTGTATCCTAATAGGGGAAATATATAGATCCATCAAATATTGAAGCCATTGTGTCTTGTGAAGTTCCCAAGACAGTGTCAGAGGTGCGAAGTTTCCTTGGTCTTGCGGGATACTACAGGAGGTTCGTAGCCAATTTCTCATGGGTTGCGACTCCTCTGACAGCTTTGACCAGGAAATATCAGGATTTCATATGGACTGATCAGTGTCAAGAAGCTTTCAAGTACCTAAAGGAGAAGTTAGTAAGTGCTCCAGTCCTTTTTCTTCCAGCTGAAGGAGTTCAGTTTGATGTCTTCTGTGATGCTTCACATCTGGGGTTAGGCTGTGTTCTTATGCAATAGAGGTCAGTCATTTCTTACGGGTCTCGGTAGTTTCTTCTCCATGAACTCAATTATGCCACCCATGACCTAGATTTGGCAACTGTGGTGTTTAATCTAGAGTTTTGGAGACATTACCTCATTGGTGAACGCTTTGTGGTTTTCACTGATCATAAGAGTTTGAGGTATGTTTTCTCCCAGTGTGACTTGATGGATGGAGTTCTTACAGGAATACGACTTCGAAATATCGTATACACGTAGAAAAGGGAATTTTGTGGCTGATGCGCTGATCCAAAAGTCATGTAGTGATGTTGTGCGTGAATCTGGTGATTCCTTAAGAGTAATGGAAGAACTGTCAGCATTACATCTTGATATGGGAGAAGTTGGGGGGTAGAGGCTATCTTTTTCAGATGATGGTGCAGTCATCCCTGGTGTAAAAAGTAGAAGAGTCCCTGTTGGGGGATCTTGTGGTAGAGGTCTGGAGAGACCAAGTTTTTTGTGGTGAGGCCCCTGATGATTGGTCTGAGGATGAACAACATAGAGTGTTGTATCATGGAAGTATTTTTGTTCCTTTGGTGATGTGTGAGACGGTCCTCAGAGAGTTTCATGGTTCTCCTTTAGCGGTGCATCCTAGTGTGACAAAGATGTACCGATCCTTGAAGATTCAGTTTTGGTGGCCTGGGCTGAAGCATGCTGTTGCGGAGTTTGTGTCTCGATGTTTAGTCTTCCAGAAGGTGAAGGCCGAACACCGTGTTCCTGGTGGTCTTCTCTAGCCATTAGAGATTCCTCAGTGGAAATGGGAGGACATCTCAATGGTCTTTGTTACTAGTTTACCTCGATCTCTAGGAGGTTATGATTCTATTTGGGTGGTGGTGGATCGCTTAACAAAATCAGCCCACTTTATAGCAAACCAGGAGTCAAGCTCAGTGGAATTTTTGTTGAGGTAGTATCTGGAGGAGGTGGTGAGACTTCATGGAGTCCCAAGGAAGATCATTTCTAATTGAGATCCTCTTTTTACCTCCAGGGTGTGGAGAGGTCTCCAACATGCTTTCGGTTCTTTGATATTCCTTAGCACTGATTTTCATCCTCAAACGGATGGTCAGACGAAGTGAACCATCCAGACTCTTGAAGACATGTTGTGATCTTGTGTTCTTGATTTTGGAGGTTCATGGATGAGGAACTTACCCTTGGTGGAGTTTTCCTACAATAATAGTTTCTACTCCACCATCGGTATGGTGTCATTTGAAGCCTTGTATAGCCAGTCTTTCCGTTCTCCGTTGTGCTGGATTGGGGTCGGAGAGTCATCAATTATCGGACCAGAACTAGTGCAGAATAAAATAGAGATGTTTCAAGTTATTCGTGAGAGGATGGAGGCAGCGCAAGATCGTCAGAAATCATATTCTGGTCAAAGGAGGAGACCCTTAGAGTTTAATTTTGGGGATCATGTGTTTCTGAAGGTGACTCCCCGTCATGTGCAGCGAAGGTTTGGTCGTGGGAGTTAGATTTCTCCCCACTTTGTTGGGACTTTCGAGGTGTTAGTTCATGTTGGAGATGTGGCATATCGAGTAGCACTTCCCCCTCATATGAGTCGGATACATGATTTTTTCCATGTATCACAGCTATGTCATTATCTTCATGATGACTTCCACATCATCGATTGGGGAGAGATCGATGTTGATGATGATTCCACCTTCGAGGAGAGACCTGTGGAGATCTAAGACTGCAAGGAGAAGGTGTTGCGCAGACATTCCATCCCCTTAGTTCGCATCTTGTGGTGACATGATGGCCTGGAGTAGAGTACCTGGGAATGTGAATCCGAGATACGTGCTCAATACCCAGAGTTGTTTGTTGTTTAACTCTTTCCATGTGCCTTTATAGCTGATGTGCTTATGAAACTTTATTGTTTATGAGATGGCTCCCATTGTTTCTTTGGTGTCTTGTCCTCTTTTGAGAGGTATCTTGGTGGGTAGTTGTTCAGACCCAGTTTCGTTATCTCTTTAGGTGGGTTTTGGATTCTCGAGGATGAGAATGTTTTGAGAGGTATCTGATGTAATGTCCTGGACCTCTCCGGTCCATTCCTTTGTGAAAATGTGGTGCTGGAGGTGTTCGGGAAGGTCAAGGTGACTTGGAGTGCGTTTGGGTGGACTTTTAAGGAAATCTAAAGGGTTATGGACATCACACGGGAGGAACACAGTTTGTCAAACCGTGCGGCCAAACCGTGCGGGGTTGGTGTTGGAGGCAGTAGCCTTCGTACGGGAGGCACACGGTTTGCCTAAACCATGCAACCAAACCATGAAAGCCTTGTTTTGGAGGCAGTGGCTAATGCATGGTTAGTGCACGGTTTGTCTAATTGTGTGGCCTAACCGTGCGAGGAGTGTTTGAAGAGGCGGAAGCTAGCACACGGTTAGTTTACGGTTTGGTAAACCGTGCAGACTAACCATGAGAGCACTTAAATTTAGATCCTAAAATTGTGGATATGAACTCTTTTGCCTCTAAATGGTTCGTTTAAGACTCTAAGCGGCCATAACTCAGAATTACCCTTCCTTGGAGGTAGAAGAACCTCTCCCAAACGTTTTGGAGGAGATCCAGAGGCTTCTCTTCGTGAATCGAAGCCGGTTTCTCGAGGTATGTGATCCTTTTTGTTTAATTTCTTAGATCTACCTAGATCTACTCCTCCTCTTCTCTCAGGATCTTATATCTACACTCGTTATGGGTAGATCTAAGTTTATGGATGTTGTTTATGATGATATTTGGTTTTGGTTGTGTTAGGAGAAGTGATCTAGGGAGTATCCTTGGTGAATCAGCCCGGTCTTCTTGGGCGTTCTTCGACCGTTGTGGTTTCCGTCAAAACTGTTGAGGTAGGGGATTCATGGATTCTCTAATTGTTAATGTGAAATCATAGAGTTAGCATGATTTATCCCTTTGGATCACAATGAAATTGACCTAATTAAATACTTGAACCAGATTAAAAGAATTGCTTTGATCGTATGTTGTTGCTTTGTACCATGATAACGGTTCGCCTCTTGATTTTCTAGATAGTGTGATATCTATGCCTTGCTTGTTAGCATGTTTCTCTTGATGAAATTGGTAAAGAACATAAAGCCGGAATTAATTGATAATTAATTGGATAAAGATAAAGAGGCGTGTAAATGAATCTGGTTGTTGTTGTTCTGGATGTGGTTCCAAATTGATGTTAATCAAATTGATGCTGATGTACGTGATTAACTTAGTTGGTTGGTAAACCTGAAACCTGTTGGTGCTTGTTGTTTGAATGATAGATTCCTTGTTAAAGGGCCAAGAGCCCAATTTTATGTGATGTTTGTTTTCCTGTTGCTTGTGTTGTGTTGTGACCCTAGAGGGGTGTTGTGATATCTTGTGCTGTAATATGACCCTGGGAGGGTGTTTTGATATGTGGAGGTAAGTAGGCCTTATGGTTGTGGCAGCGGATGACGCCTAGAGTGGCGATATGCATCGGTTTATGCATGTGGGTGTCGGGGAGGATACCATAGATGATAGAATGAGGTGGATGTAGTTGTTGGATTCTTGGTTATTTTGATTGAATGTTTATATGCTTTACTTTTCCCCACTGATCAAGGAATCTAGTCTTCCTTACCCTTCTTCCGAAAGAGGAAAATATGTGCAGGGTATTCCATGTGCTTTCTGTGTCTAGCTTCTCAAGGGAGGATGGGTCTACACTCTTGCTATAGGTGGAAAAGACTCGACGGGTAGTACATCTACTCACCATGTTGAGCCCCTCATGTTTAGTAGCATAGGATGCTTTTCTAGAATGTCTGGGTATATGGGAAAGTAATTTTGGTAATGAATGTTTGAATAAATGATGTTAACCCATGGGGTTGGAGTTTGTTGAAACTTAATGATGAGCTTGAGAAATTTTGAAGGGACAATGATTTGTGGATGTGATGTTAATGAATTTAATGTGGTTTTGCTCATGGTTAATTAATGTTGGAAGAATTAACTAATGTACAGCGGAACTGATAAAAATGGAATGAAGTAATCTATTAAATCCCTTTAAATGGTTGTGTGCTTATAGGATACCTAGTCTTAGAAGTGGCAGCCCGGAGTCCGAGAGGCTTTAGCTACAGTTGTGTCTAAGACTACGTTATGTCCATAGTATGGTTGTGAGTTATATTATATTCTGTACTTTTTGTGGTTCTATACACTACTCCACCCTTCCAGTAAGGTCAACTGGCACCCCGGGGATTCTGAGCCCTGGGGGGGTTTTTTCCCCAACATTCTGATGGGAGGGTGAATGGTTGACCGCCCCCTTTGACCCCTCTCTCTTCTCTTGGTTGTTACTAGTTCCATTAGGCACAACAGTTAGTTTCCCCATATATGTGTGTAGAGGGCTATAATGGCTTGTGGTTATTCACACACATATTTTCTGGATATAGTATCCTATATACTACTATATGTGTAACGTGTATAGGCTGTGATGTCTTGAGGATCCTAAATTGGCGTATGGGCGGTAATGGATTGAGGTATAATACCCGGCATATGATACACGTTATGTGGGTTGTGGTGGCTCCCGGAAACTACCTGGTTAATTTTGGTTGTGAGGATGGTGTGGTGCTTAGCCCAGGTGTCTGCAGGGAAGCCTTTGTGGTGCACGTGGTGCATATTGTGGAGCTTAGCCCAGGTGTATACGGGCAAGCCTTTGGAGAGAGATGCACAGGACGTATGTTGTTGGGGAAAAGTGTCAAACCAGTGGGGAAGTAGTAGCGGGGTACCCTTGATATTCTTTTCTATATGATATATTCTTATATGCATTACTATGTGAGAGTAGCCATGGTGAGGTTGGAAACATAGTATACCTGCTTAGGAGACGAGTTAGTTTCACTATTGTTCATTGTGCTTTAGCATTCTTTCTATACTTTTTCACGAGAGGCAACGAGGAGGATCCTACTGAGTATATTGTTATACTCACCCTACGTATATGTAAACTTCTTTTCAGGTCACTTGGAGAAGGTTGGAGATCAATCCGGTTACTACTAGATTGTGATTGGAGGAGTTGTTCGGGCTTGTGGTCGCTTCTATTTTACTTTCTTTTCGGTCCTTGTAGTTTTCCCTTTCAATTATAGTACTTTTTCATGGCATTTCATATATGTACATGGGTTTCTTTTATATTTCAGTCCTGAGTTGGATTTGGTTGGTGTCTGTCTTATCTCTCTCTTCTGCATGTGTTCTCTTAGAGGGTAATGCATCCCATTTGTGTGTTATTATACCCTCAGTACTGGTCGCTAACCCAGGGCCTACTGGAGGAGAGACTCGAGGGTCATTATCTCCCTTTTCACATTTCCGGCCCAAGAGGGGTACACTTTGTGGGGAGGGGGTCGTGACAGTTGTTATGTCACCTTCTTATGAGGAATTTATTTTAAAAATAATTTATTTCAATTTAATAACTTTTATTTTTCAAAATAAGCTTAGTTTTTTGTATTGAAATATTAAAATTTACTTTGGGTTGAATTTTTGGATTATTCAGAAAATATTGATTTTTTCGGTGAATTGTAAAAAATACTGATTTTTTGTAAAAAGTCATTAATTTTAAAAAAATTGAGTAATTTAAAAGTCCCAATATGGTTTTAATATGTTCTCAAGTAACTTAATTTACATTTAATCCAATTAAATACTTTTTAATCAAAATTCTATTGGTTTTTTGTATAGTTTTTCTTGGGTTTAAAAACGAGTTTTTTATAAATGTTATTTTAAAATGACTAATGTATCCCCTTTTAATTAATTAAAAATAATACCTAATGGGTAATGTTTAAAATGAAAATATTTATATAATATATCAATAAAAAATAATTTTTATCATTCAATAATTATTATTATTCATAGAGTTAATATATAATCATTTTTTCTAAAAAATACTCATCTTAAAAACACATTGCCTCGCCACGTCTACAGAATTAATATAAAATTATGTTTGAAAATTATATGATTTTAATTTGAAAAAAAAAATATTCCATATTTGGAATAATAATAATTTATAGTGTCTATTAGGGTAAACTTAAATTTTTACAAAATTTGTTAGTGAAATTAATCAAAATTAGTTACAGTGATTAAGGTAAAAACAAGTTTACTTAGTGGATGAAATTTAAACTTAAGAGGAAAAATGAAATTGAAACTTTTCCAAAACCGATTTTATGTAAATATTTCAACTTTATACCTTCTATTATAGAGTTTTTTTCATTTTTGGAGCCTTCGGGTAGATAAAAACATGGGTACACCTAACATAATTTCTAAAAATACTAATTGTGTCCTCTCCCCAACATATAAAATACAACCACCTCTCCTCTAAACATAACACCTTAAATACCAATTGGATAAGCCAAGATATATCTATATAACTGCTCCACTTAACTATTGTCATCCTAAAATAGTTACTTCTGGAAGAAATCCAACCATGTAAGTCCTTCGATGCCAACCAAAAGGAGACACCTGAAGAAGAGGTAACATTCTCCAACGAGCGTTTCTATTTTATTTCATTATTCACCCACTTAAATTACTATTATAACTTGATTATATAATAAAATCAGTATCCAGAATATAAGTATATGTTTTTATGTAATCTTTATGACCTAAAACCACACACATATCCATAAAATGGGCTATTAAATCAGCATTCATATTTATAACAGACTACTGCCTTGTGAACTGATGTCGCTCGTTTTTCTATAAACACCTTTATGGGTTGGAAATAATGATTCAAATTGTATTAATAAATGATATTTATGTTATAAATTACATAATTATACCATTTTATTCATTAAATTTTATACACCTTTTTTACATTTCATACCGTAGGGGATATGATAACATTGACCGTGTGTATGGCGGACCACTGCCTCACAAAAAGATTTGAAGTATTTATAAATAATTTTTTACATGGAAAGTAATAAGAATAACTATAATGATTATATATTATATAAATGACATAATTATTTTATTCATAAAATATTTATAAATCATTAAATATAATATATCATTTTCTTCTTACCATTTAACACACTTAGAAAGTTATAACGTTGTTCGTGTATGTGTGGACTACTGTCTCCTCGAAGCGACATGATTCTAATTTTTTTCATCACCACATCACAATAATTATATATAAAAGTATATATAAAAAAAATATTTATTATATAAGTATCATTCTGAAAAGATAAATGTTACTTACCTTCTTTCAATAATGATGATTGGAAAAATGGAAACATTACTCAAGTGTACGTACAACCTACCTTCTCCATGATCATAATAATTGGTTTTAAATTTATTATTTATGTATAAATATTAAAATTAATACATGATTATTATTTTTAGGTGTTTAAATTATAACCCCTTTGATCATATTTGACCTACCAAATTTGTTTTTGACACATATTCTAAATATGGTCAAAACATATGACTTAAACATAATTGACAAAGTGATTATATATGATATTTTTATAAGTGTAATAAATTTAATAACAAAATTGGAAAAACTTTTCAAAAATTTAAATAATTTAAATAATTTTATTATTCAGGAAGATAAAGAACAAGCATGATGAATTAGATTCAAGGTAAGGGTGCTTCTCATATCACTTTTATTTCTGTGAGATACATGTCCTATTAACCACTTATTTTTGTTTTGTGGAATATATACTAACCATGAATTTATTTTATGATTAATATAAATAAATTTATTTGGACTTAAATATCTATATTTGTATATATCTTTCATGAGCCTTATGTTTACAAAGTTACCAAAGCGGTAATGGATTTGTTTTCTGAATTTTTCCTTTTTGAGATATTTGTTAGGTTATACATATATATGCTTTTATAGGGTGTATATACTACCCCTTTAAAATTTTATATCATGAATCAACTTATTTTAATGATATTATAAGTTTCATTTAATTTTATTCTTTCATCGGGCTTATGACTCAATGTTACCAAAGTAGTAATAATTTTATGTTACAATCTCATCTTTTATCGATATTGCTTGAGATTAAGTCCCAAATGTTGAAATATTATTACCTACCTATAAATAATTCTCATGGAATTTATTCCCCTATGTTTTTGTCTTGTGAATACATGTTTTTAATTCAATTTCCTCTCTTAATGTACATAATATTTTAAGATAATTGTTTTATGAAATATCATCTTTTTGGTCGAAAAAACTTTTTCTTCCAATACCGTGTTTTCTAGAAATGATTTAAAATTTTTTTTAAAAAAAATCATTGAAAAGAGAATATTTTATTCAATATATATTTTAAATTATTTTAAAAATACTACTTTATAATATTTCAAGGTTATTTTCAAAGAAAATTATTTTTAAAATGTTCTATGTTTTAAAAGTTATTTTCAAAATAAAAAAGTTATTTTCATAAAAATGTATTTAATGGTATTTTAATGGTATTTAAATTTATCAATATCAACAAACCATGTTATTACTTATCTTATGATGGGTATATTTTTTACTAATACCATAATAATTCTTTCTCTGGATTGATTATGATTGTTTCAAATAGATTTTTGAGGATCCGGTTTCTTTTCCATGGGTTAATCATGCATCAAAGATATTTTCAAGGAACCCATTTCTTTTCCAAGGGTTATAAATGTTTAAAAGAGATTTAAATGAAACCCATTTCTTTTCCATGTTTTAATCTGGTTGTAGAAAAATATTGGGCATTCATATGAGTTTCATGATGAAATCTCAATACACTTTATTCTTGTTCTGGTTATAAGACATTATTTGAAATGGGTGTGACCTATATGACTCATATGAAGGGTTTATCCCCATTATTGATCATTAAAAATATGTGAGACTGATATTTCTTATACTAATGGTGTGTCCCATTATATCTCTCCAACATATTGGGTAATGATTGTGTTCTCTATAGAATTTTAATGGAAGTTGGTTGTATGGTTATTCCAATTGTAAGGTTTTTGTAAGGGTTATGTAATCATTCTATAAGGGTTCTATAAGATGATGTTCCAAAATATTGATATGTTTTATCAATTATTTTTATGTGTCAATGATGCTTTATTTAATCAAGATTGATATCACAAGGCACATGATTGTTGATTATTATGACTTTTTCCTTTGTTAATGCCTTATTCTATGTTTTCATGTCTAATGATCCAAGTATTGATGGGTATGAATATTAGTATGTTATAACTTTGTACTTGGATTATGTCATAATACCCTTATGATATACTTATTCTCACTAATTACATTCATTTTTTTTATTTTTTATGTTTTCCCATACAGATCATTTATGCTCAACCCTCTGATGATTCCTTTTTTCCAAGTTATAAAGAAATATTTTGAATGAATTAGGCGTAGAATGGTTTTTTTGGATGATGATGATGTCATAATGTGGAAAAGAAAAAAAATAATTTTGAGAAATTATCATTTAAATTCATGTTAATTTTTTATATTTGGGTTTTTTCTCATTCTCTAAAACAATAACCACAAACGGTCCTCTAGGATGTAAGTGATCCAATTTTTACTTTTGATGTTTTATGTTTTGGATGTAAAAAAGGTTCACTCATATCCCTATTAAAACTGGAAATATAAAGTTTACAATTTCATCATTGAATCTGAGAGTGTGGGTTCTGGGCTGTTATAGTTGGTATCATAGACCAGTTTTGATAACTTTGGAGATTAAGTGTTATCATATGAGGTTATATAAAGATTTATAGATACTATATTAGGTATATAAGATTATGTTTGATCATAAGTTAAGACTCTTAGATACACCTTTGAGGTTTTATGTGATGATATCTTGATGTACATAATTAAACTTTAGGATACTACTTATTGGTTTAAGTATATGTAACAGTCTAGTTTAATGTGAAGTATTCCTTTATAATTAGTGGGAATATGTTTTGATATATTGATAACCATTATGGTTTATATTATCTTGTATACTGAATTATTTTTGGGAAAAAAAGTCTTATCATCTAGATAACCATGAGATTGAACTTATATTTCTGGAATAAGTGATTAATGTTACTTGAAAAGAATATCGCCACATTTTTTCCTAAAACCTAAAAGGTATGAGATAACCATTGATGTTAAAACACTTTTTAAATTTAATTTTATTGTATTTATTTGAGATATAATGTTATGGAATTATTTAGTTTCAACTTTAGGTATTACTATTGAATTTTAAAGATCATTGTATCATGTGATGGATTTTCCTTTTTGGGAATTATCTTACCATGTGCTAACAATTTTGGTTTTGGTTAATGTTTGAAGATAGTAGAAATATATTATTATCTCTTTCATGGTTATGTGGTCTATAAATTTTTATTTTAGTGCTTCATGAATTATATGTTCATCTTGAATACTCATAATTTGGAGAAAAATATGTGATTGTTGTGGAAAAATACAAAAGGATGAAATTATACTCATCATGTATGTATATATCCAATTTTCTTCTGCATCTATATGGTTATAAGATTACTCAACACTATCAAAATGATATCAAAACAATAAAATTATCCGAGTACCTTCAATTAAAATGAACCAATATTCTTTTCGATCATCACAAATTTATGGTTTTCAATCCCTTAACTCTCCATTGATCATTCATTTTCTTGTGATCAATGACCTCAATCATTCCCTATGATTATTTACACTTTCATATCATTCCAACCTATTTTATCATATTTTGAATCCTAGTAATGTGTTATTATATATGAACTTTTTATGTACTTTTATATATTATTAATAGGATATTTTATTAACCCTTTTTACGATTTAGGTTCACAACAACAGTATTTTCAAATGCCTATCCTTTAATTACTGAGATAAAGTTCAAATTGTGAGGACACAAATTATTAAAATGTACGGGGGGAGGATGTAACACCCTAATATTTTAGAAGAAGAAAATTGTTTTCGATAACATAAAGGACATGAAACATTTTATCCATCTTGCATTATACGCAATATCAAGTTCATATTATGTTACAGGAAACCCTAATATTTTTATGTTCAATAGTGTATTCAACACACAACACAAAACATAAATGACCCATGATATATAACCATTAAAACAAATCTATTTTAATAGAGGGTATAAATAGGATTAATTGGATTATGAAATTGTTTTTTAAAAATTTATATATATTCCATAATATTATGACCAATTAATTATAAAAGAAAATTAATCCCTTTTTAAAATAAAATAAAATCTTTTTCTAATGAACTATTTGAATATGTATAAGTTTGTTTTATACCTATAAAATAAATAAATAATTATTTTTTGATTATATTATTTAAATTTCTATATAATATATTCAATATAATTTGTATCATGCATGATATGTTTTTTCTAAAAAATAGATAAAAATAAATATGATTTTACGCTTAAAATTATATTTTTTCTAAAAAGTAGTTTTTTACCTTATTATGGTACACTTAATTTAAAACCAATTTTTAAAATTTTTATAATTTTTATATGAAAGTATAAAAATAATTTTTTTAAATTTAATCTCAAATTTTACTTTGGGTGAAATTTTGGGATTTTTTTGGAAAACAGTGATTTTTCAGTGAATAATAAAAATACCGATTTTTGTAAAAGGCCATTTATTTTAAATAATTTAGGTAATTTAAAGTCCCCATATTCTTTGAATATTTATTAGTGTATAATAATTTTTATTTAATCCACTTAATTAATTTTTAATCAAATTTATTTTGGTTTTCATTATAATATTTTTTATAAAAATGGGTATTTCAAAAAATTACTTTAAAAGGTATAATTTATGAAAATTTTTATTATTTAACATAATAACTAATGGGGAATGTTTTAAATAAAATTTAAATATTTTATATCATTAATAATTAATTTTTTTGTACAATTATTATTTTTAGTCATAGAGTTAATAAAGAATCATACATTTCTAAGAAAATACTCTTTTTAAAAACCCATTGTCTGGCTACGTCTATGAGATTGATATTAAACTAAATTTGTAGAAATGGATTCCATATTATGAATCATAATAATTTATAATTTCTAATAGGTCCATCATAATTTTTGACCAAATATATTAGTGAAATAAATTAAAACCAATTACATCTATTAAGGTAAAAACTAGTTTACATAGTTGTTGAACTTTAAACTTAAGGGGTAAAATGACCTAAAAACATGTGAAAACCCCATTTTATGGACATATTTAGACCATAAAAATTATTTTATCTATTTTTTAATTATTGGATCCTTTTGGTAGGTAAAAACATGGGTTAACCTAACTTTATATTGAAAAATACCAAGTCTTCCCTCTCCCCCACTTATAAAAGGCCACAAACTTTCCTCCCCTATTCAATCCTTAAAAACCAATTTTATTGGAAAATGACTACCTAAATAACTTATAAAATTACCTCTTATAATCTTATAATACTTAATTTGTTCATAAATTCATCCAAATAAGTCCTCTAGTGAAAACAAAAAGGAAATTCCAGAAGAATGGGTAACGTTTTCCGATGATCGTTTCTATTTTATTTCATTCTCCACCATTAAATTATACTAAAACCATTACTATACAATAAAATTAGTACATAAAATATAATTATATGTACTTGTGTTAATTTTATAACCAAAAACACTAGAAAATATATCAAATCTGTTATGAAATCAGTGTTCTTGTATATAGAAAACTACCGCCTCACTAACTGATATCATTCATTTTTTCCTTACCATCATTCAAGGTTGGGAATAATGATGTACATACTATTAATATATGATATTTATGATATTTATACCATA
The DNA here is from genome assembly GCA_963277665.1 of Viscum album. Lineage (NCBI taxonomy): Eukaryota > Viridiplantae > Streptophyta > Magnoliopsida > Santalales > Viscaceae > Viscum > Viscum album. The sequence goes on along the minus strand of OY728148.1, from coordinate 652,757,858 downwards.
ATTATAACATTTTAGTGATTATATAATATACAAAAAATTTACATTCCGTACCATAGGGGATATAATAACATCACTCATGTGTATGGCAGACTAGTGCTTCATGAAGTGATATGAAGTGTTTTTCACTAACATATTACATGGAAGGTAATAAGGTCAACTATAATCAATATATATGTATTGTCTTGGACCCTCCTGGTCCATTACTTTTCCAAAAACTCAGTCTCACTGAAATGGTGGAACCATGATGGTGGCACACTGAAATGGTGGCACCGCTTACAGTGTCTCACCGAACTGGTGGCACCATGACGGTGGAACACTGAAATGGTGGCACCGCTTACGGTGTCTCACTGAACTGGTGGCACTGTGATAGGGGAACACCAAAATAGTGACACCACTTATGGTGTCTCACTGAACCGGTGGCACCATGACAGTGGCACCATGACGTTGGCACACCGGAATGGTGGCACTGCTTATGGTGTCTCACTGAACCGATGACACCCTCACGGTGGCACCATAAGGGTGACAACGGTAACGTTGTCCCACCAAACTGTATCCCACCCCTTTTCTTTTTCCCAGTCTCCAATATTTTCCAGTTTCTCTCCTGCAACGTATCTTCTGATGTAAAAGTGTTGTAATACCCACATTCAAAGACATTTAAAGCACATAAATGATATATGGAATTCCCCAAGAGACGGTCAACCCTTAACTTACCAAAATGTGTGGTTTTTCCTCATTGTCACACCCTTTCCATGTACTTTCCAGTTCCACCCCTGTCACGCATGTTTTCCTTTGTTTAAAGGTAATCATTTAACCCTCAGTTGTTATGGTCACCTCTCCAATGAGAATTATTAAATGAAAATTAATTCCTTCATGTGCAACCACCCACCCACGTGGTGAAACCACGATCCGCCTTTAAGCTATTCAAAATTCAATATCCCGTAACTCTAGAATCTCACCTTTTTATCGCACGAGAATTTTTTCTTATTCTTATTCTTCTTCTTGGCTAGTCTCCTTTTCTTTATTTGTGCATTTGGAGTCCCCCCATTCCCAAGGAAAGTGGCGCGCCTATGTTGGAGCTTTTTGTCGACCCTTGGAGTCCCAGAAGTTCCTCCCATGCAATTCACGCATCCTCAGTTCTCAGTACGTGGAGAGAAACTTTGATTATTGATCATCAAGTAGTGTTTTTTCTTAGTCTCTTGCTATGTATCATGCAGGGTGGGTGTGATTTTGTTTCTACGGGGATGGATGAAACCAAACCTTAATGAAGATAATAAATGAACTTTTAAAGAATGAAGGGGGGATGTGATCGATGTTTCTGTTGTACTCTTTATCCTTTATTCTTGTGTTGTGAATTTTTCGGGCTTATGCCCCTTGAAAATCATGGTTGTTGGTGGTCTTTTCTTTCACACTAATGAACCTCTTTTTTTTTGGATTTTTATGTGATTGAATGGATGTAACATGGAAACTGGTAAATCACATAAACATGGTTGATTAAAACAGATTCCCAATGAATAAGAATCCTAGTGTGATCACCACTGTTAACCAAATAGAAAGACTGAACTGAATGAATGGTATATTCAAATTTGAAAAAATCCCTTGCTCTGTTCTGGTGATGCTTCCAGTTGATGCTTGGGAAGTGGCGTGGATGTGGATGGGATCCACTATTGTGAAGTTATTGTTTTTTGGATCTGAGGTCATGTGGGGTTGTATCTTGAGGCTTGGTTTGGTTCCAATATATTGAGGGATCTAAGGGATCCCTTTTGTTTTTGTGACTTTACAAGAGAACCAGGTGTGAATGCTTAAATTGTTTTTTTGTTGTTTTCCTTTCCTTGGCTTGTGGATATTCATGTTAGTTTCCCAATACTGTAGAATTTACTTGAATGGAATCACTTAAATATGAAAACCAGAATGGGTTAAATGGGGAATGTTTCTCCCAAAATTAGTTGTGACATGGTTGTGTCTGTGGTGTTTCATGTAAATGAATAGTAATGAGGGTGTTTGAGTTGCGCTAGTTTGGAACCCCTAGGTTTGGATGATAGCTTGTTACCTATATATATAAATTTTAGTTCTTATGTTTCTTATTCGCGCCCCACCCAAGTTCAGTACTTTGTACCGAACACCCCCATTTCTTAAGAGATGGTGTTTTTTCCAACACTACTATGAGTGGCTGGTTATTGACTCCTTTTCTGATCCCTTTCCCAAGTAGCCTAATATTCTTCGGGTAGGATGTGATGGCCTGAAGTCCATTATATCCCATGATTCTTCGGGCAGGGTATGCTGAGGTGGTTGGCCCAGGTGTGTGCGGGCAGGTTATTTCCCAAGTACCATTGAGAGTAGGCCCAGGTGTCTTTTGGCATGGTGTTAGTTTTTATGGACCAAGTGTCTGTGGGCATGATTATGTGTGGTTTTTGTGGCCTAGGTGTTTGTGGGTGGGATGTGTAGTAGTGATATCCCAGGTGTGTGTGGGTAGGGGATGTCATTTGGACTACGGTGAGAATGGAGGTACGGGTTTGATGCAAAGGATGTCTTCAATAACCAGTGGTAAAGTGGCGTGGGGTACCCAAATATCGATGTGCTATTACTATTACTTTACTTGACTTGCATTATTTTGGGATTGTTCCTTGGTGAGGTTGGGTGGATAGAATCCTTGCTAGGTTCTTCGGTTATTCACTTGTTCCATAAGGCATTAGAATTCCTCCCCGCTTGTGTGTGAGAGATTTTGGTTTTCCCTACTGAGTATTCCTGTATACTCACCCTACATATATAAATTGTTTTCAGGTTTCCTGGAGTACTTCTAGGATCACGCAGGACCAAACTAGTTCGGACCATGGGACAGTTTTTGTTTCCATTTTTCTTTTTTGGTAATTTCCTTTGGGGATTTTCTTGTAATTTTGTAGCATTTACTTTTGTACATGCATATAGGAATGGTTGATCTTTGGATTTACTTTTACCTAAAATTGTGGTATTTTTGGGATTTAATATCTTATCTCCCGATCCTACTAAATAAAAAGGGAAATTCATTCCATCATTTGTGTGATTCTATACCCTTGGTGCTAGTCGCCACTCTAGGACCTATTGAAGGAAGTTCTCGGGGGTCACTATCTCTCCTTCAACTTGATGAAGGAAGGGCCTGGTAATCTATTGTCCCTCTCTCATCTTGGTGAAGGCGGGTTGTGACGGAATGGTATCAAAGGTTGGTTGAGAGATAAGATGGAGTCTCAAGTTAGGCATAGTGAGGATTGCATGGGATGGAAGGTAAATAGTGTTAGGAAATCTTGGTGCATGAAATAGGCCAGGGAAGACTGGCTAGGACATGGGATTTTAGGGCCCCTCATGATCTGATGCAATGACTCTAGGCCTACCGAACAACCAAGTGAGGTTACGCTGATTTCTGAGTAAATACCCTAGGGAAGGTACATGCATCATAATGACTTGTGTTATTGTGTTTCTTGAGTATTTTGGGAATTTAAAATTAATAATAAGTCTATAAAAATTTAAAATCAATCTTCTACACTAATCAGGCTTAGGCATTCCTTGTTTACTTTGCAGCTATGGAACCCAGATGATGACCACGAGTAGGGCGGAATATTGATGCCTAGGAGGCAATTTTGGCTGATCAGTAGATGGCTAATCGTGGGGAAGAGGATGACCAGTGGTAGAGGATGCTTCATGAATTCAGTGATAGATACTCGAGAAGTACGAGGGCAGTGTCTCGGACATGGAGACAGAGAGCTGGCTTGAGGAGCTGGTGATGTATTTTATCTTGATCTAGGCTCCGAAAGAGTACTAAGTTCTCTTAGATGTAATCCAGATGCGGGGAGCAGTGCGTCAGTGGTGGACACTCTACCTTGGGGAGAAGAGGGAGGCTGAGGTTGCGTGGACTGACTTTGAGAAGGAGTTCCATGAAAAATTCCTCTCTTCTACAATGAAGGATGAGAAGAGTCAGGGGATACTCTCCCTCCAGCAAGGGAGCATGTTAGTGAGGGAGTTGGGGATCAAGTTCAAAGATATCCTTCATTTTGCTCTGGACCTTTTTTCCAAATGAGGAGTCTTGGGAGAGAAGTTTATAGGAGGCACTCCGACCTTCTATTCAGTATGTTGTTACTACCTTCACCCTACCGACGTACTTGGAGGTCAAGAAGAAGGCTGAAGTTGTAGAAAGGATTCACACGCTGGGAGGTGTGCCGCGAGAGGGGATCTAGTGGAGTTCTGCAAAGGGGAAGGTCGTCAGCAGTAGGCCTCCAGCATCAGGGCATTACAGGTTTCTTCTAGTGGAGAGAAGGCCCAAAAAATTCCATTTCTGATCCCCCAGTCCTCGTCCCATCCTTTCGGGCCCGTTATTGAGTTGCTTCATCTCTGAGAGTCGTGGGCACCTTCAGAATTACTGCCTGGATTGAGCGCAGTATAGTGGGGGATGGGAAAGTCCAGTGCCCACGTCAGCAGCAATATCTTCTAGCTAGGTCCTTTCAGCAGAAGCAGTAGCAGGGATAGGGATATCTTGCTCCTCTGAGGGTAGATTTTATGCGAGGAGGCCGGCCACAGGGCGCTCCTCAGGGACCTCAACTAGGGCGTGGTCGGGGAGGTGGTCGAAAGCCTATAGGTAAAGGAGCTGGGTGTGGGCAGTTTCACGCTGTAGAGGCAGCAATTCCAGTAGGAATGGAATTCGTTCGAGGTAAGATCACCATGTTTAGTACTCTTGTATATTCCTTGTTTGATATAGGAGCTTTGCACTCCTTTGTTGAACCTAGTCTTGCTCGTGCTCTGGGTTTAGACGTTGAGAGACTTCCAGTGCCCCTGGTGTTGAGTATTCCAATTGGAGGTCAGGCCGACTTGTTTTATGTATTCTGAGGGTGTAAACTAATGATAGATGCACATCAATCTAGAAGGAATCTTCTACTGTTGCAGATACATCCATATGATTTCATCCTAGGCATTGACTAGCTCTTTTATGTGCATGTTGTTATCAACTATTTCTGGAGAATAGTGATGTTCTCCAATGAGGATAGCCAATGTGTGTCTTTTACTGGTGAACAGAGTTGTCGGGTGGGGAAATTGTGTGTGGAGCCTCTTCATTCTGTATTGATTGAGAATTCATCAGAATCAGTGGATGCTAAGGTGATGAATGTCCCGAGAGTTGTTAGAGGGTTCCTAGATGTTTTTTCCAAGGAGGTTGTGACTCTACCCCCTCGATGTGACGTTGAGTTTGGGATAGACTTGCAACCTGGTGCTCGTCCAATTTTCATGGATCCTTATCGGATGGCGCCTTCAGAGTTGTGGGAGTTTCATAATTGGATTGGCGATCTGATGAAGAAGGTTTTTGTCTGACGTAGTGTGTTGCCATGGGGTTCTTCAGTCTTGTTCACGAAGAAGGAAGACGGTGGTCTTAGGTTGTGCATATACTACCAGTGACTGAATCAGTTAATGGTCAAGAACCGTTACCCTCTCCTAAGGATAGACGATCTCTTTGACTAGCTAAGGGGAGTAGGTTGGTTCTCTAAGGCCGATCTATGGTCTGGGTATCACCAATTAAGTGTGAAGTATAGTGATATTCTGAAGACTACTTTCAGCTGTAGGTATGGGCACTTTGAGTTTGTAGTCATGTCGTTCGGTGTTACAAACACACCTACTGTGTTCATGGGGATCATGACCTCTATTTTCCATGAGTTTCTAGATCGGTTCATCATTGTGTTCATCGATGAAATTTTGATCTACTTCTGATCAGAGGAGGAACATGTTAATCACCTCCGGATGGTCTTGAAAATACTTCGACACCACCAATTCTATGGTAAATTTTCCAACAGTAAGTTCATGACATGAGAAGTGCATTTCCTTGGACATGTGGTGTCTCAAAAAGGGGAAGTGGTTGACCTGTCAAAGGTTGAAGTGGTTATTTCTTGGGAAGCACCCAAGAATGCAACATAGGTTCACAGTTTTTTGGGACTGGAAGGCTATTATCATAGGTTTGTACCCAACTTATCTCAAGTTGAATCTCCCTTGACAGGTTTGACCATAAAGGACCAAGACTTCATGTGGAGTGAGTAGTGCTAGGAAGCCTTCAGTTATCTAAAGGAAAGGTTGGCTAGTGCTCCAGCGCTCAGGTTGCTAGAGGAAGGGTGTTGTATGAGGTGTTTTGTGATGCTTCTAGACATGGCCAGGGGTGTGTTCTAATGCAGCAGTGGGGAGTGATATCTTATGGGTATCGGAATGTATATCCTAATGAGTATAACTATGCCTCCCATGACCTAGAGCTTGCAGCAGTAGTGTCCTCATTGAAGTTGTGGTGGCATTACCTCATCTGGGAGAAATTTGTTGTCTTCACAGATCACAAGAGTTTGATGCATATCTTTACCCAGTGGGACCTGAACTCATGACAGTGAAGGTGAGTGGAATTTCATTAGGACTACGACTTCGAAATGTCCTACACCTCGGGAAAGGGGGATGTGGTGGCTGATGCCTTGAGCAAGAAGTCGCAGAAGGATGCGGTTGGAGATTTAGCAGATGCTTGGAAGGCGATGGAGGAGTTGGCTACCCTACACCTAGATGCAAGGGTGGATAATGGTAGAGGATGTTTGTTTCAGATGATAGTGTAGTTTTCTCTGTTGCAGCAGGTGGAGGAGTCCCAGTGGGGAGACTCAGAGGCTGAAGTGATGCGTGATCTTGTTATCTAGGGCAGTGCCCCGGAAGGATGGTCGGCAGACGGGAAAAATCGGATGATGTTTCGTGGTAAGTTGTTCATCCCGGTGAAAATGTGAAAGAGAGTTCATGTTGAGTTCCACAACTCACCCTTTGAGGTGCACCCAAGAGTTTCCAAGATGTATCAGGGATTGAGGGGTCGGTTTTGGTGGCCTGGGGTGAAACGAGAAGTGGCGGAGTTTTCAGCAAGGTTCTCGATGTGTCATCATGTGAAGGCTGAACACCGCATTCCAGGAGGTCTATTACAGCCTTTAGATGTACCCGAGTAGAAGTGGGATGGCATCTTGATGGATTTCATCACCAGACTATCTAGGGTTCAAGGAGGTTGTGATGCTATCTAGGTAGTGGTAGACCAGTTGACAAAATCAACTCACTTATGGGCTATCAAGGAGTCGAGTATAGTGGACGCCTTAACATGGAGATATGTGGATGAGGTGGTGCAGTTCCATGGAGTTATGAGGTCCATAGTCTCCAATCAAGATACCTGGTTTACCTCATGGGTTTTGAAAGGATTGTAACATGATTTTGGCACCCGACTATGCCTCAACACTACTTTCCATCCCCAAAAGGATGGGTAGATAGAGCGCACCATCTAGAAGATGGAGGATATGCTACGGGCATGTGTTTTGGACTTTAGGGGATCATGGGTACGAAACTTGCCTCTGTTAGAGTTTTCCTAAAACAATATCTATCACTCTACCATTGGCAAGGATCTTTTCGAAGCTTTGTATAGGAGGTCATGTCTCTCACCCTTGTGTTGGACAGAGTTCGGAGAAGCAAGTGTTTTTGGCTCAAAATTGGTGCAGAGCACAACTGAGAGGATTTAGCTTATACGAGAAAGGATGAATACAGCCCAGGACCAGTAGAATTTGTATGCTGATAGTAGGAGGATACCCTTGGAGTTCAATTTCGGAGACCACGCGTTCTTGAAGATCTCTCCTCAGCATGGACGACAAATGTTTGACAGGGGGAGTAAGCTTTCTCCAAAGTTCATCGGACACTTCGAAGTGTTGCAGCGGGTTGGCGAAGTGGCTTATCAGCTAGCTCTATCACCGCTGCTACTGAGAGTTCCTGACATCTTCCATGTGTCTTAGTTCTATCGGTATCTACATGATTATTTTCACATACTCGACTAGGGAAACCTAGAAATATGGGACGATGCGACGTTTGTAGAGCGGCCAGTGGTGGTCTAAGATTGATAGGAGAAGGTTCTTCATGGACAGACCATTCCCTGGGTTCGTGTGTTATGGAGGCATGGAGGCCTTGAGGAGAGTACCTAGAAATGGGAGGCACAAATGTGCTCCCAGTACCCAGATCTATTTTGAGTATTTTTCTATTTTGTTTTGTACTTATTTTTGATATAGTACTTAACCATGTTAGCGATGAGATGGGTTGTTATTCTTTTCTCTGAATGTGCGTGAAAGAGAGTCCTAACTATGGGGTGGGGAAGGCCTGATCCCTAATCAAGACGCATTAATGTGGATGAGGTTAAACTCTTGCAGGAGATTCAGTGCCTCCCAAATAAGATATTATCTTGACATAGAAGAAGGAACTCCCTAACCCATATGACTAAACAATATGACCTTTGAGTATTTGTGTGGTTACTTGGGGGAGATGAGTGGTAGTGTATCCATAGTCGATCAAAAGATAGATGAGGAAGAGGTATTCCCAGATGTTAGGGAGGTTTACTCTTGAGAGGTATCTTTTGAGGTGGTTGTTCGGGCCCCCTCTTTTTCCTTCTGGTATAGTTGATTCTTGAGGGTGAGAATAGTTTGAGAGGTATCTGATGTAATGGCCTGGACCCTCCTGGTCCAGTACTTTTCAAAAAACTCGATCCCACCAAAACGGTGGCACCATGACGGTGGCACACCAAAATAGTGGCACCGCTTATGGTGTCTCATAGAACCGGTGGCATCGTGACTGTGGCACACCGAAATGGTGGCACTGCTTACGGTGTCTCACCAAACTGGTGAAGCCGTAACAATGGCACACCAAAATGGTGACACCACTTACGGTGTCTCACCGAACCGTGGGCACCGTGATAGTGGCACTGTAACGGTGGCACCATGATGTTGGAACACCGGAACAGTGGAACCGCTTATGGTGTCTCACCGAACCAGTGGAACCATGATAGTGGCACCGTCACGGTGTCTCACCAAGTCGTATCCCACCCCTTTTCTTTTTCCCAGTCTTTGGAGTTTTTCCAGTTTTTCTCCCACAACGTATCTTTTGATGTAAAAGTGTTTTAATACCCCCTTTAAAATCCATTTAAATCCCATAAATGATATTTATAATTCCCCAAGAGCTGTACAACCCTTAACTTACCAAAAAATGTGGCTTTCCTCGGTGTCACACCCTTTCCACGTACATTCTAATTCTGCCCCTGTCATGCGTGTTTTCCTCTATTTAAAGGAAATCCTTTAACCCTCAGCTGTTATAGCCACCTCTCTGATGAGAATTATTAAATGAAAATTAATTCCATCATGTGTAACCACCCACCGGCGTGGTGAAACCATGATATGCCTTTAAGTATTTCAAAATTCAATATCCGGTAACTCCAGGATCTCACATTTTTATAGCAAGGGATTTATTTTTCTTCTTCTTCTTCTTCTTGGATGGTCTCCTTTTCTTTCCTTGTGCATTTGTAGTCCCCCCTTCCCGAGGCAAGTGTTGGGCCTGTGTTGAAGCTTTCTACCCACCCTTGGAGTCGCCGAAGTTACGCCTCTACCAGTCGTGCATCCCCAGTTCTCAGTGCATGGAGAGAAACTTCGATCATTGATCATCAAGTAGGGTTTTTCCTTAGTCTATCTTTACTGTGTATCATGTGGGGTGGGTATGCTTTTGTTTCTGTGGGGATGGATGAAACCATACCATAATGAAGATAATAAATTGACTTTTATAGAATGAATGGGGGATGTGATTGATGTATCTTCTATACTCTTTATCCTTGATTCTTGTGTTGTTAATTGTATGGGCTTATGCCCACTGAAAAGCATGGTCATTGGTGGTCTTTTCTTGTACACTAATGAACCTATTTTTTTCTGAATTTTTATGTGATTGAATTGATGTAACATGGATACTGGTAAATCACATAAACTCAGTTGATTAAAATGGTTTCCCAATGAATAAGAATCATTGTGTGATCACCCCTGTTAACCAAATGGAAAGACTGAACTGAATAAACGGCATATTAAAATTTGTAAAACTCTATTTCTCTATTCTGGTGATGTTTACAGTTGATTCTTGGGAAGTGAAGTGGATGGGGATGGGATCCTCTATTGTCCAGTTGTTGGTTTGTGGGTCTGAGGCCATGTGGGATTGTATCTAGAGGGTTGGTTTGGTTCTATTACTTTGAGGGATCTCACGGATCCCATTTTTTGTTATGACTTTACAAGAGAACCGGGTGTGAATGCTTAAATTGTTGTTTGGATATTTTCCTTTCCTTGGCTTGTGGCTATGCTTGTTAGTTTCCCAATAGTGCAGAATTTACTTGAATGGAATCACTTGAATATGAAAACCAGAATGGGTTAAATAGGGAATTGTTTTCCAGAAATTAGTTGTGACATGGTTGTGGTTGTGGTGATTCTTGTAAATGAATAGTAACGAGGGTGTTTGTGTTAGGTTGGTTTGAAAACCCTAGGTTGAGATGAGTGATTTTTACCTATATATATATATATATATATATATATATTAGTTATTATGTTTATTATTCGTTCCCTATCCAAGTTGAGTAATTTGTACAAAACACCCCCGTTTCATGGGGGATGGTGTTTTTTCCAACACTCCTATGAGTGGATGGTTATTGACTCATTTTCTTCTCCCTTTATCGAGTAGCCCAAGATTCTTTGGGAAGGTTGTGACTGCCTGAAGTCCATTATAGAAAAAGATTCTTTAGGCAGGGTACGCTGAGGTGGTTGGTTGAGGTGTGTGCGGGCAGGTGATTTCCCAAGTACCTTCGAGATGAGGCCCAGGTGTCTTCGGGCGTGGTGGTATTTCTTCTGGACCAGGTGTCTGTGGCCATGGTTATGTGTGACCGTTGTGGCCCAGGTGTTAGCGGGTGGGATGTGTGGTAGTGATAGCCCAGGTGTGTGTGGGTGGGAGAGGGTAGTGGGACTGCGGTGAGAATGGCGGGAGAGGTTTGATGCATATGATGTCTTCAATAATCAGTGGGAAAGTGGCGTGGGGTACGCAAATATCGATGTGATATTAAAATTACTTTACTTGACTTGCATTATTTGGGGAGTGTTCCTTGGTGAGGTTGGGTGGATAGAATCCTTGCTAGGTGGTTTAGTTTTTCTCTTTTTCCATGGGTCATTAGAATGCATCCCGACTTGTGCATGAGAGCTTTTGGTTTTCCCTACTGAGTATGTCTGTATACTCACCCTATGTATATAAATTGTTTTTTGGTTTCCAGGAGGACTTTGAGGATCACGCAAGACCACACTAGTTCAGACCTTAGGACAGTTTTTGGTTCCATTTTTCTTTTTTGGTACTTTCCTTTGGGGGTTCTCTTGTACTTTTGTAGCATTTTACTTTTGGACATGCATATGGGAATGGATGATCTTTGGATTTACTTTTACCTCCATTTGTGGTGTTTTTGGGATTTACTATCTTATCTCCCAATCCTACTAAATAAAAAGGGTAATGCCTTCCATCATTTGTTTGATTTTATACCCTTGGTGCTAGTCTCCATAAAAGGACCTATTGAAGTCGGGTCTCAGGGTTCATTATCTCTCCTTCAACTTGAAGAAGGAAGGGTCTAGAAATCTATTATCCCTTCTCTCATCTTGGTGAAGGCGGTTCTTGACTATATATGATATAAATTCAATAATTATGGTATCCCTAAAATAATTATCTTTCATTAAATATAATATATCATTTCCTTCTTATCATTTCACACAGTAAAAAAGTGATATTGTCCTTGGTGGTTGTGTTACTACTACAAAATAGGCCTTTAACAGCGGTAAAAATAGACTTTATCAGCACTATAGAAGCATAAACTATCTTAGAAAGATTAAAACCATGGTCTTTTATTCATGCTAAAAATGTTTTGATAAAGGATTTCTTTATCAACACTTTTATAAGCACTAATAATGGACATCATTTATTTGCACTTATATTTAGCGTATATAATAGAGCATGTTGTAGTGTGTTGTAACGGCGCACCACAACACCAAAAACGAAAAAAATTGGAATTATAAAGTACCAATACATAATTTAAATGAAATAAAATTTACAAAAAAAAATACAAGAAAAAACACAATATTATATACATTTCATGTATTGGTTTATATAATTACATAAGTATACATTATAACATAACATCAAAAAAATAAATGTTCCTTTGTCTTTTTATCCTAACCCATGCTCATGAAAAAAAATACAGATGTATAAAAAAATATTTTATAAATAATATTTAAAAATAAATTAACAAAAAGTGTTATTTTTAATCTAAACCTTGAGTCATACTAGGAACACTTTATATCAGATTGATTTGTAGCTAATTCTTATACGTCACACCATTTCTAAGTCGTCTTCAAGTATTATCTATAGAAAAATTTACTAAATAAGTATAAGATAAAAATGATAATGAAATTAATTTTGTAATAGTATATTGGATGATTAGAAAACAATCTAGGCTCATTTTATTGGTTATGGCGATGTGATGCATGTTTTAAACTAAATTCACACATATATATTAAAAGGATTCATGTAGAGTTGTAATATTTATGCTATATGTTAAATTGAGGTGAAGATAATTCTTATACATCTTGAATGACTTATGGATTGTTGTATTAAATTATCAAAAAATCCAAATGTGTTTTCTCAGTTTTGAGTACGTTATTTCTCTTTTTTATTAAAATTGAATTTTAAACTAGAAACACACACTTTGACTCGTATCAATCACATCATGTGTCAACTTGATGTGAGACTGATTCCTAAACGTCAAAAATGAATTATGAATTGATTTCATAATTTATCAAGGAAATCTGAGTTTATTTACTCATATTTCAGTGAGTGATACTTTTTGAAATAAAATATTGATTTTAAACTGATAATTGACACATTGAGTCATATCGGTGACATCGTTTGTCGGATTGAGTTGTGGCTAAATATTAAATATCACAAATTTGTTATGTATTGTTGTTCTAATATATCAAAATAATATTAACTTTTTTCTTGGTTTTGAGAAGTTCAGTTGTCCTTTTTATAAAATTTGATGTCAATTTTAAATAAAATGACACACTTGGATTCATACCTATAACACTGTGTGTCATATTTAGGTTAAAAATATTCCAAAAAGTCCCAAATGACTTATTGATAATTTTCCTAAATTATCAAAACAATTCAAAAGTGTTTTCCTAGTTTTGAGTACGTTACGTTTCTTTTTTACTAGAGTGTCATTTTAAACTAGAAAACCTACACTTTGATTAATATTGATCACATCATGTAATAGTTTGATTTGAGAATGATTCCTTCAAATAAAAAAAAGATTTATAAATCGATTTACTAAATTATCATGAAAATAAGAACTTATTTTCTAGGTTTTTAGTGAGTGAAACTTTTTGAACTAAAATTTCATTTGTAAACTAATTATGGACACTTTGAGTCATACCAGTCACTTCATGCATTAAATCAAGGATTAGTCGATTCATACACATTCCAAATGAATTTTGGACCATTTTAATAAACTATCAAAATAATATGAATTATTTTTTCTCTATTTAGAGTGTATCAGTTTCCCTTTTTACTAAAATTGATATCAATTTTAAATTAAAATATTAACTTGGAGTCATACCGGTCACAGCATGTGTTGGATTGAGGAGAGGTTGATTCATACATGTCTTAAATGACTAATTCATCATTTTCTTAAAGTATCAAAATAATCATAATGTGTTTTCTCAGTTTTGAGTACGTAAAATGTATTTTTAATGAAAATTTCATTTTAAACTAGAAACATGCACTTTGACTTGCATTGATCGCATCATGGGTTAGTTTTATGTGAGACTAATTCATACGTATATAAATGGATTTACTAAAATTTCATTTTAAACTAGAAACACACGTTGAATCATATCAATAACATCATGTTTATCTTTGACATGATACTAATTAGTAAAAATAATTAATGAATTATTAATTGATTTAATAAATTATCAATACAATCTGAACACATTTTCTTAAATTTTAGTGAGTGACACATTTTTAAATAAAATGTTGATTTAAAACCGATAATAGAAACATTATGTCATAACAGACACATCGTATATATGATTGAGTTTTGGATGATTATAACATGTCAAAAATGACTTATGTATTATTTTAATAAATTATAAAAACATTCTGAATGTGTTTGGTAGGTTTTGAATAGGTCAGTTGTCCTTTTTACTAAAATTGATGTCAATTTGAAATAAAAAATACACATTTTTAGTCATATCGGTCACACCGGGTATCGGATTGAGGTGACACTGATTCTTACATATCCCAAAATAATTTTTAATTTTTTGATATAGTATCAAAATAATATGAATGTGTTTGATTATTTTTGAGTACATCACTTGTCTTTCTTACTAAAATCTCATTTTAAAATGGAAACACTCACTTTGACTCATAACGATCACATCATGTATCGTTTTAAAATGTGACCAATTACTATATTTAACCAATGATATATGAATATATTTCTTATATTATCAAGAAAATATAAGGGAGTTTTCTCTGTTTTCAGTGAGTGACACTTTCTGAACTAAAATGTCGATTTTAAACTAAAAACAGACACTTTGAGTCATATCACGCACATCATGTATTGGATTATGGTGAAGATAATTTCAACTCATCAAAAATGACTTATGCATCATTTTTTTAAATTAGGAAAATAATCATTATATGTTTTCTATATTTTTATTATGTCAGTTTTCCTTTTTACTAAAATTAATGTCAATTTTAAATAAAAATAATCACTTAGATTCATACCGATCAAACCATTTGTTGGATTCAGGTGCGCCTGATTCCTACATGTCCAAAAGTCTCAAAAAATAATAACTACAAATGTCACCATGATTTCCATTTCCTTTTTTTCAAACTTCCAACATTTTATGTTTACTCGATGTTCTTGGCCAAGAAACCATTCTTATTGTTGAAAGTCAGAAGATCAGAGGAATCTCATATGCCCATAATCACAAGAAGTCACCACAATAGACACATGATCTTAGTATACTATTCTAGATTTCAACAAAGATAATTTTTTTCAGCTAATAATATTAACTCAATATAAAGTTTTGGTAGTCTAATAAAGAAAGGCAATGGAAATCGGGGTAACATTGGTTGTTAGGAACATTTTATATATTTTCTAGATTTTTTTATATAGTTGAATGAAAAATATGAATTCCTAAAATATTTTTGATAAAAACGAAATAATTATTAGATAAAAATGATAAAGAAATTAACTTTAAAATATTATATAAAATGATGATAAAATTAATTAAATAAGTAGAAGGAATTCATATTTTCATGATGGTTGTATGAATTCATGATGCATTTCATTCTTTTAATTATCTCAGTTGTAGGATCAAAAAAAACAATCCAACTATATAAGAAAAATATTCTTATTTGAGTAATACTAAAAAAATAAATTAAACATAAATATGAAAAAATACATTAATTCTATGGAAAATTATTTTACTGTGAAAAATTAATGATTTCTTAAATGATTGAGTAGTAGAGGGAACATTAAGGAATGTGATAAATGCCAACACTATAGGGGTGAATAGATTTTGAGAGATAAGTAGTCTAAGAACGTTTTTATGTAGAAAGGAATGAAATATGGAAATTTCAACCCAAATCAAACAAAATAACCCACCTATAAAATAAATAATAATTATGCGAGTAATAGTAAAATGAAATAAATTAAACATAAATATGAAACAATAAATTAATTATATGAAAAATGAATTTACTGTACATATATTAAGATTAACCCTATGATTGATCAATGGAGGGAACTTAAAGGTAAGTGATAAATTCCAAAACTACAGGGGTTAAAAGGCTTTTTAAAGAAGAAGTATGTGGATGTTTTAGTGAAGAAAGGCATGAGATATGGATAGAACACACAAAATAAAACAAAATAATACACTTGTATAAGAAAAAAATCTTATTTAAGTAATACTAAAAAGAAATAAAGTAAACACAAATATTAAAAAATACATTAACTCTATAGACAATGATTTTTCTGTGAAAGCAGAAAGATTAATTTTGTGATTGAGAAAAGGTAACGTTGTTTCTCTTCTATCAAAGCAATTGGAGGGAACTCAAATGAAAGAGATAAATAAAACACTATAAGGGTGAAAAGGTTTTAAGGGAGAATTTGTATGTATAAGTTTTGGTACCAAAAGGTATGAAAGATGGATATAAATATTTAATAATAAATTCACACGGTAAGGAATAATGATAATTAATTAAGTGTTTCATTATATATAATTTTTTAAATAGAGAAATAATATTGTATCATTACCTTTACATATTTCGAAAGGTTTTCCATCATTATAGTTTTTTCTTCTGGTGTATTTGAAACATCATCATGTACAGAAGACATTACATGCATGAATATTCAAAAAAATTAATTTATATTAGGTTAATGAAGAAGAGAAAAAATAATATTATGAGGAAAAACATAATATACTTAAAAACACTTTTACCTTCTCATTGAAATGTCTTTCTTTTTTTAATGGTTTTAGGGAATTTTTTCCCTTATCAAGAATCCAAATCCCTTATTTTTGGTTCCCTATAACGTACAATACATTTTCTACATTAGGACTGACTTGAACTAACTATGGTCTCCAAATAAAAGGGTTATCCTTGATTGAATTTTCATCAGACCCATCATTTGTTTTAGTCTAAAGAAAGAAGGTTATCAAATTGTTTTTTTCTATATCTGAGTTATAAAATAATTTCACTGCTTGTGATTCCATTATAAAAAGCTCATATTTTTCTGTTCCACACTGAAATTAACCATCATGAATCCCATTTCATCAACATTCACCACACACATATTTTCAACCCATTTTCAATGTGAAATCAGCACTTGAAATGTTGTATAATACTACTCATACATCTATTTAGTAATTCCAAAATGTTACATATTTTCATAAATTGGATTTCAAACCTTTGAACCAGATTTTTGTATTGCTTCCAATAGAAACATAACACAATTTGTTTTCATCATACTGCAGTAATAGTGTTCTAATGTATAGAATGTATAACCATTTATTACAATACCAGTGTAAGATATAATAGTTTCATTCAGTCTCATGGATAGATATTGAAGTCATTCAGAAATTGAATTTGTATTTTTACATAAATCCTTATAAATTTTATCTCAGAACCATCCTATAAAATTTTGATTATGTGAATTGTATATCCATCCATCAACCCTTGATGTATTCAAATCTATATGAATTTATTTGTGGGCTTCAATGTATGGATCACCTTCGTGATTATTTAAAATGTAAATGTGTGCTTGTTCCCACTCTATCAATGTAATTATAACAATATCTTTTCAACAATCCTTTTCCCATATGGTGTATGTTGAAATTAGACTTTGGGAGACCGATGTTGTTAACATATGATAGGTAATCTATATAGAATTCAAAATCCTCTTCAACAATATATCATTCTAAAATAAAACCTTCTAGATGACTTTGATTACTAACATACCCTTTCAAAATTTTCATATATCATTTGATGGGTTACATCCATATTTAATGGAAAAGACCATATAGTTGAACCTCTCTAACTAAGTTAAAAATTAGTTGGACCATTAAATCAAATAATTATGGTGGGAATAACATCTCTAATTCGAACAATTTGACTACAAACTACTTTTTTATGATTGGAAACTTCATTGGGTATAAAACTTCACTACATATGGGTTTGAAAAAGAACCAGAGTTTGGTTAATGTATTCCATTCATTTTGAGAAATAATGTAATGAAAAGTAATAGAAATTTAATATTTCATTAAAAATGATAGTTGTGTGATTTAAGAAATTATACATTTAAAGTAGTAACTAATATGACATTCTTGATATTTTATGAATACCCCTCTATAAATTTTACACTATTAAAGAAAAGGAAAAATAGAAATTTTTTATTTCTAGATAGAGTATAAGCTACTGGAGGAAGAAAACTATTCCTTTTACCCTTCATTGGTAAAAAATTTTCTCGTATCCCGATGTCAATCATTTAAAACTGTCCTTAATTCCATCATTCATTTTTTAGGAACATTTTGTAACATGCCAATAATTCTATAAAATAATTTTTTTCTATATACATGGCATTAAGAAAATTTTTGACATATAAACAATCCAAAAACACTAATTCAAAGAAAATGAATCTCTTTTTTCAACCTGATTTCATAAGGTTTTTCAAAAATGGTTTAATTAAAATATAATCAATATATTTTACATTATCAAGAAGTTAATCACCCATTATTGGAGATGTTGTTATACCTTTTTTGATATTCCAATCAAATATAATCCAGGATCGGTATTTATATCATCGTACTAAAAAATTATGATGTCCTAAAAACACATTCTGTGAGTAATGTTTCGACCTAACTAACTGTGTGCATTTTTTACAATCGGGATTCCCCAACATCCTTTTAATGTTATAGCCTAATAAATTTCCATAATTTGGGAAGTCATTTATCATCCTATATAATATAGACCCCAACGAGAATTTTTCACTTCTATGAGAATCATACATTGTAACACCTGTATCCCACATAAATTTTAGAATTTTGATCAATAGAGCCAAATAGACATCAATATCATTACCGGATTGCTTTGGTATAGATATAAGCTGAGACAACTAATGTATTTTTTGTGTCATGAATAACCATGGTGACAAGTTATAATTTACCATCATGATAGGCTACGTATGGTGAGCTCTACTCTATACACAAAAAGGTTTTATTTCATCTTGAGATAATGCAAGGTGAATGTTTCTTGGCTCATTTCTCATTTCAAGATCCTCATAATCAATTTTCATCCACTAAGAATAATATTCTAAATGATGTAGGTTAGCATATTTAATTATTTTATCTGCATTCCATGTTAATTTTCTCACAGTTTCCTAACATTCATATAGATTTATAAACCATATAATGATAGAAATTTACCACATATATTTTTGAGGACTTGATTCATTTTTCTTGTATCATTATACACCACACTTATAGTACTTTATGAGTGATTCATGGTCCTTGTAAAACAATATGAAAACATTTGGAAAAGATTGTGTTTTTTTTATAGATCATTCCCATTGAACATGGAATTAATTTATCATCATATGTTTGACATGGTAGTTTATTTTCTTTTGAAAGCATATAATTCATGACATCAAGTAGTTATATAAATCTAGTTTCACTCTATCTATTTCCAACATTGAAATTATATAACATCAATATAGATGACAATGTTGTTTATTTATTTCATTTGGTATGGTCTCTTAGCAAAACTATATAACTTATCAAACAACTTTTCACAATCATGAATGTCATCTTAAAGTCCCATTTCTATTTATTCCATGTGATCTACATCATTAATTATATTGGTATTCATATAAATTGATTCATAAACTATAGTATCATCCAAACCGGTGTGCAAGTTCAGTTTTACTTAATGTTTAGTCCAATATTTATAGCTATGATCTATTATGTGAAAAATAAAATGTTCTTTCAACTCATCTAGATTATTTTTTCTTGAATAACAACAATGTAAACATAGATAAAGGAATTGATAAGGGTCGTATGCATGCTCAATTGCAATCTTAATGAACTCTTTAACTACATATTCAAACTCTTCTATCTAAATATTAGAATCCATCCATATTCGATCCATATCCATCCTATTGGGTTCATAAAATATTTATTTTTACAATAAATAAATAAATACACATAAGATATTCTTTATCAAAGGAAAAAGTAATAGATAATTCTAATAAGGGAACCCCAAACCTTGATTGTTTCAAATAATTTCAATATTATTTGAAGAAAATTGGTCATTTAATTTAAGAAAAGTCCTATTACACTCGGGTAGGTGTTATTCTCTGAATTCATCCAAAGGTGAAAGTTATAGACTGCTTTCGTCCTCATAAACTCATATTTTGAAGAGTGATCATTTAATTTTGTTGTTTTTAACTCATCCTCCATATCTTGTGGACATGATCCTATGTTACATGAAATAGTCTGAGTTGTGTCCACCCATAGTATAAATATTACTCATATTAGTACAAGAAAACTAAAAGATATTGGGGATGAGTCCCAAGAATAAAATTGAGATAAAAAATATTTGGGAGATGAAATTGATGAGGATGACAGTTGTACACCATTTTTCTCTAAAAGGGGTAATGTCTCCCATTTGTGAGAATTATATGGATGGTAATCAAAGATTTTTAAGGGTGGAACCAAAATGAAATGTTAAATAATGATCTATTTTTAGATGGATTAAAGTAAAACATAAATAGTGTTTATTAGATGAGTGTTGAAATAAGTGAACTGATTTTTAAGAAGTATTAATGTGTGTTTTTTCATTTAAATAATGGATATATTTTTTACAAATATATGGAAAACTAGCCAAACAATTTTTTGATTTGGATTTGGTCAAAATTTATGGTAATTGTTTTTGAAATAGAAAATTGATTTATGAAAATGAAAAAATGATGCTATTAGATAATGAGACAATTAAATATTGACTTAAAATGGATGGTTTGAGATGTTTTTATGATTAAAAGATAAAATTGATAGATAATATTTACTAATTAGAATGGGTAGAATGTTAATAATTAAAATAATGATTAAAAATCAGAGGAAATTAATACTGAATTGGGTAGAATAGGGGGAGAACAATGGGTTGATGTAAACTCAAAATAATATATTAATGGTGAGGAAAATAAACAAGGATAATAAAATACAAGAAATAAAAGTAAGGCTAAAATCAATGAATAAAATTTCATTGATGATTAGATAGTTTCGATGAAAACTTGGAGGAGTAAGACTCTAAAAAGCTCATTTTTTCCAAGTAGAGCCAAAATCATTTGTATAGGTTGACCAAGATGATAATTAGATCAAATATATTCATGAATAGATTGATTTGAATATGAAGAATGTGACATGGGAAATTGTTCCAAGGCTGGAAGAAAGAAATGTTATCATAACCAAGTTGGTGTTCTGTAATAAACTCATTGATTATGGAAAATTTTATCAAAATAAATAATGGATAGTGTGAAAGGGGAATTCATATATGAAATGAATTTATATTTATGATAAATTTACTCCCATATCCTGGTTGGAAACTATTTGAATTTTCTTGGCTATTTCAATGTAAATGATGTTAAAAGTATACCAAATGGATTTCAAATCTATGTTCCTCAATAGAGTTGTTAAGGGGGGGAATACATTGAGATACTAGATGGGTTTATTATAGATTAAAATGAGAGAAATGTGTTCCAGTTAAAGAAATTTTGTATAAGATAAATAAATCAATGAGGTTATGGAATTTAAGGTTGGATCAATACCAAATAATTCTTTGTTTTTAGTGAGACAGAGTTGATCACAACCTCTACATCAAGAAGGAGAATGATCAAAGGATTTTGGTACTCATATATATAAAAGACGTAATTTTCAAGGATTGGAAAAATCATCATGAAATTTTTGTGTTGATCATAAAAGGTATGATATCGAGATATCTATGATTAGTGATTTAAACATTTTTTTTGGATTATAGGTGAATCAAGGAAATCATTGCATATTTTTTTCTTACTAAAAATATGAAACAGATTTTTCTTATGTGATTTTCAATTAAATATTCCAAACCAATGACAACACCAATCGCTATATGGATGAATTTTTCCAAAATTGATGATTACAAAGAGGTAGATTTCATGGAATATAGGTATTGGGATCATATTATAACTCAAAAAAACATGACCCACAATTCGGTTTGATATATTTTAAGTCACACATTACCAATGTTGTCCCAAGGAGATCCACAAGATATGGGGATGGTGATAATTAAATATATCTAAAAACATTAAATTTTGGGCTGTTTTATTATAGGATAGTGAAACATGAGCTGTTGGGATACACAAATGTGGGATGGTAAGGTTTAGTGGATAACAAAGAGAAATTATAGATATCGAAAGAACTAGATTCTATTCGAGCACTGGTTTCATTCGACCCATGAATCATTCAAGCCTTAGATTCGAGCCTTGAAATAGTTGGATCCTTGATTCAAGTCTAGATTCGAGCTGGGATTCGACAATAAGGAGCACCAACAATAGTTGGCATTCGTAGAGATCTTCAGATATCTTGAACTAGTTCGTGATGGTTAGAGTTCTTAAAATATACCCGGACACTTTTATCAGCACTTCCAATAAATAACAGATAAAGATCCCTTTTATCAAATCTAAGATAATAAGCGCTGATAAAAAGCTTATTTATCTGTTCTTTTTTAGCACTGATAAATATAGAGACTTCTTAGTGCTAAAAAACTCTAATTAAGATTCCTTTTATTGATTCTTAATACAGAAGCACTGATAAAGGATTTATAATTATAAATATAAATAAATTTTTTAAATATATTTGTATAATTATATATATTTATATATATAGTACATATAGTATATGTATTTTTAATTTAAATATATTTATTATAATTTTATAATTATTTAAATATATAATTATTTATTTATATTTATATAAATAATTTTCAAAAAAATAATATGTATATCATTATATATATATATTATAATATATATAATATATATATAACTATAGTAAATATATTCATTATTTAAATAAATTTATTATAATTTTATAATTATTTAAATATTTATACTTATTTACAAATAATTATATAAATACTTTTAAAAAAAATAATATTTATTTATTTATAATTATAAATGTATAAATATAGTAAATACACATTTATATATTTATTTATAATTATTTATTTACAGCTATATTTTTATCATTATTAATAAATATTTATTCTTAAGTGTATGTATGTTAAAAATGAGTGTAATTCAATAATTAAAAATGAGTACACTTTAACAATATTGAAAATTTTGATAAGTTTTATTAATTAAATATAAATTATTATAAAAATATGAATATATATTGAAATAAAGAGGAATATATATTTAAAATATTAATAATTAGTAAATAAATATATATAAAAAATAATAGAAATTGATTAAATTTCCAAAAAAAATAAAAAAAAGTTATTAAAAATGAATAAATAATACCTAACTTTAATAATATTAAAATTAAATAAATAAAATTTCCCAATGAAAAACATAATATATTAAATGTTTCATATTATAATGAAATCCAAAATTGAATACTAAAATTTTAATAAATTACATAAATATTATATGTGTTTCTGTAAAAGATTTCATTAATCGCATAAATATTTGTGTGTGCATTATATATAAAAAGATTTAATTGTGTATATTTATGTTAAATCAACATAACACATGTTTCATCTATGTTAAATTGAAAAATCAAATGTGATTCAATTATGTCTATTACTCAATGCAATTAATCATCATTTTTAATTCATATTATTTTTTAACTATAAATTGTTATTCACTAAATTTATTACTATTTAATGTAAAAGCATAAATATTTTTTATATAAATCATATTTAAATATAATCATATATATCTATATATTTAATATAAACTATTTATTAAAATTCTCAAGAATTATTTAATTAATAAAATTTTTAATATTTTCTCAATTTACTTATTTTTATGTTTTATTTATTTAATTTTCATTTTTCATATATCCATATATTTAATATATATTATTTATTAGTATTTATAAATTATATACAGTATAATAAATGTATTCTTTTGTATAAATAATTATCTAAATAATAAATTTTTTAATATTTTAGTTAATAAACTCATTTTTATTTTTCAATTATTTTAATATTTTATTTTTTACAGACCTTTATCTGTACTAAAAAAAGTGTTGATAAAGGATCCCCTTATGGTTGCTAAAAAAATAACTGGTAAATGGTATCCTTTATCAGTGCTAAAAAATAAAGAGCTGATAAAGTGGCTTTTTATCAGTGCTAAAAAATGTGCTACTAAACCTTACCTATTATCAGCACTAAAAAAGTGTTGATAAACGGTAGATTTTATTAGATATTTTTTTAGAACAAATAAATTGTCACTATATCAGGGTTTTTTGCTAATGCTGATAAAGTCCAGTGCTATTAATGCATTGTTTTGTTGTAGTGTCTGGACTACTACTTGCTAAAAGTAGTGAGATTCTTATTTTTTCATCATCACATCATAATAATGTTATATATAAGTATATATAATTAAATAATATGGTATTTTTTATATAATGATCATTCTATAAATAAAAATTTTACTTAACTTCTTTCTATAATGATCATTGGAAAAATGGAAGTGTTACTCTTGCGTATGTACGACCTACCCTCTTTATCATCATAACATTAGTTCATTTCTCATAACTTTCATTCATAATTGGTTTTAAAAGTATACATTACAAATAATTATGATATTTATGTCATGATTATTATTCTTGAGATGTTTAAATAATTACCCCTTTGACTATAGTTGACATACCAAAGTCATTTTTTACACATAATAAAAATATGGTCAACACATCCGACATAAAATAATTGATTAAGTGATTATATATAATATTTTTATAAGTGAAATAAAATTAATAATATATTTGGTAATATTTATCAAGAAATTAAATATTTAACATAATTTTATTATTCAAGAAGATAAAAACAAGCGTGATGAATCAGACTCAAGGTAAGGGTTTTTCTCATCTCATTTTTATTTCAGCAAGATATATTCCATATTCACAACTAATTTTATTATGCGGTGTATATCTTTCCATGGAATTTATTGTATTATTCTTGTACTTTGATTTATATGTATTTAAATATTCATTTGAGTATCTTTCTTTCATGGTGTTTACAGTTTCAATGCTACCAAGCAGTAAGGGATTTTTGTATCAATTTACCTTTTTGAGGTGATTGTTATATTATACACATATCTTCTTTTAAGAGGTGAATATAATAAATATTTGACATGTTATATTATGAATATCCTTAATTTAATGATATTATAATATTCATTTATTTTTATTATTTTGTGGGGATTACAATTCATTGTTACCAAAGTAGTATGAGTTTCATGTTATATTCTCATCGTGTATTGATATTGTTTATGATTAAGCCTCCAACGTAAATATATTATGATATACCTATAAATAATTATCTTTAATTTTCTTCACCTCTATTTATATCATGAGAATATATGTCTTCCCTTAATTTTTCTCTCTTTATTCACTCAGGATATCAATAGATAGTGTTTATGAAAAATTATCCTTTCGGTTGAATGCTATTTTTCTTCCAAAACCATGTTTTATAGAAATGTTTTCAAAAGTTTTTTGAAATGTTTATTTCATAGGAAAAGGGATATTTTATTCAAGAAATGTTTTAAATTATTTTGAAAATATTCCTTTATAATCTATAAAAGTTTTTTTCAAAGAAAAAAAATTTCAAATTGTTTTATGTTTTAAGAAGTGATTTTTAAAATGAAAATGGTATTTTCCTCAAAATGTATTTGATGAAATTTTAATGGTATTTACATTAATCAAAATAAACTAACCTTGTTGTAACTTATCCTCCACTATGGATATTTTTTATTCATACCAACATCATTATTTCCCTGGAAAGATTATGATTGTAACAAATAGGTTATTGTGGAACCGATTTATTTTCCAGGGGATAATCTGGTCTCAAAGAGATTGTCATTGTTCCCATTTATTTTCTATAGTTTAATAATTTTTTAAAGAGATTTAAATTAAATCTATTTATTTTTTATGGATAAATTAGGTTAAATAAGAATATTTATTGTTTTTATGAGTTTTATGATGAAATATAGACATAAAATGTTTGGGAAAAAACCTGAGTTTATTTGAGTAAAGGGTATACAATACAAAGAATAGAGGGAAACATACAAGTCATGGATGTAGTTTTTGAGACTCAAACTCGAGACATCACTGATACCCACAGTGGAAGATCCAATAAGATTCACCCTAGGGGTAATCTCTACATACTTTATTCATGTTGTGTTATTTGGAAAGTATTTGAATCGGTTGAGCCTGATATAGCTTATACGAAGGTTTGGGACCAAATATAGATTATGAATAATGGGTGAGCCCGATATATATTATACAAAGGGTAAGCCCCATTATAACTCACCAATTCATTGGGTAATGATTATGTTATCTAAATAATTATATTGGAAGTTGTACATATAGTTATACCAATTATAAGGGTTCTATAAGGGTTATGTAAGGTTTCTATGAGATGATGTTCCAATATTCCAATATGTTTTATCTATGCATTCTATGAGTTTATGATGTTTCATTTGATCAAGATTGATATCACATGGAACATGATTGTTGATTCTTAGGTAATTTTTCCTTTCTTAATGACTTATGCCATGTTTTCATGTCTAATGATCTGGGTATTAAAGGATATGAATATACATAAATTATAACCATGAACTTTGATTATTTTTTCATACCATTATTCTCTACTTATGTTCACTGATGACATTCAGTTGTTAATGATTACATTTTCACATACTAAGTATATGATCTCACCAATCTTATTTTTTCTTTTCCCATGGTTATAAAGGAAGTGGTTAAATGAATTATATATAGATGGATTTTCTTATGTATGATGATGATGTCAACATGTGAAAAGTAAAATATCTATTAAGTGGGAGAAATTATAATTTAATGTCATGTGAGCTGTTTATGTAGGAATTTTTCCTAAATTTATAAAACTATTTGCCTAAAAGGTCCTCTTGGATGTAAGTGATTCAATTTTTCATTTTGATGTTGTATGGTTCGGATGGAGAAAATTGGTCACCCTTATAGGTGTCAAATCCATAAATGTAAAGTTTATGATTTTAGTACTGAATCTAGGAGTGTGGGTTCTAGGCTATTATAGTGATTCTTTGGTGTACAATGTGTGAACGTTTCATGGAAGATATCCAGTTATATACTAATACCACATGATTACTTCTTTTATTGGATATATATACATTAATACAGAGTTTAATGCATGTATAATTATTTTAGAACTCACCCATACATTATCCAAAGCCTCATTCTTGATCTCAATTTCTAATAAAATATCTCAAGTCCTCTATTTTTCTTTATCTTATATTATATATGGTATTAAATCATTCATATTTCATGCATGGTAATTCATGTAAGAACTCTTGATCGATCTTGGAACATATTATCATGATATCTACTTCTTATAATGAGATTTTCTTCTTCTTCATGTGACTGAGGTGATGAAATCATACAATATTATTCAAACAATTTAATCATTTTAATCCTCTATTTTTCTTCATCATTTTATTTACATTAATGAAATATAAATTTTCATAGATGTACCATTTTTTATCCCACTTCTATTCTTCTAAAATATCAACACTAGTCTTTTATCATGAGATCCCATCCACTCCATGCATAAACACATCCTCCAGACACGCCTTAATTTAAATTCGTCATAGATATAAAAAACATGATCTTATTGTATCATGCAGAAGTTTCTTATTCACTTATGGTAGATTTTATACTATTCTTGTAGGAGAACCATATTATTAATCAAACAAAAATTTAATAGACAATCAAAACCCACTTCGTGTAGTTCTTTATAGTTTTTTTTATCCATCTCTTTAACTCACAAAAGATCAGTAGGGTTTCAATGTTTTATCTATTCTTTTAGTAAATCTAAAATCACTAAATTCCAATCAATGATTCATATATTTGACCTAAACAATCATGGTTGATACATATCTTGCATGAATTTTCTTGAGTAAATCATGTAGTTTATTTGATATCTATTTTATTAATATGAAGTAAGATTTGTTATCGCTTATAGAGATTAAACGTAAGTGAGCCTGAGGAGGATGAAAATTGAAAAACAATACCACACTACTAGAAATTTCCTTTATCCCAAAGGATCTATACCCACAATTTATCTAAACTATGGGTATATATTGTATGCCCAAACCTATACCCATGGTTTTAAAAACTGTTGGTATTGGTTTAGCTATACCAATGGTTTTTTTAAAACTTTGGATATAGACCTTTAATTAAGAATCCTAGCTTGGGATCCTCTAATCCCTCCGCATTTTAATCCATATCGATCCCCTCACACTAGTGACCATGTTAACTTGGCATTCCAACTCTCCTCCTTGAGTGAATTTAGCGTCCCTCCCTCAACTCTTCAGGCGACATTTCACCCATCGGCCAAGTTTTCTTCCTCGATTTTTGGTAGTTTTTTGTTGCAATCTTCAATATGTAATATTTGTTTCCCTCTACTTATTTATTCTCTTATATTATCCGGTAATTAGGTTTTATTTCTCTAATAATTCCTTAGTTAAGGTTTTTTCATGTTATGATTATTACATTGTTTCAAAAAAATGGATTTTTTGTGTGAAAAATGGATTCCATGACATAAATGTTTTTTATTTTATGTGATTTCTTAGGTTTTATTTTCAAAATTAAATATGTTTTCATAATATTTGGTATTTTCTAGAAAATAAAATTATACCCTCTTAAATACTATTTCACGATTGGTAATTTTTAGCATGTGAAGTGCCGAGAGTGTTTTAGATTCCAACTAGTTAGAGACATTATGAAATAGAAATAAATTATTATAACAAATTTGTTAATGGTAATTAGTTTCATAGTCAAGATAAAATGGTGTTTCCAAAAAAATTATGTCAATGTTAATCATTATAAAAAATGGTTGGTTTACAATAGTATATTTTTCAGCATCATGGGGATTTATCCAATTAGTGGGTGGTTTTAAATCGTATCAAAATGTGAATGTTTTGTAATTAAAAAAGGTGGTTGTTTTTTGAATTTTTTTTCAAGGTGTTTCCTATTTAGTGGTTTAATTCTTAGTAATTTTTACTTATTTTGTTTTGGAACTAATTGAATAAGGGGGTCTATAGTTTTAAAAAGAGTAATTTTAAAATCCTTTTGATTATTTTGGAGAGTTGTTTGATTTTCAGGAGATGACCATGTTGTTTTGATTTCTCATGTTGAATTAACATAGGCCTCCTATAATGATCTAATGTGAAGATAAAATACTTGTCATTGGGGTTCATTCCACCTTCTAGTTTTAAGACATCCCTAACTTTGAACATTGTTCCATATTCTATATTTTCTTCTTTTTATGGTATCGTTGACATTTCTATAGAGGTGATATCTAGTGAGCATGTATATAAATCATATAGTTCAGTTGGTTTACACCATCATTATAGTCTTGATAGTTCTATTAGCGAGGGATGGTTTTCAAAGATACTTAAATGTGTGCTAGAGTTTTTCTATCACTTTTATGAGTTTTCCTTGGTTTTTGCTTATGATATTCCTTATTATTTATTGGAATTGATATTAGAGTATTATATAATGGTCACTTACATCATGAATTGTATTAAATTTTGTTTCATATTAGTGTTCTTTAATTTCATCTACACTATAATTTTAATTTTAATTTGAATTTGGATATCAATTTAATTAATGTTTTCATTGTGTTTACCTATAATATAATGGATAGAAGTTTTATTTTTCATACTGATCATATTTCAACTGAGTTTTAGGAGAATTTAGAAAAAAAATATATTTTTAATTTAACAATGGTTTGGATGGAGGTCATATATAGTGTCCATGTTATAATTGTGTTTGAATACCATGGTTAAGTTGGGAAGAAGTTATTAAACATAAAATGAATTATGGATTAAAAAACTATTATGTTTTGTATCATAATAGAAAGATGAGACAATATTATACTATTCGCTAATGAAAAGAAATAATTGGTATGGAGAATTTTTTATTTGATCAGTTTTGATTTGTGAATCATCACGAGAGAGATAGTATTCTTATTCAAGAAGACAATTATATAAATGCACATGAGGAAAAGAATAATGATAATGATGTTGAGAGAGTGAAAATTTTAATATATGATGCAATAATTCTTGTATATCAGGAATATACTAAAATGAAACATTTGGAAATTTTAATGTGGTTATATAATGGAAAAACCATATATATAATTTCTAATAACAAAATTGATTATATTATTTCCTTTTAAAAGGAATGTTTTCATGATATTGTAGATATTCCCATAAAATCATTATAAGGCATGTAAGTTAATCAAGTACCTCGAATTTTCTACTAATAAAATTAATGCTTTTCCAAAATATTTTAGTTTATTCTAGGAGGAAACAACAGACCTTAATAACTTTAAATAATGTGATAAATCTCAATGGAAGGAAAATGTACATGAAACACAATCTCATATTCCACAGAAAATCATGTCGCACTTTCAATTGATTCCCAAGCATAAAAATGTATTCATGTCTATATAAATCTCATTCAATTTGTGATGGAATGATGATGATAGAATTAAAGGAAATGATGAGTTGGTTTATTTTGCAGATGGATTGGAATGGTGGGAATTTGATGCACAACATCCCGATTTTGCAGTTGAGGTACGTAATGTAATGTTCGGGCTATCCATTGATGGGTTTAATCTGTTTGGTCAAATTCTTCTTGCTCATATAACATGGAAAGTTTTTATTCATGTTTATCATATTGCTCCTTAAATGTGTATGAAAAAACCTTTCAGTTTCTTGAGTATACTAATATATAGACATTCTGATCCTAGCAATTATATAGACGTCTACTTGAAACCTTTAATAAGATACTTGAAGAATTTTTTGGAAATGGGTGTGTATACATTTGATGCTTCTTAAAAAATATTTAAGAAGTGTGATGACATTATATGGACTATAAATTATTTCTTGACTTATAAAATGTTTTAAGGATAGATCAAAAAAGAATAACTTTCATTTACTCTTTGTATGAAGAAAACATGGTCGGGAAGGCTTAAATTTCATCGTAGTTTTAGTTTCATGGGGTATCAATGATTCATGCTAATAGATCATAAACACTAAAAGAATTTTTGGAGGTTTGATAATACTTTTGATAATGCATAGCCACCTCAATGTATGTTACGAACTAATTTTCTTAATGAATTAAAAGATTTTAGTTTTTCATTAGGGAAAGGTGAGATGAAATCTAAAAAGATGGAAAATGTTGACATTGAAGCCACTTACAATTTTAAAAAGAGAAGTATATTTTTTGAGATTCCATATAGGTCTACTAATTTTTTACATCATTGTTTAGACATAATGAAAATTGAGAATTATGTATTGGAAATTTTTCTTTCAATTATTGTAAATATCCAAGGGAAGACCAAAGAAGACTTCTGATCTCATTGGGACTTGTTGGATTGGGGTATTCAACCAGAACTACATCATATGTGTATTAGTGAAAACAAATTGAAGGTTCCTTGTGCTTCTTATGTGATGTCACCTTCAAATAAAAATAATTTTCTAGAAGTATTAGATAATATCAAGATTCCTTATAAATATTCCAACAACATATCTAAATGAGTTAACATAAGGGATTTGAAACTAAAATCCCTAAAAAATCATTATTATCACATCCTTATTCATGAATTGATTCCAATAGCAATCTGTCATTTTCTATCCCATAATTTAAGGGAGAAATTTATTCTCTTGTTCCATTTTTTTAGAAACTATTCTGCTAAAATGTTATCGAAGCCTTTCTTTATAAAAATTCAACAAGAGGTTTCATTAATTTTTTTTAGTTAGAAAACAATTTATCCACCATTTTTCACTTGCAAGTTGCATTTTATAGTTCATCTTCTAAATGAAACACTTATTAGGGGATCCATTTCTTTTTGGTATATGTATCTTACTGAAAGAAATATGTGCACAATCAAATATTATGTCTAAAATAAGAATCTTTCTGAAGGTTCTGTTGTGAGGGGTTTTATGGCTCAAGGAGTTATGGATTTTTTTTTCAATTTTTTTTCTGATATGAGAACAAGACATAAACAAACAATGATAAATGAATATGAACAGTATGAATAAATTGATCCATTATTTCCATATCTTCCCCAAATAGAATGCATTATTGGTTCATATGCATTGGATATATTTATCCTTGAAGAGTGGGATATGGAACATCACACATTCATGTTTAACTATGGTTTGTTTGATGACTATATTAAGTAAGTAATCTGAATTTTTATTTGATAAATCGTACTTCATATACCTTAAACATTTATTATCATTTTATTTAGGGAACATAAACAAATTATAAGTAGAGTTTATCGATCTTTTCAATTGAGAGGGAGATAGGATTTTCATATCCAAATGATTTCTACTTGGTTCAAATCCAAGGTATAACCATTATTTTAATTAACTTAAAATATAGATATTAATTTAATTGTATTAATAATATATATTTCAGGTATTGAGTTTACCTATTGACATTATTTTTCAATAATTAAGGGGGTTGGATTTGGGTCTAAATTATTTGGTTTGTGAATGAAAATCTTTAATAATCATTGGGTATAACTTTTTTACAACTGATCAAGAGGTGAAAATGGAACACATCATGATTTCATTATGTTAACTACTACAACATGTTGTTATTGACATTTGATATATTTTAAAATATAATCATCAGCTACTTGTGTTCTCATTAAAAAACATAAATAAATATTTATTTTGTTTAACATTTAAAAATACTTTTATTTTATTCATTAAAAATTCATTTAGTTATGTTTACTTATAAATAGTTTTTTCATTATAATATGATTTGTAATCAAAAAATACTAAAAAAACATCTCTTGTAAAATTTGGGCATTGTTATTATGTATATGATTTAAAAAACAATTCCAAAGTGAAATAGTATTATAATTAAAAACATTTACCTTGTTATTATGTATGTTATTTATTTTATTACCCATTTTATAATTTAAAAACAATTTGAATATACCCAATTATATTTATTTATCCTTTCATGAATAGAAAATAAATATTATTATAATGAAAAAAATAAAATATCTCACTTTTGAATAAAAATAAAAAACCAAATTTATATTTATGTTACAAATATAGAAATAAATTTAAAATTCTAGAAGCAGTCCTCTAAGTAGTTTTATATAATATTTAATCGCCTTAAGGAAATAATCATTTATATATTACAATCATATAGATTTATGTATTACTTACCAAATTAATTTATATTTTTGAGACCTCATACATCTATATAAATTTGTGATACACTAAAATTATCACATATCAATGAGTTATAATTAAAAAAATGATTTTATTAACATAAATATATTTATAATCATGATATTTCTCTTCATAATTGAGAACACCTCTCATGTTATAATTTAAAAAAGGAAACTCCTTACCTTATACTTATCCACCTTGAGGATAAATATCAATGTCTATTGTTCCAAATTTTACCAGTATAGGTAGTTTGACTTTTATTTATAAAGATGAAATAGAATGACTAATACTTTAAAACACCTTTAAATCACCCTTAATTAAAACACATTTACTAACTAAAATAGTTAGAGTGAATGGCTAAATATTTTCTAAGAGATTATGGAAAGTACTAATAAACAATAAAATAAATATTTTAAATAAAATATAAAATTTTTTAAATTATTTCATTGAGTAAAAAAATTATAATCCACACTATAATAGGTAATAAATTTTGGTAAAATTATTTTACATAAAATATTTTTTTAATAAAATATATTTATATTAAAATTAAATTTACTTGAAATTAATTATAATTTTTTAGATATTATAATTAATGCTAACACTAATATATATAAATATAAACAATAAGTAAATTCAGAAAAAATAAATGGTATTTAAAAAATGGTATCAAATTAACGATAGATTATAACCCCCACCACTTAATTGGAATAACATCTAAGAACACACTTATAACTAAGAGATGTTTTAAATCTAATAGATGAGTCCATGACTTGGAATGGTATTAAAAATACAAAAAATTAAAAACAATATTAGAACATAATAATATTTTCAAAAGTTCAACATGATAAATAAAAACAAAGGAAAAATAATGATGAAATTTTGTATATCCAAAATTACATATTTGTAAGAAAATTAAGAATAAAATGATAATGCATCTATTAGATCCCAAACAATTAAAATAAAATCAAGTGAATAAATATTATAGTTGAATTTTATTCTTCAATAATAAATAAAATGATTGAATAAATACTATTTCCCTTTCTTTACAATCAAAAATCATTGGTTTATAGTAAATTAATTGAAGATCAATTTCATGTAAATTGAGAATAAAACATAAAATTTATTTAAATAATTGTCACAAAACTTCAGTGTAAACTCAATGAATTATTGAATCTATGATATAATTCACATTAAAATACTCCTAGTAATTATAACGACTTATTTTTAGGAGGTTCATCGAAAAGTAATCAATAAATTTTATCTAATACTAATAAAAGAAGGTAAATCAATTTTAAAAAATGACCTTTAATCATTGAATTTATGACCATTAAATTTTATTTTATTCACTATTATTGATATTAAATTTCAATATTGCTAATAAATATTCATGAACACATAAAAATAACTCATATCTACATGAAAGCACCTTATAAGTCACTCAAACACTTGATACAAAATCTAGTATTGGAATACTATTAGTAGACTCAAATAAATTTCACAATAAACTCACTTGTACTATATAACAAACTTGGTTTCCTTATTATTGATTAAACCTTTAAAAAAATTATAGAGCAAACTATTTTATTTTTAATATACAGCTCTAATAAACCATAGTGTCAAATATGATGCCAATAATTTTTGATTTCTTTAAAATCCTTGATTGACTAAAGATAACTACATGGATGAATCTTTAATTTCTTTGTCAAGTAACCTTGATTTAAATTTTAAAAAAGTCCTTTATGGTTTCCCTTGATGTTTTAAACAATCATATGGGATTTTTAAAAAATAAAAAATTTACTATACATGGTAAACTTTCCAAAATAATATGTCTATGTCCAAAACATTATTCATATGAAATGAACACATTAAAAAGTGCGTTGACATGATTTATTGGTATTAAAACATAAAATTTTATGTTTTAGAACAATAATACCCACGTCTTGATATTTAAAATTCAGTATTGTTTAGAGAATAATATATATATATAACATATATTATAATTTTACCAATAAAATATTATGAATAAATAATTAATTATACAATAAAATTCTTTTAAAATATCACCAACTTTTTGAATATAAAAAAACATTCCGATTATACCACGGAAAGGAAAATTTCAGTTTAGACTATTTTAGTTTTATAATATTTCAAATTTATAACATTGGATTAATTATTTTTGAATATGTGATATATTAAAATTAATTGGAAATAAATAAATAAAAATTATGTAAATAAAAATTTTATTTCATCAATAAATTTTTTTTAGAAAATTACTTCAAGAAATATAAAATCACATTACTAATAATTTATAAGAAAATTAAAATGAAATAATACCTTTTTATTCATCTTCATAGTCAAGTATAATTAAATATAACTACTCCTTAATATAATATTTCACTTTATGATTTATAGGAGGTGGTATAGAGAAGGAAACATGAGGTGTTATAAATGTTTTGGTAAGAGGACTGGTTCATAGGGATTTTAAGGTTGATGTTTGAGAGTTGTAATAGACATCACACCAAGAGATGGTAAAATATCCCTTTATCCCTTGACCTATTCCACCATTCTTATCATATATATTATAATTATGTAATATATTTTATGAAGATTTAACAGTATTTTTAATCTTTTTTAAATTTTTATAAATTTATCCCATACAAGATTTATATTCCCCTTAATTTTTTACACTCAACTTTAAAAAAACCACTCTTTCATTTGCAGGTAATATTTTAGTAACATGAACTGATCTTTTATATCAAGATAAATATAAAAATTATTTCCAATTTAATCTATAATGGATTCTATAGTATCAATCTTCTTTACTTTAATAATAATATTATTAGTGATCTATGTAATGGAATTCATATTCATCATTCCCATTCTATGAGTTTTCTTATTAATTTCATTAGAGAATGTACCTACTCAAACTTTGGGAAATTGATTACTAATTGACACAAAAATTTGTGAAAATTTATACGAATATTTCCAATATTTTGAGCATATGTTTTGTATTTATTTCATGATAAAATCCATATGATATTATTGAGTTTAAATATTTTATGGTTTTATATTAACATTATTTGAAACATATACTTTAATTGTTAATTTGAGTCATTTTTGGGGTATTTGATTTTTAATTTTTGAATAAATATATTACATACTTGAAAACATCTATTCGATTATTTTAACTTTTTTAATTTATATTTTATGTGAATTAATTAATTTATTCATTATTATTTTATTTTAATATTATAAAAATTATTTTTATGATTGAACATGCAGACAAAAACAATTATACATGGATAATTTTGTCTATTTCACAACTATATGGAACAACAATGAAAAAATATTGTGGGTGTCCTGGCCCATGAAGATGAACAACCAAGTTAGTTTCATATGTCACTAATTTAGAGAGTGATATTATATAATACCATTAATTATGTTCCAATTTTCTTTCATTAAATAAATCCATAGTATTGTTCAGTTATGTGGTTAAACCCACCCAAACAAGAAAATACCTTGATTTAATAAAGGATTATGAGGTGGTTTTGTTATAATGCAATTGTACTAGAAGCTAAATGATCATATTTATTATTTATAAGTGTGATATATCATAATTGGAAGGAATTATAAGAATAACAAATGGATATAAAAATATTACATAATTAGAATTAAATTTCATCCTCTTAGTATGATTATTTTAAATTATACAATTATAGATTATCATGTTTTGGCCATATAATTAATGTATTCTCTAATTTAATATAAAATAAAAATAATACAATTATAAAAATTATATTTATAATTTAATTCCATCATTATATCCATCATGAAAACACGGTGATGGAAAGCAGAACTCATTTCATCGTGGAGGCGGTAGTCTGCACAACACACGAACAACAATTTTTTTATTAATGGATGGGGTATATGAATAAAAAATGATAATACCTTTAATATATAAATATTAAAGTATTTAAATTATGTTAATATCATTATATTAGTGTGTCTTGAATAAATTTTAATGAAGGTAATTAAGGGTAAAAACAAAGTGGTTGGCAATACTCATGTCAAGGACTTGAATTTTCCTTTAAAGTATCCTTGGAAATGAAGGCCTCATGATAAATAATTATGAACATAATCTTTTAAAATTTGGAGATGGTTCTAGTAGGAGAAATTGGGTATTTTTCAAAAAGGAAATTTTAAGGATAGGTGATTCTTTAAGTGGTGGAGATGTTACCCATTTATAAGTGAAAAGAAGGGTAGTTTTGAGAGTAACCATTACATTTTCAATAATATAAGGTCAATATTCAAGTGTCAAAGGCTAAAAAACAAAAATTGGAGATTAAAATAATTTTTGGTATAAAATAACCTAAACACTCCTTTTTTAGACAACTTGTAGTGGTTTAGTGCCTTTTGATTTACTTTTTCCCAAATTTAAATTTTCCTTGGTAATTAATTTATAATATTATTAGTTAATTTTAATGAAAATATTAATATTTACCATTTTACCTAATTTTTTACTTCTAATTAAAAAAATTTAAATCACTTTATCAAATAAAATTTATAAAGGTGTTAATAGTTAATTTTAAATTAAATACACTTAATCATGTGAAAACAATTTTTAGAGAATATTGACGCTCCTTTTTCGTCACAGAGTCCAAAGGAATGTATAGGGAAATGACTTAGCACAAATTTATTCAACCTTTGAAGAAAATATCAAAAATTGACAAAGGGATAGATAAGGAGAAGATTGCCCATAAGTCGTGCAAGTTCCCTCATAGTCGCGCAAGTCCACTTGCGCGACCATCATTCGTCACGCAAGTGACTTGCACGACCTAAGTAATAACCTCCCGGGGTCTTCTCCTACCTATAAATAGACCCTGTGGGCCCCCCATTAAAGGGGGATTTTTTCCAGAAACTTAGATTTGAGCTCCTGGCACCCTAGTCTCTTCTCAAATCATCTGAAACACTTCTAAGGTAATTTCTTACCTTGAACGGAAGATCTAAAGAGGGGGAGGAAGGCCTAAGTGTTGAAACTCATCAACACTTGCGCGCCTTAGTGGCCAGCCCTTAAGGGAAAAGGCCACACTTGCATGCCGCCTTACTCCTTCAATAGAACTTGTGCACCCCTCTTCTTGAAGAACCTCAAGAGGATTATAAAGGCTTTAATCAAGAGTCGCTCAAGTATTACCTTGCTAGTTAACCGTCGCGCAAGTACCCCATGTGTTGCACAAGTATACCTACATGACCAGGACTTGCGCGCTCACGTAGTACCTACGCGCCTACCAGGAATTGCGTTCCCCTACCTT
Source organism: Viscum album (assembly GCA_963277665.1). Classification (NCBI taxonomy): domain Eukaryota; kingdom Viridiplantae; phylum Streptophyta; class Magnoliopsida; order Santalales; family Viscaceae; genus Viscum; species Viscum album. Next base: position 652,719,587 of record OY728148.1, on the reverse strand, counting down.
TTTGGGTGCCCTTCTTGCCCATTTCACCCCTCTTAAGCCATTCCACCTCTCCTAGTCAAGATTCAATCTTCAAGACACTCTTCAAAGCCATTTATGGCATGATTTAGTGATTTGGATTCCTTATATAAAAGGAACTCTGTGGAATATCTCTCAAACCTAGTGATTTATACATATTTATGTCACTAAAAATTGAGGTTTCATTCATTCAACCTCATCCTTTAATATGAGATAACCCCTTAACATGGGCCTCCTTTTCAGGAATAATCCCCAGTTATAATTCTAAAATTTGGGCATCCTCCTTAGGAGTATGCCCCAACCATAATTCTCTTAACCTGGGCCTCCTTTTCAGGAGTAAGTCCTAGTCACAAATATAGGAATCCTCTTCATGAATAAGCCCCAAGTCCCTTAATTTTTTCAAATCTCTTAACATGGGCCTCCTTTTCAAGAGTAAGCCCCAGTCTTAATTTCTCTTAACCAGTCCTAATTTACCTTTGATCTGAGATTTCTTTTCAGGAGTAAAACCCAATAATAAGTCATCTCCTAATTTGGGCCTCCTTTTCAGGAGTAAGCCCCAGGTTAGAGTATTCAAAATCTCCATGAAGCACATATACCTTTATGGACCCTGCTCCTGGATTTCTTCCCTAAAGTAAATCCTAACCTTTATTTATCTGGGTAGTCATACATACATAAGCCCCACATTATTTCTTATGATTACATCTTTCATGGAACAATTGTCTAATTTTTACCAATAACTCTTGTTTTTCACACCTAGCATGACTCACTTGAGCTTAGAGTGTAAAAGTAATTATGGCATCCTTCCTTGAGCCGTCAATCATAAACATCATAATCTCTTACTTGAACTAAGTGGATTATGATTCCTATTATAAACAAAGGATACGTAGGTAGCCCATCTGCAGGTTCATCCCAACTCTGAAATAATTCATGTCCTTCTAAATGAAAATAAACTTCAATTGCCCCACTGAGTGGCTTTAAAACCAGTATGGTCATCATAAGGACCAAGAGACTTTTACGTATCAAAGGATACCATTGACTAAGAATCTCTAACAAATATAGATGATTCTTTATCAGTGAAGAACCTTGAATACATATAAAAGATTCTCTAAATTTCCTATATATCGATCATTGATTGTCATATCTAAAGGAAAACTCATTTTATATTTGGTAATATAATAAGGATTCATGAACATAACTTAAATCTATAAAGAGAGTCCCGGAGTAGACAATAATTCCCCTCAAAAAGGTGTGATGAGTCCGACCTCCCATCCTCTCAACCAATGAAAATTCCTAAGCCTCATCAGTCCATAAACTAATGAGCACATACCTTTGGAAAGTAGGTCTGAATGGATGTGGAATCATTGGATGTTTCCAGTTCTACGAACAAACCCGTTAGAAACTGATCGGAATGTTTGAACCTCCCATCAAAGGAGGTCATCCCCAAAATCCGAGGGAAACAAAAATGGTGAACCCGACGTGAATCCTTAACCAAGTTAAAATTATATTTTACCTATTTTGTTAGGCCCCTGGTAAGAACTCAATAAGAGGGCCAACAAAAACAATCATTGACATATGTGCTCATCCAAAAGATATAGTGGCTGAATTTATCTTGATTATGTCTATTATATCAAACAGGCACTCTTTTCCAAGATCTTCTGCATTTCTAGAATGGCTGCTCTCAAGTTCACACCTGTGAATACTGCTGCTGCAAATTCCACTGCTGCTACTCCTATTGGATCGGCGTCTGCTCTAAGGACGATATCACCTACTCAGCATCTTCAACGCTGGGTATCAAACGCGTTGGTTAAGGAGTACCATCAACACGGTACCATCCCAACTCTGGAGGCTGCCCGACAAGCCCTCCAAGTAAACAACTCACATCGGTCGTCCGGACAATGACGACCAGTGATCAAGAAGCAGGTGGTTCTGACTAACACCTCCAACCGTTTCGGGTTGTTATCCCTGGAACGCAATCACCATTCGCTCCCTTATTCTGGGGAGGTGAATGAGAAGGTCCCTCGGGGCCTTAATTCAAATAGACAGGAGTCCTTCCTAAGGGCTCCCACCAACAATCGCCGCCAGACTCATGCGTCAGTGCACCCTCACCATGATGAGGGTACCGACTCCAGGCATTCGGCTCAGGTTCCTGGAACCCGAGCAGGCAAGACGAATCACCAGAGGTGAAGTCTGGTTAATAGTGAGCAGGTTCTCATCTCTTCCATCTCCGGAGAAGTCCACCAACCTAACTTGGTGGCAAGCAACGAGCAGGCACACACACCTGCCCATTTTAATTCCGTTGTCCAGTAGACTCGTCTGGCAGCATCACGCCAATCCCACCAAGAAATTCCGGCGGAGTACTATCGGCAGGAACATACACCTGTTTATACATCATCATCTAGTCAGTAGGCTCGTCTGACTATATATGATGGATCTCATCAACTACGTTTGGCATAGTGTAATTAGCAGGCACATACACCTACTAGTACTAATCAAGCCTACCAATAGTCTCACTTGGTTGCATTCGGAGAAATTAGTCGGAAATCCCCAACAACAAATAGGAGGCAGACTCAACTCTCTTCCCTCACACTTGAGTACTGTCAGGATTCACTGATAGGAAAAGGAGGACAAGAGCAGGCACATACACCTACTCCAAGGCTAGAATGGATGTTTATTCCTGTTCTGGCAGTTGAATTCACCAAGCATATTCTATCAATGGTGAAAGAGCAGAAGAAAATCCTTGTTCATATTCTAGATGCTTACCAGGATATTATAACAACTTCAGCGGCATCTCAGGGAAAGACACATAAATATATCCCTACTAGTGGAGTGACACATCAACAATTCACTCCAGAACAGACACACACATATGTTCTAGTCCAAGAGGGTTGTGGGGCATACTCCCCATATCATACAGACAACCAAGTCAGGCACATACACCTTATTTGAGTGGAGATCGTCAGCCTAACCCGTCCATATTTCCTGATCAGGCATATACGTCTACTCAGAGTAGCCACTTTCATCAACAAGTGGTTTCCAAGGCGAGTAAGAAGGCTTCTAAGAAAAAGACCCTCCCAGCACAGTCAAAAGATCAAGAGCCAATCTGTAACAAGGCCTTGCTTGATGCTGGAGTTCTTGAAGCCCTCAGACAATTATCTGTTGAAATTCAAGATTCTACTCCCTCATTTCCCAATAGTGGGAACATTAATTCTGGAGGTCTTCAATAGACACTTCCTCATGAAGGCTTGCTTCATGACAATTCGGTCGATCTCGAAGTTTCATCTTCATATGAGAGCCATAGGAACCCTATGTGTGGTCAGAAGACGAAGGAGAAAGAGATCTCATCTTATTTTGTAACCCATTATTTTGGTCCTCCCCATGATGATGAATTTCACTGCGAAATTCTTATCCACAGTAGTGATGCACATTGCTCGGAAAATTCTCCAGTGGACAATGTAGTGCCGAGAAAGCCCTCTTATCTTGAGGCACTTGCAAGTGTGAAACCAGCCATGTCTGAAGCTTCATCGCTAGCAGGTGAAATACTTTCTCAATCAGAAGATAGCCCAGGGTGTAGGTCATTCTCCGAACCACCCCTAAGTCATGCATCTTCTAGTTTGATCAATGATTTCTCTACCAATCTTGTTGAATCCAATGAAGCAACAAGGAAACACCAACTCTAGTCAAATCAGGTAGAATAATCTTCATCAAATGATAAAGAGGAAATGTTGAACATGAGAAAACAATTGGAAAAAGGTGAAGTGCCAGTCATGTTTTGTCTTATGGCTGACTCTCAGTATAACATTCCAGAAATTTTGACGGAAGATGAAATTCATGATATTCGTCTCATCATATGGAAAACTCTTTTTCAGTTGAAAAAGAAAGTATTATCTTATGATGAATATGAAAATCATCTTAAGATAATAGAAGGGTTACAACGTCAGATTGATTTGGCATCTCTATCAGTCTCTCGATATCGGAAGGCTGAAAAGCAGCAAAGAGCCCTTAAATATTCATGCTTTGGAGCATTAAGAAGATTGCATTAGTTAATTGCCATTTCCCCATCTGGTATTCATGTAAGAGGATGGGGTGTTCATGGAGCACTTCATTTCATGGTGCTCTCCAGTCAGCAAAGCCCGCCAAAAATGGTATCATGCAATGTTATTTCCCATGGCTGGCCACAATCAATAGGATTTGTTTGCAATCAAAATCTTATCCAAGAATAGGCTTCAAATAGTTCCTCTCAAAATCAAGAATACAGAGAACAAGTTATTGAATTACTCTTGCATCAAGAAAAAGAGAATATTGAACAGGCCTCTCGTTTGGAGAAAGCATGTCACAAAGTGACAGAAGTGTCAGAAATCATCCAACAGTCTTTTGAACCAGGTAATAAAAGTGGATACAGGTTAATGCATCCAGCTAATTTCCAGACTAAGGTTCGCAAGATCAGGAGAGATTTTAATAAAGTCTTAGACATAGCATGTCAAGAGCCACCCCAGCTCGCCAGACTGGGGATTCTTTTAAACCAACCCTCAGAATCAACAAATAATATTCGAGGAGTTGAGAAGGAATAGCCCCAGTCCACTGGACTGGGTACTTTTTCAAATCATCAATCCCCTCCTCAGAGAAAGTCGGTTTTTTCTCGATTGGGGAAGAAGCCTCAAGAGGAATGAAGAGCCAAATTATTAGGATATTCCCTCCAAATTACGGTTCATCAAGAAGTTCTTGAGGGATCGAATCAACAAAAGGTAATGTCTCATCAAAGACATGGAAGAAGACAATATCACAGAAATGCTGATAGAAGGGATGCGATGAGTTATTCATCAATCAATGTCATCAATGTTGTTGTTGCTGATCCACCAGATGAGGCTCACTCAAGGGACTCATATGAAGAGGTTCCTGCTCAAGAAGATGCACGCACCGACACAAATAAAGAAGGTGTGTGTACATGAAGTCAAAGGATTACTCAAAACCTAGGTAATCCTTCGAGTAAACCACTTACCCCTCTCCGAAAAGGATCCAACAATGTGAAGGGAAAGAACCAGGTTACATATCCTTCATATGAAGAAGGTCAATCTCTCTCACTAGAGAAAAGGTTTTCACAACAGGAGGAAGAAATGAAGGAATTAAGAAGGTTGAATGTAGAACTACTTCAGAGTAGTCCTCTTCTTAATCATGTTGGAGTTAGTCAGCCAAAGGAATTTTTTGCAGCTACTAAGATGGATCAAGAATATCCTCCTCTATCAGTACACCCTCACCGGTCTAATCCTACGGGTCAAGTGCAACAACATTTGGCAGTGCTACCATCAGTTGCAGCACCAATCGCCACATCTGTACAAGCTCCAGTCATTGCACCTACCCAATTCCATGTTCAACCAGATGTTTCTCAAAATTTAATAACTAATATTGAGTCATTAACAGCTTGGTTAGAAACTATGGAAGGGAAACATGCGCAAGTTCAACAAGAAAAGAAATTTTACCCTGAATGGGTAGATTCAATCTCTCCTCCATCCAGTTTTGGGAACCCTGTATTCCCTATTTTCAATGGATCAGGTGATCCTGAACATCATTTGATGCATTATGTATCTTGTTGCAATCCTATGATGGGAACTCCGGAGCAGCAAGAAGCAGTGAAACTCAGATGCTTCTTGTGAACCTTGCAAGGACCAGCTTTTGTCTTGTATACAAGCTTGCAATCCCGGTCAATTACCATATGGGAGGATCTTCGCCAAAAATTCCTCCTTCAGTTAAGCTCAACTTTTCCAAAGACAACAGTTTTCGATCTTACAAACTATAAGAAAAGGGAGAATGAAAGGGTCTCTGAATTCATTGCTCGATGGAAGGGATTAACATATTCCTTGAGTTTAGCACTCCCTCAAGAAAAATTGTTGCCAATCTGTGTGGAAAATCTACATGACGAGTTACGCACGCCGTTAATCCCTGTGAAATACACAGGAAGGTTTTGAGACCTTACTTCAATCGCTCAGCAGATTGAAGATTTCATTATACAGGCTAAGGATAAATCTCGTGTAATTCCATCACCTCCAGGAAGGAGAATGGGTAAAGCAGAAACTGCTATAGTTATGCTTAAACAAGCACCTGTACCTGTTTCTACCTCAAAACCTTCATCTTCTCGAAGGGATCCACCTTCTGAGCGCCAACAGCAAAGGCCGTTTCATCCAGACGATCAAAGAGATCAAAGATGAAAACAATTTGAGGATCTGAAAAGCAAAACATACTCTTTCTGAAATGAACAAGTTTCTGGTTATTTCATTTTGGCTCTGGAAAACAATTTTTTTCAATTGCCAATGCCCAAGAGGCCAAATAAGAAAGGAGATGAAGACCGTCCCAATTATTGGCCTTTTTATCAAATGTTGGGGCATCCCATCTAGGAGTGTTTTGTCTTCAAAGACCTCCTGCAAAAGATGGTCGACTCGGGACAAGTCAAACTTAAAGGTTCTTCAGCTCAGGTAGCATGTGTTACTGCTACAGTTCCAGAGGAGAAAGGCGAATGGTAAGAAGTCAAAAGAAAAAATTCACATAAGTATGATGATTGGATGGTCAGAAAGACAATCAATCGAACTCATGCTATTTTGCGAACACAATTAAAGAAACCAATTGTGTCTTCTGCCATGAATGTTGCGGCAAAACCCTCTTTGTCAGAGGGAAAGTCCTCAAAGAAATGGAATGATTCAAAGAAAGAAAAAGAATCAGAATAAGATGAGTATGTGTCAAAGCCTAAGTTTTCTTTGACTTTGGAGGACTTCATGCCATCTACTTCAAATCCACAAGCACCGCCCCACCAAACGGCACAGCCTAAACAGGCTAATCAGGTAGAGTCTTTATTAGACGAAGAGTTAATCTTTGGTTCTGTTAATATGATTCAATTAGCAGATCCATATGCTAGTCACAGTTTTGATTTCAATGATCTTTAATTCCCTGTATCAAACAAGGGAATTAGAGGAAGTTCCAGGGGCTCAGGATACAGGGGAAGATGTGGATCTTTCAGAAGACACTATTCCAATTCTACCCCTACTAGAACTGTGTACGCAGAAGAAACTCGTGGTAGAGCCCTCCAGAGAGCTCAGCAAGAACAAGAAAGTTCTTCTAACAATAGCAAATTCAGTCCTGGCATAGTTATTTTGGAAGACCGTTTGAAGGTTCCATCTTCTTCCTCTCATCAAGTAAATGGATCTAATTGGTCTAATCTTCCAAAACCAGGAATATTTCCAACTCCTATCCCAATACAAGATGCATCAACTTCCAAATCATCTGCTTCCAAGGTACTTGCTAAACCACATATTCCTATTGGGAAATGCAGACCTCTGGATCAAAGGTATGATATATTGAAACACTTGGCCCAAGTACCAGCCAAGTTATAAATTTTGGATGCTCTGAATCTATCAAAAGATCTTCAAGAATCACTCATCAAGGCTTTGTCAAGTCCTCAGGAGTTTGAAACTGAAATTACTGCAGCTGAAGTCTATAACATAGAGAATAATCCTGCAGAATGCCATGAAATAATTTCTTTTACTGATGAAGATGAAGATGATGTTGTTCATGGACATATTAGACCATTGTACTTGTCTGGCAAAGTCAATGGCATAGACGTCCAAAGAACTTTCATTGACAATGGTTCAGGAGTCAACCTCATGTCCATTCGTACACTTCATCGATTGGGCCTCACAGAATCTGATTTATCTCCTTCTACCATGATGTTACAAGGATATGATAAAAATGAACAAGAACCACTGGGCGAAGTTACACTCAGAACTCAGTTTGGAGATCTTGTATCCAATTCAGATTTCATGGTTGTTGATCAAGACTCAGCCTTCAACATCTTGCTTGGAAGACCCTGGCTACATCAACATGCGCATATCCCTTCATCATACCATCAATGTCTCAAATATTGTTCTGATGGTCAAGTTGGGACATTGTATGGTGATAAGGCTCCGTTCAAGACATGTGAGTCTCAATACATTGAGGTGGAATTCTGTCACATGAAGGGAAGGGAGAAATCACTAACAAGGGAGATTACCAAAGTTAATGTTCCATATGGTTTGGAGAAAATTCTAGTAAATCCATTTACACATGTGAGTACAGATTATGTGTTGCCTATCAGTCAAATTGACAAGATAGACCCAAATAAAAATACTCTTTTGGAAAGATCCTTAATGTCAATTACGGCAATTGAGCCAGACAACATGGGAGAAATTTGTAATCTACCAAGCAGTGATGAAAGCACAAATGGTGACGTCTTCATTTCATTGGCTGAAATCCAACAAGTCTATGCTTTTCCAATTAGGCCAGAATAAGTTATAGAAACATCGGAGGTGAACAATGATGTAGATTCTCAATCCATCATCTCCTCTTTATTACCCAAAGAAGACCCTTCATCATCAATCGGGTCGGAAATGGAAGCTTCTTCTTCAAGATATGCAAATTTTGACATATCTTCAGATCATGAAAATTCTACTTTATCATCTACTATGCAAGTAGAAACGGAAGAAATAATACATGATGAAGAAGAAGAGGAAAATCTTAGAGATACTCCTCCAGCATTTGAAGAGGGTATATCTACCACTATGGATGAACTCGGAGAAATAAATCTGGGTACAAAAGAAGATCCACGCCCCACTTTAATCAGTGCAACCACGACTCTTGAAGAGCAAGAGATGTATATTTCTTTTCTAAAGAAAAATAGAGATATATTTTCTTGGAACTATACAGAAATGCCCGGGCTTGATCCTGATGTTGCTACTCATCATTTGGGTTTACCAGAAGAACATCAAGGATTTAAGCAAGCCGTGAGAAGAACACACCCAACTTATGCTTCCAAAATTGAAGCTGAAGTGGATAAGATTATCAAAGATAACTTCATCAAAGAAGTTCAATATCCCAAATGGTTGGATAATATTGTCCCTGTAAAGAAGAAGAATGGACAAATCAGAGTTTGCATCAATTTCAGAGATCTTAATCGTCATTGTCTTAAGGATGATTTCCCAGTTCCGATTACAGAACTTCTAATTGATGCAACAGCTGGATATGAAGCACTTTCCTTTATGGATGGATATTCCGAATATAATCAGATCTAAATGGCCCCAGAAGATAAGGAATCTACAGCCTTCAGATCCCCTCATGGTGTGTTTTGCTACCGAGTAATGCCCTTTGGATTAAAGAATGCAGGTGAAACTTATCAGCGTGCCATGCATCGTATCTTCAAACCCTTCTTAGAAAAGTTTGTTGAATGCTATGTAGACGATTTGGTAGTTAAATTAAAACAACTTTCTAATCACTTAGCTGATTTGGAAGTCATATTCCGCAAGCTTCGACAACATAATTTGAAGATAAACCCCTTAAAATGTGCTTTTGGGGTAACCTCCGGAAAATTTATTGGCTTTGTTGTACACCATCATGGTATTGAAGTCGATCCTGAGAAGACCAATTCAACCCTTGGTATTTCACCTCCTTGAAATTTGAAATAATTAAGAGGACTTTAAAGACACTTATCCTATATTCGGTGTTTCATCGCCAATTTAGCAGGAAAAAGTTTACCCTTCACCAAATTGATGAAGAAGGGAGTCACTTACCAGTGGACTGAAGAATGTCAAGAAGCATTCAATATTCTCAAGAAATACCTCTTGAGTCCACTGGTACTCATGCCACCTATTTAAGGAAGACCACTTATCCTCTATGTGACAGCTCTAGAGTGATCATTGGGTGCCTTTCTTGCTCAAAAGAATGATTCTGGGAATGAAAATAGCCTTTACTATCTCAGTCGAACCATGCTTGAAGCAGAAACCCGGTATTCAAGTATTGAGAAGTGATTCCTGGCATTAATATTTGCATTTCAGAAGTTGATAAAATACCTGCAACATCATGAGGTCCAATTGGTATCTTGAAATAACCCGCTCAAATTTATCCTTAGTCGTCCAATGCTTACAAGATGTCTGTCAAGGTGGGTAGTTATTTTGGAGCAATTTGACATTTAGTATGTGTCTCAAAAGGTGATAAAGGGCCAAGCTCTGGCTGATTTCCTGGATGAACACCCTTCAGTGGAAGACACATCTTCAGATATTGAACTCCCTGATGAGGAAGTCTTCTCTATTCAAGAAAGTCCTCAGGCATGGGAAATGTATTTTGATGGTGCTTCCAGAATTCCAACCGGGAGTAAAATGTAAAATCCTAAATTCAACAAAGTTGGCTTAGGAATTGTGCTCATTTCTCTAGAAAAGGCAGTGTTACCCTACTCCTTCTTATTGTGGTAAGGTGTACCAATAATGAAGAAGAATACCAAGCTCTCATCGTAGGATTAGAATTAGCACTTCAAGCACAAGTGAATCACTTAAATGTGAAAGGTGATTCAGACCTGGTAATCAAACAAGTCAATGGGGATTATGACATTAGAATAGAAGAACTAATCCCTTTGTATGATTACTTCAGAGAGTTAATGGCGGAATTCCCTTTGGAACTGACATTTTCTTATGTCCCAAGATCACAAAATGCTCAAGCTGATGCAATGGCTAATATAGCCACAGCTCTGGTAGATCCAAATCGGGACGAGACAACCATTAGTATTGCCCACCGTCGTGAAATTTCGCCTTATGTTCGAATCGGAAAAGAGGAAATTAATGAAATTTGTCCCATTCCTGAACCGTATGGTCATACTACAGGATGGATATCACCTATCAGGGAATACCTTCAAAATGGAACACTTCCACCTAATAGAGCTGAGAAAGAACAATTCTGGCGACGTGTGGTCAATTTTACTCTTTTTGATAGCCCAGATCACCTAGAGAAAATTCTCTACAAACATGGTTTTGATGGAGTTCTCTTCAGATGCATTGATGATGAAGAGACAATGGCTATCATGAAAGAAGTGCATGCAGGAGTCTTTGGTGCCCACCAGTCTGAACATAGACTGTCTGATCAGATTCGAAGGCTTGGATACTTTTGGCCTTCAATGATACGAGATTGTGTCGATTTCACAAAGAAGTGTCATTCATGCCAAGTACATTCCAACTTCATTCATCAACCTCTAGAGTTGCTTCATACAGATAAATACTCATGGCCATTTTCCACATGGGGAATGAATGTGGTGGGACCTTACCCTTCGGCTATGGCCAAGTAGTTTAAGTACATTCTTACTACTACTGACTTCTTTTGAAAATGGGCAGAGTAAATACCTCTCAAGGAAGTAAGTTCTAAATGCATTGTTAGATTCATCAAGTCTAACATCATTACCAGATCCGGTGTCCCTCATACCATATTGACGGACAATGGCACCAATTTCTGTTCATCTGAGGTGAAGAAGTTGTATCAAGAATACAACATCAAATCCAACCATTCATCTCGGTATCATGCAGCGGTCAATGGCCAGATATAAGCCTTTAACAAGACTCTTTCAAATATACTACAATAGATGGTGGATAAAGATAAGAGGTCATGGCCTGATAAGCTCTTTCATGCTTTATGGGCTTATCGTACTACCACCCTCACTGCAACTCGGTCAACTCCATATTCATTGGTATATGGAACGGAAGCCATCTTTCCCATTGAAGTTCAACTACACTAGCTCAGAGTTTCCATTTGTCATCAATCATCTACAGATGAAAAATCTCAAAAGTGATTGATTGAATTGGAATGGTTAGATGAGAAAATATTTTGCACTTTACACCACTTGGAAGTCTATCAGAATCGAATAGCACGAGCTTTTAACAAAAAAGTTCGTCTTCGTTCATTCACTCAGGGAGAATTGGTATTAGTTCTAAGAATTCCAATGATACCAGGAAAGATACCTCCCAATCTTGAGCCAAAATGGGAAGGACCTTATTCAATACATTGGGTCTACTCCAATGGAGCTTATTCATTAATCTCGATAGATGGAGAACTCATCACTACTCCAACCAATGCCAGATTTTTGAAGAAGTATTTTGTATAAACACAAAGTCCCTATTTCTTCCTTGTTATATGATGTTAAACTATACTGAAATGGTCCATACATATGACCTTAAACTATTTGTATTAATTTCATCCCACACGACGTTAAACTATGGAAAAAAAATTCCCTAATTTTTCCTCACTGCATGACATTAAACTGCAAAGTCCCTCTTTAGTCCTTGCTATATGACATTAAACTATACAGAAACGGTCCATACATATGACCATAAACTATTTGCATTAATTTATTCCCACACGACGTTAAACTATGGAAAAAAATTCCCTAATTTGTCCTCATTGCATGACATTAAACTGCAAAGTCCCTCTTTCGTCCTTGATATATGACGTTAAACTATATGGCAATGGTCCATACATATGACCTTAAACTATTTGTATTAATTTCATCCCACATGACGTTAAACTATGAAAAAAAAATCCCTAATTTTTCCTCACTGCATGACATTAAACTGCAATGTACCTTTTTCTTCATTGCTATATGACATTAAACTATACAGCAATGGTCCATACATATGACCTTAAACATTTTGTATTAATTTTGTCCCACATGACGTTAAACTATGAAAGAGTTCTCTAAATGGTCCAGTATGACCTTAAACTGCAACTAGGTCATGTATGACCTTAAACTGCATCATCAATAGTCCATGCATATGACCCTAAACTATTTGCAAGTCCCTTACATCTAGCAAGATGTTAAACTGTGACATCCTAACTACATGACGCTAAACTATATAAAAGTCCCTTACATCTGGAAAGACTTTAAACTACATAATCATCAAAGGTCATGTATGACCTTAAACTACACTTTTGTCCAGCATGACATTAAACTGCACCATACATGGTCCATGCATATGACCTTAAACTATTCGCACTTTCATCCAACATGATGCTAAACTGTGGAAAAAATCCCCAATGCGTCCAACATGACATTAAATGGTGTAATCTTTTGTCCTCACTGCATGACATTAAACTGAACATTCCCCCTTTCGTCCAACATGACGTTAAACTCTATTGTCCCCATCGTCCTAACTACATGACGCTAAACTGTATAGAAATTCCATGATACATCCTACATGACATTAAATTGTACTTTTTCCCTGCTACATGACACTAAACTGTGCAGCACCAATAGTCCTAACTGCAATACTTTAAATTGAATATTCCCTTTATATGTCCTACATGACATTCAACTATGCATCGTTAAGGTTTTTGTTACCTCTTGTTTCTCACACCAAGTATGAATCACGTGAGATTAGAGAAAACATCAACCATAACACTCTCTTTGGGCCGCTAACCATGTGTACATCCCAACAACATCATTTTTTTTAGGTCATTGTCCCCAAGAACAACTTTATCTTTAATTCATTCTTTAATTGAACTACAAGGACTTTGATCCTTGCCTTCGAGGCTGGGTATGTAGGCAACCTCCCAAGGTTCAATCCCAAAACCAATATCTTCACATCGGTTCACCTCCATCTCATACAATGTTGATTCGTGAAACCGCCCCTAGAATCAATATCTTTACATTGGTTCACTTTCGTCCTTGTTATACGATGTTAAACTATAAAAAACTTTTGTTCAGTATGACAATAAACTACAATATTCTTTGATACCCTCACCTGAGAGGGAACCATTATTTACATTGATTTATCAATCATGTTTCATTTCAAAGACTACGTGCATACATGGCAATGCCGAAACCTTTTATCTTGGGTTAAACCATCATTGTACTAAAGTCCCCTTTCACCCTTCACATGTACGAACCAAATTTGTACAAAGGGTATTTCTAGAAATATGTGGGCTTGATTCCCATCCTTATGGGATATGTTGGAATGTTCGAGTGTCCCTCGAATCCAGCCCCAAGTCTTTGGGACTAACCCCAAATTCAACTTTCAGTCCCTTGGCTGAAAAGTCCCCAAGAAATCACACACTGTGTATTTCTTACAATGGTCCAAGATCTATGACCCTAAACTAAGATCTCTAATACGTTTGTCCCACATGACGTTAAACTGTAGTTTAAGAACTATGTATGGCTTGATTCTCATCCTTATGGGATATGTAGTGAAGTACAACATTTCAATTTAGGACCCAGCCACAACATGATTATGTTTAGCATTGATCTGTGTATATCTGTATACATTGAAAAATACCCATATTTATGTGTCATAATCCTAACCTTAATATTTTCAGATCTTCATAACCCTTTTCATGACTTCTATTCACAAAAATGTCAAACTTCTGAGAGTTATTTTTCCTGACTATGTAGCACGTGCCCATAGGCGGCCTTGCATAAACAGTCTACATAACAGACTTGTTAGCCAAAAGATACTATTATTTGACTATGTAGCCAATGCCCTTAGGTGGACCTGCATAATTCAACCCCCTAACGGGTTTTTCAGATAGTGGTAACTTAATTCTTGGGAAGAATGCCTCTTTTTTCCTTATTTCTCTTAAATGACAGTATGTAGGGATCCGCAAAAATATCCATCCTTAACATATTTTTCCCATATCCTTTTTCATGATCTGAAAAGTATTCAAGTCTGTGGTTTATATTCTCCTTCCCTCTGTTTGGGTCAGACCTTTGTAGGAGTGATATCTATTCAGTTCTTCGATAATCTTGTTTGGAAATATCTTCTCCATATTCAAGTACCTCTTTCCATATAGAAAACTCTATACATTGGAAGATTTGAATCTCCATAAACTTTCACTGACTTTTAGCACTAGGAAAGTAAATTTCTGAGAGTTCCTTTGCTTGACTATGCAGCACGTGCCCATAGGAGGCCTTGCATAAACAGTCTACATAACAGACTTGTTATCCAAAAGATACTATTTTATTTAACTATGCAGCCAATGCCCTTAGGTGGCCCAGCATAATTCAACCCCCTAACGGGTTTATTAAATAATGGTAACTTCATTCTTGGAAACTACTTAGTCTAATGCCTTTTATCTATTTTTCATGTCATTCCTCATATTCAAATATTCTTAAGTCATAGCTTACATATTTTCTCTCATACTTGGGTATGGTAATATGTTTTCAGATGAGTTTTCAAGGAATTGATTCAATTCTAATTCATTCGGTCAAATCTATTTCGACCTTAAACATTATCCTTTTTATGTCCGACGTGCATGACTTTAAACTACCCACAAAAGAGAAGGGAACTCTGAATAAAAGTCAAGTTCCCAGCTCACTAAATATACATTTTTTATGATTTAGGTAATATTGTGAAATTAAAAGGTTCAAGTTTGTAGGGTTATTTACATTAATCCTAGTAAAAATCAAACTATTCTTGTTAGGCCCATTGGCTTAGGTAAAATCTAAAGCATATAGAAAAAGAATGCAGGTACAAATGATTGAAGATGAAAGTGTTTTTTCATTGATACATATGATATAGAAGGACATCCACAGACTGGAGTCTCTTCACTTTTTTTCAAGAATTACAAGAGGCTTTCAACATAACTCTTCATTTGATTTACGGCATCCCAAGCTTCATCAGTAACCACCTGGAATTAATTCATTCAGCTGGATATAATAAGAGATGCAGTGATACCAGTTATTCTTGGAACAATTGTAAAACGATGTTCTTGAGTGCGGTTTGAGAAAATTTTATGCTGATCAAACAATGACTCTATTTCTGTCCAAGATACTTGGAAGATGGATACATGGATTTGAGAATGGAGAATTGGAAGTAAAGATCCATTTGGAGAGAGTACTCTTTTCAGATATTGCTCTAAAACCATGTTTGTATTCTCTCCACCAACCGGCAGTGGAAAAAATTTCAGACCATGGGTTTTCCATTTTCATATCTGCAAGGAAATGACATGGAGGAAGAATTTGAAAGCTCACACCATTCTTGTTTCTCTTAATGCACAACATAACCGAAATAGAGGAGTAGCAGTGCAGCTGCATTTCAGGAATATAGTTCTTTGCATCTGGAACATTGACTCCTTGTAGATGACCATGACCATATAGAGGCAGGTAGATGCTCTGTGGGAAATTAAGATGATATTTCTTCAAGTACTTAGCCAAATATGGGAGAGTGTTGTCGCAGATATCATAATAATCATGGCCAATGATGTTCATCATGTCATCAATACGCTTGCTAGACAGGTCATCAGTCGTTTTAATTCCCATTGGAGTCATTGAATCTGCACAAAAGTTGAATAAACTAACTCTTAAATGGGTTTATTTTTCTTAAAATTTGTGAAAGAATTCAAAAAAAATGGCTAATGAATTAAGGTGTGCATGTCTAAACTTGACGCGCAAATGTTCGTGTGTTGCGCTAGTTTTTGACGCACAAGTATAAACCGTGCAAGTACAAATACCTATACAACAGCGTGACAGCAAAGAAACATCAGAAAACAGAGCAACCTACACGGCTAAGGTGACCTGCGCGGTGAAAGCTCGAAGTTTTGAAATCCGAAAATCCATATTCTTGTACGGAAGTGAGGCCCTCTATTTATAGGCGCGGCCAGAACCCTGCGCGCCAACACCCAGTGCGCTCCAGCCCTGCGCGACTTGAACCTGCGTGCCAAGTGTTGCGCACTGAACACTTCCGCGCCACCTTTCCTTTGGATGTCTCCTTTTTTTCCTCAGATTCACATCCTCATTTCTTTCGGATCCAACTCTGAGGGGGGACTTTTGTTGACGCTCCTTTTTCTTCACAGAGTCCAAAGGAATGTAAAGGCAAATGACTTAGCACAAATTGATTCAACCTTTGAAGAAATGTCAAAAATCCACAAAGGGATGAACAAGGAGAATATTTCCCATAAGTCACGCAAGTTCCCTCATAGTCATGAAAGTCCACTTGCGTGACCATCATTTTTTGCACAAGTGACTTGCGCGACCTAAGTAATAACCGCCCGGGGTCTTCTCCTGCCTATAAATAGACCTTGTGGGCCCCCCATTAAAGGTGGATTTTTTCCAGAAACTTATATTTGAGCTCCCGGCGCCCTAGTCTCTTCTCAAAGCTTCCGAAACACTTCTAAGGTAATTTCAAACCTAGATCGGAAGATCTAAAGAGGGGGAGGAAGGCCAAAGTGTTGAAACTCATCAACACTTGCGCGCCTGAGTGGCCAGCCCTTAAGGGAAAAGGCCACACTTGCGCGCCTCCTTACTCCTTCAATAGAACTTGTGCACCCCTCTTCTGGAAGAACCTCAAGAGGATTCTAAAGGATTTAATTAAGAGTCGCTCAAGTATTACCCTGCTGGTTAACTATCGTGCAAGTACCTCATGTGTCGCGTAGGTATACCTGCGCGACCAGGACTTGTGCGCCCACGCAGTACCTGCGCGCCTACCAGGACTTGTGCGCCCTTGCCTTTTTGGGTTCCCTTATTGCCCATTTCACCCCTCTCAAGCCATTCCACCACCCCTATTCAAGATTCAATCTTAAAGACACTCTTAAAATCCATTTATGGCATGATTTCATGATTTGGATTCCTTATCTGAAAGGAACTCTGTGGAATATCTCTCAAAACCTAGTGATTTATACAACTTTATGTCACTAAAAATTTGAGATTTCATTCATTCGTCATCATCCTTTAAGATGAGAGAACCCCTTAACCTGGACCTCCTTTTCAGGAATAAGCCCCAGTAATAATTCTCAAATCTGGGCATCCTCCTTAGGATTAATCCCCAACCATAATTCTCTTAACCTGGGCCTCCTTTTCAAGAGTAAGCCCTAATCTCAAATATGGGCATCATATTCAGGAATAAGCCCCAAGTCCCTTAATTTTTTCAAATCTCTTAACCTGGGCCTCCTTTTCAGGAGTAATCCCCAGTCTTAATTTCTCTTAACCAGTCCTAATTTACCTTTGATCTGGGATTCCTTTTTAGGAGTAAAACCCAATCATAAGTCCTCTCCTAATTTGGGCATCCTTTTCAAGAGTAAGCCCCAAGTTAGAGTATTCAAAATCTCCATGAAGCACATATACCTTTATGGACCCTGCTCCTGGATTTCTTCCCTAAAGTAAATACTAACCTTCATTTATCTGGGCAGTCATACATACATAAGCCCCACATTATTTCTTATGATTACATCTTTCATGGCACAATTGTCTAATTTTTTCCAATACCTCTTGTTTCTCACACCGAGCATGACTCGCGTGAGCTTAGAGTGTAAAAGTAATTATGACATCTTTCTTTGAGCCATCAATCATAAACATCATACTCCCTTACTCGAACTACATGGATTCTAAATCATTTTATAAACAAAGGATACGTAGGTAGCCCATCTGTGGGTTCGATCCCAACTCTGAAATAATTTGTGTCCTTTTGAATGAAAATAAACTTCAAGTGCCCCACTGAGTGGCTTTAAAACCAGTATGGTCATCATAAGGACCAAGAGACTTTTACGTATCAAAGGATACCATTGGATAAGAATCTCTAACAAATAAAGATGATTCTTTATCAGTGAAGAACCTCAAATACATATAAAATATTCTCTAAATTTCCTACATATCGATCATTGATTGTTAGATCTAAAGGAAAACTCATTTTATATTTGGTAATGTAATAAGGATTCACGAACATAACTTAAATCTATAAAGAGAGTCCTGGAGTAGACAATAATTCCCCTCAAAAAGGTGTGATGAGTCCGACCTCCCATCCTCTCGACCAATGCAAATTCCTAAGCCTCATCAGTCCATAAACTATTGAGCACATACCTTTGGAAAGTAGGTCCGAATGGATGTGGAATCATTGGATGTTTCGGTTCTACGAACAAACCCGTTAGAAACCGATCGGAATGTTTGAACCTCCCATCAAAGGAGGTCATCCCCGAAATCCGAGGTAAATAGAGAAATAACATGTTTAAGATTTAAATTGATATATAAGATAAAATTATTTTGGATATTTATTTTTATGACATGAATTAATTTATTATAAAACAAAAAAATTATATGAGGCTTAAAAGTAAAGTTAAATTCAATCTCTTCTAAAATTAATTGATTAAAAAGTAATGTAAATAGTTTATTCAATAAAATTAAAATTTAATTAGTTCTAAAAAAGTTTAACATGAGATTTATAAGCTTAAATAATAATTTAAAATTCATGATGTTATTTTTTATTTAAATTTTGTTAAGAAAAATATTTTTTAATCTTACATATCATTATTATATATTGATATATTCATAAAAATTACATGTTTCATTGAAACTGTATTTTTCGACTGAAAATAAACATTTTCAGAAAAAAGATAAAAAATTCATACTAAGTCAAGTTTGATATGAGGAATTAAAAATGAGTGTATTTTTTTTAATTTCAAATTATAAATTTCATAAATTCATTTTTTTGAATAAAATTATAAATTATATTGAAAATCATCTTTTATTAGAAAATTAAATTTTCAATTATTAACTATTATTTTTATTATTACAAATCATTTAACAAGTAAATTTGTGTTAAAATTTTATTAATATAAAACATAATTTTTCATTAATAATTTTTCCTTCAAATATAAATACCTATTAGATATAATGGTATTTTTTAGAAAAATACATTTATAAATGATATATATGTTAACTTAATTCATAATAAATGTTGATTTTATTTTTCTATATATATATATATATATATATTTCATAAATAGGTTAATCCTATTCATTACCACTAATTCAATAGATATGTTTTTTACACTCTAAACATATCACATTTTTTAGTTTTAGTTTTGTATATGAAGTAGATGATTGAACATTGTTGGTGTTGAATTCTCCATGAAGCTGCAAATAGATAGCTTTGGGTAAACCAAAGCCATCATCCGACACAACAGCAAAATTTTAAGAAAGAAATGGAATTTGTGTGAATGTTTGGAGATGTGCATGCAAGATTGTAATCAGCACTCAAGACTCTTGTGTACTTTATAAGTCATATCTCATGTCCTTTCTGCAAAGGCAGCTCAAACAGCCAAGGCAGTAGAACACAATATGTTTATGTGGTGCACAATAATCCTCATCCATATGAAATATCCTTCCATGAAAAATACGACATCAATCCTTCCACCGCCTCGGAGTCCTCTCAAATGGAAATGTATTCATGTGAAAAAATTCCACATTAAGCACACACAACCCCTGTTGCATGCAAGAGTCTTCAACACCAAATATGACGTCAAGTCATGCCTTAAGCACTCATCTTCCATAGGAAAGGAAATGAGATGTCTGAAAGCCCTATTCCATGTCCTAATTCTTCCACTCTATCACTAAAGAATTTATTTATAAGAAAAAGGTTCCCCCTCTTCAGGGTGATCCTCCAGAAGTCGAACCACTTCCCTACTACGCATAAGACTAATCTTCCAGGACATCGTGGAAGCATGGATCCCTAAAGGTATAGATGTTCCATAATAGGTTCCATGTGGGTCCTCTCCCAAGGGGGGCCGCAGTTGTGTAATCCTCTCCCAAATTACTTCAACCCAAGTCAGGTGCACCCAATGACCTTTCATGCACGAACCCTTGAACTTTTGAGAAAACCTCCGACCCTACGTACACCATGATCTAGTGTGCAAGTCTCCAATATTGTGTGTTCCTCTTATTTGAATCTCCATGGATTTCCCCTATGATATAGAACCATGTTTTTGTACCTTTTCCATGCATCCCCCATGTCTTTCTCACAACTCTTGTGTGCAGACCTCCAAGCTTGTGCATAGTGATTTTATGGTCCCTCATGAGACATCCATAATGCCCATGTGCATGTTTTGTCATACCTTTTTCTTCTCAACATAGGTACGCTTATGACACTTTCTTCTTAGCATAGAAACACTAATGTGGACCTATTGATTTACCAATCAACACTATTGAAACCTAGAATTGCTAAATCCATGACCCTCTTAGAGATGAATGAGTGCTGATTGTGTAAGCCCAAGGGGTGAAGAATGAGTCTCCCATATCCGCACTACGTGAAATAAACCTTCTTAGAACCAAATTCCTCATCACATGAAGTTAAACTATAGTATTACCTCATGTGATGATCAGGGGATTCCCCATGTATGGCCATCATGGGATGGCACTTTCTCTCCCATGTGGAATGATTTCTATTCAAATGTGGGAAACAACGGAATAAGACCCTCACACATTGTTCCACGACCACAGGATGCTCCATGTATAACTCACAAGGAATTATATCTTCCTCACATGGAATTAGATCCTCCCCAGATGGTGTGACATTACCCTCAGGTATCTTCAATGTGTAATTCCCACATCACCTCTCGACAGCGCATCCTTCGTGATGCGGTCATCGAGACTCTTAATTACTCTAGTTTCTCATATCGATCTTGACTCACATGGTATTAGAGGTTAATAGGGATCATTTAATCCTCCAAAGCTCCCAACAAGAATCCTTATAGGTGTAAGCCCCATAATATCCTCCTCAAATGTGTAGTTTCCATGTGTATGCCCTATCCTTTTTGAAAAATGTGATTTTTGATTCCCAACTAATTGGGATATGTAGGAATACTCCACAAGGTCCAAACCTAAAATTCTATCCACTTCATCCATCATCCACATCCATCCCTGTTTTTCTCAGGCCTCCATATACTGGTATGATCATACCTCTACCCGGAGACGCCATCTCCTTTGGGTATCTTTGGGAATCTATCATGCATAAAACCCACACCAACTCCAACCATGAGAAATCATTGTGAGAAGGGTAGATTCTATGAATAGGACTCATACTATCCCTCAATGGAACTCCTTTCATGATGCAAGCATCCTTACTACATGGCATTAAACTACATGGACTAGTCCTTTCACGTGACTTTAAAATGTGGCATTGAACTACGTGGTGTTTGACCCTTTCCTTTTAGATAGGGTGTGTAGGATGCCTCTTTGAGGTTCATTCCCAAAAAAATGGTAAAGCTTGGTGCACCATACTAGGGGTGAATCTCTATGATCCATCTCAATGGTGTGTTTTGATCAACCAACTCCATCCCCACAAGACATTAATCTTGTGACCCCAAACAGCTACCTAATGCTAGACATGGGATTCTTGAGGTTAAAGCCTTGGAATATATGTTCCTATGGTGTCAGATACCTCATGATAAACATGGGATTCATGAGGGGAATGTCTTGGAAGATCTGTATTTTGAATTAGATACCACATGATTGACATGGGATACCTTGTGTTATGTGCCTAAGATTCCTCCATGAGATTCCCTCTTATGAGGAAGAATACAGGTGAGCAATATTCCTAGTGTCCAGACTTGTTGGTGATGAAAAACATTACAACTCTCCTGATTTAAGTTTTATGCCCTGTCTAGAGCCACTATAATGTACAAATAAAAGAAGTGTAATTAACTGACATCCACAAAGAGTTCTCCTTGGGAATGAGTTTCATGAACACGACTCAAATCTATGAGGAATACCCGTACTAGGAAAAAGTTCCAAGGAATCCAAGGAAGGAGGAACTGATATCCCATCACCCATTTCAGTAAAGGGGTAGAGATCTCCATTGAAATTGATGAATGTCGACCACATTTGGAAAGTGGGAATACAGGGAAACATAATGCAACACAAATGTGTTTCAAACACGCGGCAGCGGTCCGCCCTAGAGAAAGCATCAGAAACGGATATGGTGAACCCAATGTGAATATATTATCTTAAATATAAGGACTAATAGTGTTTGAGACATAAAAATATTATCATGTCATGTGATCCAAATATCTGGAGCTAAGACCCTCCAAAACAATATCCAACCCGATAGGGGACTCACCATAAATTATGGTTGCTAAACATTGGGAATTATGGCATGCAACATCATCAATGTGGATCCTTCTCTCCACTCATTAAATATTGGACAACACTGAGGCATGAATAATTAATTTCCTTATATCTATACTTATAGAGAAATACACATTCATTGTTGGACCCAAGCTGTAAGAAACCAACCACCCAACATCCACAAAAAAGGGGGCAGAAGAAATGTTAATGCAGCAATCCCACATGATTCCACCTCTGCCACAACCACTGCTATGCCATCAACTACTGGGTGCCCACACCCCATATCACCCTCTCAAATAATCCAGAGGAGGGGGTGAAAACCCTCATATGATGGTGTGAGTATAATTAGGTCATTCCCATGAGGGGTATGGTTCTCTATTACCTGGAGGCTTTATCACCTTACCAACATTGCCACCCTCAAATGCCTCACAGGGAGCCATTGCTCCCCACTCCAATAATGAACCTCTTTGGAAACCATTCCTCAAAATGATCCAATAACTCACTCCCCTATGCCAGGGATGTGGGGGATGAACGAGTCACCCCCTGTTATGAATACTACTCATGAGCCACCAAGGTGGACTCCCACTAGGCCTCGTCGGTGCCAGCAATGACCCGTCCTCTAGGATGAAGAACAGGTGGAATACACACCTCCTCCACCATCCCCGATCTGGAATACATGACATCAATGTCAGGTGAAAACTCATGATAATTCACTATAAGGGGATTAAACTTTCATAGATTCAGTGGCTCCTATCACCACCCTTGAATTCCACAAGATTTCTACAACTGATGAGTAGGAACCCATCTTCATGTGGTTGGGTTCAAGATCATGCTTCCCTATAGGTAGGCTTGGTTGATAGTGTTAATCAAAGGCACCACCAACATCCATTATGATCTTGATATTAATTATGATATCCAGTACGAAGGTCCTCCATATACAGTCTCCAATCAAGGTGGAGGTCCTCCCCACCCTCCCCATCAGTATAGAGTTCGTTTACATGCTCTTATTGATCAAGATAGAGGTCCTCCCCACTTTTTTGATAAATAGTATAGAGGTCCTCTCAGTGCCACTACCACCAACCAACACAGAGTTCCTCCCCATGTAGAATTCCATATACATGAAGGTCCTCCTTGCTTCAATCCTAGCTCCAGTGGAGGTCCTCCCTACTCTAATATCAACCATAGTGGAGGTCCTCCCCACTCTCAAAATGAACATGGAGGTACTCCCCAAGATCCCATCAATAAAAGAGGATTTACTCCCCACTTCATAAATAACTAGTATAGGGGTCCTCCCCATACATCCATCATCCAACACATAGGTCTTCCTAAAACAATAGCGAACAAGAGTGGAGGTCCTCCCCACTCCAATATAACCCCCAGAGGAGTTACTACCCATGTATTCATCAAAAGGTGTGGAGTTACTCCTCATACTTAAGATTATCAATATGAAGGTCCTCTGATTCCCATTTCAATAAGTGTGAAGGCCCGCCTCAAGCTCTAACCCACCAAAACTGAGCCCCCCCCCCCACTTCCACAATAAATGTGGAGGTCCTCTCTATGTTCCCACCAACTAGATTTGAGGCCTTCACTACCACATCAATAGCCAGAGTGTACGTATTCCCCGCTATGACAAAAACCAATACAAAGGTCTTCCCCATATCCCAAAAATTCATAGAGAAAGGCCTCCCCACACAATAATCAATTAGTATGAGGGTCCTCCATATTTCTAATAACCTCCAAACCCTGAAGATGTAATGACCTGACTTTTATACAAGGTACAGAACATTGGTATTTCATTTTTAATCCTTCCTTTAATCATGGAAGAGGTGTACTATGGGCTAGGAAATGAATGAGGAGCATCTGGGGCTACTTCAGATCCTAGAGGTTTTAAAATTTGGGCTGCGGCCTGGGCCACATGGTTTGGGTAAACCTTGCATTTTCAGAAAGGGGCACCTACAAGTCCACATGGTTTGTCTGCAATTGTGCAGACCTAGGTGCACGACCGTGTGGCCTATTTCAGAAGGAGACAAAACCTTGCACATGATCTGAGCAGGGTTTACCAAACCATGCGCATAAACCATGTGAGCCAATTTTAAAGGAAAACATACCTTCCCCCCTCTTCCTTAAGTTCTTTTTTTATTCTTTCACCTCCCATTGCGCACATTATCCTAACGCACCCCCCACCCCACCTTTTTGAGCTCCCAAGGCATTCTCCCTATCAATCATCCATTTCTACTATATCTTGTGTCCAATCATTGATCATTTAGAGGAATTGTATCCCCCTCGGTAAGGCTTACCCCACACACCCCTTTTTCTTCGTTAAATTCTTCCATTGGTTGTACTATTTAGGTGTAGACTCTTTCACCCTATTTTTATGGCATTGAACAGATACTCAAATCTACTCCAAATTACTCAAAATATGAGGTTGATACTCATTGATTCATCATCTACAGCTCTAAGGTAGGTGGTCACATAGTTTTCCCTTTGAGTTTCAGCTATTTCGTATTTAGTCACATTGTGATGTGGGCCAAACTTTGCTGAGATCCCCTATTGTGTAGGTTTCTTCATGTATAATTGACCCTAGTGTGTTGACTTAGGGTATTGACTCTTGATTAGGGATTTCATTATCACCCTTGCAAGTTATGCATGCCTAAGGGGGTGTTCCACCCAAATTGGCCCCTTTTGGCCAATTTTACCAAAATGTTAATTATGGCTTGTGGATTTTAGATTGGATTTAAATTGAATTGTCCATTGTTTCATGTCTGTTTTGAATAACCCAAGGCACCCTATGGGTGTTTAGATCCTTTATACATAGAATTGAAAAATTGACCCTATGACTATTTTCTTTGAGCCTTGAAAATGAAACTATCATGTTGGGTAAATAAAAATCCCTAGGTTATTATACATTTATTGGGGATGAGGAATATTGAATTGAGACCCAAAGTATTATACATTTATAGGGGCACAAGGCATATGGAACTCATCCCTAGCTTATTATACTGTTACAGGGGAGTGAGGCATTCTAAACTCAGTCCCAACTTATTATACCTTTATAAGGGCATGAGGAATTTTGAACTCATCCCCAACATTATATATACATATTACTAATGACTTTATTTTACTTATCAGATGTGAGATGAAGCAGATAGACCCACCATGTGTCCTTTAGGAACCTGAGTATAAGGTTATTTATCATTCTCATTGTTTACATTTTCTATTACTTGCACACTGCTCACTTACGGGTGACACTCAGATTACATGTATACACCGTTGGTGGTGGCCTACAGATATTTATCTCACAACCTATTCGAGATGCCTTTGGCACCCCAGTAAATTTATTACCTACAGGTATGGATAGGGGAAAACACTGATCCCTGGGATGTTGACTCTCTTATCTTGGTTGGAGCATAGGGGCAGAAGACCGTTCTTAGGCTCGAGATTCTTAGATCAGATTTTGGATTTTATTTCCTTTTGTAGTATTGAACCATTTATTACTATTTATTTCTTTTTGTATCATTTTTTAAAATCATTCCATTTATGAATTCTAGTATGAGACACTACCTATGAGACTTTTGGTTATATTGTTAATCTTCTGGTGTATTTTTAATTTAGTCTTCTATTTTTTACTTATTCTGTGTTTTAGTTATGCTTCCACTATCTGGTTATTGTTTCGGTATCCATTGTGCACTCTGACATGGGGGAAAATTATTCTGGATGATTTTTTCATTTAAACCCACATTACTAGTCGGCAGCCCCATTCTTATGGGGAGATGCACCAGGGGTCATGTGGCCAATCGGGCATGAGGCACAGATTGCATGGTAGCTGGGTCTGGGATGTCACAAAGTGGTTTCATAGTGTATGTTATTTTCTTTCTTTACTATTAGGAGATAATAGGATGGATATTGTGAATGCTTAGGGGCATAGTCATAAGCTGTGTTTGAGCATCGCAAACCCATGTACAGGTTAAAGATCAAGTTTCCTTAATTATGATTTTTATTGATTCTACTATTTAATATTGATACGATTTCACCATTAGGTGATACAAATGAGATGTGATGTTATTGATATTGAGGTTGTTGCAATTCTAATTTTATGATTATTGCCTGATGAAATGAAGGTTCTAAATTATAACATTCATCATGATAGGAACAATATTAATATGCCATGAATTTTTTCATGTCACGTTTACATTTTCAGGGAGCATTTCCTGTTGCATATTGTATACCTTGTTTTATATACAATTGTGTTGATATTATTCTAAAGTTTTTGGATCATTTTATTGCGTGAGTTTAGTTGGTGACACTATTTGATTCATATGGTGTATAGGCCCTTATAGATAGGAAAATAGAATTCCAACTAAGTCAATCATTTTGGGAATGATACGATCACATTTATAAGAACATTTTAACAAGGAAATGGCATCTATATGAGTTTCATATTTTGACTCATAAGGTGTATGGGCCCTTATGGTCTGAAAAATCAACTATCATTGGTTTCAACTGTTTGAAATGACATTTAACTTGAGAAAAAAAATTATAAATGACTAACTTAGAATCATGACATGGACCTGACCGTAGTAGTGGGTAGTGGGTGTTCTTCGTTATTATGGAATATTTTGGTCTATTATTACATCTCGTCCGGGCTCTAGAAGCAGGAAGAGAGGCATGTTTGTTCTTATAGGGAAGGTTTTAGTACATTTACAAGTTCCTAAATTCAATCCTTTGAATTTCTTGAATATCTTATGATACACCCATTTGGATTTGTAACATTATTCCTCCATGGAGTCTTCGTGTCACGCACCTTGAAGGCGACGATGATCATGTTCCTGAGGTGGCAGGCCCTGAGCCACCAGTTGCCCATCTCAACAAACCACTTGTGGTTCCTATTCCTATACCTGAATTGGGATCTGATACCCAGTTTCAAGAGGGATTCCTATGTATGATGTAGAATATGAAAGGCAGAGTGCGACTTGCCCCAAGTATGGTTGAGTTGAATCGTGAGTTTCAACAGTAGCATCCTCCCACTTTCTCAGGAGATAAAGGACCTTTTTCTGTGAAGTACTAGATCAATGTGATCGTGTCTATCTTTGAGAACCTAGAGATTCCACTATACCAGAGGTTCAAGAAAGATTCTTACATGCTATGTGACTTAACCGAGAGGTTTTGGGATGACATCACCCAAGAAGTACATCATAGAGAGATGGTTTGGGCTGACTTCTAGACAGTCTTCTACAACTACTTATTTCCCTAGACACTGAGGGATGATCAATATAGGGAGTTTATGAATCTACAATAGGGGACCATGTCAGTCATGGAGTACTCATCCCATTTCCCTGAGTTGTAGTGTTTTGCTCCTTCACTATCCACTGTTGGCCTTATAGATGCTAGGTGATTTGAGGATGAGTTGTGTTATTCCATCTGGTCACAGGTCAATGTTTTCAGGATGACAGTTATTTCTATGATCGTCAACCTAGACCTAATTACATTTCAAGATCTGATAGATGGTGAGGGTGAAAGACAGGGTGGTTCGGAACCTAAGGCTTCTAGTGGATCTTCTTTGGGGAAGAAGCAACGTTTCGAAGAGTCTCGTGGAGGTAGTGGTGGTCAGGCTCCCTCCACTGGTAGTTCTCCCACCAGTCACCAGTGAAGGGTACTAGGTCACTTCATGGGGGAGTGTACACTGAATACATTTGAGTGAAGAGGATGTGGTTGGATGGGCTATATTTAGTGTTTCTACAAAATTTTTCCAATAGTTTCTAGTAATTAGGGATATGCACCTACTCCTTGGTCAGAAGCTGGGCTAGCTGGATCTCGACAGTTAGGCAGCTGGAATACCACCAGTTTGTCAGGATGAGGTGGTGATTGAGGTAGAGGTAATCCGGATTGTGATCATCAGCACCAGTAGAGCAGGCCTACTCAGGGTAGGAAGGTACTGACTTAGTGTCTTGTTATATTCTATTGATTGCAGTTCAGTCTACACTATAGGAGACGAGTGTTGGACCATCTATTGTACGATGTACTATTCTTTTAGCCTCTATTTTATTTTTTTATTTTTTTTATAGGAATTTCTCGCTCATTCATATATGATTAAATTACTGAGATTATGGGCCTCGAAATTGAATACTATAGTGGTGTTATGATTCTAGATGCCCCCTTAGGTATTCGTTCAAATGGTGTTCTCCATTGTCATAATTTCTCCCTAGTGATAGGCGATTATATTTTTGAGTGGAACTTGTACATTCTCGATATGAAAGGTTTTGATTTAATCCTTTTAATAGACTAGTTAGTTCCTTACAGATCCCATATTGACTGCTATAATCGGAGGGTGACTTTTACATCACTATAGGGTGATACGCACATGCATAAGGGTGACTGGGATGTATGTGCGACACGATCAGGACACGAGTAGCAGATGTTGGGTGGTGTTACAGCACATGTATCCCATTTTTATCATGATGATTAGGGGTTACAACCCGCTATCTTTCCTCCTGTAGTGGAGTGCTTCAGAGACATTTTTCCTAATGACATCTCCAGTCTACAACCGGTGTGAGAGGTAGGTTTTACTATGGATCGGGTGCCTAAAGTATCACTTGTGACCATTCCTCTTTATAGTATGGTACTTAAGGAGATTCTGGAGATCAAGAAACAATTGGATGTTCTTGAGGCAAAAATATTTATTATCCCCAACACTTCTCATTGGGGCTCACTGGTAATCTTTTCCAAGAAGGTCGAAGTCACACTTAGGATTTTGTGTATTATTGTCAGTTTAATTGGTTGAATATTAAGAACTAGTATCCATTACCTAGAATAGACGACCACTTTGATCAGCTCTGGGGAGCGAAGGTGTTTTCAAAAATAGATCTGAGGTCAGGCTATCATTAGGTGTGTTTTAGGACTTCAAGTATACCTCACACAACTTTAATAAGAAATTATGGTCTCTACGAGTACCTGATTATGCCATTTTGGACTCACAAACACACATTTTGTTTCCATGGATCTTATCAACCAAGCCTTCCACTCATATCTAGATTCCTTTGTGGTTGTATTTGTAGATGATATCTTAGTGCATTCTCACTCAAGAAAAAACCATTCAACCCATATTGAAATCATGTTGAATGCACTAATAGAGCATTATCTCTATGCTAATCTTAGTAAATTCCAATTCTAGATCGATAAAGTTCACTTTCTAGGTCATATCATCTTGGAGTCATGAGTTTCTATTAACCCAGAGAAAGTGAGGTTTGACTTTTCTTAGGAGCGTCCCAAGAATCTATTTGATATTCAATGTTTATTGGGGATTTCTAGATACTAATGATGCTTCATTCAGGAATTCTCAGGCATTACAGCACCGCTTATAGGCTTGAAGAATAATGGTGTGAAATTTTAATGGTTTGAAACTTATGAATCATCCTCTTAGGGGTTAAAGGGAAGACTTACTTTAGCATCGATATTGATTCTTCCAGATCTAGGAAGAGCTTATACATATTATTATGATTCATTAGGTGTGGGGATTGAAGCTGTTCTAATAAAGGATGAGCGAGTCATTGCATACGGTTCTTGTCAGTTGAGGCCTCACGGGCAGAATTACCCAATGAATGGCATCAAACTCACTTTAGTTGTTCATGCCTTACACTATTGGAGACACTATCTATTGGGTGAGAACTTTTTTGTGTTCATAGATCACAAAATCCTCAATTACATCTTCATAATGTGGGATCTAAATCTCAGAAAGTGTAGGTGGGTCGAGTAACTATAATCTTTTGATTTTGGACATGCTTACACACCAAGGAAAGGGGATTTAGTAGTTGATGCTCTGATCTAGAAGACTCAGACACAGGAAGATCAGGAGTCCAGTGAAAAAAGAATATTATAGCTTTATTCTCATATATGCATTTTGAAGTTTAGGAGTACCATGGTCAAATTATTCTCTCATCCTTGGCGGTGACATCTTCTCTTCTAGAATGGGTATGTTCGGGATAGTTATATGATCATGAGGGCCTTGTACTTCAGGAGAGTTTCACTGATGACAATACATATTCTAGCTGGATGGTCGATAGGGATGATACTATTATATTCTGTGGGCCTATATGGGTACCATCAGACATCATAGAGGAACTGATGAGGTATTTCCATGCCTCAGTTTGGGAAGTTCAACCTAGTGTCACCAAAATGTACTGAGATCTACGAAATCAATACTGTTAGCCCAACATGAAGTGAAATATAGTTGGTTTCATTAAACTATGATCCACCTTTCATTAGGTGAAGGCAGAGCATCGATGATCGGTAGGGCTTCTTTAGCCATTGTATATTCCTAAGTGGAATTGGGATGATGTTTTTATGGAATTTGTGACTGGTTTACCTAGATCACCTCATGTCAATGACGTAGTGTGGGTTGTTTTTGATCACCTAAAAAAAGTTCTCACACTTCTTACCTGTGTGATATACCTTCTCTGTAGATGATCTGGGAAGAATGTACATCAAAGGGGTGGTACGTCTTCATGGAGCACCTCATTCTATCGTCTCTAAAAATGATTTCTGTTTCACGTCACAGTTATGGAAGGATTTTCATAAGGCCTTGGGTATATAGATACTTTTGATCTTGGCCTATCACCTACAGAATGATGGAAAAATGGACCATATGATTCAGGTGCTGGAAGATATGCTTCATGAATGTATTCTCAACTTTGGGGTTTTTTGGGAGAAACACATTCCCCTCGTTGAGTTTTCTTATAAAAAAATTACAGGAAACCATTGAGATGGATCCCTATGAATCCTTGTATAGTAGGCCTTCTCTCTCTCATATTTGATGGTAGTAGTTAGGGGAAGAAGTTTTCCTTAGTCCTCATCCCGTGTAGAGAAGGTCTTGTTGATTCATAGTCGTATGTTGACAACTTAGTCTCAGCAGCATTCTTATGCCAACAGACAACAGAGACCTCTTGAATTTGAGGTTGGAGACCATGTTTTCTTGAATGTCTCACCAAGGTTGGAGCATAGATGTATTTGGAATCTAGGTAAGCTATCACCTAGATTCATTGGACCCTTCGAGGTCGTGAAGTAGATCAAACTAGTGTCTTACCAGTTGGAACTTCATCTAAGATATCAGTCGATGCATGAAATTTTTCATATATATCAACTTCACTGATATTATACAGACCCATATCATGTATTTCTGCCTGATGAGGATGAGTTGGATATGGATTCTTCCTTCGAGGAGTATCCAATTAGTATAGTTGATCAGAGTGTGAAGACACTCTGAGGTAGGTCTATCCCTCTTGTACAGGTGTTATGGAAGCACAACCAGGTACAAGATGAGACCAAGGAGTAGGAAGCTGATGTATATTTGTAGTGTCCAGAACTCTTTGCTAGCATCACCTATTTACCCTCAAAAGGGAAACTTGGGGATGAGTTTCATTAAGAAGGGGAGGTTGTAATGACCTGACTTTTATCCAAGGTACAGAATGTTGTTTTTTTGTTTTTAATACTTCCTTTAATAATGGAAAAGGTTTTACATGGCTTAAAAAGTCCCTATAATCTTATGAGTATAGATCATAGCTCATAGGTTCAAAGAGGTGGACTTCATGTTGGGATGCATGGTTAGTGTAAACTGTACAACCCAGACCGCACGATTTGGCTAAACTATGTAGTTGTAGACAGGGGCACCTGCATGTCTGCACAGTTTGTCTGCAACTGTGTGGACCCAAGCACATGATCATGCATCCTATTTTAGTAGGAGATAAAACCTTGTGTATGGTTAGAATAATTTTTGGAAAACTGTGCACAAAAACCATGCGATCCAGTTTTAAAGGAAAAATCACCTTTTTTCCCTCCCTTCCTTAAATACTTTTTTTCTTATTTCTTCTCCCATTTCGCACAGCATCCCTACGCAATCCCCCCCCCCCTTAACCTCCCAAGGTATTCTCCATCTTTATCATTATTTGATCCTCCATCTGGTGTCCTATCATCGATCTGTTGGAGGCATTGGATCCCCCTCAATATGGCTTACATCATGCACCCCTCTTTCTTCATCTAATTCTGCCATCATTTTCACTATTTAGGTGCAGGCTCTTTCACCTTATTTTCAGGGTGTTGAATGGAAACTCAGAAATAATACAACCTACTCCAAATATGAGTCTTATACTCAGTGATTCATCTTCTATGGTCCTAAGGTAGGGGGTCATGTTGTTTTCCCTTTGAGTTTTTGAATTTTTCATATTTAATCATGTTGTTTTATGGGCCATTCTTTACCAAGCTCCCATGTTGTATTGGTTTCTTCATTTCTAATTGACTATAGTGTGTTGACTTAGGGTTATTGACTCTTGATTATGTATTTCATTATCACCCTTTCTAGTTATAGACGCCCAAGGGGGTGTTCCACCCAAATTGTCCCTTTTTGGCCAATTTTACCAAAATGTCAATTATGCCTCATGGCTTCCAGATTGGTTTGAAATTGAATTATCCTTTATTCCATGTGTTTCTTGACTAATACATGGCACCCCATGGGTTTTTTGATCCTTTAGTAATAGAATTACCAAATTAACCCTATGACTATTTTCTTTAAGCCTTGAAAATGAAACCGTCATATTGGGTAAATGAAAATCCCCAACTTATTATACATTTACAGGGGAATGAGGCATATTAAACTCAGACCTAGGTTATTATAAATTTATTGGGGCATGAGGCATACTGAAATAAAACCCATCTTATTATACCTTTACAAGGGTGTGAGGCATTCTAAACTCATCCCTAGCTTATTATACCATTACAGGGGCGTGTGGCATTCTGAACTCATCACCATATTAGTATATACATACTTATAATAAATTGATTAGACTTACCAACTATGAGATGAAGTATGTAGAACCACAAGGTGTTCATTATAAATCTGAGTGGGAGGTTATTTATCATTCTATTTGTTTACATTTGTTATTACTTGCACACTGTTTACTTATGGGTGCCACTCGGATTACACATAGATACCGTTGGTGATGTCCTAATGATATTTATCCCAGGCCCTATTTGGGCCACCATTGGCACCCGAGAAAATTTTTTACTTGCGGGTATGGATAGGGGAAAACACTCATCTTTTAAATGTTGATTATCTTAACTTGGTTAGAACATAGGGGTGGAAGACTGGTTTTAGGCTCAAGATTCTTGGATAATATTTTGGATTTTATTTAATTTCATAGTATTATACCATGTATTATTATTTATTTATTTATTTCCCATTTTGTATGATCATTTCATGCATGAATTCTGGGATAAGATACTACTTATGAGGATTTTGGTTATATTGTTAGTCTTCTACTGTATCTTTAATTTAGTCTTCCGTTGTTTACTTATTATGTCATTTAGTTATGATTCTGCTATCTGGTTATTGTTTTTATATCCATTGTGTACTCTAAAATGGGGGTAAAGTATCCCTACTGATTTTACCATTTAAACCCCCACTACTAGTCGGCATCCCCTGGCTTATGGGGAGACACACCATGGGTCATGTGGTCAATCGGGCTCAGGGCACAAATTACATGGTAGTCGGGTCTAGGACATCACGAAGTGGTATCACAGAATATTTTATTTTCTTTCTTTACTATTGGGTGACAATAGGACGGAGATTGGGAACTCTTAGGGTCTTAGTCATAAGTCGTGGTTGGTCATCGCAAACCCATGTACGTGGTAAATACCAAGTTTTCATAATTATAATTGTTATTTATTCTGGTATTTACTATTGATACAATTTATCCATTGGATCATACATATGAGTTTGTGATCTTATTGATATTGAGGTTGTTGCAATTCTGATTTCTTGGTTATTTCATGATGAAATGAGGGTTTTGAATTAGAACATGCATCGCGATAGGCACAATATGAATTGCACATGCATTTTTTCATGTAACTTTTAACATTTCAGTGATCATTTCCTATTGCATATTGTATACCTTGGTATATATACAATTGTGCTAATATCTTTCTATAGGATTTGGATTATTCTATGGTGTGAGTTTAGTTGGTGCCACTCTTTGATTCATAAGGTGTGTAATCCCTTATGGATCAGAAAATGGCATTCCAACTAACTCAACCATTTGGGGAATGATACTATCACATGTATAAGAAAAAATTAACATGGAAATGACATCCATGTGAGGGTCATATTTTGACTCATAAGGTTTGTGGGCCCTTATGGGATGGAAAAATACATCGTTGGTTTTAGCAGTTTTAAATGACATTTAACTTGAGAACAACCATATTATAAATTCCTAACTAAGAAACTTGACCTAGACCTAACTGTAGTAGTGGGTAGTGGGTTTTCATCATTCTTATGGAATGTTTTGGTCTATTATTACATATAGTACTGCCTCTAGAAGCAAAAACAGAGGCATGTTTTTTCTTATAGAAAGGTTGTAGTACATGTCCTAGTTTCTAAATCCAATCCTTTGAATTTCTTGAATCTCTTTTGAGACGCTCATTTGGATTTGTAGCATTATGCCTCCATGGATTCTTTATGTCACGCACCCTAAAGGTGATGATGATCATGTTCCTATGGTGGTGGGGCATGATCCACCAGTTGCTCTTCTCGACGAACCACCTGTGGTTCCTCTTCCTATACCTGAATTGGGAGTTGATACCCAGTATCGAGAGGGCTTCCTACATATGATGCAGAATATCTAAGCTGGAGTGTGACCTACCCTAAGTATGGTAGAGTCAAATCATGAGTTTCAGCAGAAACATCCTCCCACTTTCTCAGGAGATGGAGGACCTTTTGCTGCAAAATCCTGGATCGAGATAATCCAGTCTTTATTCAAGCACCTAGAGATGCCTCCTGAGCGGAGGTTCAAGCTAGATTCTTACATGTTACGTGAATCAACCAATATGTGGTGGTATTTCATCACCCAAGAAGGCCATCATAGAGAGATGGTTTGGGATGACTTCCAAATAGTCTTCTATGACTACTTACTTCCTTATAATCTAAAGGATGATTGAGCTAGGTAGTTTTTGAATCTATAGTAGGAGACCCTTTCAGTCATGGAGTACTCATCATGTTTCACTAAGTTTTAGTTTTTTTCTCCTTAACTATCCACTGATGACCTTATGGGTGCTAGGAGATTTGAGGATGTGTTGTGTTATGCCATTCAGTCATAGGTCAATGTTTTCAGGATGATAGTTATTTCTGAGATCATCAATCAATCCCTAATTATAGATCAAAATATGAGAGATGTTGAGGGTTCAATCTAGGGTGGTTTGGCATAGAAGGCTTCTAGTGAATCTTCTTTAGGGAAGAAGTGACATTTCGAAGAGTCTCACGGAGATAGTAGTGTTCGGGCCCCCTCCATTGGAAGTTATCCCACTTTTCAATAGTGTAGGGTACCAGGTCACTTAAATTGGGAGTGTACACGGAATCCAATTTAGTGTGAAGGATGTGGTAGGATGGGCCATATTCAGCATTTATGCAAAAATTTTCTAATAGTGCCTAGCAAGAAGGGATCAGCCCCTACTCCCCGGTCAGAAGATCGGTCATATGGATCTAAACATTTAGGCAGCTGGAATACCATCAGTTGATATGGATGAGGTGGAAGTCGAGGTAGAGTTAATAAATCTTATGATTCTCAATTCTAGAAAAGTGGGCCTACTCAGGGAATTCAGGTAGGGACCCAGGGTCATTGTACAGTCCAGTTGCATGAAGTTTAGTCTATGCTATCGGAGAAGAGTGTTGGATCATCTATTGTATGAGGTACAATTCTTGTAGCCTCTATTTTATTAATTCATTTTTTTGATACAGGTGAATCTCACTTGTTCATATATAAGGAAATTACTGAGAGTCTGAGCCTCAAAATTAAAAACTACTAGGGTGTTATGATGCTAGATACCCCCTTAGGTATCTGTTCAAAGGGGTGTTCTCCATTGTCAATATTTTCCCTAGTGATAGGCGATTATCATTTTGAGTGGAACTTGTACATTCTCGATATGACAAGTTTTGATGTAATCCTTGGAATATACTGGTTAGTTTCTTACAGATCCCATGTTGACTACTATCATCAAAGGTAAACTTTTACATCACCATAGGGTGATACCCACATGCATAAGGATGGCTGGGATTTTTGTGAGATTCGAGTAGTAGAGGATGGGTGGTGTTATAGCACATGTCGCTTGTTTTTATCTTGATGATCTTGGGTTAAAACCCGCTATCTTTACTCCTATATTGGATTGTTTTAGAGACATTTTTTGATGACTTCTATAGTCTACCATTATTGCGAGAGGTAGAGTTTACCATGGATATTGTTCCTAAAGTAGCACATGTGACCATTCCTCTTTATAGGATGGAACCTAAGGAGATTCTGGAGCTCAAGAAACAATTAGAGGATCTGGATGAAAACATCTTTATTTTCACCAGAACTTCTCCTTGGGATTCACTATTCCTCTTTTACAAGAAGGAATACGGTACCTTGGGCTTTGTGTGGATTACCATCGGTTGAATCAGTTGGATTTTAAGAACTGGTATCCATTACCTATAATGGAAGACCTATTTGATCATCTCTAAGGAGCGAAGGTGTTTTTAAAAATAGATCTAAGTTTGGGCTATCATTAGGTGTGTTTAAAGACATCAAAAATACCTCTCATAGATTTTAGGAGAATGTATGGTCTCTGCGAGTACTTGATTATTCCATTTGGACTCATGAACGCACCTGCGATTTTCATGGCTCTTATGAACTGAGTCTTACACCCATATTTGGATTCATTTTTGGTTGTCTTCATAGACAATATCTTGGTGTACTCTCACTCAAGACACTTCCATGAAACCCATCTTGACATCATGATAAATTCACTAAGAGAGAATCATATCTATGACAAGCTCTATAAATTCCACTTCTAGATCGATAAAGTCCACTTTATGGGTCATGTCATCTTGGAGTCATAAGTTTCTATTGACCAAGAGAAAGAGAGGGTTGTCATTTCTTTGGATCGGCCCAAGAATGTCTTTGATATTCAAATTTTCTTGGGTCTTGATAGATAATACTGACGCTTCATTCAGGATTTCTCATTCCTTGCAGTGCTGATTATAGGCTTGATGAAGAAGGGTGTGAAATTTGAATGGTTTGAAACTTATGAATAAGCCTTTCAGGAGTTGAAGGGAAGACTTACTTCAGCATCAATTCTGATTCTACCAGAACTAGGAAGAGCTTATATAGTTTATTGTGATTTATTAGGTGTCTTTCTTGGACCTGTTCCAATGTAGGATGAGTGAGTCGTTGTATACGGTTCTCATCATTTGAGGCCTCACGTATGGAATTACCCAATGCATGACCTCGATCTCTCTATAGTTGTTCATGCCTTAAATTATTGGAGACACTATCTTTTGGGAGATAATTATTGTGGGGTTCATAGACCACAAAATCATCAAATACATCTTCACACTGCATGATCTAAATCTCAGATAGTATAGGTGGGTCGAGTAACTACAATCTTTCGATTTCGAACTTGCCTACACTCTAGGGAAAGGGAATTTAGTAACTGATGCTCTGAGCCAAAAGACTCAAGCACAGGTAGTTATGGAGTCTTGTTATGAATGGAAGCTTATGGAATTATTCTTATAGATGCATGTTGAGGTTCCATAGAACCATGGTCATGTTATTATCTCATCCTTTGTGGTGGCATCTTATCTTCTAGAATGGGTATGTTCGAGACAACTATCTAATCCTAAAGGTATTATCCTCTGGGATAGTGTATCTGATGAAAATACATCTTCTAGATGGATGGTTGATAGGGTTGATACTCTTCTATTATGTGGGAATATATGGGTCCTAGAAAATGTCAAAAAGGAACTGATGAGGGATTTCCATGACTTATTTTGGGTGGTTCAACCTAGTGTCCCCAAAATGTATTGATATCTACGGCGTCAATACTGGTAGCCCAGAATGAAGCGTGAGATAGCTAGTTTCATTACCTGATGCTCCAATTTTCTATAGGTGAATGTAGACCATCAGTGACCGGTAGGGATTATTTAGCCTTTTTCCATTCCTGATTGGAAATTGGTTGATGTTTTGATGGAATTTGTAATCGGTTTACCTAAATCACCTCATGGAAACAGTATAGTGTGGGTTATTGTTGATCACCTAAAAAAGGTCACACACTTCTTACCTATGTCATAGACCTTCTCTGTAGATGATCGGGGAAGAATGTACATTAATGAGGTGGTATGTCTTCATGGAGCACCTCATTCTATCATATCTAACATAGATTCTGGTTTCACATCATGGTTCTCATGGGGTTTGTAGAAGGCCTTGGGTATACAGGTACTTTTGAGCATAGACTATCACCCATGAACCTATGGAAAAATGGATCACATGATTCAAGTGATGGAAAATATGCTTCATGTGTGTGTTCTCAACTTTGGGGGTTCTTGGGAGAAACACATTCCCCTCTTTGAGTTTTCTTATAACAATATCTTCCAGGATACCATTGAGATGGCTCTCTATGAAGCCTTGTATGGTAGGCCTTGTCTCTCTCATATTTTTTGGTTAGAGGTAGGGGAAGAATATGTCCTTTGGAATCCTCTTTTATAGAAAACTTCAGAGAAGGTCCATCTGATTCATAAGTGTATCTTGACAACTTAGTCTTAGTAGGAGTCTTATGCCAACAGACACCGGAAACCTCTTGATTTTGAGGCTGGAGACCAGGTTTTCTTGAAAGTCTCTCCATGTTTGTGGAATATATGTATTCAGAAGATAGTTAAGCTATCGCCAAGATTCGTTGGACCCTTCGAGGTCATGAAGCTGATCAAACCAGTGGCTTACCAGTTGGAACTTCATCAAAGATATTAGTCGATGCATGATTTTTTTCATGTATCTCAGCTTCGACAATATTATCCAGACCCATATCATGTATTTTAGCTTGATGAGGATGATTGGATATGGATTATTCCTTCAAGTAGTATCTAATTCATATAGTTGATCAGAGTGTGAATACACTCTGAGGCAGTTTCGTCTCGCTTGTACGGGTGTTATGGCAGCACGGCCGGGTACCGGATGAGACCAAGGAGCAGGAAGGTGATGTATGTTTTGAGTGGCCAAAACTCTTTTTTAATCACACCTTTTTACCCTTATAATGGAAACTCAGGGATGAGTTGCTTTAAAGAGGATAGGTTGTAATGACCCTACTTTTATCCAAGGTATGGAATGTTGGTTTTTTGTTTTGAGTCCTTAATTTAATCATTTAAGAGGCTTAATATGGCCTAGGAAAGGACCAAGGATCATTCAGGTATATTTTGGGTCTCAAAGGTTCAAAAATTTGGGCTGCATGCTGGGCCACACTGTTAGTGTAAATCCTGCAACCCAGACCGCACAGTTTGGCTAAACCGTACAGTTATAGAAAGGGGCACATGCATGTCTGCATGGTTTGTCTCTAACTATGTGGACCCAGGCACATGACCATTAAACCTATTGGAGAAGTAGAAGAAACATTGTGCATGGTTTTCGTAATTTTTTCAAACCGTGTGAGCTAGTTTTAATGGAAAAATTACCTTTTTGTCTCTCCCTTAAATTCTTTTCTTCTTCTTTCTCCTCTTGCACATAGCACCCCCCCCTTAAGCTCCCAAGGACTTCTCCCTTAGTATCATCCATTTTTCCTCTATCTGGTGTCTGATTTTTGATCTATCAAAGGCATTTGATCCCCCTCAGTAAGTCTTACATCATGCATCCCTCATTCTTCATTAAATTCTACCATCGGTTGAACTATTTAAGAGAAAGATCTTTCACCCTATTTTCAGGGTGTTGAATGGTAACTCAGATCTACTCCAACCTACACAAAATATGAGAATAATAATCAGTGAGTCGACATCTATGTACCTAATTTAGGTGGTCACATTGTTTTCCCTTTGAGTTTTGACTATTTTGTATTTAATCGTGTTGTTCTGTGGGCCTTCCTTTGTCGAGATCCCCTATTTTGTTGGTTTTTTCATATCTAATTGACCATGGTGTATTGACTTAGGGTTATTGACTACTGATTAGGGATTTCATTATCAACCTTTCTAGTTATAGATTCCCATGGGGGTGTTCCACCCAAATTATCCATTTTTGGGCAATTTTACCAAAAATGTCAATTATGGCTCATGGCTTCTGGATCGGTTTTAAATTTAATTTTTCATTATTCCATGTGTTTTTTTACTAACCCAAGGCACCCCTTGGGTGTTCAGATCCTTTTGAAATAGAATTACCAAATTGATCCTATGACTATTTTCTTTGAGACTTGAAAATGAAACTATCATGTTGGTTAAATGAAAATCCCTAACTTATTATGCATTTATAGGGGCGTGAGGCACACTAAACTCAGCCCCATCTTATTATAAATTTACTGGGATGTGAGGAATACTAAAATCGGACCCAGCTTATTATACATTTATAGCGGCGTGAGTCATACTGAACTCATCCCTAGCTTATTATACCTTTACAAGGGTGTGAGGAGTTCGGAACTCATCCCCAGCTTATTATACCTTTACATGGGCATGAGAAATTCTAAACTCATACCCATATGAATATATACATACTTTTAATGACTTTATCAGACTTACCAACTATAATATAAAGCAGGTTGACCCACCAGGTGTCCTTTAGAAACATGAGCGGGATGTCATTTATCATTATGCATTGTTTACTTTTTCTATTAACTTCAAATTTTTTACTTACAAATGCCACTCGGATTACACGTAGACACCATTGGTGGTGGCCTACTAAGATTTATCTCACACACTATTCAGGATGCCTTTTTCACCCGAGCATATTATTTACTGGTATGTATGGATAGGGGAA
The DNA here is from genome assembly GCA_963277665.1 of Viscum album. Classification (NCBI taxonomy): domain Eukaryota; kingdom Viridiplantae; phylum Streptophyta; class Magnoliopsida; order Santalales; family Viscaceae; genus Viscum; species Viscum album. Next base: position 652,678,118 of record OY728148.1, on the reverse strand, counting down.
AACACATGTCTTCTAGATGTTGACTCTCTTAGATTTGTTAGAGAATATGAGAAGAGGACTAGGCATAGGCTCAAGATTCCTGGATTATCTTTTGGATTTTGTTTCCTTTTGTAGTGTTGTACCATATATTCCTATTTCATGCCTTTGTTCCCATTTTTTGATAGCATTCCATGCATGAAATCTAGTATTAGAAACATCCTATGAGGATTTTGGTTATATTTTTAGTCTTTATCTGTATATTTAATTCATTATTATGATATTTAGTTATTATGTCTTTTAGTTATTCTTACACTATTTTCTTATTGTTTTTGTATCCATTGTGTACTCTGACATGGGGGTAAAGTCTCCCCACTGATTTTACCATTTAAAACCCTACTGCTAGTCAGCATCCCCTAGAATATGGGGAGATGCTCCATGGTTCATGTGTCCAACTAGGATTGGGGCACTAGATATATAGTATTTGGGTCCAGGATATCACATAATAGCTATCCTAGGGCAGAAGAGTGAACCTATTCTACGGAAGTAAAAATTATAGGAAGCATCAAGTCATTGTCAATCCCATTCACCTCTTAGATTCCATGGTGGAATAAGATCCAATGATGGATCCATCACCCTAGTCATCTTTGTCAGATTCTAGGGAAGGATCCTAATAGTTGAATTTATTCATCCTAGAAGGTGATATTCACAGAATTCCTAAATCCCTTCATAGGTACATGTAGGTGGAGGATGATTTGGATCCCTTGCAGGGTCTCATAGTGTAGTCATATCTTTCATCACTAATTTCCCTCTCTACCTCTATCCAGAATCTTGAGAGTCTATTCTGGGATGAGATAAATGAGGAGTATCTAGTGAACCTTTCAATGAGTTCCACTGCCCTCATTCATGTGGTAGTACTGAACACCCAGTCCTATAGGGATGTAATTATGTGGTTGGTACCACCCACAAGATAAAATCCAACATGTGGTTACTAGTCCTCTCATGCAATGGATCCCTAACAGGTCATCCAACAGCCATACCGATCTACATCAGTGTCTCCACCAATCTCTCATCAAGTGTCAACCAAAGATTGGGGAAACAAAGAGTAGGACCTCACTTTTGAATAATAAATATTGTGGGATACTTTGGCTTCTGATAAATTTCTTATCGTGTTTTGGCCAAATGCAATATTTGACTTTAATATCATGAAATCCCTCATGGAGGACAAGGTCGTGTGATTCCTCTAGACTTTATGGATTACATGCTTTTTCATCTATGACCAACAGTTAGTCTATCCAGTAATCAAGATAATTTCAATGACATTGAACAATATCTCCACGTGGTTGAGTTGCACAACTCTGATGGATTAGCACCCTACATCTCCCTACTATTATTGGACCCTCCAATAAATATTTTTAAATAGATTCATAGTGCTCCATAAATTCTTAGAAGATCCATCCCCACACTTGCAGATCTGTGGCTAGGGATAATATGCCACTCTACACTTTAGACCTATCCTATGTTAGCTACACCTTCTTGGTGATATTGTGGATATTCCCCCACGTTTCATTATAGTGAACATGGTCATACCTAATATATCTAAGGATGGTGACACCAACATAGGGTCTAATTGATAAAACCCACCCACTTGGCCAGTGAAATACTAGATAAACCCACATACAGGTGTTTATACCCACCTATAAAGGAATAAAATTGGCCTCGTGGAATGCTATGCATAATTTCTTATTGGTCAGAATTAAAAAAAAATCTTAGAGCTACTTGATCCCTTTGATCTTCTTGACTTCGTATAGAAGACACAGGTCGATCCTAATACTACTAAGTTGCTCCAAAAAGTCATATATAAAAATAGGATTATTGATGATATCCTTTTTGAAGGATGTCAGGATTATGGTTCTCCTCAAAAATATCATGTCCATCCTCCACTATGTCTCTAGGGAAATCCACAATCCCTCCTTAGCCAATTTCTCCTTGTAGAGACCATAAATTTTGTGCATCCCAATAGAGTATAGGTAGGATTTTATAGGAAGTGTTCATGATATGAATCTCCAAATCCACCTGAGCAGTGTGATAATCTTTCTCAGGGCCCAAACTGTGCCTCTCCATGAGCTGTCAAGCCTATCTACAGTGTAGATGAACCTATCAATGCATTTATGGTTAGAGATCCTCACTAAGATAGGAACACTTTCCATGATGACTTGATAGTTTCTCTCACTACTCGGCTCGAATGCCTATAAATGAAATAGGTGGAAATTACACCTAATATAAATCTATATTTTTCATGGGTGGATGATATGTGAGAACCCCTAGGCTTTGGAAATCTTAGCTTCACCAACTTTAATGGTATGGTTGATGCATTGAAACATCTAACCCACTTCATTTTAAGGTGTGGAACCATGTTGGGAATTCTAGATAAGCAAGGGTCTGTCAATCATTAATGTTTTTTTAGAAATTTTATGGACCAACATTCGTCTATTATAGGCAGTTACCCCTAGAGTCCATCACTGGTTGGGAAGACCTCCACATACAGTTTCTATACTAGTTCAGCTCCACTATGTGAAAAATAAGAAATTTAGACCTCTTCAAGTTAAAGAAAATTCCAAATGAGAGCATCACAGGCTTAATATCCCTATATAAGAGCCTCATGTATTCACTTGATATGCTACTAACTCAAGAATAGATGTTAAAAATGTGTGTGGGAATGTCAAGATTGATCTGGTCCCCAACATCATCACTCAAAACATCCTAGGTGGATTTTGGTATTTCTTTGAAAAGTCCTAGTTCCTAGAGGAAGACTTGAAAAAGTATAATAATACATTTCCACTAACTCTCACAACTTCGGTAAGAATAGATTACAAATAAGATATTTCCACTACAGTAGAGGTAGAGGATCCAGATCCATTAAAACTATTATTGGAAGAGCCTTACCTAGTGATGCCTCACCAAGTACAACAGCATCATCCAGCTTAGCCTCACCCAATATATAATCATCAAGCACCACCTCATCAATCATAGTTTCCTTTGTGAGATAATGTGTCTTTAGCCCCTCTTCATGATTTGGCCCCTCGTCGGGGCCAAGCTCCCATATTTCCCTTCCTGAATAGGAGAAACTAGAACAACCCCTTTAAGGATGCTCTGGTTCCTAGTTATTTCCATAGTGTGTTGGAATATGGGATTTTAAAACTTCTTGAACGTATGAAACCTCACAAGGCCAAGATCATTGATCATCTTGACCATTTTCCTTACCAATGAATCATTGGAAATACCCTTAAGCAGTGATATGTGTTCAAGTATTGGCTCCTGGAAAAGGTGGATAGTGGCTTGGTCAAGTTGGGTGACATCCCGACATAGGTGGTACAAATATCTTTCAATCCTGATAACAGCAATGGGGGTTCCAGTAATTGGAAGCAAGTTTCTAATAATGGGACTCAGAATTATGATGACTGGTTGGATCGTGAGTAGCTTATTGCGCCCGAGGCATCATTTGTGCCCATTTGGGCCAAACCAAACCTCATAATGTCACCATTCCTTATCTAGATACCTATTATGCATCCACCTTATGTCTTTCTATGTCTCAGAAGTATAGGCACCAACAGATCAAAGGAAATAAAATTCCTTTGTTAGTGTCGAATCCTTCCAACAAACTCAGTGATTTTATGCCTACATAGATGAGAATATCCCCCAAGATCCACCCAACATGGGAAGATTACTCTCATTAAGTTCATTAGTATGCCTCCATGAATACTGTCGAGTGGTTGGATCACTTCATAGTACCCAAAAATGAGAAATATCCAGTAATAAATCCTAATTCTTCCATCCAATGATGTCAAAGAGGATGTTGGAGGCATGAAAATATATAGAATGCTCAATAAAGTGCTTCAATCTAAGCCATCATGCTACTAAAACAAGACAAAAGGTGTGTCGTAGAGCTCAGCAGACACAGTACTCCCAACCCGCTCCATCCGAGATGCCACCAAATCTGACAGTGTTAACTAACTGGGTACAACATCCGTAGTCACATTATGATTGACCACATCCATCTAAAGTCGTGCCTTAGTTAGTTGAAAGTTATTCAGTAGTGGTTCTGGTAAAGTTAGATGATGATCAAAAAGAAATTTCCAACACCGTCCAGAATCCAGTGGTTCATCCAACTGCACCCACCATTCCTTTATCAAACAAGTGACCCAATGTAGGTATAAATATGTGGTCAGTAAGAAAGTACAACTTGTTAAATAAACACTCCAAAATTATTGAAAAACTCTCACTCCTCTACGATCTCCTTCTATAAAAAAATGTGTGAGTACCTCACAAAAATTTAAAAATACCCCTATAGTAAGAAACAGAGATAGGGACTATAGAGAACTTCTATGCTAAGGAGTTCGGTCAAGAATAATTTCAATCCATCGTTTCATTTTCGAGAGAAGATGAGGGATCCCTCATATAGGCACACATCCACCTGATGTACATCACTGGCTAGTTCAATGGCATTGAAGTTTTATGTTTTCTAGTTGACATAGGTTACAAGATCAATCTCATCCTACCCTAGATTCTCTACTTCCTGGGATTGATTGAAGTAAATTTGAGTCCCTCTTTCGTAAAGATTCAGGGTTATGACAGGACCGGGAAAAGGTCATGTGGAATAATCCATTTGAATAACGAGTTCATTGGTTTGGTATAAAACATTTAATTAAATTATTTCCCACAAGATAATTCTTATAACATACTTATGGGTGGTCCATGGCTCTATCTTTATGCATCAATTCACTCCTTGTATCACCAATGCCTCAAGTACTCCCTAAATGGTCAAGTAGGAATACTCCAAGGTGTTGCATCTCCCTTTGACTCATGTGAAGACCATTACATGGATACTAAATATTATAAGTGCAAGGACAAGCAAGTTTAGACTAAGGAGGTTGAACACACTACCACTGCAGCCAACCCATGGATTGATTTGAACGATAATTTTGTCTTCCCGAATTTCTAGTTGGAGGCTATGACACCAAACATGGGAAAATTATTTATCTTTTATAGGAATAAATGGCACCACATATATAAGTATAAGGAATATTGTAATATTACATCATACTCCTACATGGGATAGGTTCGAGTTATACCTATAGATCCCGCCCCTGTGAAGTATTGATATGTTCACCCAATGGATACCATTGTACCTCATACCCTCCTTTTTCACTGAGCCCGGTTGAACCGATAGAGGCTGAACCATCACCATTGATTTGATATCAAGCATGGATCTTACAGTTAAAGGCCTAATGGAATTAGTTTTACAACCATTATCTCTATGATTTTAGTAGACCAGGATTCACCAAGTGAGGATTCCACATCCACTACCTAAGCCAGCACCAGTGTTCCCCAACAATCAGTTAGTCCAGATAAACCATATACTCTCATTGATTCCATTGTATTAGAAGAGGGGTATGATCTAGAAGAATATCCTCCCACATTTGAAGAGGACATATCCACCTCCATTGATGAGTTGGTTCAGGTAAACCTTGGTATTGATACATACCTGTGGCCAACGTTTTTTAGTACCACTATGCCCACATAAGAAGAACAACAATACATAGATTTCCTAAAGTAGAAACGTGATATATTTTCCTAGAGTTATGATGAGATTCTAGGACTAGACCCTTATGTCACCATCCACCATCTTGGTCTTCTAGTGAGTCATCATGAGTTAAAGAAGCCTCCCTAGAAAATGAACCCATCTCATGGTTTCATGGTGAAGGTCGAAGTTGATAAGTTTATTAAATCAATATTCATCAAGGACATTTTTTTACCCTAAATGGATCACCAAAATAATTCCAAAATGGAAAAATAATGGGAATATCAGAGTTAGTATCAAATTATGGGACTTCAACCACCATTTTATGAAGGAAAATTTTCCCCTTCTGGTGACAGAGTTGTTGATCAATTCCATGGATGGGCTCAAGGCTATCTCCTTCATGGATGGATTTTCTAGGTACAATCATATTTTAGATGACCCTAGGGGATGAGGACTCAACTATCTTAAATGATACTCAAGGGACATTTACTATTAGGTAATGCCTTTTGGTCTTAAGAATGCAGGAGCCACTTATCAACATGACATGCTCCAAATCTTCAAACCAATCCTTAAGATGATAGTGTAATTCTATGTTGATGATTTTTTGGTTAAATCCCACCTACTCTAGAACCATCTCAAATATCTCGAGAAAGTGTTTGGATTCATATACTCCCAAAATTTGAAGATGAACCCCTAGAAGTGTGCCTTCGAGATATCATATACAAATTTTCTTGGCTTTGTCTTCGGATACAAAGGCACTAAGATGAACCCATAGAAGATCAAAGCCATAAACCAGATGCCTCCTCTATGAAAAATTCAAGAGCTCTGAGGCCACCAAGGCCACATAGCCTATATACAATGATTCATCATGAATATGGCTAGAAACTATAATCCATTTTCGAGGATCATGAAGAAAGGTACTTTCTAACAATGTGGTGAAGACTTTCAGGACACATTTTATGAAATCATAAAGTATCTGCTATAACCTATGGTTCTAATTCCACCCATCTCCATAAAGCCTTTTTCCATTATGTGACTACTTTGGGATGATGCCTCATCACCCTTCTCACTCAGAAAAATAATGAGGTCTATGAGAATAGTTTATACTGTCTTAGTCTCATGCTTCTCAACATGGAGTCTAGATATTCTTCTATCGAGAAGAGTTTTATCACACTAGTTTTATCAGTACAGAAGTTGTGTATTTTTCTACAACATCATGAGATAGATATGTTTTCCCATGTGGGTATGCTAAAGTATATCTTGAATCACCCAATTTTGACAGTACATATAGAATTCTAGGAAGTGATTCATTGGTAGTTAGACATCAGGTTAATTTTGTAAAAATCTATCTAGGGTCAAATACTAGAAGACTTCATTGTCGCCCGTCTGTTACCTAAATAATTACCTATGTATATTTATTTCCTAGATGAGGCCATCCACTTGGTGGATCAGGATATTTCATGTTGGAATATCCATTTTTTATGGTTCTTACCTGAGCCTAACTGGTAGAAGTCCCAAAAATCTGAAGCTTGAAAAGGTAGGATTGGGGATTGTTTTCATCACACATACATGGTTTGTTCTACCATACTCATTTCTATTGTCATAAGACTACACAAATAGTGAATTATAGTATCAGTATCTCATTACTTGTTTCAAGATGTCTCTCGAGATTGATTTTCTCTATATACATGTGAATAGAGACTCAAAATTAGTCATCAAATAGATCAATAGTGATTATATCATCAGGAAGCCTGAGATTGTGCTCATGAATAAGTGCACTCACTTGATGGTGGCCTAGTTTCCTTCTCAACCCAAGGTGTCTCGTGTTCCCCGATCACATAATGGTCAAGTCTATGCCTTGAATAGTCTAGTAACCTCTCTTGTAGATCTTGACTAGGATGACTTTTTCATTCATGTGGCACACTGGAGGGTCATTTATCCCATCATTTTAGACAAATATGAAAACTAGAATGTAAACCAATTGACCGCTAGTGATTCTACATAATGACCTCCAAATCCACATGTGATTGAGGAGACCTCCAATTGGATGACTCATTTTGTCAGTTATCTTCAGAATGGAACCCTCCCACTAGATAGATCCAAGCATGAGAGAATCCATTAACATTCCCTATAGTTCACCCTTTAGAGTGTTCCCAACCTTATGAAAACTCTCTATATACATGCGTTTGATGGAATACTCCTCTGTTTTATTCAAGTAGATTATATTACCTAAGTTATGTAGGAATTTCATGTTGGGTAGTATGGTTCTCATTAGGCACGGTTGAAACTTTATCACCAAATTCAAAGGTTGTGCTACTTCTGGTACACCCTGTTCCATGAATACATTGAGTTCACAAAATCATTCCATGTGTGTCATATCAATTCCAAATTCTTCCATCAACCACTGAAAACCCTATATACTAGCAAGTATTCTTGTCCCTTTTTTGTATGAGTACACGATGTTGTAAGACCATATCCACTAGCTACAGATCTCTAGTGAAGGTTTATTCTGATAGAGAAAAGTTTGTTCTCCATGTGGGTGGAATTGGTTCATCTTAAAGAAGTAAAATCTTGACCAGTGGTCAAATTTTTGATCTCCAATATCATCCATCGATTATGATTCACTCACACTGTTCTCTCTAATAGCATCACCGACATCCGGGCTATTGAGTTGAAGAATATGTATGATAAGTACAACATTTATTCCAACCATAATTCTCACTACCATGCATAGGAAAATGGAAAAATTATGGAGTTCAAAAAGACCCTCTACAACATTATATAGAAGTTGGTGGGCTATAATAATAAGAGTTTTCTGGATAATCTTTCTAATGCTCTCTGTTCTCATAAGACGACAACCAAAAATTCCACCTAAAAGACTCTATATTCCCCTATGTACAAAATAGAGGCAGTCATTCCCATCAAGATTCAACTTACATTATTTCAGATGGCTTTAGATTACCAGCATACTCCAAACATAATGGATGTTGTCTGTATAGATGATCTAGAATACCTTGTTGAAAATAGCCTCCAGGACCTGCACAATTGAGATAGGAAAACAATAAGATAGAAAGTGATTTCAACAAGAAGGTTTACCTTCAATTCATCCTCTAGGTTGACATTGTACTGGATCACATAATTCCAATGATACTTGGAAGAAAACCACTAAACTAGGAGCCCAAGTGGGAAGGAACTTACATCATTCATAAGGTCTATCCAAATGGAGAATATTCTTTGATTAAAATGGATAGTGATCTCATTACTCCTCATACCAATGCCAAGTTTTTTAATAAGTACTTTTCATAAGAGAGAGCCAAGGTCTGATCATCATGACCATAAAATGAGAGCTCAAGTCTTGGAATCATGACTTTAAATTGTGGTCAAACCTCCCCAAGAATGTGTTTGCGGTATCGATCTCTTAGGACCTTTTTCCTATCAGGTTACTCCTGTTAGGACCCACATATCCTTATTGGTTGAGATGCTTCCCATATGGTCTCATATTTAATAAATTAAACTAATAGCCACCTTATAGTCAGAAATGTAAGACCTTTAACTAATAGACACATTATGGTTTGAGATCTATGACATCAAACTAAAAGTTTATGTCTATGAATACTAACTTTAAATTGTGTAAAATTTTTCCTTGGTAGTGTGTGGAATAGAATTGGGCCTCTTGGGTCCTCATTCACGTTGGTTTATACCTGTCCCACCATGCACATCCCCCTTGGAAAGATTTTTCCACATCATCCTTGCTACATGAAGTTAAGTGTTCTATTTGTCTCCTAGACACATGATGATAAATCACATAGCACCAACGTCATAATTTCATGATTATAAATGGAATAACAACCATCATCCCAGTCACACTGTAATAAACTGAAAAACACCTTAATGTTCTCACCCGAGAGGACATCACCCCTGAAATTGGATATCGACCATGCCACATTTAATAACTATATATAGATTGATTCTTATCCATACATGATATGTAGAAATACCTATATTTTTACTTCATTTCCCAAAAAATCCAAAAAAACAAGACCCCTCATTGTGCATGGGTTAGACATACGCAGGTAAAAGCATGCCCCCTCTTTTAGCCCATACACAAATTCATCAACCCTCCTTCACCCTTAAGCCCAATTTATGGAACACTATGAATTTTTGGTTCTTGTATACATTGGATATTTCTTCTTTCCATTTCATATAGGTGTCTATAGAGCCAATCTCAAGCCTCCTCAAGAATGCACATGTGGTGTGTGATTCTCGTAGGTCCTCATTCACATCGGGTCTATTATTCCACTGCATTAATCATATCTCTTTTGGAGTGTTTACCCCATGGTTTAAACTAAGAGTTAATATCCTTAACGTACGAAGATAAGCTATGATTCCACCTTGAGAAAGTTCAAGATTCCACATGAAAATATTGGGATTCCTCAATTATTCACTTAATAGAACTAACCCCACCAATTTTTCTCTTTCACCTTGTTGTTATTGAGAATTATGTGTTTCTTGATTTCCATCCTTATGATATACATAAAAACGCCCAAATATTTTATCCTTGGGCCTAGTCATAGGTTATTGAACCCTTTAGCCCCTTATCCCCATCAATGTCCAAGACTCTCACCTTTAAACTGTACACAATCTATTTCAAGGTGTATGTGTTGTACATGATCTCCATTTTCCCTATTCATGTGGGGTTTCACCTATCCTATTCCACACAGATTCCTTGGAAATTGATAGTTTATAGTTCATATGTCATGACTTTAAAATTATAGGCTCTTATGGTCTAGGTCGTATGACCTTAAAATATGTTCTTCTACTTATATAACTATGTGTGGATTGATTCCCATATTTATAGGATATGTAGAGACACCTGGACATTTTGTCTTTGGGCCCAGCTGTAGGCCATTCAACCCTTTGTCCCCTTGGTCTCTGTTACAATCCAAGAATCATGACTCTAATCCATATTCGAGTCCCTAAAGGATGTGTTGTGTGGGGTGGTCCTCTTAGGTCCTCATTTATGTCAGGTTTATCATGACTCCACAACACACATATTCTCAAAACTAGGGTTTGAATCCATATCTCTGATACATTCCATTTTACACATTAATTTCTTCTTGGTTCAGATTTTCATCATCTTTCAAATCTAGACGGACCCCCTAGTGGTTGTGGTCTCATGCCATATTTGGATCACCCCCTATTTTGGACCAACTCCCTAATGGATCATTCAAATCAAATGAAATATCCTTTTTTTCAAACATAGTCAGCAGTTGATCTTACAATTTCTTTCTCTATTCCTGGCTAGTGTGGTTGAGGCTCCTGTGTTTTCAAATATGGTCATCAATCGATCCCTACCCATCAGTCAGCTTTGATCAGGATCATGTAAGTATTCTCTTACCTATTTTCAACTATCCTGTATCATAGTGGAATTCTAATAACCTTTGTGTCACCGTTAATGTGCTCCTCCATGTTTTGGGAAAACTTCTTACAATTCCTTGTTTCTCACACCGAGCATGACTCACTTGGGGTTAAGATTTATGGTTGGGTGTGTACTGATATGGCTGAGCCACACAAAGTGTCCCATAGTCCAAGACCCATGAATTTAAACTAGAAGTATAAGTCCAGGTATCATAAAATTATACTATACATAGGTTGTCTCCCTAGGGATATATAGTGTGGTATTTGGGTCCCCTTATCCCTAATTCACATTGTTCTTTCACTCCATCATGCTACACATACACATTTTGATATATTAAACCCATGGTCTTATCCCTATAACCCTAAACCTAGATGTATAGTCCATAAAATATGAATTCAAACTATTTTTTTAGTCTAAGCCACGTAACCTTAAACTATGTGAAACATCCCAATCGCATGATGTTAAAATGTGAGTTGATTCCTGATCACATGACATTAAACTATGTATTACATCATACTTATCGTATGAATTTAAACTACATATCTAACTTCCTCATTATATGATGTAAAACTATGTATCCATCATCCATTTTCATGAAATAAAACTATAGGGACTCTTAGGCCCTCAACTGGGACCCATTCCTTCAGTGTTGGCCATCTACCACATCAATCATGTTTCTTCATCCCTTTCTCGGCATCCAAGATAGCACTACCCAGGAAGATAGGTTTGATCTCTATTCAGACCCATACGCCTACACCAAAATTCTCTAATCCATAGAGGCATACTTCCATGAGTGTTGGAATCCATTTGAATATTCCATCACTTCATCTGCATGCTTTGTGTGACCCCTTACTTAGATCCTCAATCTCTTCCACATATGAAGAGACCCCCTAGCGGTTTGTCTCATGTCAATTTTGGTTCACCTACCATTCTGGGCTAACATCCCAAAAGACTTTGGATGACATTCTAAGAAAGGTTCTTTATTTCTAACATGGTTAGCAGTCGAACCTCATTTGTTTGTCCCTATTCTAGGATAAAGGTAGAGAAGCTTTATTTTGAACATGGTCAATAGTTATCCGGTATCACCATTCCACTCTCCTTGTGTTTTGGATTTTGGGAATTGAAATTCAAACTTTTAATTCTTCTATGTTAAAATAGAGTTCAACACCCTAGGAATTATGTCACTCATGAAGTAGCGCATGTTGGGAAAGAAAATTGGTTGTTATAAGAACCCTTTTATCCATCCATGGACTATCACAGTCTGAAAAATTTCAGTGTTCAATCAACAATATCATACCCCGGGTGATCATTGATTATCAACCATTCTCATATGAGAATAAATCACATGGTCTGACCTTGTTTCTCACATTGGTCAGGGCCCACATGAGCATAGGGACTGGCCATTGGTTGTCTCACAAATTTGATTGAATTGTTATAATAAAACTAGAAAAATAAATGTGTCCATACACATATGAAAGTTTCAAAAGAAAGAAAGAAGTTATGGTAGTAGAATTTTATATCCACATGTTGGAACCTCTAATGAGTTTTGGAATAGTTTACCTTATAGCTCTGATTTGATGATCGAACTTTTTAGCTCTCTCAACCACTAACGTGTAGCCTCTACTGTATGTTGCTTCCTTCTGAGCTCCCTTTACTCCTCAGCATCCACTAGATGAACATCATTGGATATTATTTTTTCTCTATCTCACTCAACCCATAGGTCAGCTACTAGAAATATTGCTTGACTCACCTGCCTCTTTGTCTTCTCCAGCCCATCCCTCAATTTATTGATGGTCTTTGATTGGGTGTCCATGAAGGAAGAACACCCATTCAATTGTTATTCAAGATGATGGATCCCCTAGTTAACCTCCTAGAGTTTTCATATGTTGTTACGCTTCCCTTGACACCAAGAAAATTCTAGATGTTGGATTCCTTCATGAATCCACTCAGTGAGGAAGCTGTGAACCAGTGCATGAATACCATGAGCATCTGCCCCTCTGATGCACAAATTTTGCAACTAGTGGTGAAAAAATCCCATCCAGACCCCCCGATTATAGATCTAGAGTATTCTTGAAGAATCATTGTAGAACATCCATTCCCTATACCGGATGAGGAATTTCTATTCATCTGTGTCAGGATATGAGTCCTCTAACTCTTTTGGTGGTGTTGAAACGTATTTGGTAAAAGTCACAAGCAGGTCGGCAGTTGGATCCTCTTTTGAAATCCTCTCAGATGGGATGGGATCCAGATCATGAGGTTGGTTATCATCACTTGATGCTACCTTGATGACATCATCTCCACCAGCCATGAGTTCTACCCCACCGGTGGCGTCACCCACAACCGTAGTAGAAAATACTCTTAAGACCATGGTTGAGTCATCTTGGATGATTTAATCCTCACAAATAGTTGTGTCTATCAAGAAATTACCCCTAGATTCTTTTTCCTCATCTACTTGTTGATCATGAAATACCTCAAACACTACTCAGAAATGATACACGTCAGTTAATCTAGTCAAAAAATGATAGGATTGACTCTATAAATGTAACGGAATTAAGAGAGATGATCATCGATAGATTGAGCTCCTGGGTCACAATAGGGACTTCCATTGAAGGGTAACCTTCAACATGGGTTATATTGATGACAGGTACTGGATCCTTTTATGTTGATCATGCAGAAACTACATGAAACAAGAAGACAATTGATGCAAGGCTATACAATGTCCTTTTATGACCGAATTATTTGGGATTTTATCTTACCTTGAGGTGAGGGATTTCAATAATAAGGCATCTCAAGTGCGCTACCTCCCCATTAAGATGCACTAACATAATAATATCATGGAATGGACCCCCATAGATTATTAAGATCCTTTGATGTTCTAAAGTTGTTACTCAGGCCTCCTAAACCTCATCTAGTCTACAAGGCACTTCAGTCCCAGGAACAAGCCATGAAACATGCTCCTCTACACCCATCATTGCAGCTTTTCCCCTTTTAGTCGGGTCCCCTAGCATAATTTCAACATTCTCTTATATAGTACAAGTTATTGTTAAATAATTTGGATAGTTTATAGGGTAAAAGAATAATGCGAGTGAGTTTAAGTTTTCCATCAAGGTACTCAGCCATTTCTTCTATGGAGACTCTGATTTCGCTATTCTCTAGAGGAATCCCATGATGAGAAGATATCCCTCAATATTCCTCATCATTGGAACCATGTGATTCCTAAACAGATGACTACTCCTCACTTGAATCATTGACTGGTGGTTTCTCTACCGACCATAGCTCACTGCCAAATATCACATGCACCAGAGTGGAAGGTAGGATAGATTCCCCTCTTTATAAAGAAAATTCATCCATGGAATCCATGTATGTGTTCCTATCATAAATTTATACTTTGACCATGACTTGAGAAAGCCCAAACTCTAGATACTCAACCCTACCTCAAGTTAGCTTTCTCCATAGTTACTCTAGTATCATCAACATCCACATTATCCTCAAGACAAACAAGAGAGAAGGAAATATGGAATTAGCATCTAGATTTAAAAAAATAACTTCTTCCCAAGATCCTCACTTATTTTCCCCTGATGTCTCTTTTGAGACCCTTCTCCTCCATAAGGTAGGGGTGTGTCCACACCTTGTGACATCCCCGCCATCGCAGCTCTATCTTGAGCTACCCAAGATGCATAGCCTACCTTTTAAGGATAATCCCTTATACTTTTTCATTGCTAAGGATCCATGCTTTCCATTTCACTCACCCAAATAAGATTTTGTATGATTTCCTCTAGATATGTTTCCACCCAGTTCCAAGTATATTCTGTCGACATATCAGTGTCAACGTTACTTGGCACAACAAAATGGCCTCTCTAGAGCTGGAAATCAACAAAATGCACCATATTTGGTGAAGGTTACAAAATTTATGATCCTCATATACAACCTATGTAGACTCACTTATCCACTTGTTGCAAGCACCCAAACTATCTATAAAAATAGGACGGTGTGTACGGATCATAGTAAACTTTACCGTTAATCCGATCCACCAGCACCCCACCAATGAAGCTTTGTAGATACTCCATATTCTCATATGATCCTTTAATTTATTCCACCATTGGACCAACTAGAGTCTAAAATGGGTTGAAGTTGAAGTTTTCATGGTTTTTTATATAGACTATAACCTTAACCTCCTCAAGTGTCATTGGTCGGACTCTATCGATGTTCAGTAGAGACGACCATAGACTGGTGTTCGAAGTATTTATGGCATTCAATAATAAATAACCTTCAAGATGCACTAAAATATAGAAATGAAAGAACTAGAATGGCCCACATATTCATCTAGGAGTTTTTACCATTGAAACATGGCCTAATATGTTGTAAAGTATGGCTAGAATAGGTACCCCCAAGTTAACCATGTAACAAGATGATATGATTTCTACCATCACTAATATCCCCAGACGTATCCCAATTCATGTATCCTTCACTAGAAGAATTCACATTCTAAAAAAAGTGTCAATCAAAGAAGTATGAAGAACCAGTGGTTCCCAGCCTCCCACCATGTTACACCCCCCACTTCTGATACTATCATTCCTCTAGAACCAACCAGTATAACCCTTCCTTACCCATCTACAATGTGAATTGACACTGTTTCCCTTGACCTGACATCCTCACTCTCAAGTCCTTCTTGAGGAAAAATTCAAACCAAGACTTGAATAGGGTATCCATCTATAAAATGAGATTAAATTTCAACTTCTCCTTCACTGCCTTCAAAAGAAGTTGTATCGGGAGAGGATTCTGGTCACTATTCCTATAGCTTTCCTCCAGTGGTAGGAACTCATCATACTAGAATCCCTCCAGTGAAATTCTACCTATGTATTGGATATCCCATAATCTTATGTTGACTTCCACATGGTGTAGGTGGATTGTTTTTGTGTTCAGGGGCCATCGGATGAGGATCTCTAAAACCAACTCTAGTTGATGGTAAAAATGGAATTATGATGTCCATACCAATTCATATATCTCAATGATTTACAATTATTCCCCATATTCCTGGAATATGTAGCACACCCAATATGCACATTCCCAATCATTGGTGAAGTTTCCATTGTACCTCAAGTCCTAATCTTTCTTCCCACCCAAGCTATTGTCCCTCACACTACTCTTGAAGGTAGTGGATTAGTGGGAAGGTAACTCTTAAACCTATGGATGGTCCCCTATAACCATCATATTCCTCTAATTAAGCACATATAATTCAATTTCCCTATGATCTATGGAAGTATGACCATGGATAATGGAATTCCAACATTAGAGATCATCTTCCCGTGTGAACCATGATCATAATGAATAAACCCCAAATATCAGGATGATTACTTTTCCTAGGAGATCAAAGTTCCAAAAAGGGAGATAGTCACTGAGAGGATAATATTTTTTTTGATTTCATCAGCATGATCATAAGTACTTGGTTGTCTGATATGACTCTCCAGGCTTGAAGGATCTAGGGGTTTCTAGTCATTTCAGCTCTTTGAGAAGCAACATCGACTTCAATCTGTACAGCGTTCTGTTGAGAATCCATATTGAATGAGTCTGGAAAAATATAAGTATATAGTGAATAGGATTTAAGGATTATCACATAAGACATGATTTTTTTCATAATATTGGGTGATGGTCACAAAAAATTCTGATATTATCACAAATTCTAAATCATACAAGAAGAAGATGTTCTGTGAAATAAGCGGTTGAGGATCAATTTTTCATAAAGAATGAGTAAACTTATACACATGAGAGTGAAGTTATTATCATGCGGAAAGTTAAGGTACCATAATATGGGCCCCCTCCTCTTATTTATAGGTGTTTAACCAATATTCCGTACATTCATAAGGGTATTACACACCAACTAGCATGTTTTTCATGAACCAATGGGAGTGAAACCCTTTCTTTGGCGTTTCCATTGGAACCCAAACCTCCGGTCCACTTTCAACACAAATTATGAGGGGGGGAATTTTTCGGTGTCAAATTCTACATGAAGCCACAAATATCTATCTATGGGTAAATTGAAGCCATCATCTATCTCCAAAAATCATTATGAAAAAGTAAAAGAAGGTGGGTTAAATTTTGGATCTATTCTCGCAAGATATAAATTGGCATGAAAGAATATTTCTCACCTAATACGACGTATCTCATGTATTTTAGAAAGAGGCCACTAAAATGACCAAGGTAGTTTCATGAAATATATTTATGTGGTGCTTAGGAATCCTCATTCATGTGAAATATCCTTCCACACCAAATATGATTTCAATATGTCCCCTTCAGTGGAGGCCTCTCAAACGGACAAGGGTGTCGCTTTTAAGATGTTCACCTCAAAACAAGAAACCCCATCGGTGCATAATATTCAAAATAAGACATCAAACTATGCCTCACATGATCTTCATCCATATAAAAGTAAAGGTAGTGTGTGGAATACCACTTCTATGATTGAATTATTCCGCTCTATTTCCAAATAATTTGGTTATAAGAAGAAGCTCACCCCTTTCTTTAGGGTGATCCTACAGAAGTTGAACCATCTCTATACTATGTATAATAATGATCTTCAATGAAATCATGAAATAATAGAATCCTAAAGTTGGAGATATTTCATTAATGGTTACTTTTGGTTCCTCTCCTGAATTGTCCCATAGTTATGTAATCCTCACCCAACTTCTTTCAACCCAATTCGCGTGCATAAAAATATGTTACTTGTGTGAACCCTTGAACTTTCATGGAAACCTCCAACCTTGTCTGAACCTTGATCTTACACACATGTCTCAAATCACGCATGCACCTCTTCTTTAAAGCTCCATGGATTTACCCTATGGTGATCACCATGTTTGAGCATCTTTTGTGCACAACCCCTATGTCTTGTGTGCATCTATTTTGTGTGGCCCTCCAAGATTGGGTGAAGTAATTGTATGGCCCCTAATGAGATTTCCCAAATTACCCTAAGTCCTGGATTTCTATTCCTTTTACTTATTAACATAATTAGACTAATAACTCTTTCTTCTTTGAATAGGTATGATAATGTGGACCCCATGATCGAACACTCCTCCACACCATTGAAACCTTAAATTTCTAAAGCCATTCCCCTCCCATATGTACATGATCAGTGGTTATGTAAGACCAAGGGGCATGATGTAAAATTTCCTAACACCAACATCCTATACACATGGAATTAAACTATAGTATTACTTAGTGTGATGATCATGGGATGTCCCATATAATGCCATCATGGGATGCCACTTCCACTCCCCCAAAGGATGATTTCTAACCAATGGTGGGAATCCTCGGCATAAGACCCACACACCCTATTCCACAAGCATAGGATTCTTCATGTCTGAATCACAAGGATTGAGATCTTCTTCACATGGAATTAGATCCTCCCCACATGGAATGACATCCTCCTTGGGTAGCTTCCATGTGTAATCCCCATATCACCTCTCAATGTCACATATTTCATGACACGATTGTCAGGATTCCTACTTCTTCTTGTTTCTCACACTAAGAATGACTCACATGGGCATAGAGGTCAGTATAGATCATGAAATTCTCCAAACCTCACAAAGGGAATCCTTATAGGTGTATGCCCTATCATGTCCCCCTCAAATGGGAAGTTTCCCTGCATAATACTCAACCTTTATGAACTATATGGGATTTTATTCCCAACCAACTGGGATATGTAATATGCCTCCCTGAGGTCCAAACCCAACATTCCATCAACTTCATCCATCATCCACATCTATCCTGGTTTTTTCCAAGCTTCCACATCATAGTAAGGTCATTCCAATACTCAGAGACTTCATCTCCTTTGAATCCCTTTTAGAAGATCCCATGAATATTACCCACACTAACTCCAAACAAGATCAATCCTCTTGTAAAGGGTAACATATATGGGTAATCACTACATTATCCATAACTAATTCTCCTTTAATGATGTGATCAACCTTACCACATGATGTTAAACTGCATAGACCATTCCTGTCACATGACCTTAAACTTTGGCATCGAACAATGTGGGTTTTGATACCTACCTTATAGAAAGTGTACATAAGATTCTCTTTCAAGTTTTAATCCCAACCAATGGTAAACCTTATTGCCCCCTTCCTTTGGGTTCACCTCACTGATACACCATTGTAGGGTGTTTTGATCAACCAAATTCATCCCCATAAGACGTTAAACCTTTGAACCCAAAAAGATACCTCATGTTAAACATGGAATTCTATACGTGAAAGACATCGAAGATATTCACATATGAAATTATCTAACTCATTACAAACATTGGATGCTTGAGGTGAAATCCTTGGATGATATTCTTTTGACACTAGATACCTCGAGATCGACATGGCATGCCTTGGGTTCTGCACCTTAGATTCCACCATGAGATACCCTCTTATGAGGAAGAATATATGTGACCAATGTTCCTAGAATCCAGACATTCTAGTGACACCCAAGAGGATTACTCTCCTGACTGAAGGTTGATTCCCTATCAAGACCCACGGAATGTATAGATATAATTAGTGTAATTAACCTGCAGTTCCACAAAGAGTTTTATCCTATAATGATTTTCACAAACATGACTCAAATATATAAGGGAGATCCAGACTAGGTCATGAGTTTCAAGGAGGAATCCAAGGAATGTCAGACCGGTATCCCATCATCCCATTTCATTCAAAGAGCAGACATCTCCATTGAAAGTGATAAATGATACCCGCCTTTGGAAATTAGGAATGTGGAAAAATAGAATGTGATGCTAGCACGAGTTAAACACAAGGAAAAAACATTCCCCAATGAAAGAGTTGGAAAAAATACATTAACGTATTTAAATGTAATCATATATTAGAATTTCGGGGTGTTACAACACATGGATGTCTTTTTCCTCATCATCTGATCATAGAATTTATGAAATAGTTGATTCCAAAACTTCATGTGATATATTTATATACCATAAAACCTCTGCATAGCATGCTCCTCATATTCATAGATGTATGATCACACATAAAATGTATGCATTATTATTCTTTAGTGCAATATGTGTGCATCTTTCATGGAAGATATATATTTTAATAACCAAACATCGTGATTCTTTCTTGTACTATATATGTGTGCATGCATAAAAATTTTAATTCCTATATGAGTATTTTCAAACTCAACCATACATTTTCTCATGTACCATGATTGATCTCAATCCTTAAAAAAATATCTCAGATGCTCTGTTTTTCTTTATCTCAAATAATACATGGTATCAAGTCATGTATATTTCATTCATGATAATTCTTGGAAGATCTCTCAATCAAGCTTGTCACATGTTTTCACGGTGTATTTTTATTTGAATGATATTTTTTGTTTTCTTCACATGTCTAAGAACAGGAAATTTTACAACATTATCCATACAACTATATCACATGACTCCCCTAGTTTTCTACTCTATTTGGATTTATTACATGAAATGAGAATATGCATGCATGTACCACTTCGATCCCACTTCTCATCTTGTAAAAGCTCAATACTAGCATTTTATCAAGGAATCTCATTCATTCTATCCATATTCTCACCCTTCAGACAATCAATATTTCAAATTTTTCAGAAATACGAAAAACATTATCTTACTATAACATGTTGAAACTTCTTCTTTACTCATAATAGATTTTATTATATTATTGTGAAAGAAACTTATGATTGGTCAAGATAAAATTTCATGGTACATAGAAAATCACTTTATTCTTTCAATTTTTGTTCATGGTTAATCTATAATTTGAACTAATGGAATATCAGTAGGTATGCATAGGTTTATCTATTCTTATGGTCAATCAAAGAACACTTTAGATCGATTAATTATTTATATATTCAATCAAATTCCTTATGTTCTATTCATATCTGACATGTGGTAGCTCGAATAACTCATGGAATCAATTTGATCTTTATATGGTTGATCTAAAATAAGTTTTTCATTTTCATTGAGAGATTGAACATAGGAAATCTTAAATAAGAATAAAATATAAACATAGCACAATATTCTTATTTTTGTATGTTTTAAACACCAATGAATAGTTTCTTATACACCTTCATGCCCCCATTTCCTTTGGCTTCATTCAGATTCTGATTAATAATACTAATACTGCTAGCGGCACCTCAACCTTGGTCTCTGGGTCAGTTTCATGATCCACTCTCACATACTTTCCCTCATGGGTTGGTGTCTCCCCATGTAGGCCCACTAACACCCATGTGCACAATCCCATGAACACCCTTCTCTGTGAGTGATCCTTGTGGGAGCTAAGTATGAACCCATTCAACTTGGGATGGCTAGGTTGAACTGCCTCATATATAGTTTACCTTTTTCCCACATATAAAATTTATGTGGTTCCTTGGTTATACTACAGATGAATTTTTTTTAAATTAACAAAAACTAATAAATACATATAAAATATAATTATGATGTCCACCAGTCCTACTTATTTCATCTCATGCTAAATTAAAATATTTTTTGATGAAATTATCAATTCTCAATGACCTTTTAATTCTTCCACAAATCTTATTATAAATTATGAAGTAAATAATAATCATTATCCTCTCACTATAAGAATAAGTTTTAAACATTAAAAACATCACACAAATAAAAAAATTTAGAAAATTATTGAAAAAAATACAACATCATCCTCTGGGATTCCTCAATCTTCCCCTATGGATATATTTCAAATACTGTATATTCCACTCCCCCCCCCCCTTATCAATAATCAAATAAAATAACTCAAACAATGGGAGTAAAGGTAGATTTCTCAAATAATTATTTCATGAATTAATTAACTCTTTGTTTACATGATCTAGATTAATGTATAAAACAAGATTAATTAATTCATTATTGTATGATGTCCTTAGAAACATTATCTATTAGGCAAAAAGTGTAGATATTAACTGAATATATTTCCTACACAACTCAATACTCACATTAAAACAATTAAAAACAAGGGGAACATGTTTTCTACCCCTGTAGGTTATATCTACTAAAATATAAACATAAAAAAATAAAAGGAGGAAACTTAGAAGAAATTCCATACCTCAATGTTGGGGTGTCAACTGCCCTTCGAGTTGCATCATCAGTTTTTCAAAGGATTTAGTTATGAGAGGTTTAGTTAAAGTATCAATAACTTATTCCTTGGATGGAACAAATTCAAACATTTATGTACCACTAACCACCTTCTCCTTCATAAAATGAAACTTTATATAAATTTATTTTCACCTGGAACGATGCACTATATTTTTAGTGATGGTTATTTTAATTTGGTTATCATAGTTGATAACCATAGGATATTCAGTTTATAAAACCATATTCTCAAGTTGTATCATCAACTATAATATTTTAGTAGCTACCTTTGGAAAATCCCCATATTTAGGATTAGTGAAACTCAACTTCACTACTAATTATTTCTTTGAATTTCATGCCACACATTTGGTACAAATAAATAATACTCATCCTAAAGTGGATTTCTTATCATCAATAGCCCCAACTCAATTTACATCAGAAAAAACATTATAAATTCTTAAAAATTGGACTATAGTTAAAAGTATTTGAAATATGTATTAGTATTCTATTATCTTCAAGAATATGTTATAACTTTAGATTTCAATGGAATCTGAAACAAAGAGTAATAGAGAACACTATGTATATCCTTCAAGATGTTAGATACAAGCAACTTATAATGAGTTACCTAAACTCTTTTACTTTCACTAATTTTTAATCATTGTTCTTTCTTAGATTTTTTCCCACTTTTATAAGAGTAGATACATTTCTTAATTCCATCATTATAAACATATTCAATAATTAATGAACTTATTTTTCTTTTGAAATGAAAACTTTTTAGAAAACATGGGTTTTTTGTAACCCCAAGAAGAATCTAATTTTTCCAATAAGTGAAATCTTAAACATTTTCATCATTTGAATAGAAATATCTTCACATAAGATTTATTCATCATAATAAATTATGATTTAATTAATATATATAATCATATTTTGTGATATGGTGTTAGTCTTATTCTATTATTCCATTCAGCTAACCCATTTTTTTGAGGGGTGTATTGGGCACTGAATTCTTGTTTAATTCCATGTTTATAAATATACTCTATAAACTATTTATTGACCTATTAAATATCATTTTCTAATCTTAACCTCTTTAATGAAAACCATGTTTTATTTTCAGACATCCTATTAAAAAATTTAAATATATCCAAAGATTGATACTTATCAAACACAAACATAATACATGTCATTCTAGTGATATCTTCAATGATAGAGATGAAATATCATTCACCATAAGGTGAATGCTTTTTAATTATGCCACACACATCCATATGAAAGAGTTCTAATGGTTTTATATATTGAATATCTATTTCATTATTATTTTCCCCTATTTACACTTCTTGAATGTTTTTGAAATTTTTGTGGTGCATTTCTTCAAGATAATAGTATTACTCACAGATTTTTTCTAAATCTATTTTGTCATTTTATTTTTTCTAAGATGAACTATAATTTTTTATTTTAAACCACTCTCAACTTGTAAACTCAGAAAGAAATCTTATTTAGCTTCACTAACATGAAACAAGTAGTCTTGAGTTATCATTACCTTTTTGAAAACAAGTCCATAAATTAACATCTTTATATGATATTCATTTTCCCTAAAAATTAATTCATTTCTATCATCACATAGTTATGACACACTCAGAACGTCTTGTTTCGATGCATTAATAAATAAGAAATTACTTATATTGATCAAATTAATTCCAAGTCTACCAGTTCTATTATACTTAATGTTCATAGAACTATGATTCCTAGAATTAACATCTCCAACATCATATGTTTCTAAATTATTCATGTTGTATAGATATTTAGTCATGTGTGAGGGGAATCCAGTATCCATAATCCATGGTTTCTCAGTCTTTCTTTCTTTAGAAGAATCATTAACAACATGATCCTACTGAATTTTATTTTGATTCTGAATATTCCATGAAATTGGAAGGTGATTATATTATTTTGGTTTAAATATAAAATTATTTGAAATATTTTCATCCTCGCAAATTCTCCAACATGTTTCTTCATGATGGTCAAATATGTTCATTTTATCAATGTTCATTTATAGAAAATGATACCTAAAACAATTGTTACCATGAAATTGTTGATGTATCCCCAATGATGTGTGCTCCATCATTAGACTAGAAAGAGACATATTTCACCAAAAATTATATGAATTATTACCTTAAACTCCATAGGACCAACAATAACCCAAAAATATTCTTCTTTGATAGAAGGTATATGGATTCATAGAATTGTATCTTTACTCATTCTTAAACTTATAGTGGGTAGTTTTAGCCACATTTTTTTGAAAAATAATTCTTTGTATACCAGAGGCTGATAAAGTCATTTTTCTATAATTTTTCTCTTTCTATATATGAATTGATTTTTGATTCTATTCTTATTTTTTAGATGATTCACATTGCTTCCTTTCCCTGGTATATTTAGAAACCAATACCTTATTCTATGATGTGATTCCAATGCTAATCTTGATTTCATGTTCACCAACCTAAATATCTAAATAGATATATTTCCACTAGTTTAAATATTCTCTTATAAATTCAACAAAATTTTTTAATTACAATAATATTTATCATCTATCTTTTATAACTGAAAACTTTTTTTGTTTAATATTTTAACCACTTTATATATAAAAATAATAATAATGGTTATATAATATATAATATTATTCTTTTATTCACGTTCATGTATAAATATTTTAACTTATTTTGGAATATTTAAATTCTCAAAATGATTTTATTTTATTTCTTCAGTTCTTTTAATGAGATTTAAATTCTCAATTTTTTAAACACATCACGATTTCCATATTAAAATTATATTCTTTAGATGATTAAATTTATTCAACATCATATTCATTAATGATTTTTTTACCATTATATTAAGATTCACACTTATCTATTTTTTAAGTAGTAAGAACCTTACGAGAGGATTCCATTAGTGTTTCTTCAATATCATTCCTCTCATTACTATATGAAAAACCTTATTCAATAGATGATTAGTTCCTTTTAAAATAATTTGGTGTGATTTTCTTCTTCCCCATCCACTATGTTTGACTTATTTACTATGGTCATCTTTTAAAAAATATAACCTTACTAGCTTCTTCATATTCATCTTCATTTTTATACTTTTCAAGACAATTGGTCTAAAAATTAATAACTTTCCCATAGCTGAAAATTTTAAAAGGAGACTTCCCTATAAGCATACCTCTTCTTCCTCATGAAAAATTTCTTGATATAAGAGAATTGCTTTTGGAATACTCTTATAAATTTATTTCTTCATCTGAGAACACATGTTCATATTTAACTTTAGATTTATTGAAATATTTAAATACAATTTATTTTCCCTTATTTCCCTGGATTTTGAGAGTAGTTCATATTCTTATTTTATAATTAATAATATTTTTATAGAAGTAATCAATAGTGAATTCATCAAGATATTTTTCTTCCAATGAAGATAATTTAGTATTAAATTTATCTGGTAAAATTTTCATTATATTTTTTGACATTAGTGGAGCCATCATGTGTTTCTCTAAAGCCTCTAATAGAGGTTAAAACAACATTGACTATTGTAAAGAATTCATCAATATTTTTAACTTCTTTATTTATTATGACTTAGAACTATTATTTGTTTATTTCCTATTTTTTCATCACTTTATCATTAACAATATGGATTCTATGATGTTTTTTCCATCTCTCATTGGTAGTTTTTCATCTGAAAACATTGGTTAATTCCATATTGAATAATGATAAGTGTAAATCATTTCTAGATTTTCCATTGTTCACAAAATGTTTCTTGTCAATATCACTCCATGAAAAAAATTATTTAGGATACTTTTATCCTTCAATAGAAGCATTGAGAACATCCTCTCCCAGGGATAATAGATTAAGTATCATTCGATCCATCCAAAAATGAAATCCATTACCATATAAGGTAGGTACACTTTTTTAATCACCACAATTACAATGATACATTGTAAAAAAATGTAGGTATGAACCTACCTTTGATACCAATTGAAAAGGATTAAACAGGTATATAAATTACTAAGATGGGGGATGAATCAGTGCATTCATTTTTTTTCTTCAAACATATTATCCCTTATTCTTATTTAATATATATATTATCAAACATAGTTAAATAAGGAACACCTAGAAGGATTATTATTTCCCCATTGTTTTGTGGTTTTTATCCCACACACAATTCTGCTCTTTTATTATCAACGATATCCAAAGAAAAGTGTATGACCTCATACCTAAAACAATATGGTGGCACCAACCAGTGAAGTATATAAATTTTCTCATTAAATTAAAACAACAATTTACCTTCAAAGATAATTCATTGGTAAAATAAAAATCCTATTATGATCTTGATAGATCGATATATTATTATTATTATTATTATTATTATTATTATTATTATTGTTATTATTATTATTATTATTATTATTATTATTATTATTCACACAACAGGTGTCAATGGATTTTCTCAATACACAGAAATATTTATTTACATAGTCAATTTTTTTTCAAACAAAATTATTCAAAACTTTAATTTGAATATTTATTCATATATCATTCATGAATATAATTCTCATAAATTCATAGATTTTAATATCAATTTAATATAGTAGGTTCAAATTCCAAAGTCTTAAAATCTTATTTTCTCCTTAAATAAATCTCATGAAGACTCAGTGGAAAATTAAACATAGTATATTATATAAACATGATATCAATTACATTATAAAACCCATATAAATAATTAAACATTTGTATACATTTATTTTTTTATCTCTATGTAATATCAAAATATTATAACTTAAAACATTTAAACTCATATAATTTTTTCATGTTGTTTATATTTTTATTCCTTGCTAGATTTTTATTTCATAAATAATATGTTTTATGATGTGAAATATATCTCACATGGGTTATATATTTAAAACACACATGCATACCTCTTTCCTCATCATCTCATCATAGAATGAATGTCATTATTCATAACACAACTTCATGTGAAATCTTAATTTTCTATAAAACCTGTGATTAGAATGCTCCCCATATTCATGGATAAAATTCATGGTAAATGTATGCATTATGATTCTTTGGTACAATAGGTGTATACCTTCAAGGGAAGATCTTCAGTTCAATACTCAAACCCCATTATTCTTACTTTTTATCGATATATATACTTGCATATAGATTTACATGCATGTATGAGTATTTTTGAACTCACCCATACATTATCCAAAGCCTCATTCTTGATCTCAATACCTAATAAAACATCTCAGATGCTCAAATTTTCTTTATCTTAGCTTATTTTTTGTATCAAATTATCTATATTACATACATGGTAATTCTTATAAGATTATTAAATTGATCTTAGAATATTTTCTCATGATTTTTTTTTTCTTATAATGGGATTTTATTCTTAATCATTTGACTGAGTATATGAAATTTAACTATATTACTCGCACAATTACATCATGAAGCTCTTATGTTATTCTTTATCATTTGATATATATGCATAGAATTAAAAGATACATATATGTACCCTTTAGATCCCACATATCATCTTCAAAAATTTCAACACTATCTTTTTTATAATGATATCATATTCATTACATGCATAAAATAATCCTTCAGAAACTCCTTAATTTAAATTCTTCAGAATTATAAAAAATGTGAGCATACTTTATCATGAAGAAACTTAATTTTCAATCACAATAGATTGTATTCTATTTTTATAGAATTAATTTACGATTAATCAAGGACAAATTTAATAGTTAATAAAAATTCACTTTATATGGTTGTTTTCAGTTTATGGATGATCTATAATTTGAACTCACAATAGCTTAGTAGGCATGCAGTTGATTTTGTATTCTTGTATTCAATTAAAAAACACTCATAGTCAATAAATGCTTCATGAAGTTTATAGAAATGATCTTGGTTTGTTCATCTCATTCATTAAGAATCTTGAGTAACTCATTCAATTGATATTATCTTCATTTGATTGATCAGAAATAAGTTGTGTAGTCGCTTAAAGACATTACATATAGGTAAGCCCGATGAGAAAGATAATAGACACACAGTGCCATATCCTTCTTTAATTATCTTTTAAACATGGGTGAACAATGTACTATACATGATAAATCTAATAATTACTAATATATTATTCTACAACTCAATTTTTTAATCCCAAAAATTTCATATTTTATATATAATTTCCAAAAAAATTGGGTTTACTAGTAATTTGATCTTAATTGGGAAAATTTCTTATTTTTTGAAATTAAAATACTTTTATATTATATTATAATTTCAATAATAATTTTTACTACACTAATCCAAATCATAAAATAATAGTTTTTAGGATTTATAACATTATGTTTTAAATTTCATTCAAGTAGACCTAATGCTCTATCCAATATTTTGAGGCCCAAAACCAACTCAAAATACAGGCCTCAAAATCTATGACTAGATCTGGATAATTTGGAATATGGGCCCATATCTACCAAAATAATATACCAAATTATCCTAAATTGAATAAGGAGAAATATAATATTATATGTAAAAACATCAGTAAAAGTGGGCACCCAAAATGTTTCTTTCATCAAGGACATAAATGCATTAGAATTCAGATCATGGGAATACGAATGGATTGCCCATTTCAAAATGTTTTTATTAATGATTCATCCATAAATCCTTCATTTCATGGACAAAGAAGCTCAAATATTTTTTATATAGAGAGGGTATATATAAAAAATACTTCAATAAAGATAACCTTCTAAAATTCGGCCACTAAGTGGGAAATAAATAAGACCACTTTTAGAGGATAGGTTTAGAGGGAAACTAGGACACACTTTTTCCAATAAATGTTCACCTACACTTATGTGTCAAAGTTGGATATTTTGTATGTCCATTTTTTGTATCATTATTGGGGTCATGATGCTATTATAGTATATTATATTTCCAATATACATTATTCAAGTTTTCTTCTTCTTTTCTCTTTTTTTCACTTTTTCCCCACTATGCTCCTGATAATCTTTATGAAAATAGATAAATAACCCTTATTTTTATTCAGGGGGGAGTGGTGATGTTTTGAGTTCATTGTGATTAATTTATTATCTCTATTATATTATGAGAATTTCAACAATAGATAAATTAGTTTCATTTAAGGTATCACCCCACTATATCTACTATTGTGTTCTTCTTTCAGTTAACATTTATTCCTCAATTTCATTCTAATAATGTTTCATTCAATGGGTTTATGTATAATTCTAGGGATGATGTGATGGAGATTATCCCACATTAGGAGGGTTAGTGTGGGGTAATTAAAACTATAAAAGTATGGTGAGAAGTGATAGGTTTTATCTCTACATTAAATATGATAATGAGATTAAATTCTATAAGAACAATGATAGTATCGTCGTGAACTCCTCAGAATAACATCTTCTCACTGCTATCTTTGTGCATTTTATTTTTTTTTTATGATATTTTTAATATATATATATATATATATATTTGTATGGTTCATTTTTCAATACCACTATTATTATATTATTTTATTATTTATTATTATATGTGTTATTATATAAACAGTGACAATAGAAAAATGGTATGTGTGAGAAGAATCCTCAAGAGATCAGCCATAGAGTGCACACTATGTTTCATTCCAATTTAATAAGAATTTATTGGTGAGGGATCTAGAAAAGTCCCTCAAATAAATTCACCTTCTTCCTACATAAAATTTTTCTTCATCTATATTTTTATGAATAATAATTTCCCTCCATATTCCCCCCAACCATGGAACCGGGTCACCTCCTAGAGAAACTTTCACATGCTCACCCTCATGGGTTAGTGCTTCCCCACGCTGACCCCTGATACCCATAAAAACACTCACATGTGTACCCAACTATTTACACAATCCTTTTTGGAGCTATGTATGCACTCATCCTACTTGTTGAGGTGGTTACTTGGTTAACCTTACATTTTAAATGAAGTAAAACTCAAAAATACATAAAAAATGTATGTATGATAACCACAAGTTCTCATCATCTCATATCATGCTAAATAAAATATTTTTTTCATGGCCTTCTCAATTCAAAAAAACATTTCAATTTTCCTTGAAATATCATCAAAAATTATTAAGTATATAATGTTAATTTTCCTATCCTGATGTGAACATGTTCTAGACATTAGAAACACCATACCTATTGACATAATTGAAATAAGTATTGAAAAAAATACAACATATTCCTATGGGGTTCAACAATATCACATCATATGATATACTACTACATATTTAATATTTGACCATATTATATGGTCTTTATGGAATAAATCATTAAATAAACCATTTTCATTAAATAATCATAGAATTTATGAATTATTGATACAATTTTATATCTTATAAAACATTTTTTGAGAAACCATATCTAAAATAATTTTGAATAAAACTCTGAAATCTTTTAGAAAAGGTTACATATAAACTTTCTCAATTTTATGAACATATTTTTCACTAAAATGGATTATTAATTACGTATCCTTATGTGTTTCATTATTATATTTTATATAATTTATAATGAATATAAATTCTTAATCCATAACCATAAAAAAGAGTGGTCTCAATAAAAATTTCATTTCCACTCACTGTATAAAGGGATATGAAATTATCTCTATTAAATAAATATACCTCCATACATCATTCTCACTAAATGTTTATCCCCAAAATAAAATTACTCATAGTAACCATTCATATAAGAATCAATTATTACCATGAGACATGGAATATTTAAATCCCATATAAGATAAATTATTCATTCTTAGTCCTCAATCTTATATTTGAATAATAAAAATGAAAATACTATATTTAATTCATCTTGATAAATACTAGAAACACTAGTCACTCAACTAGGTATGGTTATACCCATCGGTAGTATTATTAAGCCAAGGTATCATATTCTATACTCATTATAAAAAAGTAAATTTTCCATCTAGGTTAAGAAAAAACCACTACATGATAAATAATATACCCAACCACCCATGATTATCTCAATATTTAAGATAGACATAGTAAAGAAAAAAAGTATAAAGGATTACATATAGGGTGACTTTTTAAACTCAAATAATTTATATTAATATGAAACAATGATTTTCAGTTTACCCATGAAGTTATTCCATGTAGTATACTCAAGTGAGTCATCCTATATAGAAAGTCGCACTTGTGTGTCAAGAGTGAACTTTTTATCTTAATAAAATCCCCTACTCATAGTAAATGTAACACACCATCAGAATCCATGGATTTCCATAATGATAATATATTAAATAAAACTTATATAATTATATAATGGAGATTATTTATTATTTAATTCTCATATTATATTTTTATCACATAGGAAAGAATGATAAGATGAAAATTTCTTTAATGAAAATCATAAAACATTTTTACCTTCCTAGGTTTTCATCATAAAAAAATATTTAGGACACATGAACAAAAAACTATATTCACCATAGGAAATCCAATAAAATAATAATACATAACTACTTTAAATAAATCATACATGTTAACTTTATTTGCGGTTATGATGAATAATATGTGACATTAAAATATAATTCTCCTTATCTAATTATTCTCTATTTTGAAACAATTATTACATAAAACCTACCACAAACTCTTTAATGATATGGTTTAATTGACATATTTTTTTATTTAATAGGTATATTATGGTTTCATCTTTCATTAGAAGCAACCCTGAGTTCAAAAATTAATATTTAACTAAATATTATTTCATTTACCTCAATTAATGTTGTGATTTGTTTAGATTATATTATATAAATAATAACATCCATAGATAATACCAACTTATTGTTACATAAGAAAATAAACCCAAAAACTTATAAATTATATCTTTTGTTATTAATATAACTTTTATATCAAGTTATTATTTACTATAATAACACTTTATTAATTATTCTCATAAATGTAATGAAATGTTAGAATATGATATACTAACACTCACCAGATTTTGATTGGTATCCGAATTTTCCTAGGACTATTATTATAAAAAAAATTGGAAAAAACCCTTGTCCTTAATTAATAACCATTCTCCTTAATTATTTTCTTATGAGATAAATTTCATACTCATATAACATTAAAAATACAATTATACTCCCACTAAACTATTTTTATACACAAATTTTTTTTAATATGATTCAATTAAATTTTATCAAAATATTTTGTGATATACTCACTCTCTATTTTAGAAACATTTTCTAACTATGAGAATTGTGCATCAAAAGTTTAAATTCCACCTAATAATTTCATGAGAAAAATGGGATTGTGATGTTAATTCTTTTCCTCAAGTCTTATCTTTCTTAGTAAATATTTAAAACTCATTTATAATAAATGTGGGATAATTATAGATGTATTAAATAACCATATTCATATATATCATACAATATATGATTTTCTAATAACATCGTATCACTCATTTATTAATAATTTATTATTAAAATCGTTGTTCTAGGTGATAACTGCTTCGTTTTTCATGCATGTTTTTGTTCGGAAGTCCTGGTACTTGTACATTGATTGTCAAGAACTAAGTCAGGTCTCCATTCAACCCGACGCTCGACCCGGAGCAACTACAACTCAACCACAACAACTCCCAAAAAAATGGATGACCAAAAAAACAAATCAACAACTGTCACCTGAGGTTTGTGGCCTTCTAAGCCACATTTTCTGAGGGTCGTGGCCTTCTAAGCCACGTTTCACTGAGAAACGACGTTCTAGGGTCCCACATGTCTCTAGAACCCATAGGGACTCTCCCATCCTTTGGTGCTACAGGTTACTTTTCACGCACAATGATACATGATATGTCACTTGAGTTGTAGCCCAAACATGTGTTTTCCTTAAACTGCTTTTCCTTGAAGTCATTTTATGAAAACCGTTTTCACTAACATTGTCAGTTTTTTCTTGTTTTCTTTTATTTATCAATGAAAATATATTGTCTTTTAATATTTCGGTGTGGAATATTTTCTTGGTGACATCTTTCTAGGTGATTTATCACACCCTACTTACACCCTTGGGTGTAAGTAGATCTGATTATGGATAATACATGGAAATGCCAAGGTTTTGAGCATGGTGGTCTGAGTTGTTAGTTGGTTCTTCTGATTTGGCGCTGGTGGCGGAGGCCTGACAGTGATATTCTTCCATCAGGTGACAGTTGATGATTTGTTTTTTTTTCACCCCTTTTTTTGGGAGTTGTTGTGGTTGAGTTTTAGATGCGCTTTTTGTTGAGACTCGTTCATGCTATTTTTAAAACTTGTGGTTGTAATGTTGATTTTGGAATTCAGTTTACTTATGGTTTGTTTCTGGTTCTTATATGGGTAAATCATTCCCAAAAATTCTAAATTGATACTCGGGAACTTGTGCCAGCCCGTGGGGATCTGGAATGCCCTTTGGGCCTTGCTGCGAATCGGGTCGCCATCAACTCGACGCCCGACCCTGCCCGTGGCAAGGCCCGAAGGGCGTTCCCGATGCCCATGGGCTGGCACAAGTGCCCGGGTATCAATTTAGAATTTTTGGGACTGATTTACCCGTATAACAACCAGAAACAAACCATAAGTAAACTGAATTCAGAAATCAACATTACAACCACAAGTTTTAAAAACAGCATGAATGAGTCTCAACAAAAAGAGCAACTACAACTCAACCACAACAAATCCCAAAAAAAAGGGGTGACCAAAAAAAACAAATCAGCAACTGTCACCTGATGGAAGAATATCACTTTCAGGCCTCCTCCACCAGCGCCAAATCAGAAGAACCAACTAACAACTCGGACCACCGTGCTCAAAACCTTGGCATTTCCCTACATCAAACATAATCAGATCTACTTACACCCAAGGGTGTAAGTAGGGTGTGAGCAATCGCCCAGAAGGATGTCACCAAGAAAATATTCCACAAACAAATATTAGAAGACAATACATTTTCAATGATAAATAAAAGAAAACAAGAAAAAACTGACAATGTTAGTGAAAATGGTTTTTATAAAACGACTTCAAATAAAAGCAGTTTAAGGAAAACACATGTTCGGGTAGTAACTAAAGTAACATATCATGTATCATTGTGCGCTCAAAGTAACCGGTATCACCAAAGGATGGGATAGGCCCTATGGGTACTAGATATAGGTGGGACCCTAGAATGTCGTGTCTCAGTGAAACATGGCCTTCTAAGCCACGTTTTCTAAGGTTCGTGGCCTTCTAAGCCACATTTTCTGAGGGTCGTGGCCTTCTAAGCCACGTTTCACTAAGACACGACGTTCTAGGGTCCCACATATCTCTAGTACCCATAGGGCCTCTCCCATCCTTTGGTGCTACCAGTTACTTTACGCACACAATGATACATGATATGTCACTTGAGTTACTGCCCGAACATATGTTTGCCTTAAACTGCTTTTCTTTGAAGTCATTTTATGAAAACCGTTTTCACTAACATTGTCAGTTTTTTCTTGTTTTATTTTATTTATCATTGCA
Organism: Viscum album; assembly: GCA_963277665.1. Taxonomy (NCBI): domain Eukaryota; kingdom Viridiplantae; phylum Streptophyta; class Magnoliopsida; order Santalales; family Viscaceae; genus Viscum; species Viscum album. Next base: position 652,643,523 of record OY728148.1, on the reverse strand, counting down.
AATGTATTGTATTTTAATATTTTTGTGTGGAATCTTTTCTTGGTGACATCCTGTTGGGTGATTTCTCACACCCTACTTACACCCTTGGGTGTAAGTAGATCTGATTATATCTGATGTAGGGAAATGACAAGGTTTTGAGCATGGTGGTCCGAGTTTTTAGTTGGTTCTTCTGATTTGGCACTGGTGGCGGAGGCCTTACAGTGATATTCTTCCATCAGGTGACAGTTGCTGATTTTTTTTTGTCACCCCTTTTTTTGGGAGTTGTTGTGGTTGAGTTGTAGTTTCTCTTTTTGTTGAGACTCGTTCATGCTGTTTTTAAAACTTGTGGTTGTAATGTTGATTTCGGAATTCAGTTTACTTATGGTTTGTTTTTGGTTGTTATATGGGTAAATCATTCCCAAAAATTCTAAATTGATACCCGGGCACTTGTGCCATCCCGTGGGGATCGGGAACGCCCTTCAGGCCTTGTCGCGGGCCGGGTCGGGCGTCAAGTTGATGGCAACCCGATTCGGTTCATAAAATTGATCATGGTTCCATCATATATAAAACTTTAATAAAGATATAAATATCACATATATTAATTAAATATATATATATATATATATTTATATTCACCCATAAAATTTAGATATAGAAAAATTAATTACACCATTCATGAAAATGGTAGGTCGTATGTACGCATGAATGTTGGTTTCAATTCTTGATGGATGAAATTAAAGAAATATAATTAATAATTACCATTTATAGAATAATTATATATATAATATATATTAATTAAATTTATCCTTATTACCATCCATATAAAATGAAAATGAAAAATGAATCAAATCGCTTTATGGAGGTGATAGTCTACACGTATGAATTGGTGATGTTATCATTTTTCAACAAATAGAAATAAGATAGATAATGATTAAGTGTATTGAAGATAATTATTTATTTATTTTATAATTTTTAAAAAATATTTAGAGGTGGTATAATAAGAAATAAAATTGAAAACACTTGGTTAAGAGTTATACCACTTCGTTGAGAAACCTTCTTTGGATTAAAAATTTAGCTTTGAGAGGATGAAAATTTGGAAAGAAAAAAATTTATAGAATGTGTTAAAGGATGAGATTATGATATTAGGGTAGGAAGTTTAATATATTTAAGTATAAAATATTATGAATAATTAAAAAAAGTATGTTCCCTTTTATAAGTTAGTAGGAGAACTCTGGGGATTATATAAAATATTAAATTAATATAAATTATGTTTCATTAAAAAATGGCCCAAAATTGATATAATTATAATATAAGATGGTTATGAGTCAAAATTTATCTCAAAAAATAAAATTTGAACAAGTCTTGGTTATGTATTTACTCTTATCTATTAGTTTTCACCCCCGTTGACCCTTTCGACAATTATCGAAATATCAATGTATCTATTATTTAAGGGTTAGAAATGTTACTATAAAAGGAAATGTAACTAATTAATGGAACATGATTGATTTTTTCAACCATATCAAATTAAATTTACCATATATAGGTTTTTTATAAATTTTAATTCATTCAATAAAATATTATTTGTTATAAAATACCATTCCTGACATTTTTGGAACTATTCATTTAATTTGACTTTGAAAACAACATGATGACGAAGTAATTAGAATATAAAACTTTCACACATAAATAATATGTTATATATATCTACAAAAAATTATGGAACACAATAATTCATCCAAATTGTATTAATTTTACTATTTTGAAGTCATTTATTTTATTTCTAAATTAATTGAATAAATATTATGTTGGCCATGCATGTGCATTTAAGTTAATTATTCAGTAGCTAAAAATAAAAAATAAATTTCCCTAAAAAAATAATTCATATTTTAAATAAACATTAACAACTAAACTTATACTCCTTTTATCTCTCTTAAAATGTTTTAGAGATATTTAAGTCAAAAGAGTGATATGTTGAATTTATTATTTTATTAAATTAATATAAAGTAAGTGATCAAATAAAAATGGAACCAAGTGGCTATATATTTGAGAATTTAATAAATATAGTAGATATATACTAATAAAGTAGGATAAATGAAATATTTTTAATGAATTAGAAGCCTTATCTTATTAGTTTTAATCTAAATTAACACATTTTACCATTTCTATGGTAACAAAAATTTACTATAGTTACTATTAATTTTGTAAAAAAGGGAACTATTTAAAATTTTTGAAATTGGTGATTAAAAATATGGAATATTTTTTTCAATATTTAGTTTCTAGAATTGGTAGACATTAATTTAATATAACAATGAAAAAGATAGGAAAAAATAGTTTCTCAGACAAATGTCCTTTTAAGTATAAATATGTTTTTATACCAAATTAAACCATAAATTTGATTCCAATGAACTTAATTGGATTATTATTAATATTATAGAAATAATTTTATTTTAAAATCATTTTAAAACATAATGGAACATTGTAAATGCATGAAAAAAATACAGTTTTTAGTAAAAATTAATATTTTTCATTATTCGCTAGAAAATCAATCCTTTCAGAAAAATTCCTAAAATTCATCCCAATATAATTTTTATATGAATATTTAAAATATACTATCATTTTTATCAAATAAAATTTAAAAAATTTCAAAAAATTAAATATATAATACACTCACAAAAAGAAATAAAAAATATTTTTGAAGAAAAATATTTTCTATAGAATAAATTAACTTTAATAAAAATTTAGTGAGTATTAATTAATAAATTTGTATTGAGAACTAACATTATATATATTTCATTATGTGGTTAATCCTATCAATACCCATCAATTAAATGGATAGGTGGTAACTATCACATTAAGAATATATTTCAATAGTATAACATGGTTTTTTTAAACTCAGTGTTGTATATAGAGCAGGATATCAGGGAAATAAAAAAATTATACAGATCAATGTCATAAAATTTCATGGTTTTATATCTTGTGTATTTATTGAGAAAAAATTTAAAATAAATAAAAGTTAGTTTAGGTATGTTTAGTTTATTTTGTTATCCAAAATAAATGTAAGCCACTCTTGTGAAGGTAAGTGCCCTAGTGGTTGAATCAGGGTTATGTGATCCCCATACTACTTTACTATCTATCCCATACATATTCGGATCACCTATATTTTACTAATTTCCATTAAAAACAACGAATAACACTTGTAGTTCAATTCCTGTCACTTTGAATAAATGACTCGATTAATCATAGGTTTTATACATTATTAACCATGTGCACTTATAGGGAGTGTGTAGCATATAATGTACATTTAAATAAATCAATTCTACTTCCATAACAAGGTATATGTTCTTTATGCTGTATATTTTTATAGGAAAATGAAATAAAACAAATAAAACAAAAAATCAAATAGAAATGATGAAATAAAAATTTATTATTAATGTTTTATTTTAAATTTATTTATATCCCATATTGATTTTAATAATTATGTATTATCTATGATTATATTTCACTTCACCCAACCTACATACTTCACTATTTTTTTATATGTTGTAAATAAAATATCTTGGATGGAGAGATTAAAAGGGTAACATATACAATATATATGGTACTTCTGAACATTAAATTTGGAATTAGGATAGATTGAGGTTGAGGAAACCCCAGCATTAATAATATTGACTCAATGGATCTTATTTAAGTATTAAAAAAGTGATCTTGGACAATATTTGAAATAACCCGAACATAACGAACCCATAATTATATTTTTTATAATAATATTTCATCGCTTATATCCCCAAGACCCACAATTTTATATTATTATAGGATCTAGAAGACCATTATATTAAAAAACCCACACGTATTTTCTTCCAATAAAATATATTAAAATGATATACTTTTTTTATTCAAGAAAAGTCTGAAAAATTTGAAATTTGATTTATTATTTTTCTTACACATTATTAAACCCTATAAATTTATTTTAAAACAATGGGTAAGATTATAAATCCGAGTAGGAGTTATAAAAAAATAAAACATGTTAGGACATTGAAATATGTGGAAACCCATGAAAAAAATTCAATTTAAAGAACCTTGAGTTCATATAAACCAATTTTCACTCATTAAATCAACCTATTTATTCAATGAATTCGAAAAAACAACCTTGTAAGCAAGCATAAAGGAAACACAATAATCATGAATGTTTCATATTATATCATATTCATAGTCACTATTACAATCACCCTTATAATATAATAACATATTTAGTTACATCTAATATATTTCCACTGGAGGATAAATCATTTCCCGATGCATTTGAGGGATATTTATTGGTCCCACCTATCATTATATATAATTTCCAATAACCATAACATGAACAAAACATATATGATATTGAATTTCACTATATCCTGAATGAAACTCAAAAACAATACTTTTAAACATACAAGAACATTCATTTTTAGTTAACTAATAAAATGAAAATTAATTTAAAAGAATGGGTTAAAAAAATACCTAATGAAATGAAACTTAATGATAAGTATGGAATAATTTTAGATATTTATGATAAGAGAATGAAAATTCTTAGATAAAATTTGAGATATAGTTAAGATAAATACATTAAAATATTAAAGTAAAAGTTTTGATGAAAACCCCCTTACAACAAGTCTTGAATAACTCTGTATTCCTGCTAACTTCAGGAATAATACAATTAGAGTAATTTTTTACTTTCTACATAACCTTTTAAATTATTATTATTTCTTTTTATTCATTTATTATCATATATTATTTATTGGATTAGTTGTTCTTGTATTTTTTGTTTTGTGGTTGACCGGTCCATTGTTCCAAAATAGATTTATTATAATGGTAATGGACAAAGACGATTGTCTAATAGTTCCTTAACCTCCAGAAGTGTCAATATAATTTTTTTATGTCATTCTAGAAGTATATGAGTTCAATATATTTGTATATAGTTACAATTTCATAAAATATTCTTTGGTAAGCTTATATTCAATGCTTAATAATAACATTGACTGTTTTCATTTTGTATAATTATTATATCAAATATTTATAATTAAATAACCATAAAACCAAAATTATTAAGTTATTAATTCTATATTAAATCATGAAATCCATTTTTAATAATTTGTCTAAAATTATTACTTTAAAACTAAAAAACCAACATTCACCTAGGTTGCACAAAATCACCATGGGCAGATGATTTTTTTTAAAGTATTTAAAAGAATATAAAGACAAAAAAAATTAGTTTCATAAAACCATTTTATATTTATTAAAATATAAATAAAAATTACTTTTAAAGGTTACCCATATTGTTAAAATGGTCTTATAACCCTAAAAAGGAAAAGACTTGCGTTTTTTAAATCATATTTTGACATAACAATGAAATTTGGGAAAATGGTTCATAGAAATTAAATGAGTGATATATCATCAAAAATGGATTAAAAGGTATTTATAACAAGGTAATATAATCAGTTAATAAAAAAGATGAATTTAAAAATAGTTTTAAGTTAAAATATTCTTAAATAATAAAAGGAAATATTGAGTATGGAACCCTTACCTTGCGCTTTGAATTGCCTCCTTTAAATTGAATCTAAGGTCTTTTGAGAATATATTTTTAAATATATATATAACTTATGAACATAGAAAGTTATGTTTAAAGATGGATTCATATATAATATTTAGGTAAAACCTAACTTTAAATTTGTTTTGTAATTGGTGGAAGGAGTTCCCTTTTATGGACAATATTGAATGGATTTTTTGAAAATATTCAATCTTTAAGGGGATGGAATATAATTTTCCAATATAAAGTGTCTCATAAAATAAAAATGAAGGATATAGTTGGATATTAATCATCCCAAGTTGACTCAAACTAATGTTTTAAATTTGTTTATTAACTTATAAATCATTTTTAATAAATAACTCATTTATATATTTTTTTTGAGTTATTTTTATAATTTTAGTTTAAAAATAATTAAAAAATTATAAAATTAAACTTTAAAATTTTATATAACTGCATAACATTAATAATTCTACAAAAAAATATTTTTAATTCCATGATTCATATAAACCTTATCAATTTATATATTTTAAAAACACTATTTTTTTAATTTTTTTTTCTAACTTGTACAAGTACATCACCGCCATTATGTAAAGGTGTTGGATAATTATAGTATTTTTTATTTTTATTAATAATTTTTTGACATATATATATTAATATATGATAATAATTATCATATAAAACTATTAATAATATATTTTATTCTCATACTTATCATGAAAACATTTGTAACCAAATAATTTTGACATTCCTTACTTCCAATAACCACTAGTTAAAAATTTGAATAATTAACATGAGATCTAAATTTTTAAAATTTAAAATATATATCAAAATAATTAAAAAATGATCATATTTATCTCTCATTTTGGGAATATCCTTATCCTTTTTAAATCTGTTATGAGATACACTAATTTTGATTTTTTTTTCAATATTGTGAAAGCACTGTGTGTGCATCAACAATTATTTTCATATTTATTTTGTAATAAAAATTAATTTATTGCAATTGAATGATATTTGTATGATATATTCAGTATAATGTCTTTTATTAAATGTTTTATAGGCTTCTATAGTGTTATATATAAATTTATATATAAATATAACAATAAGAAGTAGAATTCTACTTAATCTCAAATTCTTATTTTAAATGAAATTTTGAATTAAAAAGAATAACTAAACTTATAATCACATTGAATTAAATTATTCAATTTATTAGTAATTCCTCTAAAACTTTAAAGAAATTAAAATTCATTTATAATATTTTTGAATATTTTATAATAAAAAATAATAATTATGTATCATATACTACTAAATAACACATATTGTTTTTTATAGAAATTTATCAAAATAATTTTCAATTATTTTTTCATGATGATTCAAAAAATATTATTAATTTTATTGAAAACCACAAATAACTATTAAATATTGTATTTTTTAAAATAAAACTCAAAAAATAATATATAATATTTCTTAGAATAACATATATTTCATTTTAAATGAAAAAATCACATCCTTATTTAATATTATGCCATAATATTTTTTATTTGATATTAAAAATATTATATATTATTATAAATTAATGAAACTATGATAAATATTGATATAAAAAACACCGTATAATAAATTAGATTATATAATAAATATTATACAACCATTGATTAAATTAATTTTTTATCTTCTGAAATTAATATTATTTTATGGATAATACTAAAAAATATAACATCATAATATATATTAGATTACCCAACAATATTTTTTCAAAATGTTGGGATACAAAAATTTTATCCCTCATAAAAAATTGCATCCTCGTAATTTTTACTTATTTGTAAATAAGAAGGGATACTTTTCATTCATGACTAATTTAGGTTCCCATGTTTCTTTTTCAAATAAATGATTTTTTCATAAAACGTTAACTGTACAAGTTACCTTAACTCAAAACACATTATGCACCATAGACAAAATTTTAGGTAAGGCTGCTTGATAATCCAACAACCCCACTTTACCTAATATTTAATATAGACTAATAAGACATGGTATTAATTATCCTTTCCTATCAAAACACTTTACCCCATCCCATAGAGATATTTAAATAAAACATTGTATTTTCTACCTCAAATGAAATGTTTTTCCTTTGATTATCAATATAACTATTTTACCTACTTTGTTCTTCCTTCATTTTATTTAAAATAAATTTCACTTTTTCAACCATATCATTCACTAATTCAGGACCCGATACTTCCTTTCCCCAACATCATTTAAAACAACCAGATTTCAATATTTATTTAAATAAAATAATTCAAAATATTCCATTTATATACTTTATTTAAAACTCTTCATATAAGAAAAAAACCAATGAATGGTGGTGATCCCAACATCCTTGATAATCTAATGAACAAGCCCAAGTCATATCCTACAAACATTTAATTATCCCCTCTGATTTTCTAACATTTTTAGACTAAAAACTATTCTAAAACTTAATTCATTACCTAATAACTTATGAAATCATTTTCAAAATATAGATTTAAAACTTAAATAATGATAAGATAAAATAAAACGGGAAACACCATGGAATTTTATAATCTCTTTAATATGGAGTCCTGAAAGTTGATATATGGGAATATTATCTTGAATATGAATAAAAAATGTTGATTTAGTAAAGTATTCAATAATAACCCATATCAAATTACTACCTTGGTTTTTAATTGTAAATACCGTGAAAAAATATATGGATATATGTTCTCACTTTTATTATAAAATTTATAATAGTTAAATCATTCCTTTTAGTTATTATTGTTCTACTTTAACCTATTTAAAATTCAAAAAATTTGAGGTAAAATTATTAATATCTTTCTTTATTCCTTTCCAACAAAACTATTCATGAAGATATCTATACATATTTATGATGCATTAATGAATATAATATGGGGATTTATGTGCCTCACTCAATAATTATTTTTTCAACTGAGATTCATTTGGTACACATAACCTCTTTACCAAATCTTATGAAATATTTCTCATTCATATTAAACTGAACTCACTTTCCTTTATCAAATTTTTCCTTTATTGTAATAAATTATGATATTTCTGGGCATACAATTTTCTTTCCAGTAATTATAATTTTATTATTACTTGTTCCAATATAGAAGAGGTTTCCACATTCACAATTTCAAATCAAATATCATTAATCATTAATTATTCGTACATGATCAAAATATAAAAGGGTTAATGATGCATTTTCCTTTTAAGTAAAATCATCATCTACATTGTTTTCTTCTCCATAACAATAATAAATCCTATAATCATAATCCTTTATCAATTCAAACCAACTCTTATATATCATGTTGAATTATTTTTCAATGAATATATAATAATAAAATTATGATCCATAAATATATATATATATATCACATTTATCCCCTATGAATAATTCCACTATTTTTTTAATGAAAAATTTACCACTAGAAACTCAAGGTTTTTCATTGGATAATTTTTCTCCTGGGGTTTAAAATATCACGATACATAGGCTATAACACAATAATTATTCATCAAAACACAACCAATACCCTTTGATGAAGAATCATTATGAATAAAAAATTATACATTTCTTAATAGAAAAGATAATACTGGATAATTAATCAATATTCATTATAATTACCAAAATAATTCTTTACATTCCTTTATCCAATTAAATATAACTCTGGTTTGAGTTAACTTGGTAAATTGGTTAGCTAGTAGAAATTTTTTTTAATAAACCCTTGAAAGTCACCCTCTATTTCAAGAAAACTAAACATCTCTATGATATTACCTAGTCTTGGAAATTATTTAAAATATTAGTTTTATAAGGACCAACTATTATACTATCATTAGTTATAATAATCCTAGAGAATGAAATTTATTGTTACTAAAACTCACATTTACTAAATTATCCATAAATATTATTTTCTATTAAGTATTTAGAACAATATTTAAATGTTTCTTATGATACATATAAATTTTAGAATATATAAAAATATCAATAATAAATACCACCAATTGTTTTCCAAATACTCTCCAAATATACTATTCATAAAATCCAAAATTATTGAAAGTGAATTAATTAACCCAAAGGGAATAACTAAAAACTTATAATGTCGATACCTCATTAGAAATGTTGTCTTTAGAATTTTTTATTCCTTTTTCATAAAATGATGATATCCATACATGAGGTTAAAATTTGAAAAGTATTGATATCTTGGGATCGATCAAACAAGTCATCAATATGTGGTAAGGGATAGATGTTCTTAATAATATTATTATGGAGTGTTTTATTATTAATTAAAAGCCTCGTAGAACTATATTTATACTAAATAAATAAAATAGGTGCACCCTAAGGTGATTTTATAGGATAAAGGAAAACCTTATCATTAAGTTCTTATAATTAAATTTTCAATTAAAATTGCTCTACTAGAGATACTTAGTATGGGGATAGGGAATTTTATTAGGATTAGAAACTAATTCAACAGTGAATTCTACCTCCCAATCTAGAATAACAATAGAAAAATCATAAGGAAATACATCAAAAAACTTATTTGTCCCTAACATATCATCATGTTTTTATATTTTCTACTTTTAATTTATATGGGAAAAAATTTACCTCCATATTTTATCAATTTCTTATCTTATTGAAATTATATCATTGGTATGAGTTCATTCTTAAATAAATAATGAAACTCTTTCAAAAAATTTTATACAATATCTGTTTCTCCACAATCTATCTTAGCATGATATCCTAAAATAAAATTCATTCCAAAATAACATCAAACTCTAATATAGGTACTGCTATAATTTTTTAGGCAAAACAATTCCATAGATAACTATAGAAAGATTCATATAAATCTTTATTATTTTAATACCTTCACAAGGAGTTTTTACCAAAAATTATAGTCTCCATCTCTTAAGATGATATCTTTATATTAAAAAAAATCTATAAATAATAGAATGTGTATATCCAAAATAAAACAAGATATTAATATAATTCGAGTAAACAAATAAAGTGCCTATTATCACTTCATTTGATGGACAAACATCTACCGTAGTAGTATAAAATGACTGTGCCAAACCTTTTTTCATAAAATCTTTATGATTTCTATATTGAATAATTAAATTAGGGAATATATTGTCATAATGAATTATTTAATTATAATTAAAATATTTTCCTTCCAATTAATCACATTGATAGGACTTCAGTTCTATAGTTTTCTAATTATCGGTCTGATTATTACACATTTATTTTTAATCATGAGCCATATGACCAAATTTTCCACATCTGTAACATTTCTCCAATATTATAAGACACTCCCCATAATAATATTTACCATATTTAAGGCATGAGATAAATTTAGTTCTCTTATGTATATATTTCCATGTTTTTTGTTTCCCCATTGATGTTTACCTTGACTATTTCTAAACCATGATGTTTAGAGATACATAAGAGTAAAAATTCTATCTTAACCTTATTATAAAATCTAAACATTTCCTTATAATGAAAAATTAACAAGTTACCAAACCCCTTCATAAACCTGGTATCAATCCTATGTAAAATTTATTAATTTTATTTTCATGGCCCAAAATAAAAAAAAAATCATACCTTTCTAAAATGTTAAAATTTTCATCATAATAAATGACTAATTCCACTCGTTTTTTCTTAAAATCTATAAATTTTACTCCCATTATATATAGAACCACTTTAGAAAAATATATTTTTTAATTGATATATCTTTAAATACCTTCCAATAAATATTATCAATATCATTCTTCTCTTTAGTATTCTTAATTAGTAACCTACACAAATTTAATTCACCATTATAGTGATGAAATGAAGGAGTTATTACCCAGTTCTCTAAAAACCCAAATCTTAAAATATATTATCCAATATATTTTTCTATACTTCATCTATCATTGGGATTGAGATTCCACAAAATATTATATGATGTTATCACATTAAATGATTTATTATTTTTATATAACATTATCGATAATTTGGTCACTCACTTTCATTGGTACCAACATTGAGTTAACACAACAAAAAACTACTCAACTCTAACACCAACTATTTCAACCTACGTATTTGGAAGGATATTATCATTTTCTTTCCTTCCTACTTCATTCATCCTATTACATCTATGAAAAACAATTTTAAAATGAATATATATTAGATGAAACAATTTTAAATCCTTTATAATAATAAAAAACTATCACATTAAAATATAACTATAAATTAATATTTTATCCCCATAAAACCTATTTTTCATCCCTAAATTTATTTGGTTGAATTCCTTTATAACATCATAGACCCTAATGTTATTTTAACCTATATTGGAAACCGGTTATGATATATCTATCATAACTATCCCAAAATTATAAGTTTTATAACAATATATCATCACTTGCATCCCTAACACACTTAATTTTAGAGTTGTAGGGGTGTAGAAAACCATTTGCATTAAAAAACACATACTTTTACTAAGTGTATATTTTCTCCAAAAAATAAGTTCTTAAAATGAAACACTTGCTTCATTCAAGAAAAATACCTAAAACTAAAACTTTGAATTCATTATTGTTCTCACTCATCATTAACCCCTATAAAATCATTTTAAAAACATGGGATGAGAATATAAATTTTAGTGAGGGGTTTAAAAATAAATGAAACATGTTATTTAATTAAAATAAGTAAAAAATCATGAAAAAAAATTATCTTTTAAATAATAAACCTTGACCTCATATAAACCCATATTCACTCATGAAATAAAATTATTTTCTCAGTTAATTCCATAAAATATTATTGTAAGAATGGAAAACGTTATAGAATAATCAAGAAGGTTTTATGGGACATCAAATTCATAATCGTCTTTATAATGGAATAACCTATTCAGTTTGTTCCAATATATTTTATCAAGAGAATAAATCATTACCCATTGAAATTTAAGGATATATATTAGGCCCACCTATTATAATATATGGTTTACAATAACTATTGCATTAATAAAACACAAAGGAGATTTCATGTCACCATAGCATGATTAAATCTCATAAGAACATATATTTTATCCTAGATAAACAAGCATTTTTAGTAAAACCATAGAAAGAAAATAAATTTAAAAGAATAGGTTAACTAATTTATTTTTGAAAGTGAAATTAAAGTTAAGTACAAAAAACTAAAGTATATCTATGGTAAGATAAGTATAATTATTATAGAACATTTTTAAATAGAGTTAAGTAAAATAATTTAAAACATAAAAGTATAATATTTGAAGGAAAACACTTCCCTCAAGTCCTGAATCACTTTGTAAGTCCTATAACATCCTGAATAATAAAATCATATAAATTATTTACTTTCTTGAAAACATTTTCATTATTATAAGCCTATTTTATTTATTTATTATAACATATTATTTATTGGATTAATGATTCTTCTTTCGTCCATTTTGAGATTGTGTGGTCTATAGTTCTAAAACATATTTGGTATAATAGAAATAGTCAAATACCCATGAAAAGTGGTTTTATAATATTCATAAGTGTCAAGGAATATTTTATATTTAATTTGAGAAGCATAGTTGAACTATATATTGGTAGAAAGTTTAATTTTATAAAATATTCCTTGGTAAAATTGTTTTAGATGCTTAAAATAACTTCAATTGCTTAATTTTAATATCATTATTATCATAAATATTTTACTATTAATGAATAAAAATCATTATTAAATTAATAACTTTATATCTATTCATGAAATACAATTTTATGAATATCCCTTAAGTTATAATTTAAATCTAAGACACCATCATTCATATAATTATCAAAAAATAAAAACAAGTGGGTGGTGTTTTCTAAAATAGTTAAAAGGAAAATAAAGTATAAAAAATAATTGAGTTTCATAAAAACATTGAGAATAATTATAATATTACTAAAATTTAATTTTAAAGCTTACCCATATTACATAAAAGGTTATATGAATATAAAAAAGACAAGTATTTTGAAACTTGTACTTCGACATCATAATAGTTTAATAAAGTGGTTCATAGAATATTAATGAGATATATCTCATCAAGAATAGATAAAAAGGTTATTATAACATGGGAATAAAATATTTTCATAAAAAAATAGGAGTTATAAAATATGTTTATTGTAAAATATTCTTAAATAATAAAATAATGAATTTGTTTGGAACTGTTTCCTTGCTCTTTAAATCACCACCTTTGGATTAAATATCAAGACTTTAGAGAAGGTAATATTGGATAAAATAGAGATCTATAAACATGTAAAGGAATTTTTATATAGTGATATGGGTATAATATTGGGAGAAAATTGAAAATTATATGTTTCCTAGAAAGGTTGGGATGAGTACCTATTATAGGAAATAATTAAATAAATTTTCACAATTATTAAATCATTAAGGGTTAAGAATATAATTTTCAAATGGAAAGTGGATTATAAATGTAATGTAGAATATAAATGGAATAAGATTATATTATATACTATTCCTCATTCCCAATTGACTCAATATAAGGTTTTATATTTTTTTATTAATTTATAAATCATTTTTAGCAATAAAATCCCATTTATATAGATTTTATAGGTATTTTTGTAATTTGAGTTTAAAAATAAAAAGAAATTTAAAAAAAATAAAATTTTAATATTTATATAATTACTAAAAATTAATAATTATCCATAAAAAATTTCAATACATAAATCTATATAAACCTTATCACCTTAAATATTTTAAAACAACTATTTTTGACTTTTCTTATGAAGACCTTAGTTTCCCCATGCTTTACATGGGTTAGTTTCTCAATTTTATAGGTTTTAGTTTAATTATTGAGGATTATAGTTGTTAAAAATGTATTGAATATATGGTATGCGAATTTATTCGACCCTTACTGTGTTATTTTAGGCTTTTTAGGTGTGTGGGGGTATTGTTCAAAGTTTTGATGGACAAGGGAGGAGTTTTAAAAAATAATCCAATAATGATTTTTTATCACACTATGAAGAATGTATTGTGACATGAGGTTTATATCAAGGCTGGGTATTAATTCCATGAGAGTTATGGATCTCTCTATTTAATAAATGATTTTTTGTTATGACATGATGTATTGTGTGGTTGCATTATTAATGGTCTAGTGCATGCATTGTATCATGTGAAGTTAGGCCATGAAGTGGATATAAGTGTTGTGAAATGAAGTGTTTAATAACTTCCTCGACCTGGTGTTCCCTATAGTGACCAAGCTAGTTGGGTAAGTGACCTCAGTTGTGAATCCCCATATTTGAGAGCCTATCGACTACCGGTGAGGGTATAACAAATATAATGGGGATATTGCACCCTATGGTAAAGAGTTGAAATGAATGTTGAAATAATAGGAGAGTAGAGAAAATAATAAAAACTATATTAATAAATAATGAAAAAACCAAAAATAAGAAGTATTTAAACTAAATAAATCCAAATAGTAAATGAATAATTTAATGATAGGATGAATGTTTCTAATGACATACTAAAAGTTATACAAATAAAATAATAAGACGTCTTAAATTAAAACTCCAAAACCTCATACCCAAACCCCATGGCAGTCCTTTCTCTAAGCTCTGACCCATCCATCCAGCTACAAATCAACAACATGGTCCCTTTCCCTTGTGAAAACTTGCATCCATGAAATTTATTCGGGTACCAAATGTCGCCCCATCTAGGATGTGAGTACAAATCAATTGGTCGACACCACAGTGTCTTAACAAATCCAATCTAAGAGATATAGTTCATGTAATATAGTGAATAATAGTCTATTAATTTAATAAAATAATAATTCACCTAAAATAAAATTATTTTACCTCATGATGTGGGTTAACACCCAAGGCCAAACAAACATGTTCTGTTTCCCAGCCAGGTATCTCAGTATGAGGGTAGATCCTCCTACATTAGGATGAATCACCCAAGTCAGTGTCATATTCTTTTTTTAGGATGAATCACTCATAAATAAGTAGGAAAAAATGGCCTCATCCTGCAAGATTTCTAAAAACTCTACCTCAGTCATCATGTGACTATGAATATTGTCCTCATACATCCCATATAATCATATACTCTACGCTTTAGCATCAATTACTGGTTTTCCTAGACCTCAGGTGATACAAAAAACATTCATCATGCCTTGAGGCATCCACAAAAATCATGATTCATATCCAGACAAACTCTATATGCCAAAAAACATCCCACCCTTAGGTATCAATCAAATTTATATCACATAAACTCAAGAGATAAACAATAAAAATCACAAGTTGAGTATCAAACATACCATATGTATCATCATAGGAAAAATGATCAATTTATCAATTTATCATCTATCTAACTGAAATAAATTCAATAATCTAGGTTCCTAATTATCAATATAATTATATCAACCTTGTTTAATTTTTTATTTAAACCTAAGGTTCTTATCATTCAAATTTACCTAATTTATTTGAGGTGAATCTATTGTAAGAAATCACAAAAATTTTTTTATTCCAATTCAAGATACTAATCCAAAAATCAATCAATTTAAAAAAATTATTATAGGGTTCGAATTTCAAATAAACCAATTCACAAAAAGGTCAAAAGAAGGCACACTTATCGGTTAGCTTTAAGTCTCAGTCTCCAAACCTAATAACCTGATGGAATCTGTAGTTGAAAAAAAGAATTATCATTTAACATGTCTCATCCAATTTATTTGGTTAGGTGCATGTAATTCCATCATGCTAAAACATTTCATATTTACTATAAATATCTAAATAAGAAAAAAGGGATATGATTTAGACCACCCACATTTAAAATAGATAAGGTGATGAGATAACCTCGGATCTGTGGTAGTGATCGGATTCTGGATTCCTTTCAACGAGAACTAGATAATTTGTTATCATCATATTGAGAACCATAAAAATAATCCGAAAGAATAACTTAAAAATATAGTTCCTTAGATCCAATATCTGATGTGTGCTCACTTCTGGATTTAAGTGCACACCTAGATGCCATCTGTAGAACGTCTGTAGTGAAACAGGAGGTGCGCAGATGGTCTAAAATCCAAGAAAAAGGTCTTTAGGTGTCTTTGGTTGAAGGTGTATATTCTTAAAGGGTCTTCTATCAAATTAGGAGTTTTCTAGATAATCTCCATCCATAGAGGTAGGTCTTATTTATGTAAAAGCGACATTGGATAGGTTTTAAATAGGTTGGGCATGACTTTTACATAATGTGAATGAATTTTGCATCATGTAAGTATTGAATACCCTTTTCTCCCTATTTTAATAAAAATATCATCTCCACCATTTAATAATACATTAAAAAAAGTACACATTTGGTAAACTGATTTTTTTTACATTTGAAATTTTTGTGACATGTCTACAAATGGTGAAATGTGTTTTCATGACATGTCTATAGGTGGTGAAATTTGTTTTCATGACATGTCTACATGTTGTGAAATTTGATTTCATGACATGTCTACACATGGTGAAATGTGTTATGTTGAAATGTTTACATGTGGTGAAATTTATTTTTGTGAAGTGTTTAAATGTAGTGAAAAGTACTTTAATTGTATGTTTACATGTAGTGAAAAATATTTTCATGACATGTATACACATGGTGAAAATTATTTTTTTGACATATCTATATATGGTGAAATTTTTATAGGGTATATGAATTTTTTAGGGGTGAATTAATTCAAGTTGTGAATTAGACTCATAGGGTCTACCCAAAACAATTCACGTTGTGAGTTTGGTTCATGAAATGAATTTTTTTTGTATCCATAAATTGCCTCCTTCCTACTGTACCCCTAAAACACTTGACCCATCCCATACCTAGGATCAACAAACATGGTTTAGAAGAAATATGTACCAACTCAAAAGTGTTAACAAAAAAATTAAAGAGATTTTTACCTAGAGAAGTATGAGATCTTACAACCTCCCCATTATATAATAGATCATCCCCGAGCTACTCCAGGAATCAATGTGGGATATCGGTGAACCAGACCAGCCACTGTGCTCACACATCATAATCCATTTCCTAGATCTACT
The DNA here is from genome assembly GCA_963277665.1 of Viscum album. Classification (NCBI taxonomy): domain Eukaryota; kingdom Viridiplantae; phylum Streptophyta; class Magnoliopsida; order Santalales; family Viscaceae; genus Viscum; species Viscum album. Next base: position 652,625,927 of record OY728148.1, on the reverse strand, counting down.
CCTAAGCACACCCATTTTTTCAAAATACTCCTACTAGAGGTAGGGTCTTCCCCTAGATATTCTTCTCACTGCGGTCTACAATACATATCGGATACTCCTCAATGTAACATTAACATCCAAATCAACATCATAAAAATATATCACATGATAAGGGGTTAGAATTGTATCTATAAATCTATGAAAACTAAAACACATCATGTCTGGGATTGTAATACTAATATTGGGAAAATTTTATGCCACTGGACTGACTATTTCCACTATCTCTAAGGCCCTGAAAAACGTAGGCACTAACTTCCTTTTTTCTTTTAGGACGTTTCACCAGTCTTGGTGACACCTGATGAAAAACTTGATAACCAACCTTAAACTTTAGAGGTTATCTCTGATGGTTGGTATATGATTTCTCTCAACTCCGAGTAGTCACCAGCTTCTTTTTTATTTACTGAGCTTGTTTAAATGTCTCTTGTATGAGACTATGTCCAATAAGTGATACCTCTCCTACCTCCAACCATCATAGAGTAGAATGGAATGGCCTTCCATATATATCCTCAAAGGGTTCCATTTTTATTTATTCTTAAAAGATGTTATTATAGGTGAAATCCACGAGTGCCAAATATTTCTCCCAAGAACCACTGAAATCCAAAACACATGGTCCTAATATATCCCCCAGAATTTGAATAGTATGCTCAAACTGACCATTAGTCTAAGGATGGTAGGCTATACTCAAAATATCATGAGATCCCAAATCCTTCTAAATACCTTTCAAAAATTGATGTGTGAAATTATTATCTCAATCAAAAACATTTCTCAATATAACATCATGGAATCAAACTATCTCATGCACGTAAATACAACCCAAAAAATCAACGGTGGTAGTCTCCCTTATAGGAAAAATGTTTTCTACCTTCATCATTTGATATAAAATCACCCACACAAGATCATTATTTATAGGTTTCTAGGGTAATCCTTTCACATAATCCTTAGTGACATCATCCCTATTCTACTCATAAATGGTTAGTGGAAGCAGTAGCCTAGTAGGCCTCTAATGATCAACCTTCACCTATTGATAGGTGAACCATCTCTCCCTGAAGCTCGCAATATCCTACTTCATTCTTGGACACTAGTACTATTTATGGATATAACATAAACTAGGATGTACAGCCTATATAGAAGAATAAAACACTCTCAAAAATTCCTCACACAAACACATATGAACCTATACTCGGCTAAGAAAATAATAGGATTTCGAATTCCAAGAGACTATCCTGATGGTGGCTCCCCACCATATAAGTTGTCTCTCAAAGATAATCCCTCCAGATCTAATAACTATTTAATCCTAATCTGGTCAATAATAACAAGTATAACATATTTTGATGTTAGATATACTCATCCCCAAGACTCCTAAACATCAAGATTCATAGCTAAAAATAAGGCCATTAGTTTCTACAAATAACTATATTCCCTCAATGCCTCTTTATTTGTCTTCTGAATCAAGGAATTGAAAAAAAAACATTTCCCATTATTGGTGTGCAATCCAACTTGAAGTCAAAAGATTATAGATACTCAACCCACTACCTCTACCGAAGGTTCTGGTCTCATTGATAAAAAATATACTTGAGCCTATTATATCCCATTTACACCACAAATATCTCACTAAAATGAAATTGTCACCAACATCTTAGAGAATGTACCACCACATCTAAATTTATATCATGAGTGGGATAATTCTTCTAATGTGGTCTCAATTATTTGGATCCATAAACAACCACATGGTCCTCCTACATCATAACTACACCAAGTAAAACTATTAATGCCCTACAATACATGGTATACTCTTTAACAGGATCATTTAAGGCAAGGATCAGTGTTGATATTAGCCTACTCATCAACTCTTGGAAATCTCTCTCAAAATAATCTAACCAAACAAACATTACCCCTTTCTTGGTCAGACCTAACTTTAGTGCTTATAGATAAGATAATTCTTAGATTATGCACCAATAATAACCTACTAGATCATGAAAACTCATAATCTCAAAGGAATTCTTGGGTTTCTCCCAAGATACAATGGCTACAACCTTCTCTCGGTCCACTAACACTCCATTTTCTGAGATAACATGACCTAGGTAGTTCACTCTATCAATCCTTAAAGTACATTTTCATATCTTGGTGTAAAGATATTTCTCTCTTAGTATACTCAAAAACTATTTCAAGATGTTAGGAATGATTATTTGTAGATTGGGAATATAGTAAGATTTCATTGAAGAAAACTACCAAAAACCAATCTCAGAAAGGATGAAAGTTCTGATTAATTAATTCCTTGAATGCTATCAGTGCATTAATCATACCTAATGACATCACTAAGAACTTTTATTATCCATCCATCTTTTTATAGTAGTTAGATTCTTGTCTATTGGTCTCACCCTCAACTGATGATACCCAGATCTCGAGTCGATCTTGGAGAAAATTATGGAACCTATTAGCTGATTCAAGAGATCATTAATGAAGGGAAGGGGATAACGGTTCTTGTCTATCATCCAGTTCAATCTATAATAATCCACACATAATCTCAAAGTCACATCAGCCTTCATGGTGAAAATAAATATAGATCCCAAAGGAGATGTAATAGGTTGTATGAAACCCTTGGATTCCAAATCATTTAAATAAAATTTCAAAACATGAATCTCTATAGGTTCTATCCTATAAGTTGGGATAAAAATTAGATCAACTCCTGGCACTAACTCGATCATGAAATCAATCTCCAGCTCTGGTGGTAAACCCAAGAACTCTTTAGGAAAGACGTCTTGAAAATGGTCCACCATTGGAGTAAAAGTATCATGATGCATCTCTTCTTCATCTAGAACAAAGATTTATATTTAAGTTGTGAGACAATCCAATCTGCATTGAATTGGTCCTATACAACTAGCTTCAAGATCCCACTCACCCTGGTGAATGTAGATTTTACCCATTTAGAGATTTAAAGGTAATCCTCCTACAATAATAGTTGATGTGAGTCTGGTATATAACTAACCAATCTATACCAAGAATCAAATCAAATCCTACCATTTCTATCACACACAAAATACCAAAGGAAAATAAAACCACCAATTTCAAGAGAACACTACTTGTAGAACTTGATACCCTTGGTTGCACTCCCAGAAGAGTTTTAATTGTCAATACCACACCATATATGTAGGTTTATAAATATTCTTATATATTTTATAGACTGAATCAATTTAGAACTAGGCTTCCTGGGGAACTCACTCTCCAGTGAGCATAGGAATATAATGCAGCTGAGACTCTCCAATCAGCTCATACATCAAAGGTACAGTTTGAATAGTCTCCCTCTCCATGGATTGCATGAACCTTAGGAATCCATCATGAATATAAACATCCATTTGATCCTCATGAGCTATAAGATTCTCTGGTTCATCTACCTTAAGAGTGTGTTAATTTCCAATCTACTAACACACAATTCAAATACAAAGATGAGGCATTTTCTCTACAAGAAAAAACACACTCCTTAGAAAATTAGATAATAATAAGGTTAACCTTAACAATTGAAAACAACAGAGAACCACTTGATCATAGTCTCTCTATAAATGTCTTAACAAGTGATTTATCATAACATATCAATTCATTTATTTCATTTATCAGATATTAAAAGTGTCTCATTTCACATTTCATAAAGGAAAATATATCACTAGTAATAAATATTTCCCTATCATGAACAATTCATGTCAGTAGATATACCAATAAGGTTATCATGATGCATGAAAACTCATTTCAATCCATACTATCCATGATTATAAATCTAAATAAAAAATAACATAACACAACATGTAAATCACCCTAAGTTAAATAACATAAAACTATAATATATGAACATCATGAATAATAATCCCATCCATGGGAACTCAGTTTTTTTACCCATACATGGGTTAGCTAATCCCATGAAAAACCTCCTTATCAAGTCCTAAAACATCCTATTATCCTTTCTACTTTTCCAAAATATTAAAGTAGTATAAAATAAACTTGAGGATATGATACGACATTATAACATCCTTGTCTTGTTGGTCCCTCAAGTGACCGATCCAGTTGGCTACGTGACCTCAGGTGTGCCTCCCTATACATTAGAGGCTACCAACTAGCAGTGAGGGTCTAATGAAACAAAAGAATCCTATGAGAGGTGTCTCCAATCTCACCTAAGGTAGCTAGGGTTTCCCCAATCTTTCCTTTCTCCTTCCCCCTCCATCCTGGATCAGTCGTGGTGGCTCCTTCTAGTCTCGAATTGGACCTTGATCCGATGTGGCACTTTGTGATCCGATGGTGTTAGGCGTGTCTCTGGTCTCATCATCGACACTCTACTCCAGCGCTTTGGATCGGCGTTCTTCAAAGACGACATAGACTGGTGCAGTTTTGTGGTGGTGTCATGGTTCCGATGGGATTTGGTTTGGTGAGTCCTATAGTTCAGGAATCGTCAATGTCTCCGCTCGGCTCACCATCACATTCTGGTGAAACCTCTGGTGGTCTTCCCAGTGTCGACTGAGAGGCTCCAACTTCTCAGTTCATCCAATGCATCCATGTGACAACACTGGTGGGTTCCTAGTGAGCTCCGCATCTGATATAAAGTGCTTAGAAGGGGGGAGGCTTTGGGTTTTCTGCTATGTGTTTTCTACAAGTGAAGGTCTATGGTGTTGAGTTTGTTTTCATGGATACTGCTGGTGCTTTGTCTATCTTACAGTTTATTTGGTCAAGTTTGAATGGTTTATTTTTTTACTATCAACCTTTGTATGGTGGCTGATGCTTTTATTTGTTGATGTATTAAGGATTTTGATTTTTTCAGTGGTAGTTGTTTTGCTTCTTGGTTTGATCTTGGAGGTGGGAAGTCTGTGCAGCCAGACTCGATCACTTAGAACATGCCCATAGGAGGATTCAGATCTAGTGGTTCATCTTTGTAGGTGCCTTTCGGACTTGGTTGTTTGAGAGGCTATAGTGTTTGTCATTGGATCGGTCTTGTGCTTGATATAAGACACTTGTTTGCTGATTTTCCTTATAATGTTGGAGTGCCTGAAAATGTTTTTATGTTAGAAAAGGGATGATCTTGTTTTCAGTCTAGTTTTTACCCTTTCTTCCCTTCATGTGTGATTGTCCTAAGTCCATGAAGTCCTTTGGGTTCCCCCTTCTTCCCTCAAAAAGGGGATTTATCAATAATAAAAAATATTTTAAGGCCTTCGAGCCATTGGATGGAGGGTATAACGAATATAGTGGTGATACTATACCCTCTGGTAAAGAGTTTCAATGAAAGTGGACATAATAAAAGAGTACCGAAAATAATAATAAAAATATGATTAAATAATTAGACTTCCAAAACTAAGAAAGGTCCAAATTGAATAAATCCAATAAATAAAAGAATAATGTAATGATTGGGTGAATGTATCTAAATGATGAACTGATATTCATAAAAATAAAAGAATAAGAAGAATCAAATAAAAACACCAAAACCCCATTCATGAACCCCATATCAGTCACGTATCCATGCTCTAACCCATCGAGCCATCTATAAATCAAAAACAAGTTCCCTTTCCCCCCTTCCAAACCTTTATCTGTGAAATTTATTTGGGTACCAAATGGCGTCCCATCTAGGGTCTATGTACAAATCATTAGTTTGATACCACCATGTCTAAAAAAATTCAATCTGAGATATATAATTCATGTAATATAATGAATAACAGGGTATTAATTCAATAATATAATAATGTATATGAAATAAACCTTATGCCCCTCGTGTTGTGGATTGACATTAGAGGCTAGAAAAACCTATTTCAGTTCCCTTCCTAGTATTTATGTCTAAGTTTAGATCCTCCTACATCAGGATGGATCACTCAAGTTAGTAGAAGGTTATCCTTCCCAGGATGAATCACTCGTAACATATCATGAACAAATGGCCTCAACCCATAGGCTTTCATGAACCTCACCCTCGATAATTAAGTGACTATTCAACTGGTCCTCCAACATCCTTTATAATAATAAAATATTCCCTAGGGAATCAATTAGTTATGCTCCCATCCCTTAGGTGATACAAAAAACATACACAATTCCCCAAGGAATACACATAAATTTTGAGTTATATCAAAACAAACAAAACATTTCAAACAGCATCTAACACTTGGGTATTAATGACATGAATATCACATGAGATAAAATGATAAGAAAGAAAAATCACAAGGCCTTTATCAAACATACCAGATGTATCATCATAGGAAAATGGTAAATTTATCAAATTATCATCCATATAACTGAATTCATTTCATTAATCATGATTCATAATTTTCCACATAATTATATCAAAAATTCTTAATTTATAATTTAACCCTTAGGTCATTAATATACCAATTATCCTAATTTATTCAAGGTGATTCTACCAAAAGAAATAAAGAATTTATTTTTATTCTAATTCAAAAGACTAAGACAATAATCAATCAATTTAAACAATTTATTATAGGGTTCTAATGTCAAACATACCAATTTTCAGTAAGGTCTAATGCTATCACATCTATCGGTTGGCCACAGGTCTCAATCTCCATACCCAAGAACCCGAAAGAATATAAAGGTAGTTTAAAAAGGAATTATCATTTAATAGGGATCATTTTCATGGTATAGATCAATTTCTAGATTCACTTCAATGAGAACCGAACAATTTGTTAGAACCATATTGATAACTTAAAGAAGAACCAAAAGGAATACCTTGAAAATCTAGGTTTGGAGATCCAAGATCCATTTCACTCTCTTCTAGATCAAATTGGACTCCCATAATTTATATAAAAATATATGAAGTGGAGAATGAGGTGTGTGGATGGTATATAGTTGAAGATGGATGTGTTTGGAGGTATTCAGTTGATGGAGGAGGAGTACTGAGGGACTTCAGTCAAAGGTGGAGGTTTACAGAGAATCTTTATCCAAAGAGGGAGGTTTGATTTAGGAAAAATAGACACTGGATTAGTTTTAAATAGTTTAGGGATGACTTTTAGATGATGTGAATTGAGTTCACATTGTGTAAGTATTCAACGTACTTTTTTCTATTTTACCCAAAATCTTTTCACCACTATTTATAATAAACATTAAAAAAATATTACATGTTTTGTCAACTGATATCATGACATGTGATATTTTCCTTACATGTATACAAGTAGTGAAATCTGTTTTCATGACTTATCTATATGTGGTGAAATGTGTTTTAGAGACATGTCTACACATAGTGAAATGTGTTTTCGTGACATGTCTATGCATAGTGAAATGTGTTTTCTTGACATGTTTACATGTGGTGAGAAGTATTTTTAGGACATGTTTACATATGGTGAAAAGTATTTTTGTGACACATTTAAACATGGTGAAATGTACTTTGGTGACATGTCAATGTGTAGTGAAAAGTATTTTCATTAAATTTATACACATGGTGAAATTTTTATTGGGTGTTTAAATTTTCCATGGGGTGAATTATTTAAGGACAAAAACTAGATTCATATGGTCATTCTAAAATAATTAATTTCATGAATTTGGTTCATGATGTGATTTTTTTGTAGTCGTAACTCGCCTCTTTCCAATTGCACCCTTGCAACACTTACCCCATCAAAAAACTAGGCTCAAAAAAATTATATTAAACAAAAGTCAAACCAACTCAAAAAGTGTTAACCAAAAATTTAAAGAGGATTTTACATGGAAAAAGGTAGGATCATACATGTTTTATGGAAGAAAGGGTATTATTATGGTCTAGTGTGTTGTTCTATGACACTTGATTTTGGTAAATTATTAATTTACCCTTAACTACAATGTATTCCTTATGTATCATCACATGTTACAAAATAACCCTTAAATATCCCTATATATCATCGAAGTAACCCTTACATATCACCTCATATTATAGAGTCACCCTTACTTATCACTATATTTCAAAAATTATGGACTTTTATGTATTGATACCCCTACATATGAAGTTAAAACTAATGTAAACTATTACATGTTGAATATTTTGAAAATTATAAATTCTTACATATTCATGTTTTACTTATATATATATATAGATATATATCAAAGAGTAACCCATATGTATATAGGATTCCCTTATATAACAGAGTCTCTAGAGGCATACATAATGGTTACCAGGACATTCTATGAAATTAATAAGGCTTAAAACATAGGAACTTAGAATATATAAGATACTTACCTTTACCATTAAAAGTAATATCTTGATATTTAATACTTGACTTGTGAAATAAAGGGAAGTGTAAGAGTAAATCAATAAAAACCCTTGATACATTGATTTAATCCCCTTAACACTATTAAAATTTTTATTATGGAAATGTTATATCTTTAAACCATGAATTCCTTGGTTTTTTAATTCATTGGTTTTGTTCTTGGAGATTCTTACACCATGGTGTATAGGTTATGCCTTCATCTTAGATTGAGTTAATTAGGTTTGAGGTGGAGAAACAAGGTATATTCCATGATTTTCAAAAACATAGATGTTTTAGTGTGGTGATAGTCATTAAAATATGTTCATCCTTAGAAATATAAAATTTTAAACATTTGAATTAATTTTAAAAGTGGAAGCACCCAAGAAGATCATGTTGTGATCCTCTGAAGTATTTTTGAAAAACAACTATTACACTATGATGCATTACATCACACCTTAATTCTGTGAATACATATTTTTATTATAAATTTGGGGTTAACACACCCTTTATCATGATCATCATTATTCTTCACAGTCATTTAGTGCTCTTGGATCTAATTTTTTGTCGTCCTTTATGTCCAAGAATATCTATAGGGTTCTTATTCACATAAACAATTTCTTATTGATTGAATGTTATCTTATAATTTATTTTCCTTCATTCATTTTTATTTATCTTCCTTCTAATGTTTAAAAAATGGATATATTTAGTGTTATTGTAATTATATATGCATATTAACATTAACTAGTTTGGTGGAATATTTTTATGGAATTTTTGGTACTTGAATTTAGTATTCTCATTTTGGAATTTCGTAGCTCCACTAAGGTAGAGGGACTATAATATTTTCTTATATCCTCAAGAATAATATTTTTTCATTGAATTTTTTATATTATTTTATGTTACTCTTGTTGATCCATAATACCTTTAATTTCTTACTCCCTTTGAATATGATTATTATAACCATTTTATCCCCCTTAAACCTTATTTTCATAAATCCATTTGATTATAACCCTTTCATTGAATTCCATGAGCAATAATTCTCTTGGTATACTACTCCAACCTTTGATGACCTTCACATATTCCTAACTTCTAAGATGCCTTTCTGAAATTGTATGTTTTTACTCTTCCCTTAGACTTGATTTGATTCCTTGATCTAGGGAAGGAGTTATTTTATGCCTTTATTATTATATGTATTACTCCCTTTTATCAGGCTTGGTGTTTTGTATTTTGGTATAGTGGAATGTGATATTGATTGTTTCCTATTCCATTTATTTTTTGTATTTTTTTGTTTTATTATGTAATTTTTTCAATGTTATTTTTCTCACTTCCTCTAATTTCTATTTTATAATGCTATTATTATTCTATGGATTTCTAGTAATGGGTAAGTTGACTTTAAATAATTTACAGTCTTGATGATGAACTGAATGTGTAAATTTAATCATTTTGACTACCTATTTATGATGATTAATGGATATATGTATGTTACTTATATTATCAAGAATCGCATGTAAAATTGGATATAATTCAAAAAAATAATTGAGAAGGGAAATTTGAAATGATAATAAAGAATATGGAAATATGAACATGTTTTATTAGGTTTCTCATTAAGAAAATATGGAATATGTGTTGAATCGATGTTTCTATGTTGTGTTGATAATACTGTTTTGAATCATATGAATTAATGGAAAGGGATTTAAGAATGGTGATATGTTATTAACAAATAGATACCCTATAATATAATGATAAAAAATATGGAAATAATTTATTTTTTATAACTTGAGTATATATGGATTAGAGAGTTATTCTTTAGTTGAAAGGTTTTATTGAATTATAAATGGTTTTATTCTTGAGATAGATTTATGATCAGGTTCTTTAATAGATTTATTATTCTTCCTTATCATTTCTATAGGGTTGGTTTAGTTATGGTATGGTTACAGTATTTAAGTGAGATAGGGTGTTATTGTTATTCTGTTGAGAGTAATCACTACATTGATAGTATTTTTTCCTTCCTTTGGATGTTTAATTTGGTTTTCAAGCTATATAGTAAGATGTTATAAGTAATAACAGTGGTTATGTGTTCCTTCATATAGTTATAATTTTAATTTTATTTTAGGTTAAGGTGAGTAAGGTCATTAAGAGGTTTTGTGGGTTGGTTGTTGAGACAGTTGGGTAAGTCTTAGTGTTAGGAGTCATGGGAGATTATGGTTATGATTTATAAGTTTAGTATGAGTTTTTGGGTACCTATATTTATTTTTTTATATTTTATTTGGATAATGGAGTGAGAGGTTTTATGTTTGGGTCATAGTTTCATCATATTTATTTCTAATTATGGGGTTGTGTTAAAAAACTAAATAATTTATATGAAAAATATAATGTTATGATTTAGTTTTTATGGATATTTATTTATCTATAAACCTATGAAATTGATCCCTATATCATGAGTTAATATGGTTATTTTATTATGTATTTTATTGAAGTTTTTTATAATACCATGTGATATTTCATTTAATGTTAATATTTTTCTTGTGTATTTATTTTTGGATGATTGTTTGTTTTTTTTCTTCTTGCCATATATTATTATAAATTTAGGAAATAATGGATTTAAATTATGAGTATACTTTCATGAGATATAACAGAATAAGTTAACTTATATATATACAATATTTTTAATGGCTCAAGGTAATATAATTTATATACTTGAAAAGATGTAATGTCTTACAGTTGTGATATGAATATATATATACACTATTTTTATTGGATTAAGGTAAAATATATGTATATAGACATATGTGGGATATAATGGCTCAAGGTTAATACACATGCACCTATTTTAGGGCAATAATGGTTCATATTTATAATATTCATACATATATTTAGGTAGTTATAGATATGTCATATATATGGGTTTTGATATCTGTTATTTATAGAACAAATCAATGACATGATGATTTAGAGATATGAGGGTGGATGTTATATTGATGTGGTTGTGGTGACATGGTGGTGTTCATGATATGGATATGGATATGGTGATGTGGTAAATATTTTCATGTGATGTTAGTGGTGATGTGATAATGGTTTTGAGGGTCGTGGTGATGTGGTTACTCGGTTTTGAGGTCTGGTGTGTCTCTTGGTTCTCAATGTATTGTTAGTTATGGTTTGGTAATTAATTCATGTCATAGTTTAGTAATTCTTCTACATTATTTTAGTAAATCTGAAGTGATTTCGAAGATGATTCAAAATACTATTTTTAAAAATATAATATTGTTTCTTTGTACTAAGATAAATAAATTCTCCCCTATTGAAATATTAAATTCGTACTCTAATAGTTTTTAAAGGGTTTTGTTTCAAAGAAATTTAAAATATTTTTTAGGGTTTATTTCATATTTAAAATTGATTATTATTTTGAAATGAAGTCTATTAAGGAGAAAGAATGAGTTTGTGAGAAAAAAATTGTGATTCATAGTGGTTAGTGTTGTCTTACTTTTCTTTTTCTAGATTTATGTGGTGGTTAGGTTCTTTATTGAGAGGTATCTCTAATGGTATTTAGGTTTCTAGAAGTTTTCTTATTGTAAGTAAGTTGATAATATTTCCCAACCACTCTCCTAGAGAGTTTTTATAGTACATCCATCCAATTTGATAGGTATATCCCAATATATTTTATGATTTTTTTCATTCTCATTCATGCTTGGTTTGGATTATCATGGAAAAAAATAATTTGATAATTTTTTATTGCAAAGGATGGAGTATTCACATCCTTGAACTTGAGTTAGTTTCTCATTTTTCTAGGTTTTATTTTTGATTGAAACTAATTAAAATCATTTGATAGTTATCTAATGTAGGGTAATGGAATATACTGGACTCTAAAATTGTAATTTTTAAATAATTGTATGTGTTTGAGGGTTTTGGAAGTAGTTTTGAGGGAGAAGGGTGAGTTTTAATAGATATTCCAGCTAGAATTTTTTATCATGTTGTGAATATTGGATTATGTAGGAGGGTTTCCTTGCAACATGGGGTTAAGTCCATGACATTTAAGAGTTTCTTTGTATAATGGAGAGTAATTAGTTTTGGCATGATGTGTAGAGTTATGGGATGATCAGTGGACTTGTGAATATGTTGCACCATATGCAGTTAGGTCATGGTGTGGCAACATATTTTGCGCTATGAAGAGTTTGTTGGAAGATAGGTAACTTCTATAGTTGGGTGTGTTGGTTTATCACACTTGATTTGTTTTTGAAAATTTTGGTTTTACACTTACTTATCATGTATCCATTATGTATTACCCCATGTTGTAGGGTAACCCTTATGATCCTTATATATCATAAAAGTAACCCTTGTAAATCACCCCAAGTGACCCTTATGTATCACTATATTTGGAAAAGTATATAAGATTACATATTGATAGCCTTACATATGTAGTCAAAAGTGAAGTTAAGTATTAAATATTTAATACTTTTAAAAAGTATACAAATTCAAATATTCAAGTATTACTTTTATATATAAGGCCATATATCAAGGTTTAACCTTTATATATTAGAGATACTCTTTTGTAATAGATAATATACATTCATGTGTAATGTTTATTGGGCCACTCTAAGTAATGTGTATGGGTTACACCATAATAAATAAGGATATGTAAGATAATTTACTTGAATACTAAAATAAAAATCTTGATATATAAGAGGATTTACATGGCTCAAAGGGATGTACAAGAGTTGCTCAATCAGAAACCTTAATAACTAAGAGTAATCCATTTTCCACTTTCAAATATCATATTGCAGTGTGTTACAGTTATTATTCCATGAAGTCTCTATTTTTTTAATTCCCTATTTTTGTTCTTGTATATCATTTCAATGTGGTTTATAGATTTTGTCATAATCTTGGTTTGGATTGATCAGGTCTTTAGTTAACAAGCAATGTCTACACCATGATTTTTAGAAATTTATATATTGTAGTATGGTGATAGTCATTTGACTATGTCCTTCCCTAACCAAATTTAATTTATGAGAGTTAAATAAGTTTTAAAATGGTAATTTATTGAGAGGATCACATCATGATCCCCAATATCACATTATAAGTTTACCTATTATGGAATGACTATAGAGACCCATAAATTGTGTACATAAATACTACATTAATATCAATTACATAACATTATGAACCACTCTAGAACTATAATGGTTTGGTGTATTTGTAGAATATATATATAATCCTATTATTACATGAAAGGTCTTCAAAATACCCTCCCCCCCAATATCTTCTCACATATAACACTTCTTATAAATACCCTACATAAAACCTTTTTCATAACCTGGGTAAAGGAAACATAAGAAAGGGAGAGATCATATTCTCTATAAGGGTAAGTATAATAGATATAAATCAATTATCATAAGTGATAATAAGTTAATAATAAGGGTATGAGAAAATGATAATAACTTATCATAATCATACCCAATAAGTCAACTATCAATAATCATAAATCATGGCATATGGATTTTCATAATAAAATACATAAGTCATAAGTGTGAGAAATCATCAATAATAAATCATGGACCATGAGAAAATATCATAAGAATAAGGCATAAGTTTTTGGAATGAACATAAGAATATAAAATAATTTCCTTTATAAAGGAACACCACTAAAACTATCATAGTGGATTGGGTTCACTCCTTATTCCATCATATCTATAGTCATGTTTCTCTCCCAAGACTATCATGTGTATATAGTCCCTTACTGAATTCATTCCAATCTCCATTCTAGTTCTTATTATCTATGAGATATCCATATTTACCCAATGCATTAACGAGCTATATAATTTCAGGATCACACTACACATAATGAAAACTATTCATATTTGTTCCAAAGTATCATAAACAAATCATAATATCATCATATCATAACCTGATGAAAGGAATGAGAACATCCCTAGAAAAATAAATGGGTTTCATAAACATATCATCATTATAATAATAAACCTTTAATATAATGAATAAGGATGGTATCATTGGATCACTACCCCATTAAATCATAATTATCATCAAAAGGATGCTATCATAAATGAAAATTTTCTTTGAAATATCATTAGAATATTAATGAGGAAAATAACCTTTTTATTTTGAAATAACATAATTAAAATACAAATATTTCAAAACAATTAATGAAAAAATATAATTTAAAAATATATATAGAAAAATGTAAAGTAATCTTCATATCATTGATCATTCATAACTACAGTAAATTCTATTCATATCATAATTATTAAAATAAATATGTTTTTCACTCTTTCAGTAAGAAGTACCTTATTAAAAAATAAGAATAAGTTTAATTTTAAAACATTTTTAAAAAAGAAAAACATGGGTATATTTGAATTTAAAAGTTAATTTATGAATAGTCAAAAATATTATTTATTTTTTATAAAACATGGATATGGATGGAAACATTTTTTTGACTGAAAGAGGATAAATAAGGTTGACATTCTATAAAAAATTAGTGAAACATTTTGTGTATAAGAAAGAGTAAAATGCGAATAAAACCTAAATATTATAGAAATATACATAGGATACAAAATATTAAACTGTCTTGTTAAATAATTATAATATAATTAACTCAATGTAAATTCAAGCATTAATATTCCCTATTAAAATGGGATTGAAACGTAAATCCATTACCACTTTAGTAACTTTCGAATCATAGGACCCATGAAAGAATAAAATAAAATAAAATATTAAATATCATAAAAATAAGTATATTAATGATATAAAAACTAAAAGGGGATTTATATACATCAAATAAAATAAAATAGGTTTATAACGTCACATATGTCTCATAGAAGACAATTTGAGATAATAAACCCTTACAACTTTGGTAATCACTAAATCAAAACCATATGAAAGAGATAACCTTATATGGATTTTTAAATCCCCATAATTTTTCATGAAAATAAAAATAAAATAAAATAATGGGAATTATATAACACACCCAAAGGATAAAATTGGTGACTATAACATATGTCTCATAGAAATAAAAGTAAGAAAAGAAACACTTACCATAAGTCCAAATTACTTCATTAACCCTATAATATCATGTATAATAAATTTAAATTTATAATAATTAAATTCCATAATAATTTTTATATATATATATAATTTAATATATTATACACTTGTAAAATTTCAACACCCATTTATTAATATTCCTTATTAAAATCCCTATTTTTGTGTGTTAATTGTTCTATTTTTTAAGAATGTTTCAGTTCACCGGTTCCAGTCATTGTAATTTGATAATCATTACATAATATCCATAAAATTAATCCTAAATAAATTACCATATTTATTAATCATATACCCTTTTATAATTATTCATATGAAGTGGTGATGAAAATTGAAATACATCACTTCGTGGAAACTATAGTCCATATGTTCAC
Organism: Viscum album; assembly: GCA_963277665.1. Taxonomy (NCBI): domain Eukaryota; kingdom Viridiplantae; phylum Streptophyta; class Magnoliopsida; order Santalales; family Viscaceae; genus Viscum; species Viscum album. The sequence continues at coordinate 652,610,281 of OY728148.1, read as the reverse complement.
ATGAGGGTTGTTTCTATTTTTTATGGTCAGAGTGAATGAAATTTAAATTATAATTTACCTTACTAGAATAATTATTATATTAAATATATCATATATATTAATTAAATATATCCTTATTACTATCTATGTAAATCAAAAATAAAAAACACCTTACATCACTTCATGAGGTGGTGGTCCACACATACAGACGAGCGACATTATCATTTTTCAGCAGATAGAAAGGTAAGAAGGTAGATAAGATATTATAATTTCATAAGTATTATTAGGTCATAAATATTATATATAAATATTAAAACCAACATAATAAACAACAAAAAATAATTTTTATAGAGAACGTATCATATCACTACATGGAGGTGGTAGTCCACATATACGCATGAGTGATACTTTTGATTTCCCATTTAATAGAATGGATGTGAAAAATGGTTGATAAATTATAATAATAATAATAATTAAGTATATTTAAGATATTTGAGGGATTATTTTAGATCATATACCATATATTTATATATTTTTAAAGAATAAATAAACTAAAAGAGGTCAGGTAAGATGATTACATCTTCTTCAGTAGACCTTCATTAGATCCCATCTTAAGAACCCTTGTAATATTATTTTAAGAAGACCAAAAACTATAAATAATGTATAGAGAAGTTTATAATATATATTTATAAATTTTTCTCAAACTAGGTGGATCAAATTCATGTACCAAAAATAGAGGAGGGTTTTTTTTATAAGGCATGGAATGACCACGTGAAAATTTTAAAAACATTAAGCTAAATTCATGGAAAAGTGGTTCCAAGTTGGATTAATTTCAAATATTATATAATTTAGTATCAAAAATACACTAAAAAATATAATTTATACATGTTTTTGGGTCATTTAAACCATTATGTATTTATTTTAACCCCCATTAACCATTTTTTCCTTAACCATGGTTACATATTTTTCAATTATTATGGGTTATAAATTTAATTATAAGTTAATAATTGGAAAAAATGGTATAAGGAGGAAATTTTTTACCATATCCCATCTCCCTTTTCCTATTTAAAGTTTTCTATGATTTTTAAAACATTTAATAAAAAATTATATAATATAAAAATATCACTAATGTCATTTTTGGTACTATTAATTTAATTTGAATTAAAAGTTAGAAACAAAACTATTAATATTTATTATCAAACATTAAATCATCAATTTTATAGTATATGTACCACTAAAATTCGTGATACACTCTGATTAATCCAAAAAATATTAATTTTACAGTTTTTCAAATTATTTACTATATTTTTCTACCTCTTGCACAAGCATTGTGTCATTGTTGCATAAGAATTTAAGTAAATTATACCATCATTAAAAACTAAAAATAAATCAATATATTAAAAAAATTAATATGGAAAATAATAATTTATAACTTACCATAACCACATTTTATCCTTAAGAAAAAATATTTTTTGTTTTAAAAGAAAATAGATATATTTTGTATTTTGATTTACTAAAAATAATATATAAGTCAATATTAATTAAAAATTGTACCAAATTTCCATAACTTTGAATAATGGGTCAGTATGGTTGATACCAACTCATTCAATATATTGAATTCAATTTTTAAGTTTATGTTAATGTCTTATCCCATAATTTTATTTATATTTTTCATGTTTTGACCTTATAGTGGAAACAGATATTTATTATGGTTATATTCACAATAAACAAAAATAAATGGATTCTTTTTAAAACATTATAACATCATGATTCTAAATATAGATTCCATTTTTTCAAAATAAATTTATAGAAGTGGAAGAATGAATTTTAATATAATTTTGTAAAACACAATGAAAACCCAATTTTAAAATAAATGTGTTTTCAAGCCTAAAATTTAACTTAGAAAATAATCATGAATATTGTAGATTCAAAATTAATTAATTATATTATTATAGAAAAAATATATCATATTTCAATTTAAGACCAAATCCAAAATATAATAGTACTATTAAATTAATTTATTTAATGAAAAGAAATGGTTGTATTTGAAAAATAAATATTTTTCATGATTCACTAAAAAATAAATCATTTTAGAGAAATCATAAAATTTACCCTAATTTAATTTTGATATTATGGTTTCAAAAACTGATATTTGTTTTATAAAATAAAATTCTTAATTTTTTTTAAAATTGATTATAATATTTAATCACAAAAGTAATAAAAAACATATTTTTGAAGAATAACTATTTTTGATAGAAAAAATGAATTTACTTAAAACCGAGGTCTTATTTCATAAGAATTAATCAATAAATTTTTATTGAGTGGGGAAATTATAAATTTATTTCCAAACATGGTTACCCATATTAATAAACACTAATTCAATGGATATGTTATAACAATCACATTAAATTAATAACATTTATATAGTATATCACAATTTTATTAAATCTCATTGTTGTATGTTAAGAAAGATATCATGATTATTAATATTTTAAAAAACTTATTGGGGTGTTGAATCCCCCCCCCAAATAAATTACATCCTCAAAATTTTATAGTGATTATCACTAATTCAATATTTGAAAATGGATTTTTTGAAAAACCATATCATACAATGGGATAATAAAAATTCATTTAAAAATGGTTGTGGGAAACATAAAGGTTACCTAGAGTGAAAAATAATTGGGTTCCCAATTAAGGATAACATTGGTATAATGTTAAAATATAGTCATAGATAAGAAAATTTATGTTTAAATACTAATATAGAGATAGATAACATGGTCATAAGAAATTTAATGAACACCAAACCGTAAATCTATGATGGGTTAAAAGAATATCAATTAATAAAAAATAATGGTAAAAATGTATCATTTTTATTTCTAGATCATTTTCCTAAATTTGAGATTCTTTACCATAAAGATAGAGAACATGAGAAAATAAACTTTCTAGATATCATTCTATTTCATAAACATAATTTCATCCTTTGGTTCTGTTTCAATAAATTTCCACCTCATCTCTTACTCCATGAAATTAATATCCAAAAATATTTTTTCATTTATGAAGCACTAAAATTAACTTTTAACAGATCATAATATACATAAAAGAATGAAAATTGGTTCCTTATATCTCTAAAAAATTTAAAAAACTAAAATGGTTAGAAAAAGTTAGTCAATATGGATAAATGTAATACATTAATCACTAAAATATCAATAATAACACCCAAAATTCAAGTTAATCTATTTTATAAATACATAACCTTATGAATCCTCCAAAATATATTTGACCAAATTCAAAACCAAAACATCATACAGATTTTATCACATGTTTTCTCTCATATATAAACTTTTACATTTATCCCTAGACAACATAAAGTAACTAATAATTTCACTTCACAAACCTGTGAATAACATGATCATATATTATCTTAAAACAATCTAATAACCCGAATCACCATAAAACCTCAATAAAAACATATATGCTTCCAAAAATTAACTTAATCCTTGTTCCTAAAATAAAATCATATACTACAGAATATATTCCATAAATCTGAAAATAAAATAAACTTTATCATAAATCACTTTTTCATCAAATCACTAATCATTTTCAAAGTCACCAGTACTGTAAATTTTCATTTGTCAATATCAATCAACCCTTTATTCCAATTAAAAAATATTACCTAAAAACTAGGGACATATTAAGGGTTATATACCCCTAAATCATTTGTTTTCCAAATAATAAATCACCTTACCACTAAATAATTTTTCCATGTTATTAGTAAAATTCATAATATAATTTTAAATCCTTAAATAAAAAATAATATAGAATAAGATTTATATGTTTTATGATTCTTATAACTAAAATATCATTGAGTAAGCTCTTCCACAACATAATTATCAAATCATAATACAAAAATAATTCAATCCTTCCACTTCAATGATTGGAATAGAATAGTTTATTCATTATTCTATGAGTTAACCCTTGAATTAAGGAATTGACTCAGATAATGACCATATTCCCCACACATATAACAATGAACAATAAATTATACTTTATGATGAAGTTTATTTATCTCAATCACACCATTCATTTTTACTTATGAATTACTTTGTAAATGTCCTTATTTTATATATATATATAACATATTCCTATTACTTTGATACATTTTACTAGGTTATTTTTCTCACGTTAATGACATATAGAAAGATTAATCTTCTTTATTTCATGGTATTCATAAACTGATCTCACATAAACCACAATTTTTCCCTTATTTTGTGTGCTGGTAATCTCACCCAAGTAGAGGTTTTTAATCATATAATGCGATAGTTTATTGGTTAAAATCAAAAGGTTTCACATTATATCTCCCATTTATTTTGGTTTCTCATGAGGATAATCATTGAATTTTCTTTCACATTCTGCCTTAAAATAGTTTCATCGGGTTTCATCCATGTACTAAAACTAAAAAGCATAGTGTGAGAAACAATAATTATAGTGAGAAGCAACATAATCATGGGAAACCAAGTATATGATGTATCATTCATGAAACCTTATTTACAATATATTTCACCTTCAGTTTAAACATGGTTTTCCTTGGTAAGAATCTATAAAAATCCTTCATAATGGTTTATAAGGAAAATATGAGTTAACTTATAAATATCTCTCTGGAGTGTCAATCCTAGAACATTATAAGGTCTCATTCATCATAAAATATAAGGATGTGTGAGATAAACATGGCCAATTATTTTTTGGGGTTATTAGTCTTAGATTCATATATTCCAAAACCACATCAATTTATAATATTCATACATGGATGTATTTCTAGGAAAGCAACATAATATTTACCATACCAAAACTTTATAATGTTATCTTACACATAGAATTATCACCATTATTTCCAAAAAAGTTATCTAACTATAATATCAAAATATTTACTTATCCATACTCTGATACCAACTATAAAAACCCATATTTTTCATATTTAAATATTACATATTATTAGATGAATATATGTTACATAAAATTATGATTCCTTCTGGAACCATAAATATTTAGTGTATTTGATTACTATATACATAATCCTCATATTTTAGGGAAGATATTCAACATATCCCACAAATATCTTATCAAAAAGAAGACTTCTTGAACATAGTCTAATTAAAAACATTCTTCTTAACCTGAGGAAATGAAACATAAGAAAGGGAGAGACTTGATCCTTAGAAAGGGTAAATATAAGAGATATCAGGAAATAATCATAACTGAGAATAAGATACGAATAAGTTCATGGAAACATGAACATAACTTTAAAAAACCATACTCAATAAGTCAAAGATCATTAATTATAAATCATGGAATAATTCTTTTTCATAAAAAAATACATAATTCATAAGTGTGTGAAATCGTCAATAATGAATCATGAGCCATGAGAACATATCATAAGTATAATACATAAATTTTGGAATACACATAAGCATAGAAAATAAGTTCCTTATTTAAGACTCACTAACAAGAATATCATTGTGGATTGGGTTCACTCCCCTTTTCATCATATCCATAGTCAAGCTTCTCTTTTAAGAAAATCAAATTATAAAGAGTCCCTGGCTAAATGGGGTTCACTCTAAATTCCAGTTCTTATTATCTTATAAGATATCCATGTTTACCCAATTCATTGGATGGATTCTTAATTATAGTCTCACCCATTAAATAATTAAAACCAAATATGTGTGTGTCGTAATATTATTTAACATTCATTGTATCATTATATCATAACCCACGGAAAATAAATAAGGTTTATAAAGTTTTCATCATTTCATCATAGCATAACCAAGGGAAATTAAATGAATTTCATAAACATATAATCATTATAATAATAATATATCTAGATAAATAATAAGGATGGTATTATTGGATCATATATTTAATAAATCATAATTAATATCAAATGATGTTATCATAGACAAAAAATATTGTTAAATGATCATTGGAATATTTCTTTTTGAATATACACCTTTTATTTTCAAATCACTAATTTAAAATCAAAATATTTCTAAAATATCAAGGAAAACATTTTTTTTTAAAGTAACAATGGAAAATTTTAAAATTATATTAAATTAATTAAGTGGCTATGATGGTAGGAAATTTTCATTCATTCTAGAATTTTTAAAACAAAGATTGTGTTCACTCTTATGGTAAAAAGTACCTTATTTTGAAAATAGAAAGAAGTCCCTTTTAAAAAAAATTCATAAAAATCAAAACAATTTTAAAATTTAATTTAAATAATCCTGGATAATAGTCAAAAAAAATTCTTGAAAACAATTTAGAAAATATGAATATGGAATAAAAAGTTTTTTCGACAAAAATTGGAGAAATAAGGATGGATTTTCATAAAAATACTTTCTATAAAAGTTTTATTATGAATGAGTTAAAATGTTAATAAAACATAAAAATTTAAAAAATAACTAGAGGAGTAGAAAAATTAAATTGTCATAACAAATAAGGATCATATAATTTCTTCAATTGAAATTCAACCATAAATAATGTAACATCCTGAGATTTTATGAAATATCATCTTTTAAATTAATTTAAATTAATTAATAGATTTTTTTACATATAATGCATAGTTTATATTATGTTGTATAAAACCCTAAGTTTATCTTGCGTTACAAGCAACATCGATTTCCTTTGATGAGTTATGTTGCACAAAGCTTGAGTCTTACCGAAAAAAAATTATTAATATTTAATATGATCATTATCACCTAGACATTGGAATGGAATGATTGAATATGATTAAATAAATTATGAATATACGGTTTACACTTGTTTATAAAATTAATTCATTTGTTACCAATTGATTAAGAATGAAAAAAATTCCAATTAAATATAAATGATCTGTTTTTATGAAATCTATTTTTTTGACCAGAATGATGTTTTATCTTAATAAATTAAATTAATCAATATTATTGAATGATATTGAAAAAATTTATATTTTATATATTTACAAAAATGTTTTAAAATTAATAAAATAAGTTTTATAGGGTTAATATAAGAATAAATCTAATTTTAAACATAAAAAAGCAGCATATTTTTAAAAGCTGGTTTTACCGCTTTTAATGGTGCACCTATTTTAAATATAATTTTTGAAACTTTTATATTTTTTATTTGAAACAAAAAAATTGAAATTATAAAATCAAAATTTACTTTTGGAGAATTTTTGGTAATTTTTTCTGAGAACATTCATATTTTGATGAATAGTGAATGACACTAAATTCTAATTGAAAACTGTTTTTTCATCTAAATAATTTATTATTTTAATTTATATTTTTAATTGGTTTAAAATTTTTATTAGATAAAATTTGTATAATCTAATCTAATTTAGGTAATTTTAATTATTTTCATAGTGATTTTAGACATAAAAAAAAGAAGAAAACTTTTGCATATTATGACTTTAAAAACCCGCATGGTCATTCCGTTTGTGGTATTAATTTTAAATTAATTTATATCACTTATATGATTGGAATTTTTCAAAATAAATTCTATATTTTGAATAAAAATAATTTATAAATTTATAATAATTTTAATTTAATTTTTGAACAAAAATATTAGTGAGAGAAATTAAAATTAATTACAGTGATTAAGGTAAAAACATGTTTACTTAGTGGTTAAAATTTGATATTAAGGGGATAATGGCCTAAAAACTTGTCCAAAATACATTTTATGGACATATTGTAACATATAACCAAAGGTATCTAATTGGTAACATTATTGGAGTCACATGATGTAATAGATTTCTCTCAATAGTGTTTACCTTTTTATATTTACAAGAATTCCACTCCTCGTCCAATAGAAAATGGAACTCAACCTCCACCATTTCATCATAGATATAAATCCATTTGTATCATCAAAACCATATAAAATATACTCAAAAAATTATTCCACTCACCCTACATTCCTCACATTGGGCAGAAATCCATCCAAGGAAGCACTTCTGTGAAAACTAAAAGGAGTTACCCAAAAAAGAGGCAACATTCTTCATCATGAATTTCTGTTTTATTTATTTTTTTCACCTATTAAATTATTCTTATTCCATGATTAAATAATAAAATAAGTTTCTTAAATATATATATATGTTTTTTGGTTAATGGTTCTACCTACACCTACACACACTCCCATCAAATGGGTAACGAAATTATCGTTCGTGTGTATGGAAGACTACCGACTCTTGGAATGATATCGTTCGTTTTTTCCATAGAACCTATCATGGTCAGGAATTGTGATGGAAACACTATTTTTATATGATAAATATGATATTTAGGTTGTATTAATACTTATTTAATTTTTATATAACACATACTATCATGATTTTCATTTTGTATAAATACAATAACATCGTTTGTGGATGTGCGGATTACCGCCTCCTTAATGTGATGTGATATGTCATTATATGGAATGTATTAAGGATGGGTTTAATAAAATTATGTGATATAAATGAAATATATGTGTGATATTTATGAAATAATTACCTTTTGTAAGTATAATATACCATTTTCTTTATTACCCTATTCACATAGTAAAAAAGTGATAATGATATTAATGGACGTGTAGACTATCGCCTCCTCAATGTGATGTGATTCCTTTTACATCACAAGAATTTTATATATAAGTATATATGATTAAATAAAATGGAATTTTGGATATAATTACCATTCTGTAAAGTTAAATTTTAATTAACTTCTTTCCATAATGATCATTGAAAAATGAGAACGTTACTCATGGGTACGTACGGCCTATTGTCTCCATGATTGTAATATTGGTTCATTTTTAATAAAAATAATACATGGTTAGTTTTAAAAGTATAATTTATGTATAAATATGTTAATTATTTCATTATTATTATTCTATAATTGTTTTAATAGTGACTCCTTTGACCATTTTTGACCTAACAAAGCCATTTTTGACAAATAAACCGAATATGGCCAAAATATATGACTTAAATATTATTAATTAATTAATTGTATAAAACATATTTATATGTGAAATATAAGTATAAATAAAATTTTAAAAGTAATTAATCAATTATATAATTAAAATTAGTTTATTATTCAGGAATATAGAGGACAAGCTTGAAAAATCGGACTCAAGGTAAGGGAATCCTTAACTTAATTTCAATTAATTGGGTTAAAATTCTATCTCATTAGTTATGTTATACCAAGAATATGTATTAAATGACCTCTGATTTTATAATTAGGAATTTATAGTTTTATTATGCAGATTTACATTTTCTTCACATAATCTTATCATTGATTTATTCTCAATCCAATGACAATATCATTATAAGGGTTTTCTCGTCTCACTTTTATTTCTTTAATATATATTCCATATACACCACTTATTTTTGTTTTTTGGTTTATATAATTCCCATAAATGTATTTTATTATTTTTGTACATATATTTATGGGTTTTTACCTATAATTTTTTTGATCTCTATTTTATGGGTTTTATGGTTTCAAATTTACCAAAGTGGTATTGGATTTTTGTCACAATCTTCCCTATTTGTGACGTTTGTTTTATTATACACCTATCTTATTTTATAAGGTGAATATACTTATACATTGAAATTTTATATCATGAATCTAATTATTCTCATGATATTATAAGTTTCATTTGATTTTATTCATTCATGGGGATTATAATTTAAATGTTTCAATTTTTTATGGCACACTTTGGAATTTCAAAAAATTATTTTCCTCAAGAATGTTTATAATAATATTTTAAGGACATTTACATTAATTAACATCACCAAACCTTATTGTTAATTATCCTCCAATAGGGATATTTTTAATTTTTACCATCCTCATTCATTCATTAGACGGAATATGTTTGTTTCAAAGATATTTTTATAAAACCCATTTTGTTTTCCATGGGTTTATTATGTCATAATGTGATTGTTATGCAACTCATTTCTTTTCCATGGTTTTATTATGACCTAAATATATTTTTATGGATCCTGTTTCTTTTCCATGGTTTAATAATGTATCAAATTTATTATTTTTTAACCTATTTATTTTTTAATGGGATAATCATGTTTCAAAGATATTGTTTTGGAACCCATTTTGCTCCATGGTTTAATCATGATTCAAATATATTGTTAGTGGAACATATTTCCTTTTCATTGGTTAATAATGTTTTGAAAAGAATAAAGGTTGTTTCAATAAATTTTGATTTATTCTATATTTATTCATTTATTAGACATTATAAATGATGGGTGTGACTAGATAGTCATGGCTAAGCCTGTTATAGATTATATGATGGATGCACCCTAATATCACTCTCATGCATTGGGTACTTCATAGATAGAAGATGACCATATTAGTTATTCAATTTTTAAGGGTTCTATAAGGGTTTTTAAGGGTTCTATTATATCAGGTTCTAAGATACCAACATGTTTTATATATTCTTACTGTTGTTTTATGATATTTCTTTTGATCTGTATTGATATCACATGGCTCATGATTATCGATTATAATGACTATTTCCTTTGAAAAATCCTTATGCCATGTTTTCATGTTCTATGATCCAGGTATTTATTGGTATAAATATTATTATGTTATACTCATTCATTTTTATTATGTCATTATACTCTTATTATCTTGTTTTTCTCACTGGTGATATGTATTTATTAATTCTTACATTTTCACATACAGAGCATTTGAGCTCACCCTTCTTATCTTTTCTTTTCCCCTAGTTTTAAAGAATGATGTTGAATGATCTATGACTATAAAAAATTTCACTAGGATGATTTCAATGACCTAATTTTAAATAAGAAAATCATGATATAACATGAGATAATTTTTGAATTTAGTAACCAGTTGTTTATGAGTCTATATTGATTTGAATTATTTATATATTAGTTTGTCATAATTCTATAAAACTCTAAACATAAATGGTCATCCAAAATGTAAGTTATCCATGTTTTAATTTTGATGTTGTAAAGTTTTGATGGAAAAATATTGGTCACAATTATTGGCATCATAGCCATAAATGTAATGATTTCATCACAAGATCTGGGAGTATGAGTTCTGGGTTGTTATAAATAATATTGATTAAAAGGGTATTTAAAAAAATCAATTACTACTTTGGTAAAAATTGATTCATAATCACCATTAAAGGATAAAATCCAATTAAATTTTAAATATCACTAATTTAATAAAATTCATGATATAACATGTTAAAGGGTTTGTACATAGGCCTCCTAAAATAATATAAGTTCATAAAATAACATCTGTTTCAAATGATAAACCCTTACAACTTTGGTAATCTATGAATACAATCCTCATGAAAGATAGAACCTAATATGTATTCATAAATCCCAATAATTTCAATGAAAATTATCATAATATACATTCATGAGAAATATACTCACCAGAAAAGGGATACAAGTAGTGAATATGTCATATATCTCAAAGAAATAAAAGTGAGACAAGATACCCTTACCTAAAGTTTGACATACTTAATAAGTGTAATAACATCCTATATAATAAATAAAAATTTATTATAATTAAATATAAAAATAATTTAAATACTAATAATATCATATATTATCAACTTATAACATTTCAACACCCATTTATTAATAATTATTTATTAAAATCGTCATTTCTAGATGTTAATTATTCTATTTTTTATGAAATTTTATGTTTGGTCATTCCAGTCCTTGTAATTTGATTGAGGTTCAATAATCACTATAATATTAATAATTACATGTGTATCATATTTATTAATAAAATAAACATTTATAATTATTAGTATAAATAAATTATGAAAAATAAATTACATAACTTTATCAAGTTAGAAGTCTGTATGTACACATGAGTTATTTTATGCTTTTAAATGTTAGGAATTAAATAAATTTAAATAATTATTCACATTAATATAATCATTAATGTATCATATATATCTTACATATTCATTAAATCTTTCCTTATTACAATCTATGTGAATATAATATGTAAAATGAATCACATTGTTTCGTACAGGTAATAGTCCAATGGTATGCATGAGCGACGTTATTTTTCTCAATGGGTAGAAGTGTAAGAAGGTAGATGAGATATTATAATTAAATAAGATTAATTATGTAATAGATATCATATATAAATATCAAGTACATAATAATTACCATCCAATAATTATTGTGATGGACAATGATTCATATTACTATGTGGATGTAGTTGTCTACATATACGTGGGAGTGATACTTTTCATTTATCACTTGATGGAAAGTATTTGGAAAATGGTTGATACATAATCATAATAAAAATTAAATATATTGAAGATAATTAATTCACAATTTTATATTTTATACCTTATATTTAGAGGAGTTATAGGAATAAGTAAATTGAAAGTGGTCGGGTAAGATTATTACCTCTTCTTTGGAAAACCTCGATTATATCCCTTCTTAACGACCTTTGGAAAACTATTTTAATAAAAAAACCTTTAATTATTTTATAGGTAATTTTATAAGATACTTTTTTATGGTTTTGTTGACCTAGTTGGGTCAAAAGGGTACAAATAAGAAAGAGGATGGGTTTTCTTTCATAGGGGAGATAAAGGGAACTCTTGTATTTTTTTTAAACATTAAAATATTACAGTCACATTCATGGAAAAGTGGTTAAAATTTTACTTAATTTAGAATTTGATATGATATATCAAATAAATAAACTCATCCAATAGGAATTTTAAAAGTTTTTATGTATTTTTAACTCTTATCACTTTAGTTTAACCCCTCGTTAACCCTTTTTATCCTTAACAGAGCTAACACATTTTCCATTATTAAGCTTCATAAATTTATTTCTAATATAAAAATTGGCACATAAAATGGTGAATGGGTGAAAATTTAGGCCTTATACCAAACCTCTTATACTATTTAAATACTTTTAATATTTTTAAATATTTTAATAAAATATTACATAACATAAAATATCATTAATTATATTTTTTGGGGCAATTCATTTAATATGAATTTAAATTTAAGAATAATACAATGTATTTTGAATATATAACCTTTAAAAATATTTTATGCATTATCATTAAATATAAAATTATTAGAACACCATAATAAATCTAAATATTAAATATTTTAAGGGTTTTAAAATTACATAGTAAATTATTCTCCTCCAGGCATAAGAACTATGTTGGTGTTGCGTAAGTATTTAAGGTAATTATACAATTATTTAAAATTAAAAGTAAATTACTATCATAAAAATAATTTTTTAATTTCAAAAATAATAATTTATAAACTACTATAACCTCTTTTTATCATTATGATAAAATATTAGAGTTTTTAAAGTAAAAGGGATAAACATTTTTTTTCTTTTTATAAAATAATATATAATTCATTATCGAAAAACAATGATGAAAAATTTCCATAACTTAAAATATTGGATGATTATGGTTGAAAATGAGTCATAAAATATTTTAAATTAAAGCATTATGGTTATTTAAATCTCTTATCCCATAGTTTTAACCTTTTTTACAAGTTTCACCCATACCAAGATAAAATATATATACCATGGTCACTATTCATAATGAGAAAACATAAAAGGAGACTATTTAACAAATTTTAACATGATGATTCAAAATATGAAGTCTATTTTAAAATATTCAATTTCTATAGGTTGAGGTATTAATTTTAATATTAATTCAAAAAACAGAATGAACAAACAATTTTTTGAAAAATGTGTTTTAAGTTTACAAATTATCTTACATCAAAATCATGAATATTTTTAATTGAAATTGAATTAATTAGATTATTATAAACAAAATAGATAATATTTAATTTTCACAAAAAACCCAAAATATACTAGGACTTTTAAAGTACCTAATTTAATTTAAAGAAATGGTATAATTTCAAAAACTGGTATTTTTCATTATTAAATGAAAAATCAATCAATTCAAAAACATCCCAAAATTTTTCCCTAAGTTAATTGTAATACAATGACTTAAATTATGATGTAAATTTTATAAAATAATTTTTTTAAAATTATATAAATTTATTATAATATTTAATCGAAAAAATCAATAACGCCCATTTTCAAAATAAAATGTTTTTTTGATACTTATAGTGAATTTACTAAAAAAATGAGTTTCTTTTTTAATAAGTGTTAAAAAATATATTTTTATTGAGTAAGGAAATTATACATATATTTCATAATGTTGTTACTGAAATTCATACCCTACAATTCAAGGACTATGTTATAATGGTCAAATTTAAATAATAATATTTCTATAGTACATCACAATTCACTTAATGTTTGGTGATAAATGTTAAGAAATATATAGAGCTTATTATTATTTTAAACTAAATTTATAGGTAATATAACCCCTCTATAAATAAATTTTATCCTCATAATTTTATCTCATTCATCAGTGGTTTAATATTTTAAAATACCTTTGGTGAAATTTCACATCATACATAGGGATAATAAAAATTACTTACAAAATCCTAGTGGGAAAATTAAAGTATTCCTAGAATAAAAAATAATTAGGAATTTATATAATGAAAACATTGGTGGGAAGTAAAAATATGTACATGGATAAGAGAAATAATGTTCAAGGACTAAGACAGAGTGATAGAGAACAATGACATGATAAAGTTAATGACCACATAACCATAAATCTATGAGGGGTTAAAAGACCATCAATTCCTTTGAAATGATGGTAAAAAATAAAAATTTTATTTCAATATCCTTTTCCAAAATTTGAGGGATTTTATTAGTTTTAAGATATATATCATGATAAAAAAACACTTACTTGATATTATTCTATTTCATAAACTCAATTCCATCATTTGGTTGTTCTTCTATCAATTTCTGTAACATCTCTTACTCAATCAAATGAATATTCAAGATGAATTTATCAAGCCTAAATAACTAAATTTAAATTTTAGTAGATCATAATATTTATAAAATATTTAAAATTAATTCCTTATATCTAAAAATATTTAATAATACCAAAAAAAATCACAAGTTATTCAATATGGATAAACATGATATATTAATCTCTAAAACCTCAAAAATAAGTCCCAAAGTTCAACTTAATCCATTCCAAAAAAATTAACCTTAAGACTCATCCAAAAATATATATGACCAAATTAAAAAACCAAAAATCCAAAGGATTTTACCACATATTCCTTACCCAATATAAGCTTTCACATTTATCCCCAGACAGTATGAAGTAGCTCATAATTTCAAATACTAAACATGTGAATGCCTTGATCATATATTCTCCTAAAATATTCTAATAACCTAAATCACTATAAAACCTCAATTAAAAAATATATTCATCAGAAATTTAACTTTATCCTTATTCCATAAATAAAATCTAAGACTATTGAATATATTCATAAACCCATAAATTCAATAAACATCATCCTAAATCAATTTTTCATCTAATCACTAAGAATTTTTAAAGTCACCTATATTGTCAAATTTAGTCCATTACTATCAATTAACTCTTTATTCCAACTAGACATTATTATCTCAACATAAATCACTTATTAATGGTTATATACCCCTCAAACAAGTGTTTTCTAAAAAAATTACTTTACCACTAAATCACTTTTCTAAGTTTTTAGTAACATTCAACATATTCTTTCAAATCCTTAAAAAATACTACAAAACAAACCTTACATGTTGTATGATTATTATAACCATAATATCATTGATAAAAAAATATTATAATATAATTATTCAATCAAAATAGGTAAAAAATAAAGCATTACACTTCAGTGATTAGAATAACATTTCTCCTTCTTTGGTCTAGTAGTTAACATTTCTCACCCAAGATAACCAAATAATCATGAAAAAACATTTATCGGATGTATATTTCATGACACATAATTTTCAATCAATATCACCTTAAATTTAACATAGTTCAACCTTGGTTATCATCCATTTAAATCCTTCATAAATAATCATAAGGTATGTTTTATTTAACCCAACAATATCCCATAGGAGTGTCACAAAAGTTCACACAAAGTTCCAATTTACCATGAAATAGAATAAATGATAAGATATAATCAACTTACTCTTTTATGGATATTACTTATAAATATATCTATTCCAAAACTATGTACACTTTTAGTATCTAGACGGTGATTTATTGTAAGTAAACACATATAATATATACCTTTCCAAAAAATTATAATGTTATCCTAAACGTAATCATATTCATAGGATTTTCAATAAATTTATATAACCCTAATATCTATTAATTAACTAAATCATACTATGAAACTAACTATATAAACCCATACTTTTTGTACATAAATATTGCATAATATGAAATGAATATCCACTTAATAACATTTATATTCACACTAAAACCATAAAGTTTTAGTTCCTTTGTTGACTAGATAAATAATCCTATTATTTCATTAATTAACTTAAACAAATCTGATAAATATATTCTCACATAGAACACTACATATACATAACATACTAAAAAAATATTTATAACCAAGGGAAAGGAAATATAAGAATGGGTGAGCTCATATGCTCAGTGAGGGAAAACATAAGAGATATAAAACAATGATTATAGGTGAGAATTAAATATGTATAAGGGTATGATAAAATGATAATAACTTAAAATAATCATACCCATCAAGTCAATGATAATTAGTCATAAAGCATTGCATAAGGTTATGTCATAACAAAATTCATAAGTCATAAGTGTATGAAATCATCAACAATCAATCATGGGCTATGAGATCATATCATAATAATAAGAAAGATGTTTTTGGAATACACAAAAGTGTATACAATAATTTCCTTAGTCAAGGATCATTTCCAAGATTATAATAGTGGATTGGGTTCACTCTCTATTTCAGCATATCCTTATACAAGGTTCTCTACCAAGACTATCATACTCGATGAAGTCACATAGTCAGTTGGGTTATGTCCCCATTATAGTTCATACTATCTCAAGAGCTATTATTATTTATCCAATGAATTATAGGGAAATAAAATTTTGGGCCCACCCATCACAAAATGAAAACTAGACTTATGTGTTCCAAAATATCAACAAACATTCATTATATCATCATATCATATCACATGGAAAGAAAATGTTTTTCATAAACATGTATTTATTTCATCATAAAAAACCACGGAAAATAAATTTTTGTCATAAATATATCATCATCATAATCATAAACTATCCAGATAAAGAATAATAATGGTATCATTCGATCAGAAACTAAGTAGAAAGTAATTAAAATAAAAGGATGTTATCATAGATGAAAAATGTACTTAAAATATCATTGGAATATTTCATGAGGAAAAAACATTTTTATTTTAAAATAACTGATTTAAAATAATAATAATTAAAAAATATTAAGGAAAAAAATTTCATTGAAAATAACCACGAGAACATGTAAAGGAACCTTCAAAGCATTGATCAGTTAGGAAAACTGTAAATTTTAGTCTTGTTATAATCATTAAAACAAATATTTTGTTCACTCCTACGCTAAAAATATCCTTATTTTAAAAATAAAAATAAGATTATTTTAAAACATTTTTGAGAAAATTAAAACATGAGTTAAATTTAAATTTAAAAAATAATTTAATAATATTCGATAGAAATCATAAAATCATTCTATAAAACATGGATATAGAAGGAAAAAAATTTCTGACTCAAAGAGGAGAAATATGGTTGAATGTTCTTAAAAACATTTTCTGAACCATTTTGAGTACCAAAGAGATAAACATGGTACTAAAATGCAGAAATTTAAAAAGTAAATTGAAGTGAATAAAAATTAAATGTGTTTATAAAAAAAGGATCATATAATTTCCTCAATGTAAATTCAAGCATAAATAATCTCGATTAAAATGGGATTGAAACATGAATCCCTTACCAATTTGGTAACTTTTCAATGATAATCCATTTAAAAGATTAAATTAAAATGAAACATTTAATTTCATAAAAATAATGATATTAATGACATACCCTATCAATGGAGTTTTATATACACCTTATATGAGAATATAATTACATAACATAACATGTGTCTCAAAGAAGAAAATTTGATATGATAAACCCTTACAACTTTGGTAATATTTGAATCAAAATTTCATGAAATATAGAACAATATATGTATTTTTAAATCACTAATAAATTATCAAAAGTATTATAAAATATATTCATTATAAATATATATACCACACAAAGAAGATAGTTTTTGAATATGTCTTATGTCTCACAGGAATAAAAGTGAGATGAGTAACACTTACCTTAAGTTAAACGTGCTTCATTAGTACACTAAAATCATTTATTATAAATTTATATTTATTATAACTCTATACCATAATCATTTAGATGATTTTAATATAATATATGATCCAATTATAACATTTCAACACACATTTAATAATAATTCCTTATTAAAATCATCATTTTTATTGTTAACCATTCACCTTTACAAGAATAATTCGGTTTAGTAGTTCTAGTCCAAGTAATTTGATCATTATTCTATGATATCTAGAATATATAACATGAAATAATTATAATATTTATTCATAATATACAATTTTATAATTATTCTTATAAAGTGGTTATGAAAAATAAATTATATCACTTTATGGAGATAGTAGTCTGAATGTATGTATGAGTGATGTTTCCACGTTTCAATGGTTGAAAAAAAATGTTAAATAATAATTATCATTTACAGAATCATTATTATATCGTATATATTATATATATTCATCAATTATATCATTACTTCCATCAATGTAAAGTGAAAATGAAAAATGAATCACATCACTTCATGGAGGTGGTGGTCCTAGATAAGATATTAAAATTATATACATATAATTATTTTATAAATATAATATATAAAAATTTAATACATCAAAATAATCAACCATGAAATATGATGATGGAGAATGAATCATGTTGCTATGTGGAGGCAGTAGTCCACATATATGCACGAACGATACTTTTCATTTCCTATTTTATGTAAATAGTATGGAAAATGGTAAATAAATCATCATAATAACAAATTAGTATATTTAATATTCCTAATTTATTGTTTTACAATGAAAAATATATATTTAGAGGAGGTAGAAGAATAAATAAATTAAAGGAGGTCGTGTAAGATGATTACCGCTTTATCAGTACACCTCCATTAGATCCCATATTAGGGACCCTTTGAATGGTATTTTAAGAATATAAGAACATATAATTCTTGTATAAGTATTCTTATAATATATATGGGTAGGTTTTGGTTGAGATAGTTGTCTCAAAGTCATTTAAAGAAGATAGATAAAGGTGTTCGTTTATAAGGGAGGGAATGATCACTCTTGTAAATTTTCAAAACATTAAAATATTATTAAGTCACATTCATTTTAAAAGTGGATATAAATTGGATTAATTTAAAATTACGTATGATATAATATCAAATTAAACTCATAAAACGTGATTTAGACAAGTTTTTAGATCAATTTAACCCTAATCTATTTAGTTTAACCCCCCCCCCCCCTTTCACTCTTTTTATCTATAACCATGGTAACACATTTTTCAATTATTAATGGTTAAAATTTTAATTATGAGGAAAAAGTTTATCAAAAAATTGGTCAAGGTTTGAAATTATAGACCATATATCATCAACCTTATCCTATTTGAATATTTTTATGATTTTTAAATTGGTTAATAAAATATTATATAACATAAAATATCTTTAATGTCATTTCTAGGACTGTTTACTTAATTTGACGTTAAAGTTAGGATGGCAACCTTGTATTTCAAATATAGACCATTTCACCATCACTTGTACTTTATAATTACCCATAAAATTCAGGTCACACCAAAATTCATCAAAAATTATTTATTTTAAATTTTTTCAAATTATAATGTAAATTTTTCTACTACTTTCACAAGAACCGTGTTGGCGTTGCGTAATAATTTAAGGTAATTATGTCATTAATTAAAAAATAAAATAAATTAAAATCATTAAAATATTTTATTTTTATTCAAATTTACCATTTATAACTAAAAATAACCTCTTTTTATCACCATGATAAAATATTAAAATTTATAAAATAAAATAGAGTAACATTTTTTATTTTTCTTTAGTTAAAATAATATATAATTCGTTATCAAAGAAAAATGAAACAAAATTTCCATAACATATAATATTGGATGGGTATGCTATAACCCCACTCATAAAATTGATTAAATTAATTTTTTTTAGAGTTATTTTAAAGTCTTATCTCATAATTTTAACCTTCTTTTACCTTTTTTACAATTACTGAGGTGAAAACTATTTATCATGGTTACTATTCAGAAGGACCAAAAAATATAAGGGTCATATATACCAAATATTAAACTCTTGAAGTATAATAATTAAATATTTATCATGGTTAATATTCAATATATAGTTTCTATAAGTTTTATAATTAATTATTATATAAATTTGTAAATTGAAACAAAAAATAATTTTTAGAAAAATGCTTTTTTAGGCCTAAAAATTAAATTATATCAAAATAAAGAATATTACTAATTAAAATAGAATTAATTATATCATTATAATCAAAATTTATCATATTTAACTTTATGAACAAATAAAAAATACAATGAGACATAAAATTACTTGATTTAAATAAAATAAATGACAGTATTTGGAAAATTGATGTTTACCACAATTCACTGAAAAATCAACCATCTTAGAAAAATATCAAAATTTTACCCTAAGTTAATTTTTATATGGTGATTTATGAAATCATGATCATTTAATAAAGTAAATTTTATTAATGTTTTATAAATATATTATTTATTTACACACAAAAAAAGAAATAAAAAACCTTTTTTAAAGAAAATGTATTTTTATGCATAAAATGACATTACTCAAAATTGGGTGTTTATTTCCTAAAAATTTATCAATAAATTTTTATTGATTAGGAAAATTATACTTATATTTCATTTTTTTACTCATATTCTTAGCTTCCAATTGAACTACTATGTTATTAAGGACATATTTATAAAATAATATTTCTATAGAATATCACAATTTTCATAAATCTCATTGATGAATGTTAAGAATGAAATAAACATTATTATTATTTTGAAATAAATTTTAATGGTGTTAAAATGAAACTTCACATCAAAATGTGATTCCATGAAATTTAATTTTTATTAAGAATTATGGGTACCCCTCCCTTTAGACAGATCTTATTTTTTTCTCACAGACATTGGGTGGCCATGGCTCTCATTGTTTTCATTTTTTGGTTTCTATGATCAATCTATGGACTTTGAGTTCACTTAATCAAATATTTTTTTATTTATATTTTCATTCTCATCTCTTTTCCTTATTAATTATTCATTCTTTATGGAATGTTTCAAAAATAAATAAACTTATGGTTGGTTGATTGTTTGATATAGAATGGTAAGAATCAATTTGGTGGAAGATTTTTAGGGATTTTTTGATTCTTTACTTCAGTCTTATCTTTGTGGAATTGATTGAATCCATTGAGGTAAGAGATTTCTCTTCTTTTCTAGGATATCCTAGAAAAATATGTTTACCTGGAATGCTATGTAATCTTATAATTTACCCTTATTGGTCCTTGATCCTTTTTATTTGTATCCCTTGTGAATATAATGATTTAAAGCCCCTTTTTTTAGTCTCGTTGAACTTAAATCCAATTAATCCCTTTGATTATAACACTTTTATTGAATTCATAAGCCGATAATTTATTTTTAAACCACCCCACCCTTTAATAACCTACCCATTTTCTTAATTTTTTAGATAGATCTCTAACACGGTAAGATCAAACTTTTACCTGAGTATTGGTGTGATAATTTGGTATGGGAAAATGATTTATTGTTTTCCTTCTATTATTCCATGTTTTATCACCTTCTCTAGAGATTGGTGTTGTGATTTTTGATCTAGGGAAGGGTATATTTTATATATCTTATACCATTTAGTTTCTATATTATTGTAGTTTTATTATGTATTGTTTTTTATTGTCATTTTTTTTCTTCCTCCAAATTTATATTTTTTAAAGATATTGTTATGTTATTGTTTCCTTGTTAAGTATAAGTTAACCTTAAAGAAGAAATAAAAATTATGATGAATAGAATGTTAAAATTATATCATGCTTGAAACCTACTTTAATATTCATTCAATTATAATGATTAAAGTATAAATATATGCTTTTGATATTTTGTGGTATCCCTTGTGAAATGGTAAGTCATTCAAAAACAGAATTGAGAAGAGAATATTTGAATGATAATAAATAATATGGAAATATGAACATGTATGAAAATATTATTAATCATGATATTATTGAATATATATTTAATACATGTTATTGTATTTTGGGGATTATTCCATGTTGAATCATATTTTTAAAAGGGAATTCATTTGGGTTGGGTGATACGATGTTTGTAACATCCCATTACATGATTTAAGGTAATTCCATTATCTTTCCTTTTTTCCCTATTTAATTTTGATGTGTCTTGTCACTCCCTAGGATGGAGATAATTTTTTGTGTAAAATGACTTAATGTTCATATATAGATGTTTTTTTGACTTAATGGATTCTTGGAATAAATGTGCAATGGTCTTGCGGTATTCTTCCCGAGTTTGGAGAATGCTCGAGCGGGATTTGTGTTTTTAAGTAAGAATATATAGTTTTCATAGTTTTCTAGAGAGATACATTCTATGTAATTGGATTACACTCCACTTAAGTTCTGCATGTAAGATATTGTAAATATGGTGCAAAATGTGAATTGAGTACATGCTGTGTAAATATTACAGACCGTGTAATAATAAAATATTAGTTTTTAATTAAAATGTGATGGTTTTTTGGCATATCTTAACCCAAGGTATTATACGACATGTAAAGGGAATACACACTATGTAAATTCCATAAACGTGAATGTTAGGGAGCTTCATCAATTGAATTTTATTTCATTATTTTGCGGAACCTTTTTATATCGACCAAGAAGGATTATTCATTGATTTTGGAGTCTCTATTTGATTTCGATTAATTCATGTGGGTATTGATCACTATTTCAATTGGATTTTGTCTCTTTTAGTGAGTAATACTTTTAGATTATTTCTTGCTTTGATCACAATGGCGTCATCACATTGAGTTGTCGAATTTTTTTACCCACAATGACGTTTCTTCTTGTTTTCTTCTAGATCTATGGTGATTTATTGTTATGGTGGTCATTAATTTTTTGGTTGTGGTGAGATAGGTGTATGATCCTAAGGTATGTTTCATTATCTCTTCTCTAACTTCCCTTTTGTTAAATTAGATCAATTCTAATATGTGTAGATTTATTCTCTGTCCTTTGTTTTCATTGTTTCATTCATCTTGTTGGTGGATCCTTTATTGGTGTGTACGACCCTGATTTTTGAGGTAGGTGATTCTATATCTAGCATGTGTTGGTAAACTAAATTGCTTTAGTTTTTGATAGACTATTTTATTAAATTAAATAATATGATATTATTAATTGAAATTTTCCATATAGAAGTAGGTTTTTTTAATAAAAGATGGTTTTCCGTAAGTTTTGGTAAATAAAAAGGGTTTTCAAATAATGTTGAGATATTTTTTGAAATGGTTTTAAAATAATGAAATGATGAAATTGGATTGATGATTTGGATTGAAAAATAGATCACATGGAATTCATTGGATACTTAGGTGGAAGGTATACTAATTGGTATCATCCATTATCAGAGTACTTTCTCATGGGGCTTATCTATACTCTTTAGGATCATTATTCTGGGGAATTGTTAGACCTATTGGGATGTTCATTTGTTGGGGTGTTCCCCTTCCCTCTATACTTGACGTGTATGTCTAGTCGATTGATGAGTACAAGATTGTATATGTTATGTATGAGTGGCCTAGTTATCATGACCTAGTGTGATCCTTGGCATGATGTTACCTATGCTTCTTGGTTGATTTGGGATACTTTTGGTTTATAGTATTTTTTTGTAATTCCATGCACTTTGATATGATATGTGATGCATTCTTTGTTTTGACATGATATATCTACTGATATATTTGAATATGAATTTATTGGAAAATGATTTACCAGCTTTATTTAGAAATGTGGTAAAAGGGAAAATTAAATTTTTTTACCATGATTTTGATATAAGAAAAAAATTAAGTTATTATCTTGTATTTTTCAATTAAATATGAGTATTATTGGACTATTTTTCATAGGCATGATATGGAACACCAGGGTGATACCATAATAAGCCTATTATCTCACACATTATGCACCACATTGGTGGTGTATATCCCAGGATATCTCTTTCAATGTAGGGAAATACAAGGCACCGTAGTGAGTTAGTGAGGTTTTATATCATCTAGGATGGGTATCTAACAATGATATGGTGGGATTCTTCCCATGCTAGCATGTGTATTAGTTTGTTTTTCCTATCTTATTAGCCCTTTGTGGTTGGAATTGTACTTGTAGATTGTCTCTACCCTCAATTTGTTTGGTTTATACTATTTTTTTAACTTATGGAATATATTTACCTTCCTATATTCCTCTATGATATATATATATATATATGTTCCATGTCTTTTCTTCGGATTGGCATAAATATTTTCTTATGTTGTTGGATTCCTGGGTGCTAGTCCCCAACTCATGGAGGTTGGGAACACCCTTTGAGTATGTGTTGTATTGGGTTTTTTACCAGTTTGAGAGGGTATTCAGCTAAGTTTGTTACACAATGGTATTATATCCATCTTGGTTTAGGGGTTTTCCCTTCTTTAAGGACATTTTATATATTAGAGATAGGATTTTTGGAACTTCAGAGGTAAATTACCGGAAGTGCATAGACATCTCTTATCATGATGATATTCAAGTTACCTTTTGATATTGGGATGTGTGTCTCCTGTTTTGAGTCTATGGTTTTAATATCATTTTTTTCTTATGGGTTTTCTATTTTGAACTAAGATTGTTCTATTTTATAATCATTTATTTTTTTTGGGTGTGCATCAGTATGCCTCTGATATGTGTTTTGTGAGATATTTAGAAGGTTATAGCTGATTATCCTTGAGGGAATCCTCTGATGGATCATAATTTCATTAAGGATATCATGTGAACAATTTGTGGTGTTGACCAGAATGTGTCAAAGTCTCATAACGCATTTGTTGAGGTACCTCCAAGAACATTAGGAGAAATAGATTGATCATGATAGTCCTTGTGCAAGAATCCACCGTCCTTTAAAGGTACGAATGAACCTTAATAGGAGGAGGGATGGATTGAAAAGTTTGATCATATCTTCTAATTTCTGGAAACACCTAATAATGTCAATGTGAAGTATTCAACAATCATACTTGAAGGTCCTAGTAAGCATTGGTGGGATTCAATGGTACAAGGGAATAGGTACGTTGGATTATACCAAAAGGGTTTTAAGACCGTCTTCTTACATCAGTTTTTTTTTGGATTCCTTAATGGTGGATACATCTCAAGAGTTCTTCTCTTTTCATCACATAGAGAGTTTTGTGTCAATTTACACTAATTAGTTTGCTGAGATGGTTCGTTTTTTCACTAAAGGTTGTAATGAATAAACATTTGAAAGTTCAAAAGTACCTACAGGGTTTGTGACTAGATATTAGATCATAGGTATTTATGATGAATATTTAAACCTATATGGATATAGTGGATAGGTCAATTATGGCAGGAAAAATTAGGGTAGGCAAGGTTGGATATTCCTCCCCTTCTCTTCC
This sequence comes from Viscum album, assembly GCA_963277665.1. Taxonomy (NCBI): domain Eukaryota; kingdom Viridiplantae; phylum Streptophyta; class Magnoliopsida; order Santalales; family Viscaceae; genus Viscum; species Viscum album. Next base: position 652,584,573 of record OY728148.1, on the reverse strand, counting down.
CCCTAGTAGAAACTTCAGTGATGCACTAGGGAAAAGGTGAAAGTGGAAGGATCAACGCATGAGTGGTTGAGGAGGTTGTTTGTAGAAGAACTCTTTAGAACCTCTAGTTGTAGGTAATGGTGTGTCTCTGACATGCTATCAGTTTGGAAAGGTCGGACACACATGACATTCTTATCATTCATCTACAAATATGTGTAACAACTATGGAAATTATGGTCATCTGCAGTGTTTTGGTCAGGCTATGTCTAATTTTCCATATGGTAAGGGGTATTTAGACCCAAAGAATACTATGTCATATTCAAATTCCTTAAATACTACAAGTCTCCAGCCATAGGTATCATGAGAGAATCTTCTATATGTGGTAGATGAGTTTCTGGTGGAGGTTGACACAAGGACAACAATAGTGAGAGGTACCATATTTATTGTATCATCAGTAGTGATTTCTTTATTTTATGTTGATTATTTCCACTCATTTATATCTTCCCATTTCATTGATATTCTGAACCTTTCAATGGAACTCAAGTCCTTTGTTATGTAGTTAGAGAAACCTATTGGGAAGAGGAAATATCATAAGTTTTGGTTTCCTTCTTATGTGTTATCGATAGCTGATGCAGAGTTAATCTAGGATTTTATGGTTATTGATCTAGATTTGTTTGACATCATCATTGAGATGGATTTTCTTGTTTCTCATCAAGAATATGTTGATTTTTATCATTGGATTGTATCATTTATTTCATTTTATGGGAGATTATGGGTGTTTCAGGGAGATTGGTGTCACACCTAGGTTTTAATTTTTCCTTGGTTTCGGCTGGGGTCTGGTTCTCAATTTTTTGTCTCCAGAACTGGGTGTGATGGGTTTGATGTTTTGGAATTTTCCTTTCTGAATTTGGGTTGATTCCCAATTTAAATTTTTTAGTTTTACTTAAAAATAAGTTTCTTGGGCTTGGTGGCATCTAGCAAACAAGCAGACCATGGTTTGGAAACCATGAAGCTTCGCCCAGGCAACCATGCGGCCTGCCCATCTTTGAAAAATAAAATTATAATTAAATGAGTAATACAATAGAAATAAAATAAAATAAGAAAGGTAAAATGAAATTAAAAAAATCTAATAATAATAATAAGGATAATATTATTATTAAAAAATTTATTATTATTATTGTTAAGATTATTATTAAGTTGTTATTATTAATAATAATTAAGTTGTTATTATTATTATTAGGTTTTTTTAGGGTTTCTCCTTCCAACCTCTTCCCTTCCCCCTCCTATCACACACCCCCATACCCCCTTCCCTATCTGCTCGTGCGACCCCCTACTGGGCAAACTCCCTTCTAGTGAGCATGTCTCCAGCCTCCCTCCCTCATGCGACCCTGCCGACGCCATGCTCTCCTGAGAATGACCCCACCAACACCCCACTCTCCCTTACATGACCTCACTAGTTCCCCTCTCTCCCTCTCATGACCCCATATGTGTTCACCTCCTACCAAAAACCCTCTTATGACATTCCACCTCACTCTGGTAGTCGCAAACCCCCCTTTCCCTTCGAGTAAGCCCCCCTTTCTCCTTTTTAGGATCTTGCTTCTCCCCCTTTTGGGTTTCGGTTTTCCAGTTGGTAGGGTTTCTGGTTTAGGTTTCTCTCTTGTTTAATGAAGTTTGATCTTTATGTTTAGGGTTCTTTATTGCCTAATTATGGTGCAGTTGAGGTGTGTTGGTGGTCTCGTACCATTTTCTAGTAACTTCTCCACTCGATGAAGGTGATTCCATGATTAAACATTGTTTGATAAATTTTTATGATTTCTTGTGTTCTTTAGCATGATTTATTAAATATATGTGTGGTTCAAAAGGGGTTTTTAAAATTATTGGTTATTCATTTGGTTTTGAAATGGTTATTTCATGTGAAATTTGGTATGTTCTTCATGTAAATCCTCATTGGAATTCTTGAAATTGTTTAAATGATTTATTGAATTGTGAATGTGATGTGAACCTTTTTTGGAAATTGTTTTAGTGTGTGTTTAATTTTAAAGAGAGAAAGTTGATTATGTTTTTGGGTAAAGCCTTATTATGCATCTTGGAAATATTTTATTAAGTGTTTGATTTATTTATTAAATTATATGTGTGGTTCAAAAGTGGTACTTGATGTGTTTAAATATGCGTTTAAATTTTAAAGTGGAATTTTATGTGAAATTGGGTGTTTTCATGTGGAAACCCTTGTTGGGTTATTTTTTATGATTTTATAAATCTTTTAAGTGGTTTATTAAATTATTTGGGGGCTGAATTTGATAATTTATTGATTTTTGGTAAATTTTAAAATAGGATTTTGGGAGAATGTTTTGTGTAAAATCCTCGGGGTGTTTATTGAAATTGTTTTTCAAATTGTTTTATTGGTTTATCAAATTATATAAAAGTTGTGAAACATGTTAAAGGAGAGTTTTAGTGTGCATATTATTTTAAAATGGGTTTGGGGGGTTCAAGTGGTGACAAGTAAGCTGTAACGCCTTTTTTAGTTAATGAAATGTGCAAGTGGTGTTATGTGATATGTGAAACTTGTTTGACCATAAAAGGGAAGCATGGGTAACTAGGTGGGTGGACTAGGACTATTTTTCTAGTGATATGAAAGTGGATACAGCCTCGTTTCACATAGAGATATTGATGATACAACTCTAACTAAACATAGATAATGATTGGATACCACTAGGTTATGGGGGTGTCCCCTACTAGTGGATCATGCATGAAAAGATGATGGTCATGGTTTCTAAGACAAGTTTCACCGATATAAAAGATTATAGTGTCTAGTTGCTAGATAGTACCTATAGGGCCTCCCCCATGGTTATTTCTCTTTAGTCATATCACACTTATTGTCACTATATGGTATGACTTGGTTGGTAATTTCAAAAGCAAGCATGTTTTCATTTGAAGTTGATTTAATTTATAGTTGTTTTATTTGAAAGTGATTTACCTTAAAATTGTTCCTATATTTTCCTTTACTTATAAAACTTGAAAGTTATTTTTCATTTAATATTTAGATCATGGAATCTTTTTTGGGTGGAATCCTATGGGGATTTGGCTCACACCCTATATAAACCTTTGGGTGTATATAGATTTTTTCTATTTATTCTAGGTAAAGGGAAGGTTTTTGGTATTTGTTGTTCGGTTTCTCATGGATTTCCTTTGTTTATATTGTTGGAATGGTTGAAGATTGTGGATCCCTGTTTTCTTTAAGGTTTGGTATAGAGTTTTGGTTCCCACCTATCATGGTCCTTTTGGGCATTTTTCTAAAGTTGTAAACCTTTAAATCTGAAAATCGTTAAGGGCGCATTTGTTTTGGATTTTTCATATATGTTTTATTAGTCTTTGTTGGTTATTTTTATATTTTAAATTAGGTTAAATCATTTCCACATGTTTATTTAATACCTGGGTACTTATTCTAACCCATGGGGATTGAAAATTCCCTTTGGGGATTATCGCGAATCGACTCAGGTGACAGTTCAGGGTTAACCTAGGTTGGTTCATGATAAGTGGGATCCAATATCTGGTCATGTAAGAACTTCCAACCCAGAGCTATGGAGTTTTATTCCTTCTATTTTAGTTTAGGCTGATAACATTCCTTTTTTTGTTGATCTTCCATCTATTGTTCATGGTTTTATTGATGTTTTATTATATGACTTCTCTCTTCTTCCTTCATAGAGAGAGGTAGAGTTTACAATTGAACTAGATCCAGGGTTGTAGCTTATATCAATACCTATTATCATAGGGAACCATAATAGTTAAAAGATATCAAGATTCAATTAGAAAATCTGGTGGTGAATAGTTTTTTTTCACCCCAGTGTTTCGTCTTGGGAAGCACTAATGCTCTTTACTAAGAAGGCATAAGGTTTTCTCTGGTTGTGCATATCCTATCAGAATTTTAATGAAGTAATGGTTAATAATAAGTATCATTGTTCTCATGTGGATAATTTATTTGATATGTTAAATGGAGAAAAGTTGTTTTTAAATATTGATCTTTGGTTAGGTTATCATCAACTCAATGTTTGGGAGAATGATATATAGAAGATAGCTTTTAGGAGTAGGTATGGCCACTGTAAATATCTTTGGATGTTTTTGGTCTAAAAAATGCTTCTATAATTTTTATGTATTTGATGAATTGGATATTCCATCTATATATCGACAATTTTTTGGAAGTTTTCATAGACTATATTTTATTTTATTTAAAATTTGATCATGAGAATGACAATCATCCGAGTTTGGTTCTAAAAATCATGAGGATTCGCCATTTGTATGGAAAGATTTTGAAATGTGGATTTTGGTTCTGGTTTGGGTTGTGTGCTCATGAAGGATGATCATATGGTATCTTATATATATTGTTATCTTTAACTTCATGAGAATAATTCCCCCACTCATGATTTATATATTTTCACAATTATGCATGTGCTTAAGTGTTGGTTTCATTGTCTTTGTGGGGATAGGTTCATAATCTATTATGTATATAAGAGTTTAACATATACATTTTATTAGAAATACATGAATCATAGACAAAGGTGGTATGTGGAATACCTTAATAATTTTAACTTCAATATCTCTTAAACCATGGGGAGGGGGAATTTCATTAAAGACACTCTTAGAAGAAAATTTCCATCACAAGTTACATATGAATTGATGGAAGAGTTGAACCTTTGGGGCTTTTTTCTCAGTTGCATCTGGATGCTCAGGGGGGATGTTTTAGTTATGGTTTTGAGTAATTTTAAGTTATCATCATCTCTATTTGAGTATATTATATATAATTAGAAGCAGTATGATGAGTTCAAAGGAATTTGAAAAACCTTATATGTTGGGGAGACCGTTTCTGGTTGTTATCACTCTTCAGATGATATTCTCATTTTTGGGGATTGTTTTGTCATCCTAGCATCTATGAAGAGTTTTATTTTGTCTTATTATCAAAGTTTTCATGTTCCATCCATACAGGTAGTATAAATATGTATTATGAAATGAGACAAAGATTATGGTGGCTAGGTATGAAGTGTGACATTGTTAATTTTGTCTATGGCTATTACACCAGCCAACAGATTAAGGAGGAGCATTTAAAACATTCTTGTTTACTTCATCCTCTTATAGTTCCAATTTGGAAATTGGATGAGTTATCCATGCCCCTATCTTGTATTAACACCAGCAACCATTTTGATAGTTTGGGATTTGACAATCCATACCCGGTGTCAACTGGGGATGAATTCCCTTTAGGGATGGAGTCCGGGGGTGGGGAGAGTGATATACCACTCTCATAGGATAGTGTAAAAGAAGGGTCCAGAAGGGGGCTTCACAGCCCGAGGAAGAAGAAGGGACAAAAATAAAATTGGGACCCAAGTAGCTTCATTGTGTTCTAGAGGAGTAAATCCAAAGGCCGAAAGGACTACTCATACCTCCCAAGGCCTATGGAGACAAGATCAGCTAAAAAGGACAGGAACAATGTAATGGAAGGGAAGGAAACAAAAAAAGATCAATAAAAGGAGGTTGGATTGAACTTGGGGAGTGGAAGTGGTATGAATGAACCTAAGTCTAAGGAGCAGTTCATCGAGAAGAAGGCTGTCAAGTCTTGGATCTATATCAATGGACCTCTCCCTTAGGGGCTTTTGGGTAAGAAGGTTGAAGATGGTGGTCTAATGGGAACCACGGAGGGCTCTCCGCAGGTAGTTGCAGAGGAGGAGCCATGCGACCTTCTTATGCACTCCGAGGGAGAAATGATAGAGAAGTTCCTAATCTTTAACGCTTCTAAAGAGGACGCGGAAAGGCTGAATGGTGAACCATTTCAAGTGGACCTTAACAAGGAGCAGAAATAATGTATCACCAAACAACATCTCATCATGACTAGAGGATTCAACACCAAAAAAATAATGGTGGAAGATATCTTGCAGATGTGGGAAAATCTGGCCTATCATTTTGAAGAAATTATCAGATTCGATCCCGATAAAAAGGTAACCGAACTCTCCTAGAAATTATATAGGGAGGATACATCAAATATGTTGAAGTTGTACCTTTATGATTCTGCCACTTGTAATATGGTGTGATGTTCTTTTTTGTACTTGTTGATTTTAAACTTTCTCCATAAAAGTGTTCTCTATAATAAAAATGATAATTTGGAGGAGGATGAGGTATCCATGTACTTTTTTTATTTCCATGAACTACCCATGGGAGTAATTCTATCTAGGTATTGATTGATCAGGGGACAAAGTCAACTCATTTTATTATGATTAGGGAAACCGTAAAAGTTTAAGATCTAAGTAATCTGTATGTGACGGAAATTGTGAGGTTACAAGTAGTTCGTTCATCCATTGTTTTAGACTGGGATCATACATTTACTTCAAGGTTCTAGAGAAGTATCCAAGATTAGATGGGAACTAAGGTTTGGTTAAGTATATCCTATAATCCATAGACAAATAGTTAAATGGAGAATGTTAATCTAATCCTGGAGGATATGCTATATACCAGTGTCTTAGGTTTAGGTGGATCATGGGATAACTATCTGGTACTATTTAAGTTTTCTTATAACAGTATTTATCAGTCATGGATCATAATGGATCCTTTTGGGGCTTTTTATGGTTTCCCATACAGATCACCTATTTTTTGGGAAGAGGCGGGGAAAGCTTCTTTGGTGGGACCAAGTTTGGTTCAGAAGAAATCTGTAAGGATTTTAAATATATTGTGTCCTATAGTTATAGATCAGAGTCTACATAAATCTTATTCAAGTTAATAACCTCATACATTAAAGTTTTTCATAAGTTTCTAGGTTTTCTTAAAAGTCACTCCTTGGTTGGGTAACCATCATCTTTGGAAACAAGTAAATTTGGATTCGAGATATGTGGGATTGTTTGAGGTCACCAAGTGGCTTGGGAATGTATATTATCAGTTGGAATTTAAATTCTATTTAATAGTAATTCATGATGTTTTCCACATATCATAACTTAGGAAAAGTCATCTTAATCCTATCACATTTTGATTTTGGGGTAGATTGAGTTAGAGCCATATGTTTTCACTGTTGAGTATCTAGTTGAGATTTTTTACTCTTAAATTAATGTCTTAAGTGGTAATTCTATTCTATTGGTCAAAGTGTTATGGTATCATGGATCATATTCTCATGAGACTTGTGAACATGATTTGTTGATGAGGGAGAAGTGGTCTCACCTCTTTATCAGATGACATTTTTCTACATGAATTTTTAGTGATAGAATGTATTATGGTGGGGTGTAAGAACCTGGATCTTCGTTCAGGTATGTTTTTCCTTTTTTCTGGAGTTTTTAAGAAAAATGTTTTTTCTGGAAATTTTTCAAAGTACACGCCATGTACTTTCTGAGTACACACCATGTACTCTGATCCAGCTCAAATTCGTGTGTTGGTCATGCCCGGGCCACACACACAGTGTGTAGGGGTGACGTGGAGGCTGATTTTAGCAGAGTATGGAAAGGAACCAGTACACGCTGTGTACTCTAAAAGTACACGCCGTGTACTTTCTTTTTTTTACTAAATAGACCGGGGTCGCGCCTAACCCCAATATTCATCTTCTTCTCCAGTTTTCATCTTCCTGAGAGCAACCGTATGGACTGATCTTCAACGAGCTCCCGCATCACCATCCGTTCTCTGATTCGAGCACAGTCGATTGCGTTGGAATCGTAGCGGTGAGTTCTTCCTTCTTCTTGAGTCTTGTTTCTTGATTCCTCCTGGTTTTCAAGTTATCGTAGGTTCAGCGTTTTGTGCGTTTTATCAGATCTACATCATTCTAAGGGGAATCTGTCTTCGTGGTTCACGTATATCAATCACCTAGGATCAAGGTAGGTGGTTTGTGCCTTTCCGTAGAAAGTTGATGAATATTTTGTTCAAATTCCACCAATACCCTTGAACGGGGTATTGCGTGTTCCTGTTTTGCCCTTGTGGTATTTCCTTCTTTTCTTGATTGCTAGAGTAGATGTTTTTCCACTGATTATGGTAGCTTTACTATACCTTGAATGTTTTCTATGCTTGCTCTGCTTGTTTGGCGTTTTTCCAGTTTTCATGCCTAATTGTAGGATTGTGGACTATTTCCTTGTTTTTTTGTTGAGCCTTACTTGATAGCCAAGTAGTTCTTGAGGTTTACTTGGAAGATGTACATGTGCGCTGAGCATGTTTAGTTTCACTCAGGACTGTGAGAACCTAGAGTAGTAAACCAAAGGGAGAATTGACGGAAGGGATTCTCCAGAGTGTCTTTTAATTACGATACGAGACCACAGGTGGAATTGACATTGAGTGCTTCCTCAGAGAGTCTGTAGTTCCTCGACGTGGGCCATAGGGGGAAATGACATTGAGTGATTCCCCAGAGAGCCTATAGCACGATACGAGAATATAGGGGGAATTGACGGTGAGTGCTTCCCCAGAGTGTCTATTATTTTCATAACTGAACTATAGGGGTGAGACTGTGTGTGCAACCTAGAGGGTTGCTAGTATTTGTAAGTTGAACCATAGGGGTTAGACTGTGAGAGCTACCCAGACGGTTACCTGTTTTCTTCTTATTGATAGTCGTTTACTTGTGTACTTTATTTGTTAGAGATGTGGATTGTAGCTGCTTGTGCTTTCTTATTTACTGCTTCTTGTTTTATTACTTGACTTGTATTCATTGACTGTTAGGCAAAAATCTTTGGGTGATTTCCTACTGGGATTGTATCTCACACCCTATTTGGGCCATGCTTTTGGGCCCAATCAAACTATTTTGCTACATGTATAGATAAGGGCAAGTGCCCTTCTACTTCAGGATCTTGATTGCGCTGGAGCTGGAGAGCATGGGACCGATCTGGGGCTCACTATGCTGAGGAGTTTATTTGTTTTTCTTTTGCACTTGTTTTTAGTTGTATTCCAGAATGTTGTTTTGTTAGATTCTTTCCATAGATACTTGTACCTGATGCATCATTTGTCATCATTGTTATATATACATTCATTGCTTCCGCTGTTTGGTTTCTATTGTTATGCATGTTGTTACTTCTTCCTCTGTTGAATTTTGTTTTTCTTCTGTATACCTTACCAAATGAGGTCATAGTTTCCCCACTGACTCACTAAGGCCCTCGCTGGTAGTCGACAGCCTCAGGCGTTTGGGGAAATGCTCTTGAGGTCATGTGGCGAACCGGGTACGGGGCACCAGTGGAGGGGCTCCGGATTCGGGTCGTTACAAAGTGGTATCAGAGGAGTTCTTTTCTCTTGCTTTACTATTTGGAGACTTTATCCAGGGATAGGATGGATTCGGTACTTGGCATTAAGCTGTTCTCGGGAGTAGCTAACCCGTGTACAGGGAAAGGTCATACTACATCATTAATTACAGTTTATTGGTTTTGAGTTTTTATGGTTGATATGTTTTCACCTAGAGTGATTCGCATGACTTGATCGGTTATTGTTTTGATATTTTAGTTTTATTTCTGTCACAACTCAATGAGATGAGGGTATTCTATCTCATGCATCATGTAAGCACTTCTAGAAATCACATGACATGCATTCTTTCCATGCCATCTAGGGTGCATTAGTGGTTTCATGTTGTTGTAATAGGCTTTGTGTATATTATGCATGCTGTTGTGATAGATGCTTGATAGAACCCATGTTTTTATGTTAGAGAGTTGTTGTTTACCTTGTATGTGACTAGAGGATATGTCGAGATGTGATTCGCGGGGTTTATGGTCCCTCATGAATCGGAATTTGGCACCTCTTTACCTTGTTTTTAGTATTTCTGGAATTCTGCCCAGTTTCTGAGTTACTGCCCAGAAAACCCAGAATACACGGCGTGTAATTTTTGGATACAGGCCGTGTAGTTTTCAGGCCGTGTCACGGACTGTGTGAGCAGAACATGGTGTTGTGACAGTAACTTTAGGAACACTCTGTGTAGGGTAGGTACAAACCATGTAGTAATGAGCTGTGAACCCGGCTGTGTCACTAACAACACGGGTCGGGGAAGCTCGATTGGAACATGTCGTGTCCTTAGGGAACACGTCGTGTAGTCCTGTCCAGGTACCCGGCCGTGTCACGAACAACACGGGCCAGCATTACCTTCTTTTCCACATGCTGTGTTTGTTCGGAACATGCCGTGTAGTCTTGTCCAGATACCTGGCTGTGTCACGAACAACACGGGACGGGATCACCTTTCCTATGCACGCCATGTTTTTTCGGAGCACTCCATGTAAGGTTCAGCTGTGTAGACGGCCGTGTGCTTAATAACATGGGCCACCGAAGCATTTTCCACTACATGTCGTGTCCACCGGGTACACGCCGTGTAGTCTTAGTTTAAGAAAACCATGTGGGTTAGCCATGTAAGTAGACTCGGTTAGGGGAACATTTTTCAAGTACACGCCGTGTGTGGGTGCAACACGTCATGTACTTTGAAGTGTACACAACTTGTAGGGAAGGATTACACGCCCATGTCAGTTGGTTTAGAAGACACGGCATGTAGTTTTATACACGTCGTGTAGTCAATTTTTGTAAACTTGTGTGTTTTTCTTCCCCCGTTTCCGTTTTGTACTCTTGTGTTCTCTGTCCTTGTTTTCCTGATCTAAGGTGAAATTTTGATCTTTCAGAGCTATGCCTCTGAGACATCCTCTGGTCGTACGTCTGTCGTCGGGCAGTGATTAGATGCCAGATAGGGCTGATCAGGGACTTCCTGCCGATCCTCCAGTCAGGTCAGCCTGGGCACCGGCTGTTATACCAATTGCAGGTGCAGATGCGCAGTTCAGGGAAGGTTTCATGAGGATAATGTAGACCTTCTAGGGAGCACCGCCTCCTGCCACGTCTATGGAAGATCCGACGCGGGTTTTTTAGCAGTAGCATCCTCCCACGTTCTCAGGGGAAGGAGGACCTCAGGCTGCAGAGTCATGGCTGGAAGCCATACTGACTATCTTCGAGCATCTGGAGACGCCTCCAGAGAGGCGGTTCAAGATCGCCACCTACATGCTCCGAGACTCCGCCAAGAGGTGGTGGGATGTGATCTCACAGGTAGGTCAGCAGTAGGCTATGGCTTGGGAGGAGTTCCAGCGCGTGTTCTATAACTACTTCTACCCGGAGACCCTGAGGGCCAACCGAGCCCGAGAGTTCATGAGTTTAGAGCAGGGTACTCTTTCTGTCATGGATTATTCTGCTCGCTTCACCAAGCTACAGCGCTTCATGCCCCTCCGGGAAGGGAGTGGGGTGTTCATAGTAAGGAAGTTCGAGGATGGTCTCAGGTGGGAGATCCGCTCACAGGTGAACATCTTCCAGCTGACTTCCATTACTTCCATCGTCAACTAGGCACTGATTGTGGAGTGAAATCTGAGAGACTCTGGAGATACAATCTAGGGCAGTTCTGCTTCTAGAGCTAGTCTTCCTCTAGATGAAAACAAGAAGCGCCATAGAGAGCCTACATGAAATGATCCGAGGAAGCAAGATGCGTCGTCAGGTAGCCAGGTGACATGCTACCAGTGTGGCCGGTCAGGGAACACGAGGCCGCAGTGCCAAAGGGACCCCATGGAGTACCGATATTGCGGAAATATGGGTCACCTTCAGCATTTCTGCCAGGTTTTCTCACCAGCAGCTGGTGACTGGGGTTCTTCCATGACTCCTTGTTCAGAAGCAGCACCACCAGTCTCTCACCAGTCGGGGAACTGGAGTTCTTCCGGCTGTTTAGGATGAGGTAGAGGTCAATTCTGTGGTGGTCAGCCACCAGTTCCTCAGCACTATCATGGTGGTTCAGCTCAGAGTGGTTATCTAGGGGCGCAGGGCCGCGGTATAGGCCAGTCTTTTTCTGTAGAGCAGACTTATCAGGAGCAGGATCCCAGCCCTTCTACTGTTCGAGGTACGATTTTAGTAGCCTCAGTTTTATCTTTAGCCCTTTTTGATACTGGTGCTACGCATATCTTTATCTCTGTTGCTTTTGTGGAGAGCCTTGGACTCTGCGTCTTTTCTTCTACCGACTCGTTGATACTAGTCACACCTTTGGGGACGAGGACATCTAGTGCACGCCAGTGTAGAGAGTTCCCTCTCGAGGTTGCAGGGTATCACTTCTTATGGGATCTCTATGTCCTAGAGATGACAGGCTATGATGTCATCCTTGGCATGTACTAGTTGATTCCCTTTCAGGCATTCATCGACTGCTATCGCCGTAGAGTGAGTTTCGTTTCACCAGAGGGCGAGTCTTTTCTTCATAAGGGTGAGTGGGACGTTCAGGCGAGTCGGGCAGGACTCGAGCATCTTGGGCTAGGAGGGGTGACGGACCAGATTTCTAGTATCTATCTGGATGATCAGGGGACTCCATAGTTTTATTTTCCTCCAGTGGTGGATCGCTTTAGGGATGTCTTTCCAGATGACTTTTCAGGTTTGCCTCCAGATAATGAGGTTGACTTCTCTATTGAGCTCGTTCCAGGAGCGGCATCGGTGCCCATTCCTCCCTATAGGATGGCCACACCTGAGTTTTAGGAACTCAATAAGCAGTTGGAGGAGCTACAGGATAAGGGTTTCATCCGACCTAGTACTTCTCCTTGGGGTCCGCCTGTCCTGTTTTCAAAGAAGGCAGATAGTACCCTTCGACTTTATATGGATTATCAAAATCTGAACCAGTTGACAGTCAAGAACCGATATCCTTTGCCGAGAATTGATGACCTTATCAATCAGCTTTGAGGATCCTAGGTGTTCTTGAAGATCTAATTAAGGTCTGTTTATCATCAGTTGCGCGTTAGACCATCAGATATACCTCTGACAGCCTTCAGGAGCAGGTATGGTCTATACGAGTATACAGTCATGTCGTTCGGTCACCCGAACGCGCCTGCAGTTTTCATGGCACTGATGAACCGAGTGTTCCATCCTTACTTGGACTCCTTTTTTGTGGTCTTCGTGGATGATATCTTGGTGTACTCTCACACTCGACACGACCATGCCACACATCTTGAGATCATTCTGAGTACACTGAGAGAGCACCGGCTTTATGTTAAACTCTCAAAGTGCCACTTCTGGATGGATCAGATTCACTTCTTGGGTCACGTCCTCTCAGAGGCAAGAGTGTCAGTGGACCTAGATAAAGTGAGAGATGTAGTTTCCTGGGAGCAGCTGAAGAACGTCTTTGAGGTATGGAGTTTCCCAGGGCTGTCTGGATACTACAGATGCTTCATTCATGAATTTTCTCTTCTAGCAGCACCTTTGATAGGTCTGACCAAGAAGGGGGAAAAGTTCTTATGGTCAGATTCTTGTGAGTCAGCCTTTCAGGAGCTGAAAGGGAGGTTGACGTCAACACCGATACTTGTCTTGCTGGAGCCAGGTAAGAACTACACTGTTTACTGTGATGCTTCAGGTATCGGGCTGGGAGCTGTGCTTATGTAGGGGGATGGAGTCGTTACATACGGGTCTCAGCAGTTGAGGCCACATGAGAGGAACTACCCTACGCATGATCTGGATTTGGCAGCTGTTGTTCATGCCTTGCGTTGTTGGAGACACTATCTACTGGGAGAGCACTTTGTGGTCTTCACTGACCACAAGAGTCTCAAGTATATTTTCACTCAGTGGGATCTGAACCTGAGATAGCGTAGGTGGGTCGAGTACCTTCAGTCTTTTTATTTCGATCTTGCCTATACGCTGGGGAAAGGAAACGTAGTGGCAGATGTGTTGAGTAAGAGAACTCAGATTCAGGAAGTTCAGGAGGCTAGTAGTGAGTGGCAGCTAATGGCTCTGTTCTCTGAGATGCATCTAGAGGTGCACGACAGACAGGGACAGACCTTCCTATATTTTGTAGTTGTTACCTCTACACTTCTTGATTGGGTACGGATGAGGCAGCTATCAGACTCTGAAGGCTTAGTCTTGTGGGAGAGTGTGTCAGGAGAGGAACCTCTTCTCGGATGGACAGTGGGCGAGGATGAGATCTTGTGGTTCTAGGGATGCGTATGGGTGCCAGCAGACATATGTGAGGAGCTAATGTGGGATTTTCATTCCTCAGTTTGGTCAGTTCATCCTGGTGTCACCAAGATATATCGGGATCTTCATCGCCAGTACTAGTGGCCAGGTATGAAGAAGGATGTTGATGGTTTCATCATGAGATGTTCTACTTGTCAGCAGGTGAAGGCAGAGCATCAGCAACCAGCAGGACTTTTACAGTATTTATCCATTCCGGAGTGGAAGTGGAATGATGTTGCGATGGAATTCGTGACTGGGTTACCGAGGTTGCCTTGAAGGAACGATGTTGTTTGGGTTGTCTTTGAAAGGCTTACAAAGTTTGCGCACTTCTTGCCGATTAATGAGACCTTCAGTATTGATGATATGGGATGACTTTACATCTGAGAGATCATTCATCTTCATGGATTTCCACACTCCATTGTTTCATATAGGGATGTGCACTTTACCTCTCGGTTCTGGAAGGGACTTCAAAAGGCCTTGGGTACACAGGTACTTTTGAGTACAGTATACCATTCCCAGACTGATGGTTAGTCAGAGTGCACGATCCAGGTGCTTGAGGATATGCTCCGAGATTATATCTTAGACTTTGGCGGTTCTTGGGAGAAGCATATACCTCTGGTGGAGTTTTCCAACAACAATAGTTTCCAGGCAACCATTCAGATGGCACCATACGAGGCTTTGTATGGTAGGCCATGTCGATCACCCTTATGCTGGATGGAGGCACGAGAGGCATCTTTGTTGGGACCTCGTCTCGTTCATGAAACCTCAGAGCAGATAGAGTTGATTCGAAAGAGGATGGCTACAGCACAGTCTCGATAGAAGTATTATGTTGATCAGTGGAGACGACCTCTGAAGTTCGAGGTTGGGGATCAGGTTTTCCTGCACATCGCACCGAAGTTGGGACACAAGAGGATTTGGAGACAGGTTAATCTTTCACTGCGGTACGTAGGACCATTTGAGGTCGTGGGGAGAGTGGGACCAGTCACCTATCAGTTGCAGCTGCCTCAGAGGTATCGGGACAAGTATGACGTCTTCTACATATCTTAGCTTCGACATTACTTTTCAGACCCGTCTCACGCCTTTCAGTCCGAGGAATTCGAGCTTGAAGCGGATGCGTCGTTCGAGGAGCATCCTATCCGGATTGTCGATCACAGTACGAAGGTCCTCCATGGGCAGTCTGTTCATTTGGTACAAGTGCTATGGCATCACGGGTGAGTACAAGATGAGACCTGGGAGGGGAGGCTGATGTACGATCGTAGTGGCCGAAACTATTCAAGGACTCTTCTTCTACGCCCCGTTAGGAAAATTCGGGGATGAATTTATTTAAGGGGGAATTTTGTAAGAACTCGGATCTTTGTTCAGGTATGTTTTTCCTTTTTTATAGAGTTTTTAAGAAAAATGTTTTTTCTGGAAATTTTTCAAAGTACACGCCATGTACTTTCTGAGTACACTCCGTGTACTCTGATCCGGCTCGAAGCCGTGTGCTGGCCGTGCCTGGGTCACACACACGGTGTGTAGGGGTGACGTGGAGGCCGATTTTGGCAGAGTACGGAAAGGACCCAATACATTGTGTGTATATTCTTTTTTTTACTAAACAGACCGAGGTCGCACCTAACCCTAATTTTCATCTTCTTCTCCAGTTCTTGTCCGCCCGAGAGTGACCGTACAGATGGATCTTCAACGAGCTCCCAACTCGCCATCCGTCCTCCGATTCGAGCACGGTTGATTTCGTTGGAATCGCAGTTGTGAGTTCTTCCTTCTTCTTGAGTCTTGTTTCTTGATTCCTCCTAGTTTCTAAGTTATCGTAGGTTGAGCATTTTGTGAGTTTTCTCAGATCTACATCGTTCTAAGGGGAATCTGTCGTTGTGGTTCACTTATATCGATCACCTAGGATCAAGGTAGGTGGTTTGTTCCTTTCCATAGAAAGTTCATGAATATTTTGTGAAAATTCCACCAATACCCTTGAACGGGGTATTGCGTGTTTCTGTTTTTCCCTTGTGGTATTGCCTGCTTTTCTTGATTTCTAGAGTAGATGTTTTGTCTGTGATTATGGAAGCTTTACTGTACCTTGAATTTTTTATATGATTGTTCTGCCTATTTGATGTTTTTCTAATTGCCATGCCTAGTTGTAGGATTGTGGATTGTTGCCTTGTTTTGTTGTTGAGCCTTAGTTGATAGCCAAGTAGTTCTTGAGGTTTACATGGATGATGTACACGCGCACTGAGCATGTTTAGTTTCACTCAGGACTGTGAGAACCTAGAGTAGTAGACCAAAGAGAGAATTGACGGAAGGGCTTCTCTAGAGTGTCTTTTAATTACGATATGAGACCACAGGGGGAATTGACGTTGAGTGCTTCCTGAAAGAGTCTGTAGTTACTCGACGTGGGCCACAGGGGGAATTGACATTGAGTGCTTCCCTAGAGAGCCTATAGCACGATACGAGACTATAGGGGGAATTTACGGTGAGTGCTTCCCTAGAGAGTCTATTATTTTCATAACTGAACAAGAGGGGTGAGACTGTGTGTGCCACCTAGAGGGCTGGTAGTATTTGTCAGTTGAACCATAGGGGTTAGGCTGGGAGAGCTACCCAGAGGGTTACCTGTTTTCTTCTTAGTGCTGGTTGTTTACTTGTGTAATTTATTTGTTAGAGCTGTGGATTGTAGCTGCTTGTGATTTTCTGTTTACTGATTCTTGTTTTATTACTTGCCTTGTATTCATTGACTGTTAGGCACAAATATTTGGGTGATTGCCTACTGGGATTTTATCTCACACCCTATTTGGTCCATGCTTTTGGGCTCAAGCAGACTATGTTGTTGCAGGTATAGATAAGGGCAAGCGCCCTTCTAATTTAGGATCTTGATTGCGCTGGAGCTGGAGAGCATGGGACCGAGCCGGGGCTCGCGATCCTGAAGAGTTTATTTTTTTTTCTTTTACACTTGTTTTCAGTTGTATTCCAGCATGTTGTTTTGTTTGCTGCTTTCCATATATACTTGTACCTACTACATAATTTGTCACCATTTCTATATATACCTTCATTGCTTCCACTGTTTGGTTTCTGTTGTTATGCCTGTTGTTACTGATTCCGTTGTTGACTGTTGTTTTTCCACTGTATACCTTACCAAATGAGGGCATAGTTTCCCCACCGACTCACCAAGGCCCTCGCTGCTAGTCGGAAACCTCTAGAATTTGAGGAAACGTGCTTCAGGTCATGTTGTGAACCAGGTACGGGGCACCAGTGGAGGGGCTCCGGATTCAGGTCGTTAAATGGGGAATTTTTAATTTCCCATTACCCGATTTTAGTTAATTACCTTATCTTTAATTATTTTCCTCTTTAATTTGGGTATATTGTGGCACTCCCAAGTATGGAGAGTATTTTTTGTGGAAAATGAATTAAAGTTTGGAGATGTATGTTTTTTGAATTGATAGAATCCATGTATAAAGGTGTAATGGATTTCAAGGATTCTCCCAAAATTCAGTGAATGCCCAAGTGGGTTTTGGGTTTTCATGTAAACATCTATAGTTTTCATAGTATGTAAGAGAAATAAACACCATGTAATGAGAGAACATACTATTTACATTCTTTGGGTAATATTTCGTGATTCTAGGGCACAAAATTAAGTGATTATACACCATGTAAATATTACACACTATTGAAAAACAAAAGATCCATTTTTAATAAAAAAAAGGTGATGATTTTTTGGTGTATCATAACCCCAAGTATGAAATGATGTGTAAAGGGATTAAACACCATGTAAATGTCACAAATATTACTTTTATGGTTCTTTATCAGTTGAATTTTATTTCATTATTCTTCAACTCCTTTATATATCAACCAATAAGGATTCATTGATGGTTTTTTGGTGTCTTCGTTTGATTCAAATTGATTCATTCAGTGATTGATCACTATTGTAGTTGAATTTAATCTCTCTGGGTGAGTAATCCTTTCAGATTCTTTGTTTCTTGGATCATAGTGGTTTCATTTCGCTATGTTAATAGATTTATTGACCCATGGTGAAGTTTCTTCTTATTTCCTTCTAGATCTGTGGAACAATCTTGTTCCGGGTTCATCCCATTATTGGTTATGGTGTGGCAGTTGTGTTTTCTTGATGTATGTTTTATTTACTCTTCTTTACCAACCATTTTTCTAAATTTGATAAATTAGAATATGTGTATATTGATTCTAGGGATTCCTTTTTCATTGATCCATTCCACTTATTAGTAGATCATTTTTGCATGTGTACAACCCTGGTTCTTTGATGTAAGTGATTCTGTATCTAGACTATGTTAGTAAACTTCATTGCTCTTGTATTGGATAAATTATTTTATTAAATTAAATTCCATGATATGATTGGTTATAATTGTGTGTATGGGAAATAGTTTTTTATAAAATATGGTTTTCCCCTAGTTCTAGTAAAAAAAGGTTTTTAAATAATTATAAAATGGTTTTTGAAATGGTTTTCTAAGCATGAAATAATGAAAATGGATTGATGAATTGGTTTCAAAAATAGAGCACATGGGAATACTTGGTTACTTAAGCGGAATTTATAATAATAAGTCTCATCCACTTTAAGTGTATTTTCTCAAGGGTATTATCCTTGCTCCCTAGGCTTGTTGGTCAAGGGACTAGTTAAACCTATTGGGGGTCACTTGCTGGGGTGTTACTCTACTCTCTATACTCGATGCATATGTCTAGTGGCTTGATTTATATTTGATTTTCTTTGTTAGGTATGAGTGTTCTAGATATCCTGGACTAGTTTAATCCTTGGAATGATGTTATATGTACTTCTTGGCCAATTTGGGCTACTTTTGGGTTGTACTGTTTTGTTGTAGTTCCATGGATTTTGATATGATATATGATGCATGATTGTTTTTGACTTCATATATCATCTGATATATTTGGATATGAAATAATCTGAAACTAATTTACCTAATTTATTTGTAAATGTGGGGAAAGGGGAAATTAAACTATTTTTCTATGCTTTTGATATAAGAAAACTATTAAATTATTACCATGCCTTTCTTTCTTTAAAGTTGATCATGCATGGATTAATGTTTAGAGATGTGCTATGGAACGCATAGGTGATACCATACTAATACAATTAGCTGAAAACCTATTTATATATTTGGAAATGAATAGACATGGTTATGTATTTTGATATAGGTAAAGGCAATGTTCCACAGTGAGGAGGTGGGGTTTCATGTCAGCCGGGATGGGTAGTTGATGGTGAGATGGTGGTAGTCTATCCATGTTATGACATGTAGTATTTGACTTTTCCTGTTTTAGTAGTCTTTGGGTTGGACTTGTACTTGTATACTGTCTCTATTCTTGTGTTTTTTGGTTCATATATGGAATATATTTACCTTACACTATTTCTCTCTATTATATATGTGTGTGTGTGTGCCATGTATTTGCTTCAGGTTGAGTGAAATTGTTCCCTCTATTTTTTGTTTTATGCTCGAGTGATAATCTTCATCTTATGGGGATATGAAATTACCTTAAGTTATGTGTAATATTGGTTTGGTTACTAGTTTGGGAGGGTATTCGGGTTGGTTCATTACAATGTTAATAAATAGGAACCTTGGAATTAAATGATAATGAACATTGAAAAGATTTTTGTAGTGTAATTCAAGTATTTTTTAATTATGGAGTGTGTCTTTAGTTCAATAAGTTTATTGAATTGATTAGGGTTATCATGTTTAGATATATTTATGGTAAGGCATATTATTAGAGTTCCAGTTCATCCCTGTCATTTATGAAAGGTTAGTTTATACAAGGAATGGTAATAATATTTAGGTGGGATGGTGTTTTTTATTACAAGTCTATTAAGTTAGTTATAACCGTAATAGTATTTTTCCATTACCTAGGATGATGTCTTGAGGTTGTGGGTTGGATAATGAGAATTTATAGGTAATAAGAGGGTTCATATGATCCACCCTATAGTGGTGCCTTTAGTTTTGTTTTAGGTTTTGGTGATTATAGTTTTGAAGAGGCTATCACTTTACTTTTTAATTTTTTTCTATCCCTAGGATGACATATTTAGGTTTTGGGTTAGATAGTGAGAAGTAATTAGAGGTTATAGTTATGTTTTAGAAGTAGGTTTTAAGATAGTGAGTAACCGTTGGAATTTGGTTAGTGTTATCTTAGGAAAGTGGTGTGTGAGTTTGTAAGGTTATTTAATAGTTTAATCATGGTTATTTTTAATCATTTGGTTAGGTTAAATTAAATAAATAACTTAAGGTAATGTTATAATGTTAATATTTGTTGAATATGGTTGTTTTTAGCTTTGGTTTTTGGTGTGATTGATTGGTTGGTCATGAGTTAATGTGGTTATTTTATTATCAATTTTATTGATGTTGTTTTTTATCATATATTATGATATTAAATTAATTATTATTGTTTTTTATTGTTTGTTTTTTGTCATATTATTATATGTCTTTTTCTGTTTTTAATCTTATGATATTATACATGTATAATTTAATGACTTTTAGTTATGTGTATACTTTCATGTGATAAACTTTATTAAGGTATAATGAAAATAAAAATGAGATGCATCATCTTAAATCTATATTTTTCATATATTTTATAGGATATAATAGCTTATCATTGTGCTATTTATTTATAAATATACCTAGTTTTCATGGATTAAAGTAAAATTCATGTATATATACATATGTAGGATATAATTGCTCAATGTTATATAATGTACACTTTATTTTAGGATGTGTAGTCTTGTGTTTATGTCACATATTTGGGCTATGATGGATCTCGATTAGCTCATGAGTTTATGATATGATTATGTGGTGAATTGGTGGTGTATATTATGTGGATGTGGTTTTGGGGATGTGGTAGTGATGGTAAAGTGTTGACTGAGGTGACGTGGGGGGGTGGGGGGGTTGTGATAGTTATATTGATGTTGTTTTTTAGTTATTATGGTGATATGATTCTAGGATATCTATTATTTCTATATGATCTCATAAATCTAAAATAAATATTTTTACTTATGGAAATAATATTATTGATTTGGTGGATCGATTTTGATGGCTTGTGAGTGCTGATTTATTTCAAGACATTTCCCTATATTCTTAAATGATTCAATAAATATGATATCACAATCATTATTTATACTAGTATATTATTAATATTATATTATGATTTCATGAAACATGGTAATGGTGATGGATCTGGGATTCTATAATATTATATTTTCCTCTAACTTTACATACTATACTAGTTTATATCCTTGATTATTTCAGCTATTACATAGTTGATATCACACATGTCTATACTAGAACATTTATTTTACATGTTTAATGAATTTTTTAGAAATATTTTATCAACTCAATTATATTAACCTAGAGATGGTTTTTATTTTACTATATTGATACAAAATACAAGGGATCATATCCTAAATGATCGAATAGTTTAGTGGTCTTTAGAGATAGTATACATACATGATTCTCACATTACAACCAAAAACAAAAAAACCTTGAAATTATAGTGATAAATTTATTATTTCTTTTAGTTAATCCTTGATATCATTAATAAATCCATTCTTGGTATCCTGGTGAAAGGAAAACAAAATCAAGGATGAACTCAGATTCTTGGTTAGGGAAATCATTCAATAGAATATATCAAAGAATAAATGCATCTTAAATATTATAACTTACATAAATAACAATAAAATATACCATATAACTAATATTATAAAAATATGGACACATACATGGATAACATATTAAAATAAATAATCACATAGATAATAAAAAATAGTTTTCTAATTATAGAATGTATAATGTTTAAAATCATAATCTTATTATCAATGACTTGTTCCAAGACATCATATAAAAATTGGTAAGGCATATACCAAATACCCAAACTAGTTATTCTAATGAGACCAATAGATGCTTCAATGGGATATAATAGGCCCCTCTCATCAGAAAATAAATTTAATTCCTTTTTCATGTGTAATTAATGAATAAAAATTCAATACATAATCAATATAAACAATAATATTGAAAAACTAGTCTTACAAAATGTTAATATTTACCCTAGTAGATAAATAGAACAACATGATTATAAGCTAATCATATTTATATGGATTATGGTATCAATATATTATACACCCATTAAATAATAATATTCATCGAAGTATGTTGAACTAGATGAAAGTATTTTATAATGATCAATGGAATATTTCTTGAGGAAAATACCATTTCATTTTGAAATTACTTATTCTAAAATAAAATAATTCTGGAATATTAAGAAAAAAATCATTTAAAATGGCATTGGAAACTTATAAAGGAATCTTCAAGACAAATAATAGTCATTTCATCTAGAAAAGGCATTCATTCGGTAATCCTTAAAACAAATAATATGTTCACGTAATTAGTAAAATGTCACTCATTTGGAAAATGATAAGAATTTTTTTTAACCTTTTTATAGAGAGTAAAAAATGGTAAAAATGACATTAATCAATAATTTTACAATAGTATAAACTTTCTTAAAAACATTTTACATAAAATATGTATATAGAGGAAAAATGTTCCCAACAGAATAGAAAAACAAACTCGGTTTTTATTAATAATTTTCTTTCAGACATTTGAGTACTTAGAAAGAGTAAAATTAAATGAAAATTTATAATTTCAATAAATAAATAGGGTATAAGAGAATATATGGAGTTTAATATAGAAAGTAATAAAATTATTCGAATATAAACCTAAACTTAAGAAGTCCTAAATAAGGATGGTTTTATGAAATAAACCCTTACCTCAGGTATGAGTGGATTTGTAAGTTCTTTTGAATTGCTATATAACAAATTTAAATATATTATAATTAAATAAAAACCCATAAAAATACTTATAATATCATATATGGAACACCTTTATCATTTCAAAATCTATATATTTATAAATCTTTATTAAAATCATTGTTTCCGAGTGTTAACAGTTTTTTTTTTCATATAAGTTTCTATTTGGTAATTTTAGTCCTTGCATATTGATCATGGTTACATAAATTAAAAAATTTAATCATGATATGAATATTATATGTATTAATTATATTCATATTTATGATCATCTATGAATGGTGTACATGAAAAATGAATCATATCACTTTGTGGAGGTGGTAGCACCCATGAATGCATGAGTGACATTATCATTTTTAAAGGGTGCAAGGGAAATAAGGTAAATGATACGTTATACTTATAGAATTATAATTATTTTATAAATATCATATATATTAATTATATCGATATTTATAACCATTTGATTAAATTTGTGATGAAAATTTATTTATACTGCTATGTGGGTATGGTAGGTCGTACAAACACACAAGCGATGTTTTTATTTTATGAAGGATGGAAAACTGGTGGAAATAGTTGTAACATAATTATAATAACATATAAGTATATTAATGATACTATATTAAATATTTTATTGTGGTTATAATAATTTTAGATTCAGTAAAAGAAGAAAGAAACTTTTAAAGAGTCAATAAAGGTGTTTACCACTTCATTGAGAGACCTCCTTCGGCTTACACCATAAGCCATCATATGATGGTATTATGAGAATAACATAAGCTCAAGAATTAAGGGAAGTTATATTTGAAGGTTTTTTTAAGTTATTAACTGATCTATAGTTCTAAAAAAATTAAAAATGGGAGTATAGGAGGTTTCCTTTTATAAGTAAGTGGCAGGACATAAATGGAACTACTTATAATATTTCAATAATATAAGGTCATGTCCATGTGAAAGAGAATAAAATTTTACAAGGACATAAATTTAGGGTATTATAAGTTATAAATATATTAATACAATAAGATTTTTAATGTTTTATTATTCATTTATACCATTATCTATTAGTTTAACCCCCCGATAAATCTGTTTTAACCTTAATTGTGGTGAAAATTTTACTATTTTACTATTCATTATAAAGAAATTAAGTTAAAAAAATTATATTATATTACTAAATATAAATAAAAATATTTAATCAAATTTAAAATATTAAAATTCTATAATTGATATAAATTAATTTAAAAATAATTGTACAAAAAGCAATAAAATCTGATTTTTAGAAAAATGCATTTTAAGTATATAACTGAATTTATATTAATTCATTTCCTTGTAAAAACTATTAGATGAATATGAAAATATATATATAAAATAAAAATTATATGAATTTCATTAAAATTTTAAATTAATAGTTACTTATTTTATTTATTATGATAAAATAACATTGTGCACATAAAAATAGTTTTTAGAAAAATGTGTTTTTAATCCAAAAAATGAACTTATTTCAGAATCATGTATAATTATGATTCCTTTGTAATTAATTATATTATTTATAATTATAGGAGACTAATTTTACCTTATGTTAAAATTCAAAAAATAATTTTAAATTTATATTACTTGTTTTAATGACATGAAATGAGATTTTTACAAAAATCTATATTTTTTAACATTAATTAAAAACTAAATCTTTTAAAAAAATCCCAAAAATAACCCAAAGAGAATATCAAAATTTAGATTTCAAAAATTATATTAATTTCCAAAAACAAAAATTTCCTTAAATGGTAAAAATTAATTAAAATTTCCACACACAAAATATAATAAAAACGATTTTTGAAGAAAACAGATCTTGAAGCATAAAATGACTTTTATGAAAATATAGTACATATTTATTTTGAATTAATAAATACTTTTCCATTATATAAAACATTTATTCATATTTTTCATAATTTTGTTATTCAGATTCATACCACTGATTTAATAGCTATTTTATAATGAACACATTTAAATAATATTTTCATAGTATATAGCATTTTACTTAATGCTTGGGTTTGTGTGTGGCGCATGATATCAAACATAATATTAATTTAAGGGGAAATAAAATATTATGGTGTTACATTATCGCATACTTATATCAATTTCATTTTTTAAATTCTAATTAATTTTAAGAATTAAATTTTAATATATTTTATAATGAATTTTAATTTCTAGGTTAAGAAAAGGGAACTTATTAATTCATTAATAAATAATTTGTTTTCCTTTATAAGACATCCACTTATGAATGTGTTTCCAAAAATTCACCATAATAATTAATTGATACTTTACATACAAAAATTGATAGATTTATCTTTCATTTGTTGAGTTTGTTTAATTATATGAAAGTATACTTTCGTAATTCCTTAAAACATTCTAAGTGAATTATTTTTCCCTTTGACTAATAATTTTAATCAGTTTCAACCTCTGATTCTAATGATGAACAAATAAGAGATATTTTTAATTCATAAAGCATAAAAATAATCCATTAATGAATCATAGGACCCATAGAAGGGGTAAAATTTATTTCACCTATCTAAAACATTATTATAAAAAATTTAGATATCACTTAATATGAATAAACCATATTATTAATAAGTTATACATTAGTTCCTAAAACATCAATAATAACACCCATATAAATGCTATAATGTTTTAAACTTTAAATTATAATATCACTAGTTCAATAGATATTATTTTATGATTCTTTTATTAGTTCATAAATCCTTATAACTAATTAAAACCCAAAAAATTAGGATTATATCAAATCCATTCATTATTATAATAACCATGTTTTTAACTAGGGAATAAAAATTCATCTTACAAAAAACCATGCAATATATTCTCATTATAACCATATTACCACTATATTTATTGATTGAAAATAAAATTCCTAGAGTGTAAAGGGAATATTATATATCCATGAAAATATAAAATAAGAAATAAATATGGAACTAAATAATGCATGAGTTTATGATCAAGTTACCTGTTATCACAACTTAAGAGGTTTTATCTTCAGCTATAGTAATTAACTATGGTTGGCTTTGCTCCATTATCTATTTATAATGAGGTAAATTCCATTAATTCATGGGGAATTAGTTTTAATAATACCCCATATCCTTAATTTTGAAATAATGAACATCGATACTTCTTTCATACCCTTTAATTTACATGACTGATTTCATTTCTTTCCATACTTGAAGAAAATTCACATCTCCTTCGACCATGTACTAGGATTTTTCATTATACAATTATTACATGTGCATACTTCCATACTTCCCTTATTTTCCATCACATCATTTATTTTTTCTTCATTCCCAGTATACAAATTCTTTTTATTTATTTCTATATAAGATATATTACTTGGAGAATTATTTCTATGTCATAATAGAACATGATACCATATTATAATATAATAAAAAAAATTGAGATAATATTACACCATAGAGGTTTGGAAAAAATCTCATAAAATAAATGGTCAATCTTACATTCCATATTACATCTATAGTCCATAACATGCCTTTATAATATTTTAAATGCTTTCATTATACTATAAAAAAATTCCTTTTCCTTATATCATGTATTGGGGAATTTCCTTTCTATATCAGCTTATAAAAAATGAGGAAAGTATTTTTTGAAGGATTTATACTTAAAATTATTCTATTCCATTATCTCTATATCATTCACCTCTTTTTTTATTTTGTATCAATGAACATCATTAATCAATATATTTACCACACCTGGGTTTTGAAATTCATTTTTTTCCGGTTTGGTTTGATTTTAGGTTCTTTTCCCAGGGATCGAGTGTGACGGGTTTGATTTTTTTGAAGGTTATTCTCTAATATCCTTGGCCTAGTTGTCCTACTTGGGTCTTTCATTGAGTTTTTAGTGAAATTAGAGGTTTTGGGTTGGAAAGTAACCTGATAATTTTTACCAAGTGGTTTATCAAACTGTGTGGTATGTTCCAGGTAACCGTGCAGCACCTCGGTTCCTTAGCAGTAATGGTCGCATGGTTTCCGAACGATTTGGAAAACTATTCGAACTAACCGTGTGACCTTCCAGGTCATTAAAATTTTGGGCATTTTTCTCTCTC
The DNA here is from genome assembly GCA_963277665.1 of Viscum album. Lineage (NCBI taxonomy): Eukaryota > Viridiplantae > Streptophyta > Magnoliopsida > Santalales > Viscaceae > Viscum > Viscum album. The sequence continues at coordinate 652,557,763 of OY728148.1, read as the reverse complement.
CTCCCAATTTTAACCCTCCTCACCCCTCTTTTCTCTCCTCCCTTGGGTTCTTCCTCTCTATGCATGCCTCCCCTTCCATCCCCCTCCCTTAGGGCGTTGATTCCTTACTGGATTTGGGTGGTTCTTCCTTGATTCATCAAGTATGTTCCCTATCTCTCATTTCTTCTCTCTTTTAGGGTTTTATCCTCCATTTATTTGGGATTTCCCCTCTCCCTTAGCAAGGGTTTCAATTTTTATGTTTGAATCCTAAATTTTTTGTTTCAATCTTGATGTCTTAGGTTGGGTCTATTCTAACTTGGGAGCAGTGGTGGTGTGATTAAAGTTTCATACTGAATTGTATAAGCTTCTCTATTCTTTAGGAAGGACCTCATTGCGTACTTCCATTAAATTTAGATTCACATTTATTTCTTGATTTTCACACCTTATCTAATTTCTAAGTAGGAATATATTGTTTTTATAATAATTATATCATGTTAAATTAGTTGGTTTTCCCTTGTTATGTGATTTTTTTGAAAGGTTGGAAAGGATTTTGCATCCTAAGTGATTATTAAATGGACCTGTTGGAACTTTTAAGTGATTAATGTCTTGTAAAGACATGTTTTGTTTTTTATATATGCATTGGTGATGTTCAAAATAGTTATTTTAGTCTTTTTATGGGTTTTTCACATTAAGTGCTTAATGGTATGACCCTTTGGACCTTATAAGTGTGTTTTTGATTTGAATGGTGGGCTAGATTTATGAAATAGAATTCAAAAGGTGTGTTTGGTGGTTTAAGTGTCTTGTGTGTGGTTTTTATAAAATTAATTATTTTGTGAAAATTTTTTAAGTCAGATTTTTAATCTTGAAATGGTTATTTGGAAAACCCCTCTAGGAGGGAGCCATTTCTTAGGTGATTGTTAAATGGGTGGGAATTTCCTCATATTGGGACTCCCCCATTGTATTATTTTTTAAGGCATGGGCTACTCATTGAGGATATCAGGGTGGTTCCTGTTGTGGTGGTGTATGATAGTATATATATATCAGTGTGTGTGTGACTTATTTATTTAATTGTTTGGCACACCCCCTAACAAACATATCATGGGAACCTAGCATAGAAAAGATGATTTCTAAGAACATTTTTTGAACTATTATAGGTTATTATACTAGCTAGTGGCCCATAGTATGTGGATAATTTGGTTTATTGCTATGGGATTAGGCCCCTCGCCCAGGCCAGGTAGGGAGACGGTCGGGCATTAAGGCATTATGATGTCATTGATTAGGGCATGCCTTTGGGATAAGTCACATGTATTGTATGTTATGGTCCTCCTATGAGTTACTAGGTGTTCCCATGTTTCTCTTAAACTAGTACCATTATCCATTTCCCTCATTGTTTGGATACACTCCCTTGTTCTTGGTTATGGATGCTTGTTTAGAAAATGGTGAAATTTTAGTTTTTCTAGAACAGTTTTAAGAAAAACTCTTTGAATAAACATGTGTTTCCCAACATTAATTTATAATTAAAAATGAAAGTTTTCTTATTTAGTCCCCTTTATCCTTTACCCCTATTAACTTAACTATTCTCCTTGAATGAGACTTGTTTTTAAATGTGATGGAAATGGGTTGTGTTTGTTTATTATATAATGAAAATAAGGGAAAACCTATGTTTATAGTTTTATTTCAAACCTGAAAATAAATTTTCCTTATTTAGAGGATATTAATTAGTAATATAACTATTTTAGGCCTACATACTAAGTTTTAATACTCATTTCTATAGTGTATTTTTTAGTTCTCCTTTAGGTTCTATCTTTGGTGCAGTCGCCTTGAGCGATGGTTGGTGTTTTGTTAGAGAGTGACCCTTGGGGTCATACGGAGGTGTTGTTTGGTGTTAGGTTTATCTTTGTTGTTTGGGTTTTTTTCATTATTCAGTTTTTTTGTCTCTTAATTTGTAAATTTAAATGATGTAAATCTGGAAAATGATTTAAATTTGGTTTGATTATATGTTTATTCTACTGATTTTTTTATTTATATTGGGAGAAATAATTCTCATCATCACTCTATTGATGACCTTAGTGATTTTTGAAAACATGTGAGGATTGGGAATACCTCTTGGGTCATACCATGGATTGGCTCGGGTGACTGGTTTAGGGATAACTCGGGCTGGTTCATGAAAAAAATGGTATCAGAGGATGTCATCTCTTTTGAGGACCTTGATTTTAGAGCACCAATTGTTACTTGGGTTTGTCAAGGTAGAAGGAGTAGTATTTTCAGGCTTGATGTGTAGGTGAAGGAAGAGCATCACAAACTCTTACTCATTCTGAACCTAGGGTTACCATGGGATGTCTAGGTTTGTCGATGTCTTTGGTTCTTGTGGATTGTTCGGTATTGGGGAAAGAAATGAGATTTGGGTAGTGGCCTCTATGAGCTCGCAGGGCCTAAAAATCTATGTGGATCTAGCAACATTACCTTAGAATGATCTCTATGATAGTGATGTGACTAACATATGGCTGCCAACCATATAACTGAGTCACCCATCGATGCTATTTGTCCCCTTGTGAATCGTTTGGGTCTTCTTTAATTCTAAAAATGGTTTTGAAATGTATTATTTTTGAATTGTGAAAAATTGAATTTAAAATGGAAAAGACCTTTTTTGGAAAGTGGAAAGAAATGGGATATTCATGACTTTATTTAATAAAGGTTTGGGAAATTGGGTGTTGTGAAATGAATTTCTAGGCTAAATGGAAATAGTTTTGAGCAAGTGGTTGTTATATCATTAGGAATTTTTCTAAAAAATTAAATAAATTAAATGTTTTATATTTGATGTGAAAATATGGATAGTTAGTTTTTAATTTAATGGTTGGAATTTCTTTGAAAAGTATTTTGAGATATTTGGATGAGGTTTCAAATTTTTTTGGATATAGGTTTTTTGGAAAAGAGTATTGTGGGATTTGAAAATAAAGGGTGAGTCAAATTTTTTACCTTTGGGGTTTCTATGAGTGACCACATGCATATATATTTATGAGAAAATCGGAGGGTTCCTAGTATGGCATGATAATATGCATGGACAAGACCCTTGGGACACCATTGGAGGGTATGGAATTCTTTCAAACTTGTTTTCTTTTCAAAAGTGTTTTAAGGGACTATTTAATGTTTTGATTACTTGTGGTGTTGTGTCATATCCCTTGTATTTTTTGAAGTGATGTTTCTTTTGTGATGTTTTATGTGAAAGATCCATGTTTTTGGATTGGTTTTAATCAAGTTCCTTTTTTTCCATGGTTCTTAGTGTCCACCCCCACAAAGGTGTTATGGATACCCAAGATGCAGCTACGGGTAGTAAATATCTAGTGAACACTCTAGTTGATCAACCCATATACTATATTCTTGAGTTCCGGAAGTTAAAACCTACTCTTTTCTATGGTCAAGAGGATCCTCTTGAGGTGGAGGAGTGGTTGTAGAGGATTTAGATGGGATTCAGTTTCCTCGAGTTTCCTAATACATCGAAGGTAAAGTTTTTTACCTTTATGTTTGAAGGACCATCTTAAAAATGGTGGAATTCCTTGTCTCAAAGAAAGTCTTTAAAAGATCTCACCTAGGAGTTCTTCAAATCTTCATTCATCCAAAAGTACTCAGGTAAGGAAGAGGATGGAGTTGTGCGGTCTTCAGCGAGGTGTAGGATCAATTTTGGAATTCTTTCGTTTCTTCTTTGACTTGGCTCTGTATGAACTAGGGTGTGTTGGAAATGATCAAATGAAAGATCATTATTTTGATATCGGCCTTCGTCCTAAGTTTCAGTCAAAGGTAGAAATACTCAACCAAACCACCTTCTCCGATGTGGTGAGGCAAGCCTTTCAGGCTGAAGTTGGGTAAGTAGGAGGGCTTGAGATGGTTGGTCTTCATCTGGTCTTTGAAAATGGTGAATAGGATTATGTTAAGAAGAATGAAAAGAAGCCTGATGTTAGCGATGATGGAAGGGGAATTAAGAGGCTTTCATACCTCTCATCAACCTCTTCAGTGTGCAATATTATAACCTACCATCAGTATGGCAAGAATGGTCATAAGAGACCATCATGCCTGAGTGCCCCAAGAACCTGCCATACCTGTGGATGTTTGGGTCACTGGAAGTAATTTTGTTGGGGAATTTACAAGAAGCATCATGAATCCCGACTCGACTCTTTGAAAGACACCCCATCCCATTTGTAGGATTAAGGCACCATTTGGGGTCAATTTTGGGTCTCTCTTGATGTAATGTCCATCGTTGTAATATTTGAGTCCAGTGTCATTCTGGAGTGGTTATTTTTCTTTCTGTTGTAAGTATGGTTTTTACATAATACATTTAAATTTATATTTCAATGGAGGTGTGTTTTGTGAATTTTTAATTTGTGTGTTCTATTTGGGGGTTTTAAAGTCTGACTGTGAGTCAGGAGAAGCTTCAATCATCAAATCTCTAGCCTTAGGTTTCAGAGTGAAGCTGGAGCGTATTCAAGAGAACCCTAGCGGTGATGAAAGGATTACATTTAAGTTATATTCTTTGTGTTTGAGGTGTAGGTAGCTTAATCCTCCTATGTAGTTTCCTTGGTCTCTTCTTCCTAAAGATCTCAGTAGTTGTGTTCCGTTGAATGTGGGATTATTTTTAATGGTCCTCGCATCCTAGGTGTGCTAGTTAAGTTTGGGTTTTTTGTGGTTACCTGAGGAGTGTTGAGTGGTTGGTGTATGTTTTTCATGGATTTTATTTTCCTTTAGATGGGCACTCCCTCCCCTCACCTGGTGGTGGGGGTCCTTGGTTTTTTTGGTAAAATTATCAAGTTCGTTGAATCTTGTGAGTTATTATGGTGTGGAGACCCATTGTGGGTCTCATTGAAACCATACCACAAAGAAAAGCAGTGTAGTATAGCCTTTAATGTGAGGATTCCCTTTATTCCTCCCCATGTCATCATCTTAGTTCTATTCCATGTTTTATTTTTCAAGAGTTGGGATGGGAGTAATATGGTGTTTGATTAGAGTAAGGTTTTAGGAGGTACTCATTGGAAGAGGTTTAAGCTCATTTGTTTGTTTTAGGAGGATGGTTTTATTCCTCTTGGTGTCATTCAAGATGTTGTTTTTTAATTATAAATGTATTGTGGTTAAGTTTATATATCCTTTGGACCAATAAACTAGATGTCAATACACTTTGGGATTGGGTGGCACTTAACATGGACCCAATCTTGGTCTCCCTAATTATTCCTATTAGCCTCTTTTCTTTTTATTGATGTCTTGGTAACATCTTCATTTAAATTTATTTATAAATATCCTTGGGTTGTAAGGTAGTAGTGGTTTTACTTTCAGGTAAGCCTTGGATTGTATTTTCAGGGGCAGAAAGCATTATGGTGGGGAGAATTGTCACACACGGGTTTTGAAATTCATTTTTTTTTTGATTTTTGGTTCTTTTCTTGGTGATCGTGTATGATGGGTCTGAGTTTTTTGAAGTTTTTTCTCTTTTATCCTTGGACTATTTCTCCTCCTTGGGTCTTTCTTTGACTTTTGGGTGAAATTGGAGGTTTTTGGGATGGAGAGTACCTTGATCACGGTTACCGCACAGTCTTTCAAATGGTGCGGTAGGTTACAGAACCTATCGCACATCTACCACACGGTCATGCAGTATGTTCCAGGTAACCTTGTGGAACCTCAGTTCCTCTATAGTAGTGGTCTCATATTTTTCTCACAGTTTGGAAAACCATGCGGACTAACCATATGACCTTCCAGGTTATTAAAAATTTGGGTATTTTTCTCTCTCCTCCCAATTTTAACCCTCCTTACCCCTATTTTTTCTCCTCCCTCAAGTTATTCCTCCCTAGGAATGCCTCTCCTTATATCCCCCTCCCTTGGGGCCTTGAATTCTTTCCATATATGGGAGGTTCATCCTCGATTCATCAAGTAAGTGACCTCTCTCTAATTTATTCTCTTTTTTAGGGCTTTCTCCCCCATTTCTTTAGGATTCCCTCTCTCCCTCAGCTAGGGTTTCACTTTTTCAGGTTTAATCCTAAATTTTTGGGTTTTATCTTGATGTATTAGTTATAATATAGTCTCATTTGGGTGAGATGGTGGTTCAATTAAAGTTTTGAACTGGATTCTGAAAGTTTCTCCATTCATTTGGTAGAACCCCATTGCATACTTCCTTTAAAGTTAAATTTAAATTGGTTTATTTATTTTCTCATGTTATCTAATTTCTAAGTAGGAATCTATTGTTGTTAGAAAAATTATATCATGTGGAATTAGTTGTTTTTTCCATGTTTTGTGATTTTTTGGAATGGTTGGAAAGGATTTTGCATCCCGAGTGATTGTTAAATGGCCCAGTTGGTACTTTTAAGTTATTAATGGTTTGTAAATACATGGTTTGGATTTTATAAATGAATTGGTGATGTTTAAAATGGTGATTTGAGTCTTTTTATGGGTTTTTTACATTAATTTCTTAATAGTATGCCCCTTTGGCCCTTATAAGTGTGCTTTTGGTTTGAATGGTTGGTAAGATTTATAAAATGGGCTTTCAAAGGTGTGTTTAGTGGTAGAAGTGGTTTGTATGTGTTATTTATAAAATGAATTATTTTGTGAACATTTTGTAAGGACCATTTTGAATCTTGAAATGGTTCTTTTGAAAACCCCTCTAGAAGGGATCCATTGCCTAGGTGATTGGTAAATGGGTGGGAATGTCCTCAGCTTGAAACTCTACCCATGGGATTATTATTTAAGGAATTGGTTGTTCCTTGAATAGGTTGGGGTGGGGATGGTTTTGGTGGTGTATGATAGTATGTGTGTGTGTGTGTGACTTGTTTCTTGAATTGTTTGGAACGCCCCCTTATGAAAATAGCATGAGAACCTAACATAGCGAAAAGGATTTTTGATAATGTTTACTACACTAGTCTAGGTTATTATACTAGATAGTTCCCCAAAGAAAGTGGATACTTGGGTTAATTTCTATGGGATCGATCCCCTCAACAAGGCCAGGTAGGGAGATAGTCGGGTGTTAGGGAATTATGATGTCATTGAGTAGGGAATGACTTCAAGATGAGTCACATGTATAGTATGTTTTGGTTCTCCTATGAGTTCATAGGTGTTCCTGTGTTGCTCTGAACCTATTACCATTAGCTATTGCCCTCATTGTGTGACTACACTCCCTTGTTCTTGGTTTAGGATGTTTGTTTGTAAAATGGTGAAAGTGTAGTTTTCCTAGAAAGGTTTTAAGAAAAACTTAATGAATTAAAAAGTGTTTTCCCAACTTCACTTTATAATGAAAAATGAATGTTTTCTTATTTGGTCCCCTTTATCCTTCTCCCCTGTGAACTTAACCTATCTACTTGAATGGGACTTTTTTTCAAATGTGAAGGCAATTGGTCATATTTTTTATTCTACAATGAAAATTATAGAAAACCTATGTTTGTAGTTTTATTTCAAACCTGAAAATCAATGTTTCTTATTTAAAGGAAGTGCATTAAGAATAGAACTATTTAGGGCCTACCTATTGAGTTTTAATACTCATGCCAATAGTGTTTTCTTGTTTTTAGTTCTCTTAAAGGTTCCATATTTAGTTCAGTCACCTCAGGTGATCATTGGTGTTTGGTTGGAGAGTGACCCTTAAGGTCACATAGTGGTGTTGTTTAGGGTTAGGTTCATCTTGGTTGTTCTATTTTTATTCATTGTTTAGTTTTGTTGTCTCTTTACTTTTAAATGTAAATGATGTAAATATGTAAATCAATTTGATTTTGGTTTTCTTATATGATTATTCTTCTAATTTTATTTATTTTTATTGGGATAAATAGTTCTCATCATCACTCTATTGATGCCTTTGGTGCTTGACACCAACCTTGGAGGATCGGGAATGCCTCTCGGTCCTTGCCATGGATTGGCTCAGGTGACCAGTTTAGTGTTGACCTAGGATAGTTCATGAAAATATTCCTTTAAATAATAAAGTTCTACCTTTACTTAATTCTCAAATATATAAATATATTTTCAAAGGACTTGATCTATTTTCTAACGATAAATGGATTAGTAGTTCCATTAAAGGATGGATATTTTTACTAAAATAAGCGGTTCAACATCAATATATCATTATATAAAGAAATAGGTTGTTCTAAATGGAAATATGAATTAGTCATAACCTTAGTAAATTATCTTAATATAGGAATAGTATTCTAAAATCCAATACTATCCATGTTTAGTTTCTCAGGAATTAAGTTCATACATTGATTATGGGTGTTGACACGCATTTTATTTCTTTTATTAGGTGGAATTCCTAAAAAACATATGCAAGAATTTCTCATAACATTATGAATCATATTGTATAATTCCAAATATAGTTAAATACCTATCAAAAATTTAAATTTATGCATAAATAATCTCATAATAATAAGGTTAGTATCATTGGGAATATCTTCTAATAATAACAATATTTTCAAATATTTCATAATGGTATATAAAGAGCATGAGAATCAACCAAATAATATCCCCAATGAGTATTCATATAGATGTTTAGTCCAATTCCCACTCATTGTGCACCCATAATGATCTATTTAACACCAAAATCAGACCCATTCAGAGTTCTTACCCCTAGGTGCATCTACACCACAACTACATCCACTTTCTAGTATACAGATAGTGATGTATTTTCATAGAAAACCACAAAATTTCTACATTACCAAAAATTTATGATATTTTAATATACTTAATATTAACCTTAGATTATATCATTGGGTCATGTTATATAATCTATAATTTTATAAACTTATTTCCCAAGGTTTATAATAAACTTAATTTGATTCCAACTATAACACTCGGACTCTAGGAACATGGATTTGGTGGTTATTTTAAATCATTGGCACAAAATACATGGGATCACATTAAAAATTATTGAATAGTTTAGAAGTCTTGGAAGCCTAGATACATACATGATTGTCACATTACATCCAAAAATAGGAAATAAAACTAAAAAATTATAGTGAAAACTTTATTATTCATTATAGTAAATCCTTGATGTCATTTAAAGGTCCCTTCTTGGTAACCAAGGGAAAATAAAACATAATAATTGGTGAGTTTTTATGCTCAATAAAGGAAATCATTAAAAAAACCTATCATAGAATAAATAACACATGAATTATATGGTAGAGATAAATAAATAAATCCATGTAACTGATATTATAAAAATGTGGCTAAATCAATGATGACATGGTTTCATAAATAATCACATGGATAAAAAACTATTTTCATAATGATGGGATCCATAATTTCATACATCATAATCTTATAGTCAACTCCACGTTCCAAGAAATCATGTATAAGTATGTATGGAGTACACTAAATACCCAAACTAGTATGTCCAATCAGACCTATTGATATATCAAGTGGATATGACTGGCCCCTCCCATCACATAATAATTCAAATTCATTTAAAATATTAATGAAATGAATTACAATTTAATACATAATCAACATAAACAATCAAATTGAAAAACATGTTATAAAAAATGTTAATATTTTCATGAATCACTAAATAGGACAACATTATTACAATATATATAGAATAATGTGGAATATGTAATCAATACATTATTTACCTATTAAATCATAATATTCATCAAAGGATATTGACGTAGATGAAAATAATTTAAAATTTTTATTGGAATATTCTTTGAGTAAAATGCCATTTTCATTTTTAAATCACTTATATTAAAATATAAAAATATATACAATATTAAAAAAACTTTTTTTGAAAATAAAAAAGGAAACTTATAAAAAAATAATTTAAAATAATATTCATGATAGAGGTAAAAAAATTTTGTGTGGTAAATGCTAAAATAATCATTTTGTTCACACCTTCAGTAAAAAGTTACTCATTTGAAAAATGTTAAGAATATTACTTTTAATAACATTTATATAAATACATACATGGTCAAGAATAAAATTAATAAATAAGTTTAGAATATTAAAAATATTCTTGAAAACATTTTTAAGAAAATACAGTTATGGAAGAAAAAAATTTCCAAGTTGAATTGAAAAAAAAAGGTGTTTTTTCTTAAAAATGTTATTTATGAATTTTGAGTACATAAAAATAAGAAAATGAAAGGAAAGATTTTAATTTAAAATAATTAACATATTATAATAAAATATATTGGGTTTAAAAATAGAAATCATATAATTATTACAATAAAAACATAAACATAAATAATCTTGGATAGGGATGAAACCATGAAATAAACTCTTACCATATGTCTGAATTGCTATATAAGAAATTTTAACCTGCAGTATAATAAATTTCTATTTATTAAAATTATGTAATATAACCATATAAATACTAATAATATCATATATAATCCTCTTATAAAATTTCAACATCACTTTATTAATAATTTTTTATTGAAATCATTGTTTCTGAGTGTTAATTGTTTCATTTTTTATGTAAGTTTTAGTTCTATAATTTTGGTCCATTAATCTTGATCATGATTCCATATAATATAAAATAATAATAATTATATAAATATCATATATATTAATTATATAAATATTTATAATCATCTATGAAAGTCATACATGAAAAATGAATCAAATCATTTCATGGAGGTAGTAGTCCACATATACGCATGAGCGACGTTTTAACTTTTTAATGGGTGGAAGGGTAAAAAGGTAAAATATAAATTATATTTAAAGAATTATAAATATATATTATATATCATATATATTCATTAGTTCCATATTTATATTCATCTATGTAATTTTTTGATGAAAAATGAAATACACCGCTTCGTGGAGATGGTAGGTCTTACGTATGAACGAGCGATGTTTTCGTTCTCCATAGGAATGAAATGTGGTGGAAAATGAATTTTTTATAATAATAATAACATTTTATTATATCTGTTTTAAATTATTAATTATTTTTTATGCTTATAATATATTTAGAGTAATTATAATAATAATTAAACATTAAAGGAGTCAGTGAACATGATTATATATTCTTTGAGAGCCCTCCTTTGTATTACACCTTAAGCCTTCTTAGGATGGTATTAGAAGAATAAAATAATATCAAGAATGAATTTAATTAATCTATAAATTTTTTTTGGAATATATTATCCAATATATATTGATATATTTTTTTGAATAAGGTAGGATGGGAGGTGTCCTTTTATAAGTGAGCGAAGGGACACACATGAAATTACTTTCAAGATTTCAATATTATAAGGTATCTTTCTGGTGAAAGTAGTTCAAAATTTCCATGTAATCAAAGTTATAATAATATATGTTCTAAATATATTCAAAAAAATAACAATTATATAAGTTTTTGTGTAATTTTTACTTTTATATATTAGTGTAACCTCCGATAAACCCATTTTAACCTTAATTGTGGTAACAAAATTTTACTGTTTTTACGAATCATTATAACCAAAAAATATATTATACCTATTAAATTATATTAATTATTATAATCAAAAATATGGAATCCATATTATAATATTCAACTTCTATAAGTGGTATAATTAAGATTTAAAATAATTATACACAATATAATGAAAAACGTTTTTAAAAAAATGCATTGTTAAGTATAAAACTAGATTTACATTCATTCATTTCTAAGTAAAATGATTATATGGATATAAAACTATTTTTATTGAATAAATATTATATAAATTTTAATAATATTAACAATAATTTTTTATTTATCTTATTTATTAAGATAAAAATAAATTGCGCACATAAATTTAGTTTTCATACAATTTTGTTTCTAATCCCAAAAATTAACTTATATCAAAGTCAATTATATTGGTGTTTTAAATGTAATTAATTAAATTATTTCTCTTTAAAATAGTATTATGTTACATTATGATAAAATTTAAAAATAATGGTAAATTTAAATTACTTTTTTTAACAAAAATATTTGATAGTTTTATAAAAATATGTATTTTTTCACTATTTATAGAAAATAATTTTTTAGAAAGGTCTCAAAAATTAACCATATAAAATATTTAAATTATAATTTCAAAAATTATATTTATATCCTTGAATAAAATTTATTTTTAATGGTATAAATTAATTTTAATTTCTATACACAAAATGAAATTAATTTTATTTTTGAATGGAACATATTTTTGAAGCATAAAATGTATTTACTAAAAATTAAGTACATATTTATTATCTATTAATAATTAAATTTTCATTATATAAAATATCTTTACATATTTTTCATATTTTTTTCCTTTTCATACCTCTAATTTAATAGTTATGTTATAATGGTCACATTTAAAAATTATTTTCATAGTACATCGTTGTTAACTAAAAGCTCAAGGTTATGTGTGGTTCATGCAATCAAATGAAATATTCATTTAATAGAAAATAAAATCTTGGGGATGGTAAAAATTTTATCCTATTTTATAATCCGATATAATCACCCCTCTTTATTTTTATTTAGTTTTTAGGTAATATATTTTAACGAAGATTAAGTGTTAATGTTGTTCGGTGCAATTCCTTTCTATTAGGAAGTAGAGTGTCGTAGAAAGTATGGGGAAGTTGTATTCACGAGAGATAGATCACCTTCATGGGGTGATCTCGATGATTATCTTCGATCGTGACATGATTTTTACATCATGATTGTGGAGAGTCCTGTAGGAGGAATTCAGGACCCAAATGAGGATGAGTGCAACATTTCATCCCTAGAAAGATGACCAAACAAAGTGCACTATCCAAGAATTGGAGGATATGCTAAGAGCTTGAGTTTTAGAATTTTGTTGAATATGGTAGGATCACTTTCCCTTATTAGAGTTTTCATATAATAACATCTACCACTCTACTATTATCATGATGACTTTTGAGGACCTATATGGGAGACTCTACAGGTTACCCTTATTCTAGATAGCAATCGACACGACATCTCTTGTGGGAATAAAGATGGTGCTGAAAATGAAGGAGAAGGTCTAGGTCATACATGGGTGGATTAGGAAGACCTAGAGTAGGTAGGACTTATGAATATCACCTTCATAGTCCCTTGGATTTTGATCAGGAAGACCAAATTTTCCTGAGATTCTCCCCACGAAAAGGATTATGGAGGTTCAGTCATGGAGGAAAGTTATACCTGAGGTTTATCCTCCCATTCAAGATTGTGTATATGGTTTTTGAGGTTTCCTTCCACCTCACCCTATCCCCATATCTTTATTGGGTTCAAAAATCCTTTTGTGTGTCGCAAATGAGGTGATAAATGCATGACCTGACACATTTAATCAATTGGGGTGAGCTGGACATCAAAGATGGATCCACTTTTGTGGAGCACCCGATGGAGATCGAGGACCAATAGGAGAGTACCCTTCTTGGTCAGACCATCCTCTTGGTTTTTTTGTTATGGAAACATGGTAATGTGTATGATATCTCTTGTGAGTGGGAGATCCATATGTGGGTTCAATATCCCGAGTAGTTTTTTTAGTTTTTCTTTTCAGGGAAAAAATCTTAAAGGTAGAAATGATGTAGAGACCCAGTTTTCCCCTTATATGAATTTGAAATATCTATATATATATATATATTTCTAGAGCTAGGCACTAAAACAGCATGTGATTCAGTGTCTTGGGGTTCCTAGAATTAATTTATAAAAATATTAAAGATATTTTATATTATGCATGTGCAGTTATTAAATAAAATGGGATAAGTATTAAGTGGAAGCTTGAATCATAAATCTAAGACCATGGTTGAGTCTGAAACATGTTTTTAACATATTCATGGCCTAAAATAGGTTGGTGTGGGGCATTCATATATCTCTCTTATTGGAGTTATGTTCAGTAAATAAATTAATTAATTAATTAATTTCTTTAACATAACATAATTTACTATAAATTAATTATTATGGAAGTATTCTAAGGGTTAGCCTCATAACCTTAGAGTCACTAAGTGACATTATTCCCCTCCTTCCATTGGCAAATCACATCAGATAATGATGATACTTTGGATCGGATCAGATTAGTATGTAGATAATGTAATGAATTTATTTAATTGATGGAGAGCATGTTATTCAATAAATAATTATCCAATCTCTAGGTAGGACTCATCAGTTTTTGGTTTACATTCTTTTTTATTAAATTGATTGAGTTGAATGATTCCTTTCTTGGATCTATACCAATTGTGGCCTGAGCATGTGCCGGTGTATTGGAATTTTAATTGTTTATTATTTTATCTAACCTATATATCTCTATTCTTGATCATTTTCCCAGAACGTTGGCCAATGATAGTTAAAAATATGTTCTTGTGCCTTTCACCCTCAATTTATTTTCTTTCTTCACCGGTAGGATCTCTCAGTCCCGTTCGACATTGTCGGGCGGTACCGAGCCTGATTGAACCAAAAAAAATCATGATGAAACAATTAATAATGGGTTTATCGATGTCCAATAATATATCTAATATGTTTTCAAGATGTGGGATATCTTTTCAATGATCAAAATATTAATCTTTAATTCTCATTGAAAATGAGGCATGTGAGATCAAGCAAAGAACTACCGTCACGATAGAGACTGGTTTACGACCATCGACCGACCGAAAATGATAGATCCAGATGAGATCTAGTAATACTGGGTCAAAATGAGGCTGAAATAAAAAGTAAAATTCCATATTTTAATCATGTATCATAGATATGAAGTTCTATAAAAAATTTGACTACACGATGTGTTGTTCTAAGAACAAACGATGTGTTGAACCCTTGTTATAGTGGATAGGTTTTTGAGATTTTATAAGGATGTTATGCCATGTATAATCCCTACACAATGTGTACCTCCCTCCCCATATGAATGAACCATTTGGTAAAGCACATATCCAGGATCACACCATGTTCTCGATTGCATTGGCATACCTAGATCACATGGGTGGTACCCCGTGTGAAGAGGCGTGCTGTATACTAAAGTACATGGGCATGGGGTAAAGTTCACAGACATAGACAAGCACATAGGTGGGACCCCCAGTGGCATGGGAATACTGTGTATACACCCTACACACCAGTTACCCCTACACATTAGGTGATCTGTGCACCTCTATGGGCATGTCCAAGTGATGGAGCGGGACTACACGTCGTGTACCCCTTGGATTATTTTTTCAGAAACCTCAACCTTTCATATCTCTTTCATTTAGAATTGGATTCTATCTAGTTATTTCCCTATCCTAAGTTATTTTCAACATAGAATGAGATGTTTCCCTCATTTTTTGATTTTTTACATATGATGTGAATTGTTCTTGGCACAGCGCTTTTTGAGGCGACACTCGATGATGAAAGTGATCATGAATGATCACCAGATGCATCCCGAGTGGAACACTCCAACTGGTCTAGGCATGGGTCGTCAATAACTTTTTGAGTGGAACCCTCATATTAGAATAGGGCATGGGTCCTCTACAAACCTCTAGAGTGGAACCCACCAGCTAGGTTGGGCAGGGGTCCTCAATGACTTCTAGAGTGGAACCCTTCATTTAGGCTAGGCATGGTTCCTCTACTGACTTTTAGAGTGGGAACCTTTTGTGGGGAAGGGTATGGGTCCTCTACTGAATTCTAGAGTGGAACCCTCTAGCTGGGCTAGTCATGGGTCATCTACCACTGAGTGGAAACCACATATTGTACCAGGTAATGGGTCCTCTACTTATATATTGTGTCCCCTTGACTGTGCGGTACAGTGGCATGGTGTGGCTTAACATGAACTATTCCTTATAGATAGATGCATCAGATGTTGGGCATCATTGATGGAATTTTGGAACTGTTGGAGACTCTTCTTCATCAGCTAAGTTGTGATATAGAGATTCCATTTCTCTTTAATTTTTATTTCTTTTGACAGAGAATATATATATATATACACATCTGTGTCTATACCTTGGGACTTGGTTACTCTCCTTCCAAGGGTTGAAAAGATGAGAGGGGTATGTCACATTCTTTCTGTGTTTAGATTATATTGGTTGGATGAGTCTACTCTCCCAGTATATGTTGAAAAGACTCAATATTTTGTTCATCTATACACCACATTGATCCCCTTATGTTTGGACGAGGTCACTCTTTTTGGGTTTGGGTTGAGATATTCTTTTTCACTGTATCTTCATCCTTTTTACTATCTACTGTATCTTTATTCCTATTGTATATTTTAATGAACCCCCTTAAAATTTTGGGGTATCCTACTAGGTACGTATATACTCATCTCGACATGGGATTTTCCCATACGTGTTGGGTCGTATATAGATGACAGAACTGTCATCAGTGACTAAAAATGTGCTTAGGGATACCTAGTACTTTGGACTGCATATGGTGGTTACATATTCAATATCAAGAGATTAGTTGTCTCATTATTTTACTTTTATGTTTTTTTATGTCATGACATCTTTCTAGTTGGGTGTGCATTTTTTCCCTTTACTTTTTAGTTTACACCATCGTACTCTTGCACTCTCTAGAGTTTTTACATGCATGGTTGTTCCCTTATTATTTTATTCATTTAATTTTTCTTCCTCTCCACCTCTTCATTGAGATGTTTGTGTGTGTGCATACAAGTACTTAGGAAAATTCCTCCCTATGTTAGTTAATCCTTCGATTCTAGTTTCCAACCCCTAACCTATGGAGGCGGGGTTGGTGTAGTTGTGGCTTGAGCCTCATGTTGGGTCTGGTTGTGACAGATTTTTATTAGTGTATTTAAATCCTTGGGATGGTTTTTGGAGTAGTCCCCTTATAAGAATTTGGTTGGGATTAAGGAAATAGTTTCAAAGTGTCTTTAGTGCAGCTCTCTAGCCAGGGAATCCAGTGATGGTATGGGTGGTTGATGTATTCTTTTACAAGGACCTTGACTACCTTATTGTCAACTTGGAATATAAAGACATTGGTTAGACCTATCAACAGTAAATCTATTATATTAGATTGATTCTTTGTATATCCTTATTAATTCAGATCTCCATTGTCATATATTTATATATATGCTCATCTGATCGTGCTACATCTTGATAACTTTCAGGATACCTATATGACAATAACCAACTAGGATACTAGTTATGAATCATGATGTCAATCTGATAAGAAACGAGGCCTCAGTTCAACGCTCATTTTTCAAGATTCTTCCTCTAGGTGGGAAGGTAGAAGCACCATCACATTTTGAGAATTATATTTTCCCAGTATAGTAGGATAAGGATGTGTGAGGTCTTAGCATTCTCCATTGATTCCTTTTCTAGATTTCGTTGAGGTTCTGTAGTGATCCATATACTCAGGTATTAGAGGATTGGCTAGATTCATTGGTTTGTATCTTCAGGCTTATTTGGACCTCAACAGATCTGGAAGTTGCACTAGAAGTTATCCTTTTCCATAGAGTATTTGGGAACTGGTGGAGTCTTTTTACACAGATTCATGATGATTAGACACTCTCAAGGTAAGACTTCCAATAGCTATTGTGTGAGGAGTACTACCCATTTTGTTTATGATCAGTTTGGATTGAAGATCTTTTAGAGCCATAGTTGGGAGGGATAATGGTGGATGAGTACGCAGTAAGGTTTATAGACCTTACACAGTAATCCCTTGACATGATCCACAATAGATACTTCCAAACAATGAAGTTTGATAAGGGACTCCATAGATATATCCATGATAGTATTTTTCTCTTGTGAATTCTTGCATATGTTGGGGTGCTAGTTTGGGAAATAGTGATAGAGAGGATTATGTAAGAGGTATGTTAGATAGCTATATCTAGTAGTGGGAATCACTGATTTGAGTCATCTGCATCATCTAGTAGGTTCCATTCTGCGGGGTCCCAGTGTAGGAGTTCCTTTTGAGATCAGAGTTAGGCATGTGGTCATGTGGTACATGGACATAACAGATCACTAGGGGATCCCAGTTAGGGTTGGTTCTTTTCTTGTAATGATTGGGGTCACATAGTGCATGACTGCCCAAATAGACATGCTGAGACGCGCATGCAGGTAACTGACGGACCTCCATGGAATAGGCAGCACCATGATCAAGAATTTACCAAGAGATGGATTGGTAGTCCCCTGGGAGGAATATATAGAATAAAAGAAATAAAATATATGGTTAGTGGACTACCCGATAAGGTCCTTAAACCAACAGCACCATGAGGCCCATGCTAGGCTCAGGGATCTGGTGATGATGGCCACTGATAGCTATAGGTTGTGGAATATTATAACGTTGTAGCACATGATATGATCAAAGGTATGATATTTGTTTATTATACTCTTTCTTTAGTATTGTTAGACACAGGTGCCAGTAATTCCATCATCTCTATACTTCTAGTGTGAGATCTCGATCTCCCAGTTGAGGTTCTAGCCCAGTAGCATCACATCCAGGTTCCTGCAAAGAATGCTTCTTTTATTTCTTTTTATCATCTGGCAGTGTGAGTTATCGCTTTCTAGAGAGAGGTTCATGTGGGACCTCTTGGTCATCATGATGGAACCCAATTATTTCATCATGGGTATATATTTATTTTCCATGGTCTGAGTCAAGATTGACTATCGCAGAAGATGATTCATATGTCTTCCCACTGATGGGATGAGATTCACTTTTATGGGTGAGAGAGATCTCATGGTAATACGAGTGGGTTCTGCGAGAAGGAGGCTACAACCCATCACTCATACATTAGCTGGTATAGCCATTAGTGTAGAAAACTATTCATAAATATGTATTCCTTTAGTTTTGGAGGATTATATGGATGTCTTCTCTGAGGAAATTTTAGGACTACCTCTGAGGCGACAGATCATGTTTTACAGACTTGCATCCCAGGAATGCTCTAATATCTTATGTGTCATATCGGATATCCCCTAACGAGATCTAAGAGCTACGATTGCAGTTAGAGGACCTTCAAGTGAAGGGTTTCATCAGACCCAGTGTGTCCCCATGGGCATCTCAAATTTTTTTCATGGAAAATTTGGATGAGAGATTTTGGATTTTTTTGGATTATCGTCACCTAAATCGGAACATGATAAAGAAAAGGTACCCCCTACCATGGATTGAAGACCTCGTTGACTAGTTTAAAGGTGAGATATGGTTCTATAAGATCAATCTTTGGTCCATCTACCACCAGTTGAGGGTTCAAAATTCTGATATTCCAAATATGGAATTTCAATGTCACTACGGACACTATGAGTTTCTAGTGATTCCATTTGGGGTAATAAATTCTCTCATCATGTTTATGTCTTTTATGAACTGCGTCTTTCATCTATACTTGTACTAGTTTGTGGTCATATTCATTGAAGACATACTCATCCACTCTACATCAATAGAGGATCATGAAAATCACTTGGTTATGGTTCTAGATTTTCTTCGAGAGTACCAGATTTATGGTAATCTCTATAAGTTCTAGTTATAGATTAATCAGGTTCTCATTCTAAGGAATTTCATTTTTGAGGATGGTTTAGCTATAGAACCAGTGAAGATTGATTCAGTTCTTTCTTAGGATCCACCCAAGTTTATGTTATAGGTGCATAGATTTCTTGTCTTTTTGGGGTACTACAGAAGGTTTTTGGTAGACTTATATAGAATTATATCCCCTTTGACCGCCCTAACGTGGAAGGGGAAGTCGTTTACCAAGATTGAGAAATGACAGAGGGCCTTCTAGGAGTTAAGGTAGAGGCTGATTAGTGATCCTATGTTGAGACTACTAGAGGAAGGAGTGGAGTATGTAGTGTATTATGATGCCTTGGGAGCTGGGATCGGTTGCATGTTGATGCAGTGGAAGGTAGTTATCACATACAGGTCGAGGCAATTGAGAACCCATGAGCGGACTTATAAAACACATGACCTAGAGATGGAAAAAGTAGTATTATCCCAAACGATGTAGATGCACTACCTTCTAGGGGAGTGCTTTGTAATTTACTCAGACCATCAGAGTCTCATGTATGTATTCAAACAGAGATACTTGAACCTGAGAAAACAGAACTAGTTAGATTTCATGTATAACTATGACTTCAAGATAGTATATACTCCATGTAATGGAAATGTAGTAGTAGATTCCCCTAGTAGTAAGTATCAAGCTCACTTGGTGAAGGAGGCTTCAGTGTGGTCAGCTTCCCTATAGCTAACCCTAGTGGAGCATAAGGGTACAACTTTTCTTCAGTCGATAATGTTGGCTCCTCAACCTCTGGATACTATGAGAGATTCCTAGTTGGTAGACATCAACTATGAGGTTTTACATGACTATATATCTATAGGGAACTCACCATATATATATTTTAAAGGAGGGAATTGCTTCATCCTTTTCCAGGTATGGCCAGTGGTTCCAGTCACAATGTAGTAGGATATGATGAAAGAGTTCCACACTTCTCTTTTAGTGATACATACTAGTGTGAGGAAGATATAAAAAGACCATAAGCAATAGTTTTGGTGGTATGAAATGAGATGGAGCATAGCCAAGTTCGTCTCTCGATGCCACACCTGTCAGTAGGTACAGGATGAGAACCAGGTTCCAGCTGGTTTATTACATCCCCTTGAGATCCTAGAGTGGAAATGGGATGTAATATCTATGGAATTTGGAATAGGGCTTCAATATATGGCGAAGGATCATGGATCCATTTAGGTGATATTTTACAGGCTCATGAAGTCGTTTCACTTCCTCTCTAGTAGGTAGCAGAGTTCGATGGAATTTTTAGGGAAGTTGTACATATTAGATATTGTTCACCTTCATGGGGTTCCCTTGATGATTGTATCTGATCATAACATGTGGTTTATGTCATGATTCTTGAGAGGCATATAGGAAGAATTTGGGATCAAAATGAGGATGACTATAACCTTTCACCCCCAAAATTATCGTAAGACTAAGTGCACTATCCATGTATTGAAGTATATACTGAGAGCATGTGTTTTAGACTTTGTACATAATTGTGAGGATCAATTTCTCTTAGTATAGTTTGTGTACAATAATAGATACCACTCTACTATCAGCATGGAACCTTTTTAGGCCTTATATGGGATACCTTACAGTTCACCCTTGTGCTAGACAGATATCGACAATGCATATCTTGGGGGCCCAGAAATGGTGCAGGAAAAGATGGAGAAGGTCAAGGTCATTCATGATCTGATGAGGATGGCCCAGAGAAGGTAGAAATATTATGTAGATCACTGTCATGGGCCATTGTAATTCAAACAAGGAGTCTACATTTTCCTAAGAGTCTCCCCTAAATGAGAATTACATAGGTTCAGTTGAGGAGGAAATATTTCCCCAAGGTTCATCAGGATGTTTGAGATCATATAGGGGGTTGGTGAGGTTTCTTACCACCTCACCATACCCCCAAATATGGAGCAGGTGCATGACATCTTCCATGTTTCATAGTTGAGGAAATATATGCATGACCCCACGCACTTCATCAACTATAGCAAGATGGAAATCGAGGATGGATCCACTCTCACAAAGAACCCAGTAGAGATAGATGATTGATAGGATAGGACCCTGCATGGATGGACCATCCCCTTGGTTTGTGTGTTTTGGAAACATGGTAACATTCAAGAGAGCTCATGCGAGTTGGAGATCCAGATGAGGGCTCAAAATCCTGGTTTTTTTGTTTAGTTTTTCATTTCAAGGATGAAAATCTTATAGGATGGAATGATATATAGACCAATTTTCTTCTTTTTAAGTCTTTGAAATATTTTTATATATATTTATAGATCCAAGCACTGTGACGACATGCATTTCCAAGGCTTGGTGTGCATGAAATTAGTTTTATAAAAATATTAAATATATTTTATATAATGTGTGTGAAATTATTAAATAAAATGGTATAACTCTAAAATAGAATCTTATATCAAAAATCTGAGACAACGGTTGTGTCTATAACACATTTTTTGTCCTGAGGGGACCTGAAATATGTTTTCATGGGGCACTCGGATATCTTTCCTATTGGAGGTATGTTTAGTGAATAAATAAATAAATTTAATCTATTAATTAATTTTTTAACCAAACAGAATTTCCTATAAATAAATTTTTATGGAAATCTTCCCAATTTTAGCCTTATAACCCTAGAATTTCCCAGCGATGTTCTTCCCCTCCTTCATTTGGCTAGTCAACTCGAAAGACGATGAAACATTGGATCAGAGAATATCTATATAATTGAACATAATGACTTCCTTCAATAATTGGAAATCATGTTATTCAAAGTTGAATGATCCAATATTCATGTAGAACTCATCAGTTTTTGGTTTCTTCCCTTGTTGATTAAATTAATTTAGTAGATCAGTTCCTTTATCAGATATGCTCTAATTTGTTTCCTAAGCATGAACCCATGCTTTTGAATTTTAATTTGTTATTATGTTATCTAACATAGATATCCCCATTCATGAATTTTGGTCAATAACACTTGGAAAATGGTAGTAAAACATTTTTTTGTGCCTATACCCCTAAATTTCTTTACGTTCTTCAGATGTTGGACCTGACGACCTCGTTTCGATGTTGTCAGGAAATACTAAGCCTGATAAGATCCTTGGAATCATGATGAAATGACCAACAAGTAAGGGATTGAAGAACTAAACACATATCTGAGAAGTTTGTTGAATGTGGAAGATTATTTTAATGATTGAAGCACAAATATTTAATTTTGGTTGAAACTGAGGTGTGAGGGATTGAAAAATGAACTATCATCGTGAAAGAGACCAATTTCCGACCACTAGATAGCTGGAAACATAATATCCAGATAAGATCCACTAATATTGGGTAGAAACAAGGTATAAATCAAAGGTATGAGGTTGTATTGGAATTGTGGATCAAAAATACAAAATTATGGAAAACTCCTGACTACACATAGTGTAGTTTGAAGAACAAACTATGTGTTGGGCCCTAGCTATAGTGACTAGGGTTTCGAGAATGTATAATGATTCCACACTGTGTAGACTCCCTACATGTCATGTACCTCCCTCCTCATGTGGATGAGCCATGTAACAGAGGACATGTCCAGGCTCATGCCATGTTCCCAAGTACACGGGTATGTCTAGAGCACATAGGGTGGCACCAAGTGTGAAGAGGCACGTCATGTACTTAAGTACACAGATTTGGGGTAAAGTACATGGACACAGACAAGAACATGGGTGGTACCCCAAGTGGCATGGGAATTTCATATATACACCCTATACACTAGGTACCCCTACATGGTAGGAAAGTTGTGTACCTCCTTAAAAATAGCTAGATGATTGAGTGGGACCACATGTCAAGTACCCCTTGTCGTCATTGGAGGAAAATTCAATCTTTCGTATATCCTTCATTTGGTCTCCTATTTTGGCCCATGAATATCCAATACTGAATAATTTTCCACATATAACATGATGTTTTCCTTAGTTGTGGATTCTGGAGATCTGATGTGAAATTTTTTGTGCATGGTTATTATTGAGGAAATGCTCTAGGACAACAGTGATCACAGCAGATCACCAGAGGCATCCTGAGTAGAACCCCCCAGCTAGGCTGGGAATGGTTCTTGATGACTTTTAGAGTCAATACCTCCTATTAAAACATGTAATGGGTCCTCTAATGACCACCCAAGTGGAACCCTCTAGCTGGGATGGGTGTGGGTCCTTAATGACTTCTAAAGTGGAACCCTCCAGCTAGGATGGGCATGGTTCATCTATCGAATTTTAGAGTGGAAACCTCATATTGTCATAGGGTATATTTCCTCTACAAACCACTCAAGTTGAACCCTCAATCTGATCTGGACATGGTCCCTCGATGACTTCTAGAGTCGAACCCTCCAGTTGGGCTAGGCATGGGTCCTCTACAGACTCCTAGAGTAGAACCCTATTATTGGGCAGGGCATGGGTCCTCAACCAACCACTTTAGTGGAAACCTTCAGCAAGGATAGGCATGGTTCCTATACCACTAAGTGAACCCATCATGTTATACCAGGGCATGGGTCCTATACCTAGATATTATGACCCCTTGACTATGCAGCATAGTGATGAGGCGTGACTTGACTTGGACTATTACTTCTAAGAAGACATGTCATATGACGGGCATCATTGATGGACTTTTGGAACTATTATTGAATCTTATCCATGGGATGATATATGAGATAGATATCTCATTTCTCTCTCATTTGGGTTTCTTTTAACTTGGAATATATATATACATCTGTGTTTATACCTTGGGACTTGGTTACACTCCTTCCATGGGTTGTAAAGATGCACAAAGTATGCCATATTATTTTCATATTTATCTTCTCATGGTTTGATGAGTATACTCTCCCACTATATATGGAAAAGACTCTTCAGATACTTAATCTACAAACCCTTTTGATCCCCTTGTGTTTGGATGAGGTCACTCTCTCTTTTTTTAGGTAGAGATTTTTTATTTCACTATATGTTAATCATTTTTACTATCTACTATCTTTATATTACTATTGTATCTCTTACTCCCCCCCTCCCACCCTTCAAATTTTGGGGCATCCTACTGGGTATGTATATACTCACCCCTGCATGGGATTTTCCTTCATATGTTGAATCTTATATAGATGACAGAGAGGTCGGTGGTGACTATAGAGGATATTTGGGATACCCGGTACTTTGGACCATGTACGGTGGTCATGGTTTGGAGATTAGAAAAGGGATCTATCAGAATTTTACATTCTATTTTGTTTGGGTTGGGACATCTTTCTATTTGGGCATGTATTTTTTCCCTTTACTTTTCAGTTTACACCACTATATTCTTGTAATATCAAGAGGTTTTACTTGCATGGTTGTTTCCTTATTATTTTTCTTCTAGTAATTTTACTTCCTATGTAATTTTTCATTGAGATTGATATGTGTATGAATAGTTTATTAGTAAAAGGACTCCTCATGTTAGTTATTCTTTGGGTGCTAGTCACCAACCCATGGCCTATGGAGATAGGTTTTGGGTATTTGTAGCTTGATCCCCGGATTGGGTTGGGTAATGACATATAAATTCAAATTTTTATTTTATATATGAATATATATAACATATATTAACCATATATATTAGGGATACCCTTACATAACAAAGTTTCCAAAGGCATACATCAAGGTTGTTGGGCCATGCTATTTAATGTGTAAGGGTTACACCACCAGAACTTAAGATATATAAGACACATTCCTTTACCTTAAAATGAAAATCTTTATATACAAGAGTTATCACATGGAATAAATGGATGAGTAAGATTCTCTTTTAAAGAACCCTTTATACATAATATAAATTATTTTTCAATTTTCAAATATTCTGTTATAGTATGGTTATAGCTGCTACACCATGAAGTATAGGGAAATTAGATTCCTAGGATCTATTCTTGGAGATCGTTGTAATGTGGTTTTTAGGATATATTGTGGATTGGGTCAAGGTTGATTGATTATGAGCTTGAGACTTAGGTTGATACTTTAACTTTTTTGTAATTTTATTGTTATAGTATAGTGATAGTCATTGCATGAAAAACCTCTTTATCAATACTGAATTTTGGAGAGTTAACTAAGTTTTAAAAGGGTGATTTCTTGAGAGAATCAAACCATCATCCTCATAAGAATTTTTTAAACATATACATTACACAATGATGCTTCAAATCACAACATGATTTCATTTATCTAAATTTTGAATATGAATTTAGGTTTCATCTTCTCTTTTTCTTAATATTCCTTGTTATCAGGAAACCATGGGTGGTATTAGTTATAATTTTTATGGTATTTGGTGTCCATGGAAGATATATTAACTTATATTTTACATGATCAATTCTTTTACTACTAGAAAACCTTGACATAGTCACATGGAGGGATATCTATGTATATAGACAGACTATAGCCATAGATTCCTACACTCATGGATATAGCTGAAATTTTTTTATCATGGGATTTTTGTTGCATGAGAACATGGTGGGAAAGTGTTTTTATATTTCTAATACCATAAATATATAGGAAAAAAATGATTATGTGTGTAGATGTTTGGTTTAAAACATTTAGCCATGGGAAAAAATCTATTGCGGTAATAACAGTTTTTTGGAACATATAGCCACAGGGAAAAAAATATCATCATTATATAATTAACACGGGGAACCCATATCCATGGGAATGTCATCTCATGTATATAACTCTATATTAAAAAATAAACCACACATACATACATATATATATATAATTTTTATGTTAATAATAGGAAAATAGGCCACATAGTTGTGTCTAGGTCACTGTATTGTGTCCCCCAAGTTATGTGTTCAAAACCCATCAGTATATAATTTTAAAAACCTATATAAATATATATTTTTATATATAAATATTTTAATAATTAATGAATATAATTTTTCCATAGTTTAATGGAATATATCCCTTTAAAAAATCATGAACCCTAAGTTTTAAACTGGTTTTCCACTTATTTTGTGGACACTTTTTATATAAATATATAATAAGAATTGTTAATATATAGTTAAAATATAGCATCGGGATAAGTGGGATATGATTTGAGTGATGTATTAATAAGCACGTGTTCATATTTCCCCCATGGAGAAATTTATTTTTTCCGAATTATGTTTGGTCACGGTCATAATCACTGTGATAATAGAGGGTTTCTAGGTGGTCAACATCCACCTTACCGAGCGTACATGGCCTCGGGCTATATCCATGGACCTTTCCCATGGATATATCCATAAGCTACCATGACTATATATCTTGGTATACATCCAATACCATAGAATCTAGGGATATCTTTCCTATGGTTATATCGATAATATCCCATAGATATATCTCTTGGGCTATATCCTTTTTTTCTACTAGTGGATCCTTTATTTAAGTTTCCCTAATCTTCACTTTTCCTTAATTATTTATTATTCCTTATCTTGGGATGGTTATAGTAGTGAATATATTTGGTGTGGATGTATAACTTTCTATGTATTTTCATGATGTTTGTTGGTATAATCTTTTTATGGATCCATTGTTTCTTAGATTTGGTCTCTTATAAAAGAATTGATTGGATCTATTGAGATAGAAGATTTATAATAATTGATTAGATATTATATAAAAATATTTTTTTTAGAATCCATTACACTATTCTATGTTTTCCATGAAAAACCTTAAGCCTTTATATTTATATCATGCTTTGAATCTAATGGTTGGAACTTTTTTTAGTCCCCTTAAACTAGTTTTTTCATCAATAACTTTAATTAGATTCCATCCATTAAATTTTATACATTGTGACTCTATTTTTATACCAATCCATCCTTTGATAACCTACCAATTTCCCTCTCTATTTAGGTTCCTCCCTTACATGTTATATTTATACCATTCCCTTATGTTCAGTCTGATTTTTGGCATGGGGGAGGGGTAATTGTTTTCCTTCTTTTAGTGCATATATTACTCCCATATATTAGATTCAAGGATGTTATTTTTGTTATAGAAGAAGGTTATACTTATTTTTATTATTATAATAAGTTTATTTATTTTTTTATATTTATTATGTCTTTTTTTCATAGTTCCTTTTCCTTACTCATCAAATTTTTATTTTAGAATGTTATTATTATGATATAGTTTCCATGCGAAGTGGATATTGAGTTTAAAGAAATTTTATACCTAATGATGAATAGAATGTAGAAATTTTATCATGTTGGAAATATAATTTAATATTAAATATAGTTATAATATTTAATGGATATATTTATGTTACTAATATTATATGTTATCTCATATAAAATGGGAAGTAATTTAGAAATGAAATTGAGAAGGTAAATAAGGA
This sequence comes from Viscum album, assembly GCA_963277665.1. Taxonomy (NCBI): domain Eukaryota; kingdom Viridiplantae; phylum Streptophyta; class Magnoliopsida; order Santalales; family Viscaceae; genus Viscum; species Viscum album. The sequence continues at coordinate 652,530,143 of OY728148.1, read as the reverse complement.
ATGATAATGAAGAATATTAAAATATGAATAGGTTTAACTAGATTATTCATTATTAAATTATTTAATAAGTTTTTAATATATGTTTTCATGTTCTATTGAAAATATTATGAGGAATAAGTATTATTTCTATAAGGATGGGGATGAGACTGAGTAAATTTCCTAGTTTTCTTCTAAAAATGGGGATGTTCTTATAGAAGATGATTATTTGGATTAAGGGAAAGGTATTGATGTTTCTTTATAGACTTTTTATAAATATAATTATGTGACACAATATGAAGAATATATTTTTCTAATTACAATAATAGGATAAAGGTGGGGTTAGATTTGGGTGGGTACCCAATTAATAATGGAAGGAAAAAATGGTAGTGATTGAAATATTCAAAGATATTTAAACGAATGGTTAAATTAATAGTAGGTAAGGGTATTGTATCAATGAAATATAGGAAGTCACCTTGTAATTGGTTGATGAATCGATGGAGACCAAGGGGCAGCCTCAACCGGTAAATTTAGATGAATAAGAAAAATAAGAAGATAGAATTTTTAGAACCAGTTTTGAAAAAAAATTATTGATCTCTTTATCCTGGTAATAAATTAAAAAACTCCAAGAATTTAGATCTTATGGTCCTAGTCTAGGATTTTTTTGATCAATCCCAATTAGGAAAAGGAGGGATTTCAAGATGAAATCATGAAAAATAAGCTATCATGAATCTATAAATGGACCTCCTTAAGAACTTTATATAGGAGATGATGGAAAAAGAGTTTATCAATAATATTTAAGAGGATGAATGTAGAAATATTGAGTCATCACCAATTAATATCAAGATGAATAGATTAACTCTTGATATATAAATTTTATTTGTGGCTTCAATAAATGAAATGTTAGTTTTTATGAGTATATCAAGATCTAGGACATGATGGAATATCTCTTTGGGGAAAATATCCATGAGGAGCTAGAGTGGACTAAACCTTTTATCAAATGGAGTCTATATAGGATACAAAATTCCAATAATTTAAGGCTTGTTTGAAATGGTGTGTCATTTTCATTGAAGTTTAAATTTTTGATGTAGTTAATTATCTATTTGGAATCCCACTCAACTATGAATAGTATAGTTTTATGAAAATGAATAAAAAAATTCTAATTTTATAGTGGAAGGGATTTAAGAATGGGGATATGATAATATTTAATGGAAACCTTATAATTAAATTATAATGAAAATAAAAATTACTTATAGTTGTTTTTTCAAGAGTATTTATTTATTTTAATAGGATTATTAAATTATTAAAGGTTTTTATCTTGAGATAAAATTAGTAGAAGGCTTATGATTAGAGTGCTAGTTCTTCTCTATAATTTCAGGACGGTTAGTTTATCTAAGTGTTGGTTATATTATTTGGGTGATATTTGGTGTGTTTTTTAGTCTCTTGAGATTATTTTCTACCTTTGAAGTATTTTTTCATTCCCCAGGATGATGTATTTGGGTTTGGGTTTGATAGTAATAAGTTATAGGTAGTAAGAGGGTTTATATGTTCCTTAACAGAGTTATTCTATTAGTTTTATTTTTTTTGTTAAGGTTGGTAAGTTCACTGAGAGGCTATGTGGGTTTTTTTCTGAGGGAGTAGGGTAAGTCTTAGTGATGGGAATCCTGGGAGATTGTGGGTTTGTTTTAGAAGCTGGGTTTGACGTGTTGGGAATATGGTGTCATTTGGTTAGAGTTGTCTTGAGAAATTTTTTTGTGACGTTTTAAGGTTAGTTTGTGGAAGTTTCATAGTTATTAATAATTATATAGTTGTGTTAAATTATCTAAATAATTTAAAGTAAGGTTATAATGTTATGACTTGGCAATGGTGGTTGTTTTCAGCTCTGTTTTTCTATGATAATAACTGTTGGATCATGAGTAATTGTGGTTATTTTATTACCTATTATATTGATTTTGTTTCTTTATGATAACTTATGATATTACATTGATTATTATTTTTTGTTGATTACTTCATAATTGTAAATATATTTTTTTGTGATCTTATGATACTAAAAATATCTATTGTAATTTATTTAAATTATGTGTATAATTGTAGGAGCTGTAATGGATTAAGGGTTTGTGTATATATAAATAGTTTATAATGGATCAGGGTTATAACATGTATAGACTTTACATGGTGTGATTTATTAAAGTTATGATATTGATTTATTTATATGCATGGGAGGTAATGTATTAAGGTATAATGCATGCATATATACATATGAGAGCAATAATGGTCCAATGTTAGAACATGAGCGCCTATTTATGGGTTATAACATATCATGGTTATGAAATGTACACATATACACTATATATGATGACATAAGTTTGGTTGTGGATATAGTGATATGGTGGTGGTTGTGCATATGGTGATGTAGATATAATTATTGTGGAGATGTGGTGGTGGTTGTTATAGATGGGGTGAAATGGTTTTTAATTATGATTGTGATATATTGTGGTCTTTATTTTATTTCAATATGAAAATAAAAATCAAAAATCATCATTTTTTACATTGGCCAAAAAATATTGTTCATATGGTGGACCAATTTTGAAGAATGGTGATTTTTTTTCTAAAACATTCTCACTATTCATATATGATTCAACAAATCCAATGTCACATTAGTTATTTACACTAGTGGATTGTTTACCTAATATGATTATTTTAGGTGACACAATTAAAAGATATGTATATATGATTATGTGATATTATATTTTCTTTTAACCTAGCTTACTCACTAAGTCCATATCATTGATTGTTTCATTTCTAACATATTTTTCTTCTTCCAGGAATAACCCAAAACTTTTATTTCACAAGGATTATGAATGTTTTATAAATATAATCCTATGGATTAATCCTAAGTTATCACCCCTCTATATTTGTCTTGAGTTATTTTTCAGGATAGTTCCATGGAGATTGGGAGTTACTACTATTCTAGAAACTGAATTATAGTCTTGGAGATCATTCTCCCACTGTACTTGGTTATATTATATTCCATAACATATAGAGATGGTTTGGGTATGATAATTGGTATATTTTCGAATATATATAGAGAGAGAGTTAAATGGTGGTTTTGTTTCTTTATCTTGGGAATTTATTAGGGTAATACCTACCATATGTGTGATAGATACCCTCAGAGCAGTTGTATAACCCATGGCCTATTATAGGTGTACCTCTAGGGTAACAATTTTCCTCACTAATTGTAACATCCCAAGTAAGTAATGAATAATAGATATTTTTATCTATGTCTATTAATGATTAAGATAGTGTTATAGAGGCTTAAAATGAAAATAAATACAATCTTATGCATGGAATACACTAATATTCTTAAAAGATTGTTTTACTACCTTTTGATGGCAAACCATTTTTGAATCTATCTTTTAACAATTTTATAAACTATGTTTGTCAAAATAAACTTATTCTTTATGATTGGGACATCAAAATTTACCTTGTGTGAATTTTTGGTATTTTTCTGAAAATGTTCATTTTTTAATGAATAGTGAAAAATACTGCATTAAACATCAAAACTGCTTTTTAATCTAATTTATTTATATGATTATATTATGTTTTGAATTGTTTTTGAAGTGAAATTAGAATATATTTTTACCATTTTATCCAATGGTGGTCATTGGAATCAATTTCACTTTGAAATTAGACTTAAACTGGTGTCAATCTTTTGATACTTATTGTTTTGTAAAAACACGCTATTTGCTCTGGCAGCGGGAATTAATTATTAAATTAATTAATGTGACTTATATGATTTTAATTTTGTAAAATAGACTTCATTTTTGAATTCGGAATATCAAATATAGCTTAGGGTGAATTTTTGGTAATTTTCTGAAAAACTTCAATTTTTGATGAATAGTGAAACCACTAAGTGGTAATCAAGCAAACTAATTTTTCACTTAAATGAAAGTTTACCACTAATGTGTATTGAATTTTGAAAATCCGACATACATGGTTGTCATTAAGAAGTAAAATGTGGTTCAATGGGATTAAAATATTTTTTTTGGTGAATAGTAACTTATTAAGTTTTTAATCGCGATTAGTGGTAATTAGGGTAGTTTAAGGTATAAATAATGCTTTAATAATATGAAATGACCTAGACACATGTCCCAACCTTATTGGTTGTTTCATGGCCGATCAAGACAAGCCATGGGTAAGCTTGGGGACCCCATGGATCCACTTTGGTTGGGAAATGACATAAATTACTTTTTATTTAATGTAAAAGTAAAAATGACACAAACATAATATGTTTTACAAAAACAATTTTTACATGGGGTTATAAAGATCAGATTTTTGATTATAAATAGTCATTGGAAAGATAAAAAGATTTCCTACATCATATTACTTTTTTTATAATTTTTAGACTTTAAATAAATTAAATTATTTATGACATCATGATGATGCAGCGATGACCTCATTATTTAACGATTTAAATAAAATGGAAAGATAATGTAAAATCTATGAACTACACATGTCCAAAACCAATTGGATGAGTGGATTTCGAACCCTTATCACCTTATCCACGAATTATATCAATGTGGGACCTTTTAAAACCGAAACACATTTTCAAATAAAGTAATATTTCTTTACTTTCCAAAAGTGCCCCTCCTCTCCTCTTATAAAAGGCCCCCACCTCTACCTCATTTCACACACTCCTCAAGCCTTTGGCTCGGCCAACCCCTGCCCATTTAATCTCTCCACATCCCTCTCCTCATCCTAGAGGATTCCCTTTGGGCATAATCCTTTTAAAGGAAGCCTTTAGGCTCAAATCAAAAGGAGTTACACTTTTAAAGGACATTAAAGAATGATCGGGTCAAGTCGGACCCGAGGTATGGGACTTCATCTCAATCTCCTTTCATTGAGGCATATTTTATTTTATACACAACTTTATTTTATACGGTTTATAAACCCCTTTTACTTTTAAGTTTATTCAAAAGTAATCTTTTTTATACGAAGCGTTTACTAAACGAAAAAAGGGAATGTTTTTGGCGTACGTATGCGGCGACAACGACTTCTCCGCCGTCGTGACCGTTATTTGAGTTTCGGCTTCCTCTACAAGCCATACCTTTTTTTAAACAAAAAATAAATACCATGTTTTACTTTGGTATTGAAAATGGTTTTCATAATGTTTTTATTATATCAATGTGTTGTATTGATATCTCGTGATTGAAATGTGGAAATGTTATGTTTCCTTTATGCATGTTTTATGTGATATGATTATGTTATGGTTCATGGGAATTATTATGAAAACGGGTGGTTCCGTGATAAACTAAGGGAGGGTGATCCCGTTATAGCTCTCCAATGCATTGGGTAACGCGAAGGAGTGAAACGTTAAGGTTTCTCCGAAGAGATTTAGGGAATATACTGTGATGGGTATTCCAAACGTAACCAAGAGGGTTACTCCCTACATAAAAATGTTATGAATGCCTCAAGTTACCTTTATGTCTTATGATTTCTATGATTTATTCATGATTTGATGAGGTATGTTAAAGTGCTTTTGTTTTATGGGTAAAGTATGATCTCATCCTTATGTACATATGTACCCATGTTTCCTTTCCATATTTTTATAACCCATACTGAGCTTTTTATGCTCATCCCAAGTTTTTTTTGAAATGTTTTCACAGGTCAAGGGAAAGGTACATGATATGATGATAGTGTCAAGGAAGTGTCAAGAATGAATCCATGTTTTATTTTAAATATGTTTCCTTTGATGGGAATGAATAATACTATCTTTATGTAACCACTTTGTTTATATGTGGAATTTAATGCAAGTTTTATGATCTAATTCTCTAAAACTCTAAACCCGAAAAGATCCTCAATGTGTAATCTTGTAATAACTCAAGATTAAGTAAGTTTTAAGGCTGGGGCCTTATACTAATAGCCCAGTAGGTGTTTCAGTGAGGTTGGTTTGGGACATTTCTCTTGCTTACACAACCATTGAGTCGATACTGCGTAATAATTTTGGATAAATAACTTATTACTTAATTTTAAAAATAGATTATTAAAATAAATATAAATTATTATTAATAATTTTAATAATACAAATATATTCATAATATATTTTTATTCTCATCTGAATCATGATAAAAAAATTAGATAGGAATTTTGACTTTTCTTACCTTGCACAAGCACCGAGTAAACATTAGATAATTAAAATGTTATTATTTTTAAATTTAATAAATATATATATAAATAATTAAATAATCATCAAATGTATCTATAAATTCATACATATCCTTATCCATTCAAAAATATTATCTCAATATAACCAATTTTGGCTTTTCTAATGCTGCATAAGCACTGAAAAAACATTTATAATTAATTTTATATTTATCTTGGAAAAAAATTTAAGATTTTTTAATTGAATAGTTTTTATATGATATTTTGAGAATATTATCATGTAATACATGTTCCATATGTTTATATAGTTTTAATAATCATTGAAAATATAAATATAATAATAAGAATAAAGATTTTACTTATATTAAAATTCTTATTTTAAAAGGAATTTTGAAATCAAAAGTATTACTCAAATTATAACCATGCCAAATTGAAATATTGACATTAAAAATAAATCCTATAAAAATTTAAAAACATAAATTGAAATAAAAATATCATTTCTAATCTTTTAAATAAATTTTAATAAAAAATAGTGATTAATTATCCTAATTACTATTTACTATCACATCATGTTTTTTATATATTTTTAACAAAACAATTTTCATATATTTTTTAAATTATTATCCAAAATATATTATTAATATTAGTAAAATCCATTTATAACTATGAAATATTAAATTTTAAAATAAAACTCATGAAATAATATATACATTTTTCTTAGAATAATAGATATTTCATTTTTAACCAAAAATTCAAATCCTTATTTAACATCATGCCATAATATTTTATGTAAAATATTAAAAGAGACATATATCATTTTAAAATAATAGAACTAATATTAATTTATTTATGTAAAAAATTTATAATATATTATATAATATAAGAAATACTGTCCAACCATTAATTAAATCAATTTTTAGATTATAAAATAATTATTTTGGGGGATAATTATAAGAAATATAATCCATATTATATATTAGAACACAAAAAATAGTTATTTAAAAATATTTAGATACTAAACACTTAGTGTAATAGAGTTGAATAAATCATAATCTTTACTCTCATAGATCCCTCTACTAATATTTTCTAAAATAGATGGATGTATTAGAGCATTTGAAGAACAATGGAATGAAACCCATGAGATATAATAAATGATTTGACTTGTTGTAAAATAAATGAAGAAACAAGTGTATGAAGGAGAAGCTGGGACTATAGTGCATGATCTTATAATATAAAAGGATACCAAGAGTATATAAAATGTTGAAGAAGAGGATAAATCCACAAAATAGGTAGATCAAAGTGATGAAACCCATGGAGAACCCAAGCAGTCAACCAACACTATAATTAAACCTTCTTTATACTTAGCCTAATTTTTTTAAAAAAATGGATATGGATACAATATTATATTATGATTTTTTATATGGTGACCCAGTGTCTAATGGTGAAATTTAATTTCTATATTTTCATAATAGATCCTCCTAAATTTAAAATAATATTTTATATTTTAAGGAGTAGAGAAGTAACCCATACACGGTGGTTATGTTTATAGAAGGAACATCCCCCTTTGGGTCAGGGATATTTCTACAACTAAATCATGAATGAAGGAAACAAACAAATAACTTTTTTTCCTTTTTAATAAAACCCAATTTTTTTGAAGCCCCTCCATTAGAATTGTAGGAACCTAGAGTCCTTATAAGTATAAAAATATGAATGCCCAACCATCTTCTGGAGGAGTAGATATACGTATTTGAGGAGTCTTATTCTTTCCTATATTATTTTAAACATCACTTCTCATGATTTTAAATTTGACTACATATATTTTGGTTACCTCACATAGATAAATTCATTAAATATATTTTTCTAATTGTGTGTGTGTGGGTGGGGTGGCAGTATGGTTACCCATTAAAACCAAGTTATTTTAAATGAATTAAGAGATATGTTACTTAAGATTATCTTTAATTATTTTAATTTTATATCATATTTATCTTGAGTCATTAAAATAAATATTCTTGTATGAATAAATAAGTTATCATAATAAATTAATTATTGAAACCATAAATTGAGTAAGTAAATTACTTTTTATAGTCTATAAATTTAAAAATTATTAGTTTAATTGTTTAATCAATATAGAAGTTTCTAGGAGTGGTATGTATAATGTAACAAACTAAATTTAAATATTTAAATTAATATTTGGTAAAGTTTACATAATATATATATAACCCAATTAATAATAATTTAAAGTTATATAAGATTCAGTTTTCCACAATGATTCCATGCCTTGTAAATCAAAAATATTCTTGGGGGATTCCTACTATTGGTATTTATTAGTATTAGATTAGCTAAAATAAATATTTAATAAAAATATATTTAAAAACTGACTAACCAACATTGATTTCAGGACCTAGTTATTGTATTTAACCTTGGACTTGGTTGTTTATGAATAGAATGATTTAGATATATACTTATTGATTCATGATTTAATAAGTCCATTGTATAAAATTTCTTCAATTGAGAGAGATAGGTGATATATAGTATAAGGAAATAAAAATACAAATTGAGTGTGTTGTGTTCATTCCCAATCATATGAGATAAAGGATTATACGGGTGTATATTTATCATATTAAGAATTTAGTTCCCAATATTAATTAAATTTTATAAGTGTAAGTATAGAATTTAATAACTTGTAATAACTTTTTTTACTTCATTCGATGAGTGGTGAAATAATAAAATTAATTTTTTTAATTTTAAAAATCCATAAAAATATTTGATTTAATGTATCAAAATGAATATAAATATTATTCTTGTCATGGAGTGAATTCCATTGTGATATTGTTAAGGTTTATGCTTAATGAAAAACATGGTTTAAGTATGTGGTTTTGTTATTTATGAAAAATTATACTATTTTTATATAATTTTTTTTAATATTTTGTATGTATTTCATTCCAAAACCCTTGAACATTATTATGTTTTAACATTTTCATGTTCTATATACACATTTTCAGAAATATGGACTTTAATGCTTAGTTTAGGTTGTTTTTAGGACATTATTGACTCAAATGTTTTGAACATATGTCTCTCATACCTGATTACAGTAAATTAAATACTTTTTCCCTATATAATTTTTATTTTAGGTTAATTAATTTAATTATTAATTATTTTTTAATTCTTATTTTATTCTGAAATATTTATTAAATTATATATTAGAAGAAAAATTTCAAATTTTGAAAAAGGTATATGGATAATACTCTCAATTTCATAATTTAACGAAATGACAATGCAATAATTATTTATGTATACCAACCCATGAAGATGACACATTAAAGATGATTTTTGTATCACCAAAGAAGGGAGAAATTATTTTCAATCAAATCTAAATCACATCCTAAGAAAATAATAGCTGTATAATTTTATATGAGTTCATTCCTAATATAATGCCAAAAGAGAATATAGGGTGTGATGTCATGGATTTATTTGGAGTAATAATTATCATTAAAGTGATTTTGTTTAAGACTATTTAATTTAATATATTTTAACCATGGAAAAAACATCACACATAGTTCACTCTCAATGGTTCCAAAAAAATTGATATTGAACAAATTCCACTTGTATATTCCACATAGGATATGAATTTTATAAACTGATCTTGTATATCCAAATAACACATTATCTGTAAAAAAATTCCTCTATGGTCACTGAAGAAGGAAGATCATATTTTTCTCATAACCCATGAAGAGAATTTCATTTCACAAGTATCATCACATGAATGGCTATTCTATAAGGTAGGGGAAGGTTTTAAAAGAAGAAGATGAACCATAAAGGTCATATTTTGTTCACATGGAAAACATGAAAGCCTAAGGGGGAAATCAATTACTCCCCTTATAAAACTACTTAACCAAATTAGGGAAGGATTTAAAAAGATATCAATGTGGATGAGGATACTAGAGAGAAGAAGAAAAAATTTATTATGAAAATTAGTCATGAAATTCATGATATGTAAGAGAAAAGAGTTTCATTAATCCGCATGGAAATATACCAAACTCATTCTATCCATCTAGAATCACCAAATTTTTTTAAGGAAATATTTGTATCTTACTTAAGGATTAAAAAAATATAGTAGGATGTTAACCTAGGTGATTGGGAGATAATTCAAACATGAGGCTAGAGTTTTATTGAATCAATAAGATATTTTCAGAGTGTAATAATGTTATAGAAGAGAGAAAATATAATTATATATAGGTATATAGAGTCCTTCATGGGATCACTGAGATTTATTCTCACATTCCATTCATTTCTAGATAATATTGTGATGACGGATCAGGTTGTTCTTAATTTTTTTAATATGTGAGTGGATTTTCATTAAAATTTATTTAGTCACACTGTTTAGATTGTTAAGTGGTATGATTATGCCTTATAATCACAATTGATATCTTATTATATAATTAATGGATATCCATTGTGTTTGAGTGATGGAGTGAAATTGGGAACTCATATAAGTTATTAAGAATCTAAATAAATTCACTTGATAGTAAACTGTGAGTGTTGGTAAAATTCAATAGTTGATCCTACACTAAGAACATGATGTACAACACTGCTTATTATAGTGGTGGTATTGTATAATAGAGACACCCTAAACATGTATGATTAAAAATCATTCTTTTTTGGGACTAACACATCCAATATGAAAAGTCATATAAAATAAATAAATGAAAATACACAATATCATAGTGGGGGAAAGAATTACTTATAAATGTGGACTATTATGAAACCTTATGATTACCATTATATTTATTTTTAAGGATTAGGTATATATTGGGAGAACTGTAAAATAATAAAATTAAGTTTCTCACTTCATTATCATGATCAATAGAGAGGTATAGGTATGTTTGGATGATTTATTTATCCTATAAAATTTTAAGAAACTCTAGAGAAAGTATGTACCTTGGTAGTTCAATAAAGATTAATTGATCCCCACACTAAATTCCTATCTATTACACACATATTCATATCACCTGTATTTTTTTACTTCCATTAAAAATCAAACAAAAACACTGGTAGTTCAATTCACATCTCTATGGAGAAATTACCCAGTTATTGAGAATTTTTAGGGAGTGTGTATCTTTTACTACACACTTACACCAAGAACATGTAAATTGAATTACCTAATATATCTAGTTCTAAATGGAATGTGTTAGGTTCTATATATGTAACATAAGTAAATATAAATCATGTAAAATATTTAATAACCTCTAATAACACATCATCCTTAATCACCACAAATAAAAGTATTGGGGAAGGCATAGAATTTTGAGTAAATTATGAGTGTGAAAATTATTTAATAATAGTATTAATCTAGTAAAATTCAACTAAAATAGAGGATCAAGAAGATGAATCAAAAAATATATTTTATAAATATACTCATAATCTAGAATCCAATAAAATAGTTAGGTCACTATGTCTATTTTCTAATTCACTGATCCTTTAATTTATAAAATTGTATCTAGAGAAATATCTTGGATAAAGATCCAAAATAAGTAAATGATTTTCTAAATTTCCTCTACTTTCCATGATTCTAAATAATAGTTAAGAAACTATTTAAATTAAATATTTATGAAATTAAAAAAACTTTTCTTAAGTCCTATTTCAATAATATTCATAGGAGGAGGATGTTTTTTCACTATCTTAGTCCTCTATTTAGTATCTTAAGATAAATCCAATTCTCTCTCACTATAAAGAAAATATATATTAGGAATGTAAAATTTCTTATCACGAATAATCTTATATACCATGTGATAAAATATAAGTAATATATATTATGGTTATTAAAATAAAATCTACGTATAACATCATCCTCAACATGTCCTTTAGGATCATTTTCAACTACCAAATTTTCATAAAAAGGTACAAACACATTATATAAAACATTTAAGGGGGATATATTTAGAGACACAACATCTAATATTAGTTCTTCAATAAATGTTATATTTTACATAATATTTTTTGTTGGTGACTTTTTATTTAAATCAATATGTGTAGTATAATGTAATTCTAGAATAGTGTAAACATGATCCGTCTTAATGATATTCTCATATTCTATCATTTCTATATTATTCATTTTATATAATAATCCTTATTAGTTCTATTTATATAATCATGATCAACATCTATCCATTAATTTGTATATATAGGTAGTTCACCTTTCTTTGGTGAACTACTCAAATGTTTCAATATATAAGAGTAAGTATCATCCTTAATTTGGGAATTTAAATTAAATTATATATTAAATATTTCCTTAAAAGTGTTTTCTAAAATTACTTCATGTGCATAATGTACTGATATTTTATAATCATTAGACACTAGTTTTTTATTTCTAGAAAATTATTTTCCATCTTCATCATTTTTATCATTGTCTTTATCTTTAATCTCAAAACTAGTTTAATGACCCAATTACCCTGACCACTCAAATAGTTCCTAGAATGGTATTTCATCATAGGACCTCACTAACACCTCCCATTATGGTATATACTACTGACTAGTAGTGAGGGTCTATATTGTTACCATAGGGAGACTATACCCTCATATCAGAGTCGAAACAACATAAATAAGAAAACAACATTGATAAAACAATAAATCATCATATTATGTGGAAGAAATATAGCATAAACATGCTATAATTAAATTAAATATGAGCATACATTAATTAATCCCTTTGATTTCCATTTGGTCTAATAAAATATACAAAATAAAAAAAATACAATGATTCTCAACTACCATTCCCAAGAATCATTAAAAACCTTTCTTTAATCCTCGTTGTGTTACTCCAATCCAATCACACAAAATTGAGCTTCTTCCCTTCCTAAAGATATGAAAAAATAATTCTTCTCATGTACCTAAGTGACATGGAAACTTGAGAGGGGTGTGATTATAACATAGTATGGTTCCACCACCCATGTCCCTAACATAACCAATATACACAATGTAAACATATGTGATATTCATTGGAAATAAATAACTAAATATGGAAGAAAAATAAAATAATTACCATTACTCCCAAGGTTCTAAGGTGATACCCGATATTGATCATACATTATCCAACTATTGTTGGAGTGTCTTTCAGTATGTAAGTTATATTAGAAGTAAAATAAGAACCTATGAAAAATCATAGGCATCCTATATAGTATCAAGTAAAAACACTAGATCCTATAAAAAAATCTTAGGAAACTTGTGGTAGAAGGATCAATTTCAAATCTTAGAGAGTATACTAGGAATATATATTCCATAAAACTCATCACTGGGTCATAGGGAGTATCCTAGGAATCCATATATCATTAGGCACATTTCTGGATCCTTAGTAGTATCCTAGTAATCCATAGTAGTAGGCTCAACACTAGATCCTAGGGAGTATACAAGGAATCTATAAGTGATATAGAAGAACATTCAAATCCTATGGTGTATCTTTGTTGTCCATATGACATTAGTATCATTGTTGGGTCCTAGGGAGTATTATAAGAATACATAGTAGTAGGATCATGTCGGGCCTATGGGATTATTCTAGGAATCCATATGTTATCAGGATCAATATTGGATCCTAGGGAACATCCAAGGAATCTATATGTCATATGGATCATCATCAGATCCTAGGGAGTATCTTAGGAATCCATAGTAGTAGGTTCATGCATTAGATCGTAGGAAGTATCCTTGGTATCCCATATATAAATTATTAACAAATCCCATGTTATATACTTTGAATTCAATATCATATGAAATGAAAATTATAGATCCTTGGGTTTACATAGGAATATCATTCATAAAAACTCAAGGGAAGTGCATATTTTCCATAATATCTCATATAATGACATATAACCAGGGGATAGTATCCACCCAGTGTCATATCTATAATAATAACATGGGTTAGACCTCCAAGAAGAAAAATCATCATTGTCACTACAGCCTCATTGACTCACACTATTGATCATTAGGTTTTAATGGGACACATAAATTCAAACATACATGCCTCGCGTCACTAACCCTCCCAAGGTTAACATAAAACCCAGTCACCTATCGAGGTCCCCTAGGTCACATCATATCTAGGACACCCAACAAGGGATCTAATATCCCATATTAATCTATTAATCCTATCCCATTACTTAGATATAATAACATTCCTAATCATCATAAAAATCGTGTTATATCCTCATTGAGCACATAAGAAACCCCATATGATAATCACACTAAAGATATGGATGAATTTTTATCTTACTTCCCAAGTAATAGATCGGTCCTCTCACCCAACCTGTCATAATATATCCAGGGCATACCCACCATAGCCCTAACGTAATAGTGGGTGAGGAATAGACCCCACTCTCTAACTATCTATACCAAGTCTCTAAGGCACCCCAAGGTCTCTTCATGGCCTACTCCTAGGTTTTATTGTGACACCCATGATTTTCCATGCCTGGTTTATCACTTCTCCCTACATAGAGGAGTTAAGGGAACCTATACCAAGATCCACTATATTCCTACATTTCATTAAATTAATACCCATAAGGGTCCATATATATCAAGTAATATATTTTATATTAATGCCTAAAACATTAGTAGCCAAGGTGTCAATCCAATTATCAAGGGTCCATTATGGACCTTTCCACTTGCATCCATCCATAAACATTTTAGATTAACAAAATAATTAGTTTCATTTAAATGGTAGACCACCCATAGTGGAAAGATAATATATCACATGCTACATACCCAAATCATAAACCAAGGGGTATGATCAAGGGACCAACTACCTCATACAATGTCATTTCCATTTCAGTATTCCCATAAAGTATCACCCAAGACTTTACAAGCCTTATATCATATCCTAATCACCTATCTCGAGCCACAATTGCCAAAAAAAATATTATATTAATTTATAATTTATCATAAAATTAAATAAATTAACTAAAAATTAGTTTTAAATTTAATTTAATTAATAAAAATAACATAATAGCTCATTAGTTCAAACTGTTACACTAAAACTATGCCCAACCATCAATGGAAACTATATGACATACACCCAACACCATCCTAGGAAAAATCCCTAACTATTGATAAAAATTAAAAATAAAAGGTAATTTAATTTAGGAAACAATTAGAGAAAAAAGGACCATCATTACTACCCATCACATGAAAAAGGACCATCATTCTGAACTGATTCCCCTATGATCTTGTGGAATTGATTCCAAACCCTATACTAAAATCACATCAAAATTAGAGGCGATTAAAGGGAAAAAAATGGAATATAGATGAGGAATATCGTACCTTGAGTCATTTGTAAAAACTCCATAAAATAATTTGGATCAAGGGTTATTGAAAGATAAATTGTGGAGGAATAGTTGGATATTAATGGCCTTTCCACATTCCATGTTCGATAAAAAACCTAAGGGGTTGACCAGTAAATTATTGATCTTCCCCAAAAGTGAACCTAGGTTTAGGTCATGGGATAACTATGAGGGTTACAATGCAACCGACCATCAAGAATAGGCATATCTAAAGGCCATATAGGAATTTATGGTACAATATCCTACTCTGCATTCCCCTCATGACATGACACCATGAGGTATAGGGTTCGACCCCTTGGCCAACCCTCATCACAGTGTGTCCCTCTTGTATCACAGAGTAAAGAAATCCCTAGAATAACACTTGTTAAGCCTATCATCCTTCAAAACATAAATCCTAAGTTCCTAATAGTGTGGAATCCTTTTCTCTAGATCACTATAGTGCAACCTTCATGGCATGATAGGGTGTAAACAAATTAAATTTAAGATTCTGGAATCCTAAACATTTTTCAATGCCCAGTTACATACCTGAGGCACTCATATAGCCTCAAAACACATCCAAAAAAACATGAGACTTACCAACTCCCTTAATTCTAATCTAAATCATTATTCTCAAAATAACACTTTCCCCATAGACAAAAATTTCAACCCCCTAGATTTCTCCAACTAATGTGACACTAACTTTTACAAGCTCCCCAACATAATATATATTGTACTTGAGAATATATTTTGATCATTTAACCATCAATCTTGACTTTCCCTTGTCATAATTTTTAGGATCAACATTTCGTATATTATTCCCAACCAATAAATGATCTTCAGCTGCAGAACTCCAAACACAAGGCACACTATTCATCAAAAGCTAAGGTTATCATGCATCATCATCGCCAAAATAGATATAGAACCCACCCATCTTGAGAAACCAATGTTTTTTTAACAAAATCATCATTATTTTCAGGGTTCTCCTATTATAATACTCATCTTATAAATGTCTCACTTTTGAGCCATGGTGCTCTCCACTATTGGAATCGACTACTAAAAATATTGTCTCATCACTCTACTGACACACTCAATGTGGTTTTCTTATCACATTAAAAAATTTATTAGTCCCCCTTTGGATGAAAATTCTTGAAAAAACATGGACCCACCCACTGACACATTGTATTTACTACCTAATCATGAAGCTCAAGTCCTCAAGGGTATCCCAAGATTATCCATAAACCCACCCCAAATTCCAAACCTAATATTTTGTGAAATTACATAGTTTTATCTTCAACTAGCCAAACCTTCTATCATGCTCCACTCTCAAGAATCAACTCACTATCATTATAAAATATCCTAAGATCACATAAATTCCATCCTAGTTCAAAAATTAATGCATATAATCTATCTAACACCATATCTGAATCCAAATTGTGGTATTTATCAAGGAACCAGATCACATAAGATCCATCTTCTTATATACATTCTATTTCTATATCAATTATACAATGACCAGTCTCATTATACCCAAAACCCTAACAACATGAGTTTTATACCTCCATGGCCCACGCTCTATGCATTATTAAGCATAAAGACTGGATATGTTCATCCCTCTCATACCTAAGTGATAATGAAAATAAGTAATTTATTCTCGTTATTGACTCAATAAGAACATAATCCTTGAAACCTGCTAAAGTTTCATCTAAAATGAGGGCCACAATGTCAAATAGCACATGTTGAACTCCCCACCATAGGGATTTTCTTATAGCACTCTTTGAGTATAACCCCATCATGTTTCAAATTCACATGCATGTCGCTCCTCTCAATCCAAAATTACCAACCAGTAAACCAATAAAACCATCCATACATAGTGTTAGAATAATAAAAAATTCACCACATTCGATTATCACTTAAATCCCTAAGAAACCAAGGCCATATAATTTTCATCAAATCCATCATTCGTCATCCCATACTCATCAACTGGTAGATAAATGTACCAACCAGAACCATGCATAACCTTCATGAACTAACTTGATCTCATTCAAGAACAATGTATATACACTCCTTCACAACCATATCACACAACTCAACTCACACTCCCATGATTTTTAAATCATTGGACCTATCATTACTTGCATAAAAAATTTACCATGCACACTATATGTTAGTCTCACCAAGTTAGAAGCATCCAACTTGATGATTTATCTCTAATAATATTGAGGAATATCACTCGATTCTAAGTCCAATTTCATGATTAACCTCCACTAAGGAATTTTTTTGAAATATCAAGTGTCTACACACACTCAGACAACATCGCTAGAGTTTCATCAGAAATCAATAAGGTCAATCATCCCACCAATCCCACCCTTGAAATATAATATTAATACCAAAATCAGTTGAAGTGATTTATATTAAGAAAAAACAATGCATATCGCATGCCTATACCCACACATGGTAGAACCCCCCACCCTACATAGATCTCAAAACCTAAAGAATCTAGACATGATTCCAATATCTAAGATAATAATAGGCCTAACTAAACACTTTTTAGGGTTAACCTTATAATTGTATCACTCGACTCACCAATATCCTGAGCCACATATCAAAGGCACCATTCTCTCCCACATATCCTACAAACCATTTATCACATATATTACTGATCATAAGGAATCACATATAATACCACCTCAAATATCTCATGGAAACTTTCATATCACAACACCCACTCTACGGTCCTCATGTACACACACACAAGAAGATATATGTGTGTGTGTGTGTGGGCATTAGGCATCACATGCGAAGTCATTATCTTACCATGGCACTAATACTTATCAAAAAATTTCATATGAGACTATCCACTTGAGGATCATGATCTCATCCACATGTATATAATGATATAATACTATAACAATTTGTGATGAGTACACCATAGTCAGAAAGTTTTGTTAAGTAAAATTAAATGAAAATATATATATATATGAGAACACTCCATATTTGTTGATGTTGAAACTTTAAGTAACTAAAACTGTATTAAAATCAACCAAAAGGGGTTCATAATATAGGCATCTAGTGCCTACACTATCCCATAAAAGGGTCACTACCCATCCCTTACAAAGAGGGACTTAATATTCATCAATATTGATAATCCCACCTTAAGATCCACATGAAAAATCATCAAAGAAAAATATATTATGGTTTAACTGAATATAATTTTAAAAACAAGTTTTATAAAAAACTTTATATAAGTTATTTTGGACACTTTAATTAATTTAACCCTCTATCATATATGATATCAATCATAGTCAAACACCTGAATGTCATATAATTACTATGTTCTAAGAATGATTCATGTACACATTCCACTTTCCAACATTCCAAGAGCCAAAACCAAAAATATCAATCTCAAATACAAACATCATATTTAAAAAAATATCTCAAACATAACCATGAAAATGAAGAACTATAACCCCACATCTCTCATAACATATAATTCATATTGAAAAAAGGGTTCACAATTCACCAGTTCAAGTTCCATCAAAAGCTTCACAAAATTCAGATATCTCTTATCTACCATCACCCTAAATAGTAAAAAAAATTAAAAATGCTTTGACATATCATTGTAACACCCCACTTACCTAGAACCCTTGATAAGTTCCAAAACTAGCGGTGCATCATAATATCTCAGGAATGCCTCACCATATGCAAGAGGATTCTGACTAGAAGTGAGGGTCTATGGAGTTACAGTGGGGAGAAAATAACTCATATTAGAGTAGAATAGATGCAATTATTTTTCATTCAATAATATTATAATTTTTATAAAAAAATAATTGGTTTTTAATTCATAAATCCAAATAATTATTTTTTTTATTATGATATGGGTAATTTACATTTGAAGAATTAATTTGTTAAAAAATAAATGAAAATGATAAAAACTATTTTTTTGTAAAAAAAAATTATTACATTATTTTTCATTATGTAGGAAAAATGGGTTCATTACACCAATAGGGAAAGGGAAGAGAGGAAAAAAAACTATACAATAGGATTTTTATAGAAATGGTTTGGTGTATAGGAGAACTAAAAATCCCGCCAAGTATATACATAGGGTGGGACGTATCCCAATAGGATAGTGTGTTTTAGCATGACCTGTGAGTGTGTATGGGTGTAGTGGTAGCCTATCCTCGCAGAAGGTTATATTCAACTAGAACCAGTCCTCAGTTATTATATATATCTTCCACCTTGAATGTTTCTATGATGTGGGACTCCTTTTATGTGTGGAACTTTTTACTTATGTGGGATAAAGACATCATACCTCAGATTTGCATCTCCCCATCTTTGATATTTTCACCTCACCACTGCCTCTCATGCTTGAAACCTATTCCATATAAAATCACTTGAATCCTCTATAGGAATTATTATGGAAAACAATATTAAGATATTATAAGATGAGTAATCTCAAAGACCCCATGGGCCATTATTTGAGACTCAACCAACCTCATGTAACCTAGTTCGAAAAATATGATTCCATGTTTGAAGAAGGGAGTTCCTAAAACTAGTGACATACTGAGATAAGGTATCTCTATGGTATAAAAAGAGATATCAAATCCAATTAAATTACCCACCCTATGTGCAACCATTCTTTCTATATTATATAATCAATTAATGAGACCAGTAGATTCCAACGTCTACATAATACGAGTTTCTCTTTCCAGTGTATCACCTACCACCAGCTATTATCACCATTGAAAAGTGTTTCTACCATCAGGTTCTATTTCCCACATAATACCATAACCTTTTAAAATTTAATACTACCATTGAGTGCTACTGTTGTCTTCTACTACTATGTTTCACCCTCATTGCATTTCCACTGAGTGCTTCTGTTAATCCCTTACTACATCTAGATTCTCATACCATTATGATGATACCATCAATACCATTGTGACTCGCATGATACCATAATTTCTTGATATAATAATATCCTATCACTAGTCTCTCCTTCATTCCACCACTACAGGAATACTTGAGTTCACCATACCACCATGCTAGTTGACCAGACTCTCCATTAAATCCACTACCCAACTTGAGTTTGATCTTTATAACCATTGGTAGCTCAAAAAACTGTAATGAAACATTAAAATAAGGGAATAAATTAATGCATTAAATGGTTCATGTAATGTAAAACATAAGATTTGAGAGGGAACTGGGATCCAATATAGATTCTGAGTCCCATAGTGGAAGACATTACACACCATGGTCGTTAGGAGAATCCCAAGCTCAAAGCACCCACCAAATGGCTTGGATCCCAAATTAAAACTCAAGGACAATTTGCAAGAAAAGAATGAACACTAGAGGAATAGAATCATGAGATAAGGTTTATAGATAATATTAATATTAATGGAATTATCAATTAATGATATCAGCCTTAATGCATATGACCCAAGGATGGTGAAATGCGAGATGATATGTGGATAATAATTTGTTTTCTAAAATTAAGTATAAAGGTAAATTGAATCAATATATGGGTGAAGATGGAGATATAAAAATATGGGAAGTTAATGTTTTTTACTCTCTCTCGTC
This sequence comes from Viscum album, assembly GCA_963277665.1. NCBI lineage: Eukaryota > Viridiplantae > Streptophyta > Magnoliopsida > Santalales > Viscaceae > Viscum > Viscum album. The sequence goes on along the minus strand of OY728148.1, from coordinate 652,509,132 downwards.
ACTAGTTATTTAAAATAGATATTCACATAGACTAAAAAGGAGAATACTTTGACTGATTCAAAGGGGAAAATATCTAAATATTTGAAGTGGATATTTTTGAGATTTAAGGACAAGAACTTAGGATACCAATGCTTACAAATTTAGAGCCCATGCTATGGAAGAGGGGATCCACCACTTCAATAAGGAATTAGGGTGATTATATTTAGTTTTCTTTATTTTACATGTAATCTTTCGGCATGTTCTAATAAAGTGTTCTTCCACTATCTCTCTCTCTCTCTCTATACTTTCTCAATCTCATTCTCTCTCTCTATCTCTCTCTCAAAAGAGATATTTTGTACTCACAGTGATGAGTAACAAACCTGAGGAATATCACAGGGGTATAATTTAGTGTTGAACAAGATACTATGTTTAATTTCTACTTTAGATCAATATAAGGATGATCTATAGTGGGTGTAATCCTCACTGCAGTTATCAAAGGGATAACATCTTATTCTATAATCATTCTCCCTTGATTGAAGATATGGAGGTATGATGTGCTTGACCATTTTTGAGTGCACTGTATATTTACAATTGGGGTAGAAGAAGGTGTTCACATATACAATGGAGTGTGTGAATTAAGTAAATATTTAGAAGGACAATGGACATTATCCCTATAAAACTATCTCAAGAGAATTTCCTTTATTTTCTTAATCAAATTATTTACAATTTTCATGACATCTACATATTAGGTTTAGTTTTTCATTACATTCTCAATCTCCACTCATTTCTCATTTCATTAATTAAATAAGAAAATTTTAAAAATATAATAATTGAACTAATAATAGTGTGTAATCAACTGTAAAGTTCCTCAAGTGATATGACTATGTTCAGCCACTGTGTTGCACTAGGAAAAATATTACATATTTTTTAGCAAACTACAACAGGAAAATCAAAACATGGAACCATTTTTGGGGATAAAAGAATTATATCATTCACCCTTTATTTCACATTTTGTAAATAATTTTTAATGTTTTTTTAAAAACCTCTTATTTTTTCTTGGATATATTCAAAATTCTATTATTCTTCATAGATTTATTACTCACAAGTTCAAGGAAAATATGTGTCCAATATTAAGGATTCTCCCTTATAATAGATTGATGGTTTTACTATCTTGAATAAGAATATCTTGAATGACCAAGAGATAGGTCACTCACTTCCAAAATTGATGGACATGATTAATCAAGTCAATACTATTTATTAAATATTGAAGGCCAAGGAGGAAGTTACACTAGGTGAGGGACCTCAACATGAACCTCTATAAAATATTCATCTAATGGTCAAAGATATTTCCCCTCCCAATTATTTTGGATAAGTTAAAGAGTGTGATACCTTAATTAAAGAGTATTTATAGGACAACCATATCATTATCAAGATCCAAATTTACTATGAAGATAGATAGAGTGATAATGAAGTCCCATGTGCTGATGTACATATGTGACATCAATAATATTCATATGAATTTTAGATTAAATAGAAAAATATTAAAATGCAACATGATCTCCCTATATTTAAAGAATAAAAATAATAACTAGTGTACTTATCTATAGAATTGAAAGAAGAGAAGGCCACAAAAGTGGTGGAGTTCTATGAAATAACGGATGATCCAGGTTACCTCCCTCCATATACTACCACTCAACTCCTAGAATGTTTTTGAAAAGAAGAAGAAATGGAATCTAAACCAACATGGGGAGGAGATCTTATCTTAAGTTTTATCTCATATAATTTTTTTGAAACTGAATTTTGTATTAACTCGCACTATTTTTAATTTTCATATTCGGAAAAATTTTATTATTCCCTGAAATAATATGACAAAAAACAATGCACCTAATTTGGAACACACATAGTTACCAAAACCAAATGAAAATTTATTGGGGTGATCACAATAAGATATCTAAGTGGATTTGACTAGGGAAATTGAGAAAAAAAAGTTGTTTACATTAAAGGAGAATAATATGGTCTTGATTCTATATGTTTAAAAAAAATTAAAAAAATTAAATTCTAAATTTCACCATGATTTGTTTCATTGATGCAACACACCTTGAGAAGGTACTGGATAATAAAGAAAGGGTTGTGCAAGTAACAACTGAAATGAAGGAAAACACCTTCTTTATCCTACCCCAGACATAAAAATTATACCTTATTGATAAGTTGGCGGATTTTGTGTACTCTATTTATGGTTTACTCAATAATAAGGAATCTTTAATGTAATATAGTTGAAATAAACTCCACCCACTATCAGAAAATACATTTTTAAACAAAAAACTTTACTTATACTAAAATCCAATATAAATATGATTCAAATGTAATTAAGTGGATTAAATAAAAATAAATAATAGTTATGAAATTATAAATAAAATTAAAAACATAATGGTACTTTAAAATTTTCTTAATTTATTGAAAATAAATAACATTTTCATAGAAACTGTTATTTCTATGATCATTAAAAAATAAATATTTTCCAAAAATCCCAAAATATAACCCAAAGAAATTTTTTTATGATGATTTCAAAAATGAAATTCATTTCATCAAATAAATTTTATAAAATTTCCAAAACTTAATTATTATTTTTTTTTTGAAAATCAATAAAAATTATTTTTGAAGAAAACATATTTATGAAGAATAAAATAACATTACTAAAAGTTGGTTAACTCTTTACTAAAAAATTAGAAATAATTTATAGTGAGTAGAAAATTTATATATAGATATTTCATAATGTAGTTAATATTATTCATACCCACCAATTAAATGGCTAGATTAAAATGGTTATATATTTCATGGGTCATTTAATCTTGATGTTTTGTGTCGTATACACAATTGAATGAAAACATATTAGGGATGTGTGTACTATAAACTGTCAAATAGAGTAAATCCATTTAAAAATAAATATATCATAATGTCTCATGGTGTTACACTCACATATAAACTCAATGTTTCATGTTGTATATACTATCGAACATAATTTTTTTATTTTAAAATATTTGGCTGAAACACCCACTCTCTCTCTTACTATCATATTCCCTTAGTCAATCTTCTATTATTCCTTCAAATCCTACCATTAAAATTTTATGTTTTCAAATATTTAAAATCCTTTAATAAACCATCATTAAAATCTAAGTCAACAATTTGGAATTTAAATCTCATAATTGATTTCCCATATCACATTTATACCAAGATTCACATAAATCCTTTATCAATAAAATAATATGACATATTTAGCTAATAAAATCCTCTAATATCATTCATTACAAAAAATTAATACTATAAATAAATTTCAACAAATATACCACAACTAAATATTGGTAAATAATTATGAAAAAAAATATCCATTTCCACTATAATCTTACTTTAAAAAATGAACTCAAAAATATCACCATATAAATTAATTAAACTCTAAAAAAATTAATGTTATGATGATCTCCACCATAAGAATTTTATCCATGAAAATTTATTAAGTCTTATTTTATTCTAAAATATATTTCCATTTAAGTCTCATGTGATATTCCCTCTCTCATTTTTCCTCTTTAAATTTCCTATATTTCCACAATACTTGTTCCAAAGGAGTGAATTATCCTCTTATGGCCTTTAATTGTATTTCAAAAATCATTTTTATCATTTAAATAAAGGTCATATCATTTTTAAAATCTATATATTATCAATAAAAAACATGATATTATTCTAGTTAATACTTTCTCAATTCTGAATCATAAAACACATCATGTGCCACAATATACTCTGGTGGTAACTTTACCTAATAAAAAATTTACAATTTTTTTTGAAGTTGCATTGGACTTGTTTTGGTGATTTTTTCAATGTGAATGTTAATTGTTTTCAGTAAGAATTTGGGTAATGTAATGAGTATCCACCCCCCAAAAAGTGTTTTTTCCCATACACAATTGGTAAAGGAGAATAGAGAGTTGGGTGACCATGAGTACCTAGCCTAAAAAATTCAAGTTGTGACCCAAAATAACATTATATGATTGATATAGATGATCTTCATATTGAACATGAATGGTGCTGATAGAGGATTTCCATTACTATCAACTAAAATTTTGAGTAACACAAGTGATGGATATAGTGAATAGTTTTAAGAGCTATTATAATTATTGTGAAAAGCCATCTGAATGGATGATTGAAGTGTTAGGGCTATAGAGAGTCCATCCATTTGTACATGTGTATGTATTTGATAAAATTGGAACTTAAATTCACATGAAATATGGCTGAGATAAAGGATTAAGTGCTATGTGGAGTGTATAATATTGAGGAACTCAAAGATAATGGTTTTTACTTACTGTAAAGTTATCAAGAATCATTTTTAAGTGCTTAATAAGTTTTTATAAATTCTAAAATATATTTTGAAGTGTTTGGGAATGGTTAAAAATGGATGGTTTCCCATATAAGATAATTCATCTGCATGTGTGTCTCACATAAGTAAATGGTCACATATTTGAATGATTATGTATGTGAATTACAACATATGAAAATCTATATAGCTAAATGTCTCATGTTGGGGTTTTCTAAGGAATAACCAAAAAATGTGTATCCAAACTCTACTTTATATCTGAATTCTGAAAGTGCATACATGAATGAAGCTCCACATATTTGAACTTAGAGAACATATAAAAATGATGCATAGTCTATCACACATATTCAAATTTAGACCACATAATAAAGTTTGATCACTATGTATCCAAATTATAATATGTAAAAAATTGATGTCTTGGAATAAAAAATAATTGATTCTTCCTATGGAAAAATACATATCACAAAACCAAATTTTCCATAGGTTCTTTCTGGAAATATACAAAGTTACTAGAATTGATATTATAAAGAAGAGAATATATCTAATGGTGATGAAGATAATCTTTATGTATTAAAACATAAAAAATTCCTTGAATGGTTTTTCATCCAAGGTTTGGGAATAAAAATAGAAGATGATCTTCTTCCACGGAATAGGGAAAATCAAAAAAAATGAAAATGAGAGATTCCAAAAATCATAAATTTTTAGGATAATAGAATGGATGATGTTGAAGAAATTATATTAAGTTTAAAATATCATTATTCTTATAGAATCCATGATTAAAGCCTATTTTTAGGAAGATTAAATGAGGGGTCTCACTGAATTAATTCTTCGATGGTGAAAGTTGATTTAACAGGTCCTAGATAATAATACATATTAATAACCATCATACCATAATATGTTGTTCATTAAATCCTATATCTTTTGGATATGAGGATATTCGAGTGTTCATGAGTGATTTAGAATGAAGCCTGTAAATTTTCAAAAGACATGAGCAATGCGGAGAAGTATATTTTGTTAACAATAGTGAAGATGGGTTCCACTCCACAAATATGATTTGATGTATATTTTTACATAGCAATTAAAAATATTAAATTATATATTTTAATGGATATATGTTGAGAAGTATGTGGACATACCTATTTTATATTTTTTGAAGATCATTTGGGATGATTTTTAAAAATAAGAAGCATTAAATGAGGGTATTTTTAGAATATAACTTGAGTTAAAAATGTAGCACTTAAACATGAGAACCCAAAATATATATTCTATAATGACGCTTTATTTTTAGCAGTGATAATCCCCCCTCAATGTACTATTTAACATATTTTTTGTAATCCATTACAAGTTATTAAATAAAACCACTCATGCCTATGAAAAAATGAGGATATCAAGGTGTAATAAGTACAAAAAGAACAATCACATGCTACTATATGTATTATTAATTTTTGTGGTTCATAGAGCGGAACATCAAAGATCTCTTGAATAAGAAAGACAAAATAAATGGTGTAGAGATATAGAACAGGAATTAGATATTGTTATTAAATTTAATATTATTTCTATTTCAAATCTAGAATATTTGAGAAGAAGTGAGAGATCAAGATGAGAAGATTTAGTTTAAGTCTATGAAGCTGAGCCGGGTAGTTATTAACTAAGTTTTAGGTGATTTTATTAAAGATTTTTTGAAATTTAAAGACACTACTATGAGAGGAACGATATATGATATTACGGATATAAGATGAGCATGTACAAAATTAGTGATCTAATTTTAAGTATAAACATAAAAGGCAACACTTTCATATAAATATTGTGATTATATGGAGCCTATGTGACTCAAGGAATACCTTGGAAGCACAATGTGAAGCCATAAATTCAATATGAAGCAGTTTTTATATGTCCTATAGGAATTAGGTATTTGAAATTCCTATGGATGGATTGAATGTATATATATAGTGAAACTTTTTATAGGTGTATGAAACACCAAACCACTGTATTTGAATATTTTTTATTATAGTGGTGAATCCATATTGCAGTGCATATCCAATATAAAAAGGAGGAGTTCTATGTATAAAACCTTGTAAAAATATGGTGTGCCTTTTATCTAATTTACTTGTATGCACACATTTTATGATTGATTTATCAAACTAAAATAGATCTATATGCACTAACTAGAATCATGGGTTAAATTCTAAATAGGGTTGTAGGATAGTTATGAATTTGATAAAAAGTAGGAAACACCTTATTCAGCCCCTCTCAAGTGTTTACACTAGTCCACTGGGTACCTCAATTGGTATCATAGAATGGTTCCCTCTTATTGGATATTATATACTATTTAAAATATATCAGAACCACAATGTTCCCTATGACACAAAAAAAAACCTCCTAGTTGTTCCATTAGAAATATATATAAAGTGAATATTATTGATGTTTAATGAATTTCCTCTGAAAGAAGAATCAATATCCATTCATGTCAGTACTGAAGTTATGGTTTCAACCAAGACTCGATAAAATATAAAGAAGGGAGAGGTATAGAATTAAATTATGAATATAAAGAGGAAAGAGAAAATATCATAAACTAAATATTATTAAGATGGTAAGTATATAATTATAATCTATTTATTTTCATTAATATACTGAATGTTTCTCAAACTATAGTGATTACTACATTAAAATGGAAAAATAAATTTATCTTAAAGTTAAGGACTATCTAAATAATTTCCCAACTGACATATTAATATGTATCTTCAAATTCATTAAGGTACTTTAGATTAAAAATTCATAGTAGGAAGAAAAGGATAATGTAGAGAAAGAAGCATTGGTAAAGAAGATGAGCTCCTATAACACTCTCACAAAGATAGTAAATACCAATGATGAATTTATCCTAGTTTTCAATGAAATAATAACTTTATTTTATTAATAATTGAAAAGATAAGAAATTTAGAATGTTTTTTTAATTAGAATGTCCTTATATTAAGGGGGTATTTATTTTCCTCCCTTTTCATTTATTTTCATTAAGGAGGGGGGGATAACTACTATTTAATATTGGAATTCATATTGTGAGTATCGATGTTCAAGGTATTGAAAATAAATCTAAATGGGTAGATTAAGGTTCCATTAGTCTTGTGTTTCTGTTTTTTTGTCAATATGCATGTCAATAGTTCTCAATAATAAGTTGGGTGATGGATCAAGTATCCACAAACAAAAGAAGAAGATATGATTCCCATACACTGTGGGTAAAGGATAATAGAGATTTGGATTCCCTTTAATAAATATTTATATAGATTTAGGTGGCCATCCCAAATAACATCATATTATTAATAGATTTGATCTTCATGGTAGAACATTATAGGTGCTGAAGGAGTAGTTCCTATACTGTCTACAATAGTTTTGAGTTTCATGAGTTAAGGATATACTAAAAAAATTAAAGAGATATTATAATCAGTTTAAAAAGATAGTTGAATGGGAGATTGAAGTGCTAGATCCATGGAGAGTCTATCCCCATTACTTTCATTAATACCTATATAAATCAGTGTTTAAATTCACAAGTATGATGGATGATATAAAGTATTAAGTAGAATGTGCGGTGTATGATATTGAAGAACTCAAAGAGAATATTTTCCACTTTATCTTGAGTTATTATGAATTTTTTGAAGGGATTAAGTAGGTTTTATAAATTACCAAATGTATATTGAAGTGATTATGAATGGATGATAATGGCTTGTGATAAACTGATGGAACCTGGGTTCAAAATGGAGAAAATTTAGAAAATTCACCTAAATCTAGAATCCACGTTCCTAAAATCCCCACGTATGAGAATTCATCACATAAAAAATATAGAACCATGTAATAAAATTCACCTTCATAAAGATCTATGTATGATAATTTATGCCACATATTAAAATCAAAGTAAGAAAATTTGTCCCACGTAAGCAAATCCATCTATGTTTGTTACACACATATGTGAATGGTCATGTACGCAACTGGTCACATATAAAAATTCAAGATTATGTGAATCCACATAGTATAATGTCTCATGTATGGGTGGGTTTGTAGTAACTAAAATTTATATATCCATAATCTTCAATTTATTTGAATTTAAAGACCACATACTTGAATGAAGCTCCACATAGATAAATTCAGATAACATAGACAAATGTTCCACAGCTAATCCCACATATGAAAATTCAGTCCATATAAGTGAATTTGAGCACAAAATATCCAAATTTTGATACATAAATAAACAATATATGGTAATACAACTTAGTCTATATTCTGTATGAAAATATGAATATCATGTAACTAAATTTCCCATATTCGATGGATGAAAAATGTCAAGTCTCCAAAATTAAAATTCTGAAAAAGAAAATGATATCTTATGAAGAAGAAGATGTTAATCGAGGATTAAACATCACATATTCTATGAATGGTGAGTGGTCCAAGATTTGATAATAAAAATAGAGTATAATATCAATCCATGGAAAAGGGAAAATCAAAGAAACATGAAAATGGGATATTTTAGAATTCATAAATTATGAGGAAATTTAAATTGATGATGCTGATGTTCTCCTCTGGATTTCTAAATATCCTATAACTTAGAGAATCCATGATTTAAGATATTTTTAGGAAATATTAAATGGAACAACTCAATACATATATTATTTTATTCTGAAAATATATTTATCATGTTTTGAAAGAATAATTAATATTAAGAACCATAAAACCTAGAGTTTATATTCATCAAATCATATGACATTTGGATATAAGTATTTTCACATGTTAGTGACTAATTAGGATTTAATTCTAGGAATTTTCCAAATTCATGATCAATGAGAAAAACTATTGTATGTTACTAACAGTGAAGAAGAGTTCTACATCACACACATGATTTTCTATATATTTTTATACTATTGTAAAAAAAATTGAAAATTGTATATTGGAGTAGTGATATATTGAGGAAGATGATTTCATTCTGTTATAAATTTTTTGTAAAGTAATTTTGATCCATGTTTCAGAAGGAATAATCTTTAAATGAATTTATTCATGGAGTATACCTTGATTTTAAAAATAATTATCGATGTTATGTGTGAACCTAAAATGGGTATTTTCTATTTTTACACTTTATTTTAGGCAGTGTGATGCTCCCTTTAACTTATAATTTATGGTTTATTATTTCAATGGAATCCATTAATTTATCTTAAATTAAAAAACTCATGCATCTGAAAAATTATGGATATTGAGGATAAGAATTACAAAAATAACATACAATCACTAATGCTTTTAGGGTGAATCTTTTTTTAGAGAGCCGACAATCCAAGATCTCTATTAATGAAGAAACTAGTACATTCTGTAGTGAAGTAAAAGGGTAATACAATACTATATTAAACATGTAGATTATTTTTGTATCGATGATAAAATATTTTGTGAGAATAAGTGAGAGAGTTATATGGGCAGATTCAGTTGAAGTATGTAAACCTAAGCTGGATAGTGATGGAGTTGCAGGTGTTTTCTTTAAGAGTTATTGGTAAGTGAATAAACTTTTATGAGAGATATGATATTTGAACTTATGTATAGAGGATTATATTATACTAAATTTTTTATCTACTTTAAAGTATTAATTTGAATTATAACATTTTTATATACATTGTGTGATATTGTAGAACATGTGTGACTCGGGGTATACTTGGAAAACATGATGGGAATTCATGAATTCAATGTGAATATGGTTATAGAAGTCATAAGGGATGTAGTCATTTGTAAGTCCTATGAAAATCAGGCATTTTTATACACATTAAGAAACTATATAATTTTGGGAATCACTAAAACATTGTATTCAGATATTTATTATTATAGTGTATAATCCATGTTGGGGTATATAACTAATACAGAAATGAGTATATCTTTTTCCCAAAGCTTGAAAAAAAATATGTTGTGACTTTTAACCACATTACTTTCATGAACATGATTTATGATTTCTTGGTTCATTTAAAATAGATTCATATTCACTAATGAAAATTTGGTGTGAAATTATAAAAGGGTTTTTATGATAGTTTAGAATTTGGGAAAAAGTAGGTGATACCTAAATCACCCCCACTTTTAGGTGTCTACACCAATCTCCTAGGTACACCATTCTCAATGATTTCAAACATATATATATATATATACTATGGTGTAAAATATCCTTGTTTTATGAGCCTTCAATACCCTAGTTATGGAAATACTTGAAAAAATACCTTTCCACTAATATTAAACTCCATCAGTCTTTGTTAATTATTAGCATAAGAATTATTCTAAATTTGATTTATAATTAATCTATTTAAAATTATATTAATGAATTATATCATATCATACACCAAACCTTTTACCAAGAAATACCTCTCTCATACCTGATCCCATTATAGATGTGATTGACATGGTATTCAACACTTCAAAAGGATCTATTAGAATCAATATGTGATACCAATTTTTATAAAAAAAAATCAACAAAAGTAATATGATCCTCCCCTGATCTTTTAAAATATAATCTAAAATATCAAATAACATAATTCAAACTCTATAGATACAATTTAGATTTCTCATCTATTTAGTGATGATATAATATACTCATCTTCATTTGAGATCCCATTCATATCCTCATCCCTCTAAAAAACCTTGATTTAAATTGAGGATCCCTATTTAACACAATGGATGATGTAACTCCATGAAACCTTATAGTTTCATTTATGTATAACATTCCCAAGTCTCTCATTTAATATATATCTTTAATGGGTAAAAAGTGAGATTATTTTCTAAATCATTCTATGATAACCTAAATAAAATCATGTTTTTGTAGTTTCCTCATTAAAAAAATTAATAAATATATTGTAATATTATGATTTTTCAAAATTATTAGAGGGATAAGTCACAAAGGTTTTTTAGGTTTTTGATTCTCTTCCTTTAATTCTTTATAAATCAAACATTTAAATGCAAACCATGTTAACTATTTTGACATTCTAACTTGATATTACTATTGTTTAATATCATCATAAATAATTTTTTTCTAGGATGAACTACCCAAATAATGTTATGGGATACTTTTATAGAATGTTACTTTATACCTGAGTGAACCAACATTCTATCCTCGAAATAGAGTGTGAAATTTAATTCTAGATATTATTTTTTTCATGATATCACCACCATTTATGGCATCACTAATACTCTAACATGTTGTATTAGTTGTTTTCCCCTCCTCCACTTAATTTAAAAGTGTTTAAGTGATTTTAGTATGATATAATACAATGAACTATTCTATATCATAATTATCTAGATGCATATCCTCCATTAATATCACCAATTATCACTAATATTATTATTCCTTCACTGCTTGAGTTTTCTTACTAAAGTAATCTTCCACATATTTATCCTCTCATAGGTTATAAAATACTTTAAAATTGATATTGTGAATATATTAAACCTATTTTATTTTCATGATTTTTAAATATTGATGATAGAAAATATCCTTCAAACTTTCATGAATAAATACACCAAAAACCTTATAATAAAAAATTAATGGCCATATATCTTCAAATCATAAACAATTAAAACCAATTCTGCATCATGTGTTGGATATTTATTTTCATGAAGACATAATTGTTTTGACCCGTACAACCCCATATTCTCTACTTTAATGAGTACACTATAACAAATCAATAATTTTTTATATATTTTTTCTTTTAAATAAAATCAATCTCTTCAATAGCTTGTGATACATGCAACCCCAATCCTAAAAGAACTATAAAATAGTATACCATTATAACATCACCATTAAATTGGGGGTATGAACAGGACTAACTTGATTAAAAAATTATATTTTTTACACATGTATCAATAAATTTATTTGTTATCAATTTATTATAGATAAAAATAAGAATCATTTGAAATAAAAAAGAAATATTTTTATGAAAAACTATAATTTTGCTATAAAACGATTTCATCGTGTTTTTTATACTTAAGTTAAAATTATTTTTTTATCTTTAAAAAATGTATTTGAAAAAATGAACTTGATTTTTTAGAAAATAATGTGAAAATTTTCTTAGAGTGATTTCTTTGGGAATTTTTTTAATAGATTATTTTTCAATAAATGGTAAAAAATACTGATTTTTATTGCAAATTTCCTTTTCATTTAAAGAATTTACAATGATAAATTTTCAATAAAATTATTTTAAAATAATAATTAGTTAATTTATATTATAATTAATCCAATTTAGTTCATTTTAATCAATTATATGTTCAATTTTAACATAGAAACATTTTATACTTATGAAAACTTTTCCTTTGGAAAATAGTTTTTTCATCGCATATGTGGGTTTAAAATTAAATTAAATTCTTCCACTTCGGTGATTTGAATTTGTAAAAATGGATTCCATATTTTGAATATAAAAAATTAATATTATATAATAATTTTAAATGAATAAATTTTCATAATTAATTGTAAAAAAAGTAAAAATTAATTCTCATGGTTGTGGTTAAAAAGGGTTTACCTAAGGGTTAAACTAAGAAGATAAAGGTTATAATGACCTAAGAACATGTAAAATTTCTATTTTATATCCATATTTTCACCTTACCGCATATAAGGTTAGATAATTATTCATTTATGTTCCATTTGGAATCTGAAAAATTTTGATAAAAGTTTTTATTTTAAAAAAAATCCATGTGGGTCATTCCCCTAGTTATAAAAGGGATCCCCCTCTCCTCTCCCCTTCTCACTTAAAAAAACTATTTTTTTGAAATTATACATATAAAAATACCTTACTTAAGTCCATAACCTTGAATTATTTTCCTTTTTTATTCAAAAAATTAATATATGAAGGATTTTGGTATAATCATAAAGAGGTTTTCTAAATAAGATGTATAGTTCTTAACCATGCATTTTCATTTTTTTTTCCTTTTAACTCCATAAAAAATACATAAGTCATGATAAATAAATATTAATAGTTTCTAAAATATACTGATATATCACTATTTTAATTTCATGACCTATATCCAACTCCTCTTCCATACAATTAGAAATGAAATTGTAGATCATGTGTATGGTGGACTACCTTATCACGAACTGATGTAATTAGTTTTTCATCACCACCTCTCATGGGTGGATATAATTATAGATTTATTATGTATATATATATATATATTATTATTAATGAAGTTATTAAAATCTTATAATTATAATACCATTTCTACCTTCTTACCTTCCAATCCATTGGAAAATGGTAACGTCGCTTGTGCGTATCTATGGACTACCGCCTCCATAAAAAGATACGAAATTTTTTTTTATATTATTTTGAAATGGAAGGAAATAAGAAAAAATTTAATGAATATATATGATATATATAATATATTATTAATTCAATAAAGGTAAAATATTATTTACTTTTCTATTTTTTCACCCATCAAAAAAATGAAAATAGCGTTCATGCATACGTACGACCAACCGTCTCCATGAACAGTGTAACTCATTTTTCTACCAATAACTTTTATAAACTATTTTGATTATTTATATAATTAATATATATTATATTTATATTATGGGTAACATTTTAGATATTATGAAACCATGATAAAAGTACAAGGACCAAAAATATGAAACCAAAACATACTTAAAAAACGGAGTAGTTATCACCCAAAATAGATTTTTTAATAAAGAATTACTAATAACATTGTGATAAAAAATTATAAGAAAATAATATATGGTATGAAATATATGATAATGTTTCTTTAATATGTTTATAATAAATACATATTTATTATATAGGAGTTTTGAACATGTATGAAGGAAATAATACCATAGATAAGGGCTTCTCATCTCACTTTTACTTATATGAGGCATATTCCATATTCACCATGTATTTATTTTGTGTGGTTTATGTACTAACAATTTGATATGTTATATAATGAAAATACTTATCACTATGTAAATTTATAGTTTCATTGTATTTTATTTCTTTCATGGGGATTACAATTCAAAAGTGACCAATATTTTAATGGTTTATTTCATAATCTCATCATTATACGGGATAATTTATGTTTAAGTATCCCTTAGGGGAATAGTTTGAAACTTATAACCAAAACCCAATATATTTTCATCTACTCTATCTATTCATTAAATTTTAATGTAATAAAATCATTTTCCACTCTTTTATACTTAAAATTATTGAGAAAATATTTGTATGAATAGATGACTTTATTTCTATCTTTGATTGAAAACCTATTTCTTCTATATCTATTTTTCTAAAAATATTTCCAAAAATTTTTTTAACAATATAAAATTGATTTTCAGAATAAATTTTACCCACGTTTAATTTTTTATAAGTTTTTAAATGAATCTTCTTGTTGTTTTTCGAATGAGGTACCTTTAACTTTTTTACAACAATGTGGAAAGAATTTATTTCTTAACTAATATAGAATGTACAAAATTTCATGACATAATGATAAATAATTTATTTTATTACTCCATTACATGTGTCCATTTTTATTTTCAAAGAATTTTTTTCCTGATATTATAGAAATTTTTTGTTTTTAAAAGTGATTTTAAAATTCAAAAATATATTTTCATCAATAATGTTGTAATGGAATTTTTATGGTATTTATATTTATGAATGATAATAACCCTAATTTTACATATGATCTATTGGGAATAATTTTTAATGATATGGTTCTTATTATTTATCTGGATGGTATATGATCATTTTTACTTGGGATCTACTATTTTGATATGATTATCTATATTACTATTAATTATTTATGATTAGGTTTATTGATTAGAAAAATTATTAACATTTGGTATGCTAGTTTCTTATATGAGTGTTTAAATTGATTATGTTTATTTATTTGTGAAATTATTAATATTTCGTATGCAATTTTTTCAATATAAATGTTTATGTGATTATGTTTCTCCCATCTCATATAAGGAATGAATTAGACTTAGTGAAGTGTGGGGCCCTCTATAGCCCCTAGATGAATCTATAGGTCCCATGAGATAAAAAAGCTTGGGTATTTGGTTAAGGACTTACCCTTTTATAGAATATTCATTGGTGTAAGGCCTTGATGGTGTAATTATGATGTTTGATATTATGTATCCCTCCATTATGAGATTAGTTATTTATGTACATTTAATTATTAGATTAGTTAGAATATCCCATGATAAGCTTCAAGATCATGTGATTATTTATATGGATTATTTTATCATCATTTATTCCTAAAATATTTTTCTTTATTTTCAATTTATTGATTAAATGGAATGTTCTTTAGTTATTTACCTTTACCTATTGATTATTCCATATTTTTTATGATATATTTCATTGTATGCATACCATTACTATGCATTAGAGATCACCCCTTTCATATGTTTCATTTCCTATACATTCTAGGAAGTGTGTTATCATTAATATGTAGGTATGTTCTATAAGGAATAATGGTCTTGTTAAAGAAAAATCTATATTTTATTTTATGTTTTCAAATGTACTATGAGTTTCAAGTATGTATCTAGTTTTCCAAGACTAATAAAATATTCAATACTTAGGTATGTGATCACTTGTATCTTGAACCAATGTAATAAAGTAACCATAAACTCTGAGCTAATAGGGTTGGGATTTTTATTATTGGTATTAGAGTATGTTTAGTAGAAATATTAGGAAATAAATTTAGAAAAACATAGACTGCTGAATATAAATCTGTGACTAACTTTTAGGATATGTCAAAGTAAAGGATAACATCCAAATGTTTTCATAACATAGAGATTATATGGATTTCCTAGAAATAAATCCATGACTATATAATATAAGTGGATGTGTCTCTAGAAAATATTCACCTAGAGGTAACAACTACAAAAAGGGTATATTGGGATTTGACTCGATCTTAACCTAGTGTATAATAATGAGCATTGTTGTACAGCTATTTTGACACACTTGAGGTATATGCTTTAGATAATTCACATTTTCTTTACAAAACATTATGACTGGTTTGAAAATATTTTTTTGACTTCAAAATATTCCTAAAGATACCTTGTTTATTATTATAAGATTAGATATGAAAAAAAAATTCAATTTGTATTAAGTATGTTGCAGTGACCCTAACCTCAGAAACCCAGAGTCAATGTCTAATTTATTAAATTTTCCATAATATACAAGTAATCACATAATGAAGGACCAAATATTTTAGTATTCTTGTTAATCTATATATATACTTGGAATTCACATTACATTTTAAAACATAAAGTACATAAAGAATTTTCTTTGAGAATTCCATTACTCCCTTTAATTTATCTGTGCATATCAATCACAAAATACTTCCTTGTACCCTAATGAAAATAAAAAATTAGAAATGGGTGAGCTCATATGCTCGATAAGGGTAACAGTATAGTGAAAAGTATGAATAAATAAGTCATAATAAATATGGAAAGGTAAATAACTGAAACACATGTAATTTAATCAATAACATTAGCATAATATGGTTAGAATAAATAATGATAAAATAATTCCATATAAATACTCTCATGAACATGAATCTTAACCATATATATTATAAATAATCAAATAATTACATAGAATATCAACAACTAAATTCATTATGATGGAATGTATAATTTTGGGCATCTAAAATATACCATCATGGCCTTTTTCCAAATCATATAATACCATTGAGGAATTATGACAAAACATCTTTGTAAATGGTTAATACCTTGATCAAAACCCAATATAGTTTATCTCATGAGATTTATCAATGAATCGAAGGGATATAGCACGAACCGTATTCCACTTACTAAGTCCAATTAATTCCTCATAAGAAATTGGTGAAACATAATTCACATAATCATTCACATTTAAACTAGCATATGAAATGTAAAAACTTTACCTAATCAATAAACCTAATCATAAACTATCCAGAGTAAAATAAATGGTATCAATATAGTACATCCCCAGTAAAACTAATCATAAACAACCTGGATATATAATAAGTATGGTATTATTGGAGTATATTTACATTAAAGAATAGGTAACATAAATGGATTTATTTTTAGATGGAAAATTAATTTAGAAGATTACATAGAAATTTACATGAGAAAAATAGCCTTTTAAAATTTGTAAAATAAGAATTAAAATATTTTTTGGCCATGATAGTGGAAAATTCCATCCATTCTGTATATGTTAAAATAGAGATTCCCATCGCATTTTCAATAAAATCCAAATGGGAATTGTTTATAAAATGACATGAAGATTTATTTCAATTTTTTTAAAGTAAAAATGGGTAAAAATTCTTTAATAAATAATTTATAATAGGTTAAAAATATTTGTAAAAATATTATTAGAAAGAATGGGTTTTTATGAAAAAGGATATCCAACCGTAGAGAGAAATAAAGTTAGATTTTTATAAAAAAAAACATTTTCTTAATCATTTTAAGTACCAAAGAGAAGTAAAATGGTACTATTAATTGAAAAAGTTAATTAATAACCATAGGATAAATAAATAGATTTATTTTATGATTGAAATATCAAATACATACCCATAGGGAAACTCAAACAAAAATAATCCCTAATAATTATGAGATTATAAAACAAACATTTACCACTTTAATAACTTTTGTATCCTAAGCCCCATGAAAGAAATAAAAATAAATGAAAAATTTAATACCATGAAGATAAATTAATTCATGATATAAAATATAAAAAATTTAGTATATAAACCATGTAAAATAAATAATTTGTGAATATGACATATGTCTCACAGAAGTAAAAGTGAGACGAGAAGCCCTTACCTTGAGTATGAATCATCATGTATGTTCTTAATAATCATGAATAATAAAATTATGTTAATTATTTACGAGTTTAAGAAAATTTTTCAAGTATATTATTCCTTTTATTTCACTTATTACTATTTTATATATGATAACAAAATCAATTATGTTTATGTTCAGATGTTTTGAAGATATTTGGCTAATGTGTCAGAAATGACTTTGGTGGGTTGAATATGGTCAAAGTGGTCATTATTTAAACATCTAAATAATTGTAATAATGAAATATTTATCATATTTATATATAAATTATAATTTTAAGACTAATAATGAAATATTTTTTTGATAAATTAAGTACATTATGATCATGGAGATGGTAGGATATACGTACGCATGAGTAACATTTCCATTTTTAAATGATCATTATAGAAAGGGTTAATTGGTGTTATATTTTAAATGATATAAATATAATAAATACTATATTTATTAATTAATTATACTTATATATATCAACCATTTTTTTTGGTGATGAAAAGATAGTCACATCACTTTGTGAATCTGGTATTCCATAAGTACATGAAAGGTGTTATCATCTTTCAATGAATGAAATGGTAAGAATCAAAATGATATATTATCATTTAATAATGATAAATATGTCATTAATACCATATTATTTAATTTATATCAAATTTAATAATTAAATTTATCCTTATCACCTTCCATATTAAAATTTATTGAATGACGTATGACATCACTTCGTGAGGCGATAGTCCACCATACACATGAGTGATGTTATCATATTCCATTAAAAATGAAATGTAAAAATTTATATATGGTATAATGAATCAAGTGATATAATTATGTTATAAATATAATGTTTGTGTGTGTGTCTGATTTATTTCCTTCATCAAAACCAACCTTGATAGGTTGTAATGGAAGAACCAATGACATCGGGTTATGAGGCAATATCCCACTGTAAACATGAATAATGATTTCATAACCCATTTTTTAAATGTGTGGATAATTGTAGGTCATAAAATTAACATTAAAACATTAAAATATATGTATGATAATGTGTTTATTATATAATAATGGTTTAATAATAATTTAATTATGGGTATGAATAAATAAAATAAAAATACTCGTTGAATAACATTATATATTCTCTAGGTAACCTCTTTAGGTTTTCACTAAAATCCTTCTATGATTAGATTTTTACCCAAAATAAGGATACTAGGATGAAGGTATTGAAGTTGTGAGGTGATTTGGGAAGGTATTGGTTTAACCCAAATGATTTTAATGTGTGAATAAAAGAGGAGAGGGGTGTCCTTTTATAAGTTAGGTGAGTTGCACACTTTTCATTTTTGAAAAGAAAAAGGTGAAACCAAGTTTTTCACATTAAAAAGGATAAAAAATGAAGTATTACTGACACTTATAAATTATAAGGTCTAAATATTTCCATAAAATAGATTTTAGAAAAAAAAAATATTTCATTTTAACCCTTATATTTTAAGTTTAATCCCTAGTAAATCAATTTTTTCCTTAACTGTGGTAAACAATTTTTACTATTTTTACTATTAATTTTTTCCAAAAAAATAATTTGAACTTATTATATAATATATATTTTTATTATTACAAGTATGGAATCCATTTTTCTGAATTCAATTCACACATGTAGAAAATTATAATTTAAAATTGATCATGTAGATGTGATGAAAAGCAGGGTTTCAAAGAGAAAATGATCAAAATTTTGCAAAGTTTTTTATCAAAAATCAATGTGAAAATGATTCCAATTACCAAAATTAGATTAGTAAATATATAATTAAAATTATTTTACTTATAAAACTATATTAAAATATTTTTAAATTTTTAAATTCTTTAAAAGATACGAAAATTCTAAATAAAAACCAATATTTTTCACTATTCATCAAAAAATGAAACATTTCAGAAAAAACCAAAAAAAATAAACCTAAATAAATTAGGTATGATTATTTAAAAAATTAAATTATTTATTCAGTTAGTTTTTTAAAAATTGGTTAAATTTTATTATAAATTATTTGCACAATGCGAGACTAAAACACCTTTCAAAAAATACTATTTTTTGGAAAACATTTCTTTTTTCTTTCAAATGGTTATAATTTTATATCCAATCAATAAATATATATTTTTTTATTTTATACATTTTTAAACCATATAATTTTCATAATTTATTTATTATTATTCAAACCCACCAATTTAATTTCTATTTTATAATGGTAATTTTTAAATAATATTTTAATAGAGTATCACATTTCGTTCAAAACTGATGTCGAGTGAATTTCAAGCTAGTGAATAGATTATATTAATTTAAAAATAAATATATTGAAATGTATCATGATGTAATATTCACTTATATGATTTTTTTTCATTCCATATATGTTATAGAATATGATTTCATTATTTTAAAATCCCAGGGTGTTGTAATCTACGCCCTTAAATTAATTGTGTCCACAACATTTAATCTTGGTCTTAGTAATAAAGGGTTTTTCATTTAAAAATATCATTATTTAATTTCCACATTGTTATAAGGGTTAATAAAATATCGTATTGATAAGAGAGAAGGTAAATAAATAGGTCATATGGAATAATAGATAATTATGTTTCTAGGTAAAAGAACATTGGTGGAATGTGAATATGTTGGCATGAAGAAAAGATAAAATAATTATAGAGAGTGATAAGGGTCATTGATCATAATAAAGTGAATGTTTAGTAGAAATTCAAGGACCTCAATACCATAAATCTATGCTGATTTAAAAGACCATCAGTTCAACATAAATGAACGTATTATGATATCATTTTTTTTTTCAAAATACTCTTCCTAGAGATGAGGAATTACTTTACTATCTAGACTGAGAATATATGAAAATATAATTACTTTGTATATCTCTATTTCATATACATAATATTATATTTTAGTTTTGATTATATCATTTTCCAATTCATTTATTTATATAATAAATGATTATCCAAGATAATTTTTTATGCTTGAAGCACTAAAATTTACTTTTAATAGATCATGAGATCCATAAAAGAGTGGAAAGTATTTATGTATGTCTATAACTATTTTCCAAAACAATTATGGTTAGTATAACTTATAAAATATAATAAAATAATCTCTAAACCTCAATATTAATTCCATTGGTTCATCATTAACATTTACTCATTAAATCATTTATCTAAAAAAACAATGACATATTAACCAAGAAATCATGTATTCCAATGGTAGGTGTTAAAGCCTTATTGCTCCTTGGTTAGGGGTTCAAGCCATGTGGCCTCGGTGGATGGGATGAGTTTTTACACAACATATGGGTTTTCCTTTTTATAAAACCATAATAATTTAATTCCTATAATATGACCAAATTGTAATAGTCAATAATTACCTCAACATTGAAGATTAGATAAATTGTAAAGGTTATTGATACCTTCATAAAAATCACTTTATCATTATTATCTCAACATTGGGAAAATATTGAGTGTTATCATCCCTCAATCTTGTGTTTTTTTATAGGTTCAATAGGGCATTGAATCGCTTTTCTTGGTCATCATTACCATTCAACATATGTTCTCAAATCCTTTAAGAAATTTTTCTACTGTAAAGTCCTTATACATTTCTTGATTATTATTATGAGAATATCATTAATGAAATACTTTCACAACATATTTCTTGGACCCAAATACACAAGAGAATTAATCATTCCACTTCGTTTGTAGTTATAGAATAAGATTTACCTTTACCCCTTAGCTCCTTTTGATTTATTTTCCCCTAACACTTGGGGAATTCATTTTTGTAGTGCCCCATCTCCTTATAGTGGAAGCATTGAACATTGGTAGATTATTTAATTCCCTTGAAATCAAGATCATGGTTAATTTTTTCACCAAACTTGAATCAAAAACCTTTTCCTTTTAAGTATATACCAAGGTGTTTTTTTAGATGAGTATCACATGTTGGAAAATCCTTCTTTCCATTCTTCCTTATATCAATTTTTTGCTCGGTTATCCTATTTTTCTCTTACTTCCCTTCGAATCCATAAGAGTTGGAGAATTATTTCTTTTTCTTGATCTCACATGATACTCTATCCTCATATGATGATAAATTTTGGGAGAGAATTTCTGTTAAATTAATTGTCTGAATCCCATCAAAGAAATGTTCAATAACACTCTTTGGATTACATATGTAGTCTACAACATTTCTTGATAACATTGTAAATTTTTCTTTATATATAGATACATTTTCTTCTTCTTTCTATCTTAGACTCAAGAATTATCTTTTCATATTAACTCATTTCTCATGAGGAATTTTTTTTTCAAGAAGATTTCCTTGAAATAATTCCACTTCATGCTTTATATTTCATCATTATACTTAGTGTTTTGAATTAATGACCACCATTAATCCACACCTCCTGGGAGATGATAAATTTACATGAATACTTAATCACTTTCACTACTTCCCAAAATGATAAATATCTTCCCTAAGGAACTTATCCATTTATTTTTTAAATATGTATTTGTAGTCTTATTGAATGATGGAGTTTGATGATGCATAAAGTGGTATAACATCATTACATAGTGTGGTGGATCAGCAGACTACTCCATACGGGAATGGTTATTACTCATAACCTGATTCAGCTTCCCCAATATGGTTATAATTTCATCAGTTCCAATTAAATCTCTAGCTCTAGCTTAATTATCATGTCCAAAAGTTAAATCCCTATATATATTACATGGATTGATATAGTTTCCATTATTTCCATTAGGAACCATTTCTAAAAAATGTAATACACCGAATTAGATCATAACATTTTCAAACATAATGTATAATCCAAAAACTAGTGAAACACTTAACATAAATTGAAAATTTTATGTATATCTAATCTCATAATCATAAACATGGTTTTTTGGGAATTTTTTTAAATTGTAAATTTTTTTCAAGTCATTCATAATCATTTTTAAGGAAAATGTGATTTATCCTAATAATATTTCCCATGAGTGTCAAATCATGTGCGCATAAGGCACATTGTTGTGAACCAATTGAAGATCAGGTTGAACCCAATGCACAATTTTCAGAGTTATTACCCCTTGGTACATATATTCTAGAACCATGTCTAATTTTAGTAACCATATAGAGATTTATTTCTAGGAAAAATAACATAATATGTTCATTACCAAAACTTTATGATTTCATTATATAATTATCCTCAAATTATTTCATAGGCTTATGTTCCCTACTCTATGTTTTCCTAAATCTTGTTCACAAGGTTTCTATTAAACATCCTCTGATACCAACTATAGAGACCTCAAGCCTAGTATCTCGGTGCCAGTTTCAAATTTATTACTTTGTCATAAGATACAAGGAATCACATCCCATAGGACCAAATAGTTTAGTAGTCTTGGTAAACTAGATACTAATTAAAAAATTTACTAAATTTGAAAACATAATTTATACAAATAATTTTCTTTCAAAATTCAATTATTCCCCTTAGTGTATCCTTGCATATAAATCACAAAACACTTCCTCATATCCTGGGTTAAATAGAACATAAGAAAGGGGTGAATCATGTTCTCAATAAGGGTAAGCTTATAATGGTTGCTATGAATAAATTAGGAATAATCAATATGTAAAATTAAATAACGAAAATGCATTCCATTTCAACAATAACTTGGGAATAATATAGAAGGAATAAATTATGATCAAATTATTTCATATAAATAATCAAATGAGAATGAAAAATAACCTTAAATATTCTAACTAATCGAATAATCACATGGAATATCAATAACTAAATTCATAATGATGGAATTTATAATGCTAGAAATCTAAGTCATACAACTGAGGCCTTGTTCCAAGACATCTAATACCATCAAGTCCTTATGCCAAGACATCTATATAAATGGGTAATTTCCTAACCAAAACCCAATCTAATTTGTCTCATAAGACCTACTGATGCATTAAGGGGCTATAGGGGGCCCTTACCATCACTTACTAAGTCTAATTCATTCTTCATATAAAAGGTTTGAAACATAATTCACATAAACATTCATATTTAAAATATTTTATAAAAGGTAAATACATTCCCCGGTCAATAAACATAATTATAAATCATCTAGAGTAAAATTAATGGTATCAATCTAGTACATCCCCAATAAAACAAATCATAAATAACATAGATAAATAATATGGATGGTATCATTGGAGTATATCCCCATTAAAGCAAAATTAACATCAAATGATATCTTCTTAGATGGAAAATAATTTTGAAATATAACATGGAACATTAATTGAATAAAATAATCTTTTAAAACATATAAAATAAGTATTAAAACATTTATTAGTCATGATGCTGGAAAATTATGTTCATGTCGTACATGTTAAAACAAAGATTTATTTTGTATTTTCAATAAAATAAAAATGGTTTTTTTTAACGACATGAAGATTCCTTTCAAAAAAATTAAAAAGTAAAAATGGGTAAAATTTTCATTAATAAATAATTTTGAAAAGGTTGAAATATAATGTCATGGGTTTTTGGAGCGGGTTTAAATCCTCAACCCATTTGAATTTTTAGAGTTTGATGAGTGGGATAACTCTTTACTTTTTTATCAGAACCTAATTATGTGATTTTCCATAACCCAAGGAATTTCTTCTATATTGGTCTTAATGATGGGCAATTTCAATGTTTTGGTTGGGATTCGAGTGTGTTGAAGGATAAAAACCCAAACTTTACTAAGTGAAAAAACTAGGGTTCACATGTTGGACAAACCATGTAGATCCTAGGGGAAACTGTGTGGCTCCTAGGGGAAACCATTAATACCTCCAGTGGATCTATACATGGTTTAAAAAATCATGATGGATTGGGTGCATGACCATGCATGGAACTCTATAGTTTTTATGAAAGGATCTCATATGGTTGGAACATGGTTTGGAAAATCATGTGGGCTAATCATGCAGGTGAACTATGAATAGTTCAGTATATATATAGTGGGTGATTCATGGTTGGCGCATGGTTATCCAAATTTTGGGATCTAACTGTGTGGCCCATTACAATAAGTGAAATGATCAATTTTTTCCTCCTTACTTTTAAGATTATTTATTTCTTATATTTTCCCTTTCATGTGTACCCATCAAGGAGCTCCTATTTCCTCCTCCTCCGTTAGTTATTAAGGGATATCCTTCATCCAAGATATGATTTGATCATTGTTAGGTGCATTGGAACCATATCTGAAATTTATTTGATCCTCTTTCTTCTTTTCTTTTTTACACGCTATATGGTGCACTAAATCAATGCGAACTAATTTAACCTATTTTCAGGGTGTTCATCTAAAACTTTGATTTCTTATGATACGAATATAGTAAGAGGATGATATCTAATGATTAAAAATCTATCAACACATGGTAGGTGGTTCTTATATTTGTCAATGATATTTTGGGTATTTTGGTGGTGCGTTCTTGAGCGCTCCATTGGTTAGTCCAAGGAACATCATATAAATTAAATGGTTGGATTTTAAATAATTAAATTGACCTAATAATATGTCATAGGGAATTATCATTCAAGGAAAAAAATGGTTAAAGCATGGTGAGAGGATTTAGACCTTGTGAATATTAGTCTGAGTTGATTTCTTTAATTAAATTAAATTGCTTATAATATATTACATGCGATGGTTCCATGGGAACATGATGATCATGACCTAAGGATTGGTATGGTGATGACCATCTAGATTGAGGTGATGTTGCTCATTAGGTTGGGATTTGGTCCAAATTCTTTATGTGATGTTGATCACCTGTTGGGTGACACGTTCATTTTATTGAGGCGATGTGGTCATCAGGTTATATCCATGGGCCATGTGATATTGGATGGTGTTGTCTATTAGACTGAGAGACATGATCACAGGGGTATGAGGTGTCGGGATGATGTTTCTTAGGTACTTGGTTGGTGATTTTCACTCACTATTATTGGATAACATGCTATTAGAGTTGTGTACACACAGATATGACATGTATAATGAAGTGGTGTTAACCACTCATGTGGGTAGAGGCCTCCCTTAGATTTCATCATAGGATGGTGTCGGCCATTAGTGATGTTTAGAGGTTCTTGTATTATAATTCCATGGGGAATATGAGAATCCATCAGTTGTTGGTTTTGAGACCATTGGTTAGGGGTAGAGGTTAAACATAATTTGAGGTAGTTAGGTTGGGTTCATTTGGGAATATGGTGATCATAGTTCCTTGGGATGTTAGATATTGAGATAATGGTGTTATCATTTTAAGGATAGTCATCATTGTGCCTCTAAAATCATGATTTGAGCTTATTGGGATTCTTCTGAGATGAGTTTTATAGGACGATGTACTTTTTGGGTGTGCCTTTGGGACATCAGCTATATGATTTATGGCATGACGTGTCAGTTTATGACTTAGACGTGGAACCTGAGGGTTCACTTGGTATGTGCTTTCATTAGGGTATGCCTTTGGATTTATTCTAAGAATCCTCTCCTTAACCATCTTACTGATGATGGCTGAAGTATTTAACTACTTCCTTATGGCTACTAAGCACAAGAGAACTAATTTATTTATGTTATGTGTATGTGATATTTTATTTAATCTTAGATACAACTACGTTATCATGGATGTAAGTTAAGAACATTTTGTTGGTGGCCTAATGGGATTATTCTCACACCCTAAATAGGCTCATCAGGATGCGTGTAGACTTTATGCTCTTGAGATAAGGTAAGGGACCAAGCTTAGGAGCTGAAACTCAGGGATCATGTTGAACCTGTTTGCATGGGATAGATAGCATGGACCTTTGGGTTTCTACATTAGTTGGGTTTATCTTTTGAGTCTTATTTTGTATTTAACTATTTATATATGTATATTCAGATATTTTCATCGATGGGAGACCCTATTTACTTATTATTATTTATGACCTCATGTGTATTCATGATTTTACAAATGGTATTCTTGGATTTTTATTTATTTATTATTGTTATTTGTTTATGTTTCTAATATTGTATGATACTACTTCTACAATGGTAGGTTAATGATACCATCATGTCATGGTATTTCTTTTTTGATGCTTTATATTTATATATAACATTATTATATTCACTTATAAAGGGCATAGTCACCCCACAATCACCTCTTTAAACCCTTACTGCTAGTTGGTATCCTTTAACGTATGAGGAGGCATACCTAAGGGCCAGTGGTCAATCGGACCAAAAAACTAGTTGGTTGGAAATACAGGCTGGGTGATACATAAAAACGTTTTTTAAAACATTCATAGAAAATATGGGTTTTAATGAAAAAGGATTTCCATCCCAAGAGAGAAATAAAGTTGGATTTTCTTAAAAACATTTTCTCAAAAATTTTAAGCACCAAATATAGAGAAAATGGTAATATTAAATTAAAATATTAAGGAATATCCAATATAGAAGAAAATAGAGTTAATTTATGATAAAAATATTAAATAATTTTCCCAATGGAGACTTAAACAAAAACAATCTGGAATAATGATGAGATTGTGAAATAAACCCTTATCACTTTGGAAAATTTTGTATCATAATCCCCATGAAAGAAATAACATTAAATGAAACATTAAATACCATTATGATAAATTAATTCATGATATAACATACAAAAATTATAGTATATACACCACACAAAAGAGATAAGTGGTGAATATAGTGTATGTCTCACAGAAGTAAAAGTGAAATGAAAAAATCTTACCTTGAGTCTGAATCTCATGTACATTTTTTATAATCATGAATAATAAATTTAGATTTACTATTTAATTATATAATAATATTTTTCAAGTCTATTATTCCTTTTATTTTAGTTTTTTATTATTATATATGATTACATAATCACTAAATTTTACTTCGGATGTTTGGACAATATTTGGCTTATGTGTCAAAAAGGAATTTTGTAGTTTGACTATGATAAAAGAGGTTATTATTTAAACATATACAAAATAATAATCTAATATTTATTTATAAATTATAATATTTATAAAAATAATTAAATATTTTTTTGAGAAAGTAAGTATGTTACGATCAGGGAGACAATAGGGCGTACGTACACATGAGTAACATTTCCATTTTTCATAAATCATTATGAAAAGGGGGTAAGTAAAATTTTAACTTTATATAATGATCATTATATCATTAATAACATATTATTTCATTGAATATACTTATATATTTATCTTCCATGTGGTGTGGTATGGAAAAGAGAGTCGCATCGCTTTGTGAAAGTGGTAGTCCACACGTACATGAATGACATTATCATCATTCAGTGAGTGAAAAGGTAAGAATGAAAATGATAAATTATCTTTTTATAATGATAAATATGTTATTAATATCATCATTATTTCATTTATATCACAAATAATTATTAAATTTATCCTTATCACCTTCCATGTTAAGCATTATTGAAAGAGGAATTGCAGTGCTTTGTGACGTAGTAGTTCACCTTACACATGAGCAATGTTAACATATCCTCTACTAAATGGAAAGTTAAAAATGTATATATGATATAATTACTATAGAAGTATAATTATGTTATATTTATCATATATATAATTTATATCCATCATCATACCTATTGGCACCGAATTCCATTGGAATCTGAAAATGGTCATCTTTAAGAGAACTGAAGGCATTGCTCGACTCAGCAAAGTACTTTGAGAATGTTAAAGGTGTTGCGTGAAAGTTTCAAGGTGAATGTGCAAGATGTAAATCCAATAAAAATGATCTTACATGATAAATGTGTCATAAAAAGGGCATCTTTTTTCCTTTCCATATGATAATGGCTATGTAAGGTGTGCGCAAGCAGGAAACGTTGTGCGCAAAAGTGAAGACTCGTGTATAAAGCTATTTTAAACTCAACGTGAAATAAAATATCACCTTATATGATAAAAATATTTCATTACACTATAGAATAATTCATCTATATATTGAATTTCACCACCACCACCACCCCCCCCCCCCCCCCATTCTTTATTTTGATGCTCCAGAAGTCAAATCATCACTCTACTAAGTGTAAGAAACCTATTTTGTGATTGCATGAAACCATGAACACCTCAATATATAATATTTTCATGACAGATCCTATGGGAGTACCCCTTCATGTGGGTCCACATCATCTTGACCCTCATTCATTTATTTTTCACCTAAATTAATTGTGTGAAAAATTATTCTTTTGTGTGTGCCCCTAATGTTATGCACACACATTTTCTTACACTCAACCCATCTTTTTGTGCATAAGCTTCCAATATTGCACGCATACCTTCTTTGATGCTCCATGGATAGTTATTTTGTTAAAAGACCATGTCTGAGTCCCTCTTGAGAGAACCCTTCACCTCTTTCATGCACATCTCCTTTTAATCCCTCTAGGATTGTGCATGGTGATTTCTTGGTCCCTTGGGAGTTGTCCCTCATTGCATTATCATACCTCTTTTTTTCATCATAGGAACACTAATGGATTTTAATTTTCAATAGTTCTATGCTAATGTGGACCTCATGAGTGACCACTCCTCTACAACCTCACCTTTTAGAATTGTTATTTCATTCCCTTCCCCGAGGGATGATGAGTTCCAATTACATAAGTACAAGGGGTAGAGAGTGAGTCCCCCATATCTGAGTTGCATGACATAAAACTTTCTTGAACCATTTCCCTTGGTGCATGACATTAAACTTTATCCCTAAGCTATGGAGTGAGTATAGGATACTTAATGTATGAGTGATAGGGGATGTCTTCATACCATCCATCCTCATATAGAATTAGATCCTCCTCACATGGAATCAGATCCTCTCCATAGGGGATAACATCCATCTGGGCACCCCCCCCCCCCCGAAGTAATCCCATAACCTTTTTTGTACAAGGAATCACCTTTTATCCTCCTAATTCCCCTCGGCCATTATGATCAAATAAGGGATGGAAATCATAGCCCTTTCATATCTCTCCTTTTGGAATTGGTCACCATGTGCACCTCGGGTAGTCTCCATACATAAGCCCCAACACACTTTTGATAAGATGTTTTGTGTGTGACTGACATATAATGATATCCTCCTCACATGTAATGAGATCCTCCACATATGAAATGATGTACTCCTTAGGAATATCTCATGCATAATCCCCACACCATCTCTCACCAGGTATACAACTTCCTCTTATTTCTCACACCGAGCAAGACTCACGTGGTCATAGAGATTAGTAGTGACCATGACACCCATCCAACCCCAAAATGGGCCTTATATATAGGTATAAATTCCAAACATCCTCATGTTCCACAAGAAGCTTCCATGTGTAATCCCCAACCATGAAATGTCTCTATCTATGCCTCCTCAGGTATAGGCCCCAATTCCCCCATCATAACTACATGAACTTTAATTCCCAAATAACTGGGATATGTAAGAAACATACTTGAGGTTTTATCCCAATACACCCAACACATCCATCCATTTCACCCATTTCATCCATTGCATTCACTCCATCCATGATCTATTCTGATTTATACATGGACCTCTACATCCCGGTGAGGTAATGTCATCCATCTGGGTCGCTACTACGCGTAAGATCCATCCATATCATTGTTCCCAGCATCACCTGGGAATCTATTATGCATAATCCCCACATAATCCAATACAATACAACCAAGAGAAATCTTATTGATAAGGGAATCTCTCATGTGTATTCCCCCACACCATCCATTGAACTATGTAGGTTTTGATCCCTATCTTCTAAACACAAAATGTAGGGCACCAATTTGAGGTTCAATATCAACCAATGGTAAACTTTGGTGCCTTCCTACTAGGAACATACCCATTCATGGTGTGAAACCTTCTCTTTATGAGACACTCCATCACTGGTCTGCTATCACTGGGTGTTCTGGCCCATCCATCTGGTAAACCTTGGTACTCCATCCTAGGGATGTACCCCTTCAAGGTGTGAAACCTTCCCTTTATGGGATGCACAACTTAGGA
The DNA here is from genome assembly GCA_963277665.1 of Viscum album. Taxonomy (NCBI): domain Eukaryota; kingdom Viridiplantae; phylum Streptophyta; class Magnoliopsida; order Santalales; family Viscaceae; genus Viscum; species Viscum album. The sequence continues at coordinate 652,478,026 of OY728148.1, read as the reverse complement.
TCCACCTTTATAGGAATTATGATCCATCCATCCAATAAACCTTCTAGGTACTACCTCTTAGGGATGTACCTTCCTGATCCACCCTCAAGAGCATTCTGATCAACCCACTCTGTCTCTTCAAGATATTAAATTCACAACCTATTACACTGCTACCTCGTGTTAAACATGGGATACCTAAGGAAAACCTCATATGACATATTTGGCATCAGATACCTCGTGACCATCATGGGATGCATCGGGTTATGCATCCATGAGAAGCCCTCATATGAGTAAGAATATAGGTGACTAATTTTCCAACATCTATAGATTCCAGTGATGACCAACGTGACTACTCTCATGAATGAAGGTTGATGACCTATCAAGACCCATTGTAATTTCCAAACATAATCAGTGTAATTAATAGGCATCTGCAAAGAGATGACACTAATAATGAGTTTCAAAAACACATACTAATCTATGAAGGAGACCCGGAAAAGGAAAAGAATTACAAGGATGAATCTATGTAAGTAGGTACCGACATTGCATCATACTATTTTGATCATGGAGAGTATATCATTGATGAAAATGATGAATGTCACCCACCTTTGGAAAGCAATAATGTGGGGAAACAATGAACGTCAGCGAATAATAACACACAAGGTGGGTGCCCTGGAGAAAGCATCATAAACCGAAATGGTGAACCAGACATGAATCTATTCACCTCAGCATGGGTACTAGTAGCATTTGATACATCAGTAGATGAGTATGTCACCAGATCCAGATATCTGACGCCATGGCCCACTAATAAAAAAGTAGCCCTGGTATGGAACTCACCAGAAATTAGGGCAGTTAATCATTAGTTATTTAGTTCTACAACATCATTAATTTGGATATCTCTTTCCAACCAATATTGGATAATACCGAGGCATTGGGAATTTCTTTACGTACTTTTGTACTGATAGCTGAATCTTCCTCCTTTTTAGGACCAAACTATAGGGAACCAATCGCCTAATGCCTATGGACGTAGAGATAGTAGAAATTTCAATGTGTTAATCCCACACGACACCACCCCCATGATAATATCATCCAACACTATGGCTACCAGGTTCCCACACCACATCTCACCCTCAGATATCATTTAAAGGAGGGTTATAGACACCCTCGTATGATAGTACAAGTATGATGGGGTCATTCCCATGATATAAATAGCCTGATAGGACCTATAGTCTTCCAAAACCTACCATCAATGCCACCCCCAAGGGATACCTAAGGATCCATTAATCCCCACTCTAACCACCAACCACTTTTGGATCCTATCAATGGAGTGTTCCTACTACTCGCTCCCCTACACTGATGAGGTAGGGGATGTATGAGTCATCCTGACTATGACTATTTCTTAGGATCCTATAATGAGTGATCCCACCATGCCATTTCAACACCACCAAAGACCATTCTATCAATCTAAGAAACAATTGGTCTACACCCCTACTCCAGTGGTCCCGATCTGAATGACCTGAAGCCAATTTTGGGTGCAAACTCAAATAGATACCCATCATGGGGAATTATCTTCCATAGATCTAGTGGAATGTGTCTCCACCGGTGTATTATACCATATACCTTCCACTTCATAGAAAGGTCTCATCAATGCTCAGTTAGAATTGAGACCTCGGCTACCCCATGGGTAGGCTGGTTTGACAATTTCAATCACCTACACAACTAGTATCTGTTACGGGCTAGTCCATGATGATGTGATTCAACAATGAGGACCTCCCCGTATGATCAAAATTCTAAGATGAGGTCATCTATAATCTCACACTAAACATGGAGGTCCTCCCTATGTTTCCATAATTAGTCCAAGTGAAGGTCCACCCCACCTTGTTGAAATCTAGCATAGAGGTCCTCCTTGTGACTATGGTTCCCAATACAGAGGTCCTCCCCATGTCATAGACCATCAATGAGAAGGTCCTCATCGCACCATCCCCAGATCAAACATAGGTCCTCCCCGCTCCATCACTTTCTAAAGTAGAGTCCCACCGCTCTTCATCAATGATTAGTATAAAGTTCCTCCTCATGCTATCACTATTGGTCAATACAGAGGCCCTCCTTGTATCCCAGCCATCCAAATTATAGGTCCTCCCCACTCTTCTAGAACCCAACATGGAGGTCCTCCCCATGTTTCCATCATGTCAAATGGATTTCATCCCTGCTCTAGCACTCACCATCATAGAGGTCATCCCTGCATGTCCAATAACCATTATGAAGGGCCTCCCCATACTCATTATTCCCAACATGGAGGTCCTCCCCGTGTCCAATTAGATCTGTGCAAAGGTCCTCCTCACACATCAACTCACCCAAATGGAGGTCCTCCATGCTCTCATAGACAACATGTAGGTTCTTCCCATTTTCCTACCGACCAAAGAAGAGGTCTTCTCTGATACATCAGCACATAGAGTGGAGGACCTCCCCACTCTAAAAGCAGTCCAAGCAGAGGTCCACCCCACTCCAACAACAACTGATACGAAGGTCCTCCTCATATCCCAATATACTCAAGTAGAGGCCCTCCCTTATCTAGTATCAAATATCATGAAGTTCCTCCTCGTTCCAAAGCACATCCCTGTCCTAAATAGTCATCCTAGGGTAGAATGGTGAACCATCACCATCGAAGGAAAAAACTCAGGAATCACCTATTCATGGTTAATATTTTTTCTTCTCAGATTATGATGCCAAATGTGATTCCCTAATTGAGCCTTCACCCTAGTCATTTGAATAAGAGACAATAGAAGGATCCTAGAAAGTGAGATTCATCATCTTGGAGAGTGAGATCAATATGATTCCCAAATCCCTTCGTAGGTACATAGAGGAGGAATATTTGTCTCCCTTCTAGGGTCTCATGGTGTATTCATCTCTATAATCGTCAGTTTCGTTCTCTAACTCTACCTGAGATCATGGAGATTTATACTAGAACTTGGTATATGGAGAACACTCTCCATATTCTCCATTGAAAGCCACTTACCTCATACATGGGCTAGTGGTAAATACCCTAGGCCTATAGGGACACGATGATGTGGTTGGTACCACCTCCGAAGAACGACCCACTGTATGGTGATCAACTAGCCCATGTAGCATCTTCTCCACTAAACAGTCCATCGCTGCACCAATCCACATTATTGGCTCCACCAGTTTCTTGACTACCACTGGTTAAATATTGGTCCAATGAAGAGTTAGACCCCACTTCCAAACAGGGAATCCTATGAGACACTCTCACCATAGATCAGTTTTCCAAGAAGTTCTAACTGATTATAACCTACGACTTAGACATCCCAGAGTCTCTCACCCATGATGAAGTCCCATTCTTCTGACAAACCATCTAGGTGATGAATTTTGTCCCCTAAGGATGTCAGTTGGTCTAACCAAATATTCAGGATAATTTCAATGATATAGACCATCAGTTCTTCATGGTTGAGTTGGAATCACTCCCAGTGGGTCGGCACCCTTAGTCACATGGCTACCACCAGACTCTTCAATAATGATGTTTCCAGATCTTTATAGTACTCCATAGGATGATTGAAGAGGCATCACTGCATGTTTAGATTTGGGGTTGGGGCAGTACACTACTCTCTATTTTAGTCCCATATTGCAACATATGGACCTATTTAGTGACATCAAGAATATTCCTCTGGGAACTATCATGGTAAATATGGTTATCCCTGAGATAAAAAGAGATATATACACTATCATGGGATCAAAAGAAGAGATCGCGACCCCTAGGGTAGTGCAGTATTAGGTGGACTCTCATACAGGAATCCTCACTTAGTATCAAAGGTAGACACTTAGCCTTGTGGAAACCTCCAATTCATTGCCTACCGATCGAGACCCCAACAAGGTTAAAATATAGATTGGGACCTCTAAACCATCTAATCCATCAGATTCTTCACAGAAGATAGAGGTTTATCCTGGTATAGACATCTTTCTCTAGTAGATTTTAGAATAAAGGAGTCTCGTTGATGATATCATTGAAAAGTTACTTACAAATCAGCATCTATACTATGGTAATCCTCAACATGATCATATCCATCCTCTGTTGGGGAAGCGGGGGCAGCCACATATCATCCATAGTTAGTTACCCACAATTTATCCCATTAATCCCACACATCTTTAAAGGTTAATGATAAGGGTTTATGGAAATAGGTCATGATATGCATTTCCCAATTCACCTGAGGAGCACAAAATTCTCCCTTGGGACCCGAATCAAGTATCTCCTGAAGTCGATCCATAGGTCATTCCATGCATCGCCAGGCCCAATTATAGAGTTAATGATCCTTTCAATGCATTGTTGATCAGCGACCATCTTCAATACAGGAACCCCACCAGGATGATTTGATAGCTTCTCTCACTACTCGCCTTGAGTATCTCGGTATGCGATAGGTTTTAATACCTCTTGATAGAAAATTGTATCCATTTTGAGTTGATGTCATGTAAGCACCACCAGATTTCCATAATCTAACCTTATACCCATTAAACAATATGTGAAACCTGCTACAGCATCTAGACCACTTTATTTCAAAGTATGAACCCATGTTGGGAACTCCAGAGCAATAGGAAGCAGCCAAGCTCTGATGTTTTTTTGCAGACACTAGAAGGGCATGTGTTCATCCAGTACATCTAGTTATCCATTGGGTCTATTTTTGGTTGGGAAGACCCCCACATGAGGTTTTTACACTAGTTCAACTCCACCACAAGAAACACCAGTATTTATAACCTCTTAAATTTAAAGAAATTTACAAATGAGTGGATTAAAAACTTCTTCGGTCAGTGGAAGGACCTCACGTATTCACTTGATACATTACTAACTTAAGAGTAGCTGCTAACGATGTGCCTGGGGAATGTTAAGATTGAGCAGGTACCCTCCCTCATTACTCAGAATATCCTAGGTGGATTCTTGTATTTCTCTAACAAGGATCAATTCCTAGAAAAAACTTTATAGTAATAAAAGAATGCACATCCATTGCCTCTCCCAGCTCCTACAAGAAGAACTTCTAAGGCAGAAACTACCACTACAGTGCAGGTAGAAGTTCCAGAGATGCTAGAGATGTTACTAGTAGAGCCTCTCCCAATTCCCCCTCATCAAGTGTATCCTCATTTAGGGAAACAACCTCAGGATATGCCTCATGCACCATAGAATCAGAAGGCACCACCTCCTTGGAAAGCATTTCCACCTAGACAAGATAATGTGACTATTTCCCCTCATCATCCTCTAGCCCCTCATCAGGGCTTCGCTCCTAGAGCTACCTTCCTAAATAAGATAAATTGGATCTACTCTTTTAAGTATTTATAAGTTTCTGGTTATTTCCATAGTTCCATGGGATAAGGGGTTCTGAAGTTTTCAAATTGCATAAATCTAAATGAGTCTGAGCTCACTGATCACACTAACTACTGTCCATACCACAAGATACTTGGAAATACCATCAAGAATGATATTTGTTCATAGATTTTCTCCAAGACCAAGTGGACAATGGTTTCTTCAAATTGGTACTATTCTTACTGTATGTGATATGTTTCTATGTCAAGCATGACAGTGACAGTGAAGGTGAATGGTAGCAGGTTTCCAACTGAGGGACTCAGAAGTATGAAAAATGATTGGCTTGTAGAGTAGTCTCTTGAACCCATGGGGTCATACTTTCCCACTTAGGTTGGTCTGAGCCTCCAAAATTTGTCACAAATTCTTTGGAATATATCTATGCATCCATTTCGTGGCCTTATACATATTAGAAGAGTAGGAAACAATGACACAAGGGAAATAAAAGTCCCATGTCTAGCCAAATCCATCCTGAACTCTTGGAAACTTCCTGACTCCAGAAATTATAATCACCCCTAAAGCCCATCCAATGTAGGAAGACTCCTCTGATGAGGAGTAGGAGTATGTATTTTTGAATAACATCAAGCTGGTGGAGGCCTACATGGCTCCGGGCGATGAGGATTATCAGGCGAGTCCTATGAATTTCCACAGTCAACGTCATCGTTGAAGGGGACAAGTATATGAAAATCATCAAAATGCCCAGGCCAGTGATTCAAGCCAATCCATGCATGCTACCAATCTAAACAATAGGCTCTATGAAGAACTCAGTAGGTGTAGTCCTCTCAATCAGTCTTGTGGAATTCTGCACCAATACCGATAGTGTTACTCAACTAAGAAAAACAACTGTGACCACATTACGATTGGCCACATTCAGTTGTAACCAAATCCCAGCTATCCAACAGTCAACCAGTGGTAGTTCTGAGTGGGTTTTTTGAAAATCAGCATGATTTTTCTAACACTATCCAGAATCCCCTAGTTTGGCCAGCAGGAACTGTTGTGCTTCCTACAGCGCCCTTTGTGCTCCCTGTCACACCCTCCATGCCTCCTAATGAAGAGAAACCTCCTCTATGACCTCTATATATAATAGGATATGTGTGAGGCCCTTGCATAGGCCTTGATAATCCCTCTCCATTTTGAGACCGATTTAGTGGTTGGACAGACCTTCTATACTAAGGAGGTTGAGCGAGAAGAATGCTCGTCCGTCATCTCGTTCTCAGGAGAAGATGAAGTCTTCCTTGTATAGGGGAAAATCTACTCTTTGTACATTACTAGTTATCTCAATGGTGTAAATTTACACTGATGTTTTGTTAACATAGTTTCTAGGATAAATCACATCCTAACCCAGATGATTTTTAGGCTAGGACTAAATGAAGAAGATTTGAGTCCCTCTGACTTGAAGATATAGGGTTATGAAAGCACCGAGCAGAAGCCATGGGGAATAATCTATTTGAAGACCCAGTTCGGTGCCTTGGTATAAAACACTAAATTCATGGTTGTCTTGTAGGAAACCACCTATAATGCGCTGATGGATAGGACCTAGATCCATCTTCATGCAGTAGTCCCCTCCTCGTATCACCAATGCCTCAAGTACTCCCTCAATGGTCGAGTAGGCATGATCCAAGGTGATACATCTCCCTTAAACTCTTGTGATTCCTATTATATTAACATTGGTTACTACCATAGAAAGAGAAAGAAATTTTAGTATAATGATGTGAATCACACCACTATTATAGATAACTCATGGACATACCTGGGTGATGCTTTCATTCTCCTAATTCACCAGCTAGAGCCTACGACACCAGACTTGTGGAATTTATCCATTGCATATGAAAAAAAGGGGTGACATATCCCAAAGAACAAGGAACGTCAAAAGATTAACTTGTATTCTTACACAAGATAGGCTTGGTTGATTATAGAAACCCATACTCCTATGAAGTATCAAGATGTTAACCTAATGGCCATCATTCTGCAGTAGATTAATCTATTTTATGGGGTCAGGTTGAGTTTCCAGAAGACAACCCATCACCATTTCTTTGATATCAAGCATATAAATTGTGGTCTAAGTACTGATGGAATTGAGTCAATAATTTTTGTCACCATGTTTTTGGTAGAGCAGGAGTCTCCTAGTGAATATTTATCATTCACTACCTGGGCAGGCACCGGTGTTACTCCAGAATCAGTTATCCTATATGAATCACCTCCTCCCAATGATCCCCCTCCCTTAGATGATGAATATGGCTTGTAATGTTCTCCTCCTACATTCTAAGAGGGTACCACCACCACCGTCAACGAGTTGGTTTAAGTGAATAATGGTACCAAGGAAGATCCAAGGCCAACACAGATCAGTGAATCCATGCATGTAGAGGAACAACAACAATACATGGATTTCCTAAAGTAGCACCATGATTTTTTTTCATGGAGATATGAAGAGATTCTAGGGATAGACCCTAAAGTCTTTGTCCAGCATCTTGGTCTCACTATAAGCCATTACGAGTTAAAGTAGCCACCCAAAAAAATGAATTTTTCACACGGTTCCATGGTCAAGGATGAAGTTGACAAGATTATCAAGGTTAGATTTATCAAGGAAGTTCAGTACCCCAAGTGTCTCAACAACATCATCCAGTTCAAGAATAAGAGCATGCATATAAAATTATGTATCGACTTTCTACATCTCAATTGCCATTATCTGAATGATTATCTTCCCCTTCCAGTGATATAGTTGTTGATCAATGCCACATTTGGGTTTTAGGCACTCTCTTTCATGGATGTTTACTCTTGGTACAATCAGATCTAGATGGACCCTAAAGAAGACGAGTCTACCACATTTAGAGTGCCACAAGGGACCTTTTTATAATAGGTAATTCCCTTAGGTTTAAAAAATTTAGGATCCAATTATCAGTGATCTATGCACCACATCTTTAAACTTATCCTTGGGACACTAGTAGAATGCTATGTGGATGATTTAGTTGTCGAATCCCGCCAATTTCAAGACCATATCATATATCATTAGAAGGTTTATGAATTCCTCTATTACCAGAATCTTAAGATGAACCCTTTTAAGTGTTCCTTCAGGGTTACCTCTAGAAATTTTCTCATCTTCTTTGTGATATATATAGGCATCAAGATCTACCCAAATAAGATGAATTACATCAGCTAGATGCCTCCTCCGAGAAATCTTCAGGAGCTCTGAGGCCTCCAAGGCCACTTAACCTACATACATCAATTCATTGGGAATTTGTCCAGAAAATGTAAGCCCTTCTCCAAGATCATGAAGAAATGTGTTGTCTTCTAGTGGGATGAAGAGTTATAGACTCCATTTAAAGAGATTGATCAATATTTTATACAACCTACGATTCTGATGCCACCCATATCAAGGAAGCCTCTAGATCTCTACATGACTAACTTAGGATGATCCATTGGTTCCCTACTCACCTAGAATAACAATGAAGGGATAGAGAACATATTATATTATCTCAGTCACATGATCCTTAATAGGGAGACCAGATATTCTCCCATTGAGAAGAGATGCCTCACACTGGTCTTTGTAGTGAAGAAGTTATGGCATTACCTATAACATCATGAGACACATTTGGTGTCTTATTTAGACCTGATAAAGTATATCCTAAATATTAATATTTTTACAGGATGTATGGAACACTGGGTGGTGATTATTCAGTAATTAGATATCAGGTTCTTCCGATAGAAGGATGTCAAGGGTCAATCTTTGGAAGACTTTTTGTTCACCCATCTAGCCCCCATAGAGTAGTACCAAGATCTTGACTTCCCAAATGAGTTCATCCTATCAGTGGATCAAGATATGTCATGTTATAAGATGCATTTAAATGGTTCATCTCAGAGTCCAATGGGTAGAAGGATCAATGATCTCATACTTAGTAGGGTAGGCCTGGGGGTTGTTTTATCACCTCGGCATAGGTTGTTCTGCCCTATTCTTTTTTCTATCATAGGGCTTAACCAACAATGAGGAAGAGTATCAAGCTATCATTATTGGTCTCAATATATCTCTTGAAATTTGTGTTACCTTCCTACATTTGAAGGGAGAATCTAAGTTAGTCATTAAGAAGATCAACGGTGACTACATCATCAGAAATCTAGAACTCATACCCTTTCGAAAGCACACTCTCCAGCTAATGGATCAGTTCCCTTCTCTTCTAGAGGTGACTCATGTTCCCTAGTCATAGAATGGCCAACCCAATTCCCTAGACATACTATATTCATCCCTTTTATATCCTGACTAGGATGACTTGTTCATCTATGTGGCACACCAAAGGGTTATTGCTCTCGTCACCTCAGATGACAATGACAGCTAATAAGTAAACCACCTGACCATTGGTGATCCCACATCGAGACATCCAGATCCCCCCTTATATAAAGAAACCACTAATTGGATGACTCCATTCATTGAGTATCTACATCAAATTATTATCTCATGATAAAGATCCAAACATGAGAGAATTCGTCGGTGTGCACCCTCCAGAGTGGTCCCAACCTAGAGAAGACTCTCTACAGACTTGGGATTGATGGAATTATCCTTCAGTGTATTCAATTATATGATATTACCCATGTTATGTAGAAATTTCAGGATAGTTCATATGGTGTACAATAAGAAGGGTTTAAGCTCCCTCAACAGGTTCATAGGTTGTGCTACTCCTAGACCACCATGGTCCATGACTACATTGAGTTCGACAAGAGATGCTACGTGTGTCATATCCATGTAAACTTTGTGCATCATCTTCCAGAGATCCTCCATAATACCAATTATTCTTGCACCTTTATAGTCTAGGGACTCAATTTCATGGGTCCATATCCACCAATGATATCCCTCTAGTGTAGGTTCATTTTGACCACAATAGATTTCTTTTCCAAGTGGGCAGAAGTGATCACTCTCAAGGAATTCAAGGCCTAGTCGATCATTGAATTCATGAGATATAATATCATTAATTGATTCTGAGTACATCATGATTTTCTCACTAACTATGACACTAATTTTCAGGAATCTGACCTGAAGAGGTTGTATGCCAAGTAGAGAACCCATTCTAGCCATACTTATCGCTACCATTCATGGGAAAATGGATAGATCGAGGAGTTCATAAAAAATCCTCTCTAATATTCTGTAGAATATAGTGGGGAAAATAAAAATATTTTTCCAGAGAAGCTTCCTAAATCTCTATGGGATTACCAGGTGATGACTCGTAATTCCAACCAGGTGAGTCTATATTCCCTGGTGTAAAGAACAAAGGTAGTCATACCCATTGAGATCCAGTTTCCATTTCTCTAAATAGTTTTCTAAGATATGAGAATAGACTCTAAGCCTTGAATAATCTATAGAGTCACCATAATAAGATAGATATAGTTTTCAACAAGAAGGTTCACCTTTACTCCTCCCTCTAAGGTGATACAATATTGGCTCTTCGAATGAAAATGATACCTAGATGGAAGACCCCAATGTTTGAATCTAAGTAGAAAGGACCGTACATAATTCATAAGGTCTGTCCCAATGTTTTATACTATTTTGTCACCATGGATGGGGAGCATATCACTCCTCCAACCAATGACAAGTTCCTTAATCAGTACTTCTCATAAAGATTCAACATCCTAGGAACATGATGTTAAACTGGGATCCTAGTCCAAACTCTATGACCTTAAACTAAGATTTTATGGTCTAAATTCTATGACCTTAAACTAATAACCATATGGTTCTGCCTTCATAACATTAAATTACATTGAACCATGGTCTTATTTGCATGATGCTAAACCGCATAGCATTGATGTTCCTTTCTACAATACCATAAAAGGAAAGTTTCCTTACCACACAACATTAAAATGCATGGGCCGGTCTTATCACATAACTTTAAACTGCATCATCATCGTCCTAGCCACGTGATGAAAAATATAATAACATCATAGTTATCTTTTATTATAGTACATCACCTTTTCCACTGGTCATATACCATGCCACATGTAAAGAACTACATATGGATTTATTCCTATCCACATAGGATAGGTAGCAATGGTCGGATTCTCCATCCTAGTCCATCCACTCAAAAAATGAAAAAAAAAATATAGTATACAAAAATTCCTCTATCCCTTGTGTGTCGGTTAGACCTGTGAAGAAGGGAACTATGTCTATAATTATGTGTGTCATGATTCCCATTCTCATGGGATATTTAGTGACACCCATACATGCTGTCTTTGGGGCCAGCCGCATTTCACCTTCTCTTTTTTTCTCTCTCAGGCCACATTTATGGAAAGAATAACTACTTGTATTGTTTTCATTTAGTATTCACTCAATATGTTCCATATAGATGTCCAAAGTTCCAACCTAAAAATTCCTATGAGGAAAATTTGGTGCCTCATTCATGACGAATTCATTATTCCACCGTGCCACGTGTACCTTTTTTTGGGAGCCTTCTCCCCTTGGTCCAAACTCCATGACAATAAACTGGGAGCCTATAGTCTAAGCATCATGACCATAAACTACGTGAAGGTCTCTTCTAGGATGTGTTATGTGGTGTTGATCCTTCTTGGCCTCATTAACGCTTTATTTTTCATGACACCACATTATACATATCTATTTGAGATACCCTCTTCTTCAGTTCGAACTCTATGACCCTAAACTAAGATCCAGTGTTCTGATCACACAACGCTACACTACGACCATGCCTTGAACAAGTTCATCATGCCCCATGATAATCGTGGGATGCATCGGTTTCCTTGCTAGAGAGGATTTCCCTAACTAGTGCTGAAATTATATCACATTGTGTTTCAATAACTATGTATTGATTGATTCTCATCTTCATGGGATACATTGTGATTACTGGACAAGTTGTCTTTTGGACCAGCTACAAATCCATTAAATATTGGTCCCCTTGGTATCAGTTATGATCCAGAAATTATGACCTTAAACTATATGTTGGTCTTCTAGGGGTGTTTATGTAGTATGCTAGCCTCTTCAGCCTCATTCACATCAGGTTTTACCTCCCACATGCTATGTACATACCCTAAGATTGAATATTTTCCTTTTTAGTCCATGAAACATGACTTTAAATTATTTTCCCTAGTCCAAGCAACATGACATTAAATTTTTCTCACTATCCTAGTTCAGATCCTGCTTTCTGATACACTCTTTTTCACACTTAAAGTATTTATTGGAATGGATTTCCATCATCTTTGAAATCAACACAGGCCCCCTACCATTGTTGCTCCCACGCCTCTTTGGCTCACCTCCCATGTCGGTCCAATTCCCTAATAGATCCCTGGCAACAAATGACGAATCCTATGTTTTGAACTTGGTCAACGATTGATTCTGCATTTTCTCTCCCCATTCCTAGCCAGTGTGGTCATGATCCCTATGTTTCAAACTTGTTCAATAGTAAATTTTCATTCACCAAACACCCCTTTATCAAGACCTCAAAATCCTTTACTTATCTTCTTTCTACCCTTATGTATTTTAGTGGAGTTCCACTCTTGGTATTGCCTCTAGTTTGAATTCCCACATGTCAGGTAGACCTCTCATACCATTCATTTTCTCCCACACCAAGTATGACTCATGTGGTAATAGGAATTATGATAGGATTATTACTGATTTGGTTGAGTCATGTAGGATCCCTTTATGGTCCAAACTCTATGACCTTAAACTAAGAGCCTCTCTGGAATGCATGGTGTGGTATGGACTTCATGGTTCTTATTCATATTGACATCCATATGTTTCCTAACTCTTGTGTGGTATGCAAGTCTATTTTGGATCATTCATGCAGGGGTTATTTCCTCCATGCCACACAAATGTATTGGTAACAGATATTTCCATAGTCTATACAACATTTTTTTAAATTGTTGGATAGGGTTCAAGCAGTATGACATTAAAATTATGTGCAAAATCCCAATCATATGATGTTAAACTATGAGATACGTCTTGATCACACTATGTTAAATTGTATTATACATCATTCTCAACATATGAAATTAATTTTTGTGTCCATCATCCTCATTTTCACAATGTAAATTTTTAAGGTGTCATAGGACCTCTCTTGAGAGGTCTTCTCCCTTGATGCTGGTTATCAACCGTATTGTTCGCATCTTCAGTTGTCACTAGACATTCAAGATTATGCTCTCTTGGAATATGGTTTTGATCTATTTTTAGACTAATACGCTTACACTAATGTGTTCTAAGCCACAGTGGAATAATTATGAGAGTGATGGAAACCATTTGAACATTCCATCACTCCACTCCCATGCATTATGTTCCCCTTATTCGGATAATTATCCTTTTCCATATTTGAAGGAACCTCGTAGAAGCTTGGTCTCATAATTCCTTGTCACACCTACCACCCTAGGACAACATTATCAAATAATTCATATGACATTTCAAGACATTTCCCATGTTTTGAACATGGTTAATGGTCAACCCTCATTTGTTTGTCCTCATTTCAGGCTAATAGTATGAATACTATGTTTTGAACATGGTCATAATTTATCCTATTTTTCCACTCCATTATCATTGTGTTTTGAATTTTGGGTATTTTTATTCACACATTCCTTTACCCTTTGTTTGGATAGGTCCCAGTGCCCCTAGCGTTATCCCGTTAGTACGCTAGCGCTCATTGGAAAAAGTAAGTTGGTTGTTCTAAGATCTCTCTTTCTCTAGAAATGGCCTATCTCAGTTGAAACACTTCTGGTGGTCATCCAAAAATGGAATACCCCAAGTGTTCGATGATTATCCAACACTCTCATTCAAATTGATCAATCATTTGGTTGTCCCTTGTTTCTCACACCGGGTATGACCCACGTGAGCTTAGGGACTGGATGTTGGTTGTCTCATGAGTATCATTGAAGTGTGATAATTAAATCAAAGAAAATAATGTTTCCATGTACATAATAAGTTTCAAAGAAAAAAACAAGTCGTGTCCATGAGTTTGACAAAACGATCCCTACAACTCCACTCTAGTGATAGAGCACATCAATTCGTCCAATATTTGGTGTGTGAACTCTAAGACTCATTGCCTATTTCTGAGTTCTGATTCTTCATCACTAGCTTCTAGAAAAACCTTATTGGCCCTTATATGTGCTTGGTTCCACTCAGTTTGGAGATCAGTGATTTGAGCAGTTTCCTGCTTCATTTGGTTTTCGACATCTTCCAGTGGAGCTCTCAACCTACTGATGAATTATACTTGATCTCTAATGAAGGAATCATGCTCGATCTCTTTTCCCTTTATCTGATAGATTTCCACATTTAACTCCCTAATTTTTTGAATGTTGTTATCTTTGTCCTGGTGCCAAGAAAATTCTAGGTTCTAGCTCCCATGCCACACCTTTTCAGCAAGGCAGTTATGGACTAGCATGGGGATATCTCGAGCATCTTCCCCTCCAAAGAATAGGTTGTATATCCAATGGTGAAGAGACCCCATTGGAATCAATATATATGAATATAGAGTATAATAAATAAATATTTGGATGCACCTCCATTCCCCATGTAGGATGATATGATTCTCCTCGTCCACCTTAGGGTCAAAGTCGTCCAACTCCTCAGGATCCATTGGTTCATATTCCAAGAAGGTAGAAAGAATTCCAGCAGAAAGAATTCTAGAAAAAATGTCTTCTTATGATATCATCTTTGAGGTTCTAGGATCCATATCATGAGGGAGACCATCTTTGCTTGAATCTTCTTCGGTAGCCTCGTTGCCGCCAACTGTGAGTTTTGTCCCACCAGTGGCATCGCTCGAAGTTGTAACAGCCAGTTCATCTGAAACCACCAAGGATGTATTGGTTTTGATAGATGGATCCTTATGAATAGGAGTAACCATTATAAGGGATATAGTGGATGACCCAACCTCATTTGTTCACTAATCTTGCAGTCTTCTGAGCACTGCATGGAATGAGGTACCTCGATTAGTTCGCTCAGCTGATGGCATCTCTGACTTTTTGAAAGTGAATACTTACAAGATTTAAGTGCCACCAGATCAAGCTCTTGAGTTACCATAGGGACTTTCACCATAGTATATCCCTCACCAATTGGTATTTCAATGATTATCATCAGCCTTCCTCACATCATTTGAGTGGGGTCTGTATAAGATAGGTGCATGTTGATGTTAAAGCTCCATGTAAACCTGATTACGATCGGATAGTTCAATATAGGAAACTCTTGTTCACTGCCAAGTTTCTCCTATGTGGGAAAATTTTTGGTTAGTGGACCTTCACGATGATAGAAAGGAAACATTGAAGGAAGTTTTAGGTTAAGTCTTATCGAAATATACTCAGTGAACTCTTCTTTAGAGCCTATAATCTCACCACTTTCCTAGGGACTCTCTTAAAGAGTATCTATCCCTAAGGATTCCTTTTCACCTAATTCCTCTTCACCAGACTCTTCCTATGACGGAATCTCCTCCAGCATTGCATCTTGGCCAAGTATCACATTCACCAGGATGTTCATTTCTTCATACTAACGCCATTGGATCCCATAGATTTCCATGGCCATTAATTACATGTGATATCGATGGAAGATCACTTTGTATGCCACTTAGATGCACCTAAATTTTGGTAGTTTGACCCCACCCCACTTCAGCTACCTCCATAGATCCTCTATCATTGGTGATGTCCAAAATATTCTCTAAATAGACCATTAGGATTGGAAGAATGAATTGATGATAGGTTGTAATAAATATCTCAACTTATTCCCAAAGGCCTCTTTTTTCAGCCTCCAAGGTCATTTTTGGGAACACCTCCCTTTGGGAGGAGGCATCACGGTAGCACCCTATGAAGTTACCACTATCACAGTTTCACCGTGAGTTTCCCTTGGAGTTTGGCTCACCCCTTGAGACACAGCCTGCCTTCTTTCCCACAACTCTAACTCCATGTTCACTAGTTCTATCACTTGAATTTAATTTCATGGGATTTCCTCTTGATATGATTCCACCCAATAGTCAGCATATCCCATCAACAGGCCCGCATCAACATTAGTTGGTGGAAACATGATGGTTTTTATAGAGACCATGAGAATTAGAATACACCAAAACTGGTGAAGGTTGCATGGATTACATTCATTAAAAACCTTTGTATAAACTTTATTTTCTACCCGTTGAAGGCATCCAAATTTACTAGAAAAAAGGTATGGCACATACAGATCACAAAGTATTTTAATGTCGATATGAGACACCAGCACCCCACCTTAAAATCCCAGTAATTTTTCCTTTTTATCCCATGAGCCTCATGTTTTTTACACCATCGGACCTACTGGGGTTATGAAGGGGTATAATTTTATGTGCTCATAGTTTCCAATTCATATTTTGATCCTGACATCATTGAGTATCATCGGTCAGACCCCTCTATATTCAGTAACGACAGCTGCAGACTAGCATCCGGTGGGCGGATAGTATTTTGGAATTCATAGCCCCAAAAATGTGTCACGATCCAACCATAAAGGAACTAAAATGGTCTGAATATTCTCCTGGGTGTGTTTCCCATTGAGAAAAAAACCCATAATACTATACAACTTGGCCAGCACAAGTACTCCTAATTTGACCATGCCCCTATCTACTAGGATCACCTCCATTATCAGTGTTCTTTGGTGGAGTCCCATTCTAGTGTCCCTCACTAGTAGTATCCTCCCACACATAATGGTGGTGGGGAAGGTAATTTAACACACCATTGATTCCCAATCTTTCTCCATGTTGTACCCCCACTTCTGATATTCTCTTTATTCAATAATGAACCAGTATGAGCTGGACTTCCCTCTCTAAGACACGTTTGAACACTACTTTCCAAGTATTAAAATCCTCACCCTCTAATCCTTATTAAGGAATAGATTGAAACATTCATGTAATGGTATGTCTTTATAGATTAATTTGATTTATATCTTCTCCTTCAATTATTCTAGGATGTGACATGTAGATATTGCGGTCCACTCACAGTTTTCCCAAGTGTACTGTGGTGGCAAGAATTGATCATATTGAAACCCCTCCTATGGGATGCCTCTAATGAAATGAATGTATCATAAGATAATTTCAACCTTCCCATGGTAGAGGTGGAATGTGTTCATATCTAGAGACCAACAGCTAAGGAGTTCCGGCACTAACTCATGCTAACTGTAGAAATGGAACTGTAACGTCCACACTGCTTCATAAAGCTCAATGTTTCATAGTTCTTCCTCGTAATCATGTAACATGAATCACACCTTGTAAACTCACTCTCATTAACTTGTAAATTAACCCCTAAAACTTAGGTCCCAATCCTTTATCCATCCCTTATTGTTATCCCAAATTTTGACTGAGAAATCCTCTTCTACTGGCTCACTCCTCGTAACCATCTTGGTCCTCCCATTCAATGCGTAAACTACAAATTCCCTATGATCCCTTGAAACATGGCCATGTATGTTGATGTTGTGGAATGGGAGATCATATTCTTGAGTGATCCATGACCATAGCAAGTTAACCGCAGATGCTGGGATAGTTACATCATCTAACTGTCTAAAGTTTCACATCATCAAGGAATCACTCAATGGATATATCTTTTGAGATTTCATATGCATCCCCATAAGGATCTATTTGTCTGATACAACCCTTCGAGCATGAAGAAATTGAGGGTTTTCTCCCATCTGATCCCTTCGAGTATAGATAACATCCTCAGAATGAGAAGATTTGGCCATTTATGGTGTTCTGAAAAACTATAAGCTTTGATCACCTAAGATTTGAAGTTTGAAATGCAAGACATGGTATTGCGCACAATATCAAGAAACATATATGTGAAATGTTGATTATCCAAAAAAGTAGTTCCGTGAAAAGATAATCATTTTGTGAAAGAGATGACTAAAGATCATAGTTTTTCACATAGGTAGAATGATCTTACATGTACGAGAGAAAGATTCCTACTACATAGAAATTCAAAGGTTTCATAGATAGGGAACCCCTATCATATTTATATGGGTGGAACTGGGATTCTGCACATGCCAAGTTTCCTTACACGCTTGATGGATGATTTTTCACCTATATTCTAGAATGGACCCTCCACTTTGGTGTTTCCCTCAAAACCCGACATTTTGGTCTCCTTTTATCCTATATTCTTAGAGGGGGGGGTTTGGCACTGAATTCTATTTGAATCCATAAATGGTAATATTTAAGTGAAATGAAGGCACTTTTTGAATCAACTAAGTACTCCATGAATTATAAGGGTGTTGCGGGAAAGTTTCGAGGTATGCGTGCAAGATAGACATCCACGTGCAAGGATCTTACGCACTCAATTTAGCTCCATGGGGGAATATTCCACCCCATACACTCGATAATGTCTAAGTAAGGTGAATTCAAGCAGGAAACGTTGCTCACAAAATGGCAGACCCCCACGTAGAGATGTTTTGTGCTCAATGTGACATTAAATGGCTACTTCCATGTAAACAATATTACATGCCACCATGGAATAAATCATCTATATATTGAAGTTCACCCCCCCCCCCCATTCAGGGTGATGCTCTAGAAGTCGAAGTGTCACTCTACTACATGTAAGCCACCTCTTTCGTGACTGTGTGAAACCATGAACACCTAAAGGTATAAAATCTTGTGTGACAGGTACCCTGGGGGTCCCCCTTTATATGTGCCCATAGTATCTTGGCCCTTGTTCATTTATTTTTTGCCTAAGGAAAGTGTGCAAAAAATTCTACTCTTGTGCACGCCCCTAATCTTGGGTCCAACCCTTTTCTTATGCTCAACTCATCCTTTAGGGAGAAAGCTTCCAATCTTGCATGAACCCCCTCTTTGATGCTCCATGGACTGTTCCTTTGTTAAAAACCCATTTCTGAGCCCCTTTTTCACACACCCTTCAACTCTTGTATGCACCTCTTTTGTGAAGCCCTCCAGGCTTGTGTATAGTTATTTCTTGGTCCCTCGTGATTTTTCCCTCATTGAATTGCCATACCTATTGATTTTTATCATAGAAACGCTAATGGAGTTTACTTTTCAATATAGGTGTGCTAATGTGGACCTTGTGAGTGATCACTCCCCCAAACCCTTTCCTTTTGGAATTGTTGACGCCTTCCCTTCCCCAAGGGTTTATGATCACCAGTTATGTAATCCCAAGGGGTAAGGAGTGAGTCCCCCACATCTGATCTGCATGAAGCAGAACTGTTTAGCATCATTTTCCTTAGCGCAATATGTTAAACTACCACCCTAACCTATAGAGTGAATGTTTGATACTCCATGTATGAGTGGCAGGTTATGGTCTTCGTACTTCCCATCCTCACATAGAATCAGATCCTCCTCACATGGAATTAGATCCTATCCATGGTTGATGACATCCATCTGGGCATCCCTCCTAGATTAATCCCCTAGCCTTTCTAATAGTACGTAGCACATTTTCCCCTCCTCATTCCCCTTGTACATTGGGATCAAATAAGGGATGGGAATCATAGACCTTTTATCTCTCTCCCTTTTAGATTTTTCACCATGTCCACCTTGGGTAGTCTCCACACATAATCCCCAACAGACCTTTGAAAGGATTTTCATTATAAGATAAACATGGAATGAGATCCTCCTCGCATGGAATGAGATCCTCCCTTTATGGAATGATGTCCTCATCGAGATACTGCCACGTGTAAGCCCCACACCATATCTCACAAGGTCTACTACTTCCCCTTGTTTCTCACACTGAGTATGAATCATGTGGGCTTAGAGATTGGTAGAAACCATGACACCCATCCAACCCCCAAATGGGACTCTTCCTTAGGTTTAATCTCCAATCATCCTCATGTTTCATGGGCAGCTTCTATGCATAATCCCCAACCATGCCATATCTCTATCTGGGTATCCTCCTTAGGTGTAAGCCCTAATACCCCCATCATAACTGCATGAACTTTTATTCCCAACTAACTAGGATACGTAGGAAACCACATTGAGTTTTAGGCACAATAAACTCAACACATACATCCATTTAACTAACTCCATCCCTAATCCATCTTGATTTTTACCTGATCCTCCAAATCTTTGTGGGGTTATTCCATCCATCTGGGCCACTCCTACACGTAATCCCCATCAACATCATAGATCCTAGAGGTACTTGAGAAGATCCTATATGTAAGCCCCGCAAAATCCAACATAATCAAACCAAGATAAATCCTCTTATGAAGGGAATATCCCATGTGTAATCCCCATAATATCCATAGAACTACATGATTTTTGATCCATGTATTCAAAAAAGGGTATGTAAGACACCTCCTTGAGGTTCAATCCAGACCAATGGTAAACTTTTATACCTCCCTCCTAGGGACATACCCCTCCATGGTGTGAAACCTTCTCTTTATGAGACATTACACCCTAGGTTCGCTCTCATTGGTTATTTTGAGCCATCCATATGGTAAACCTTGGTGCTCCATCTTAGGGATCTACCCCTTCATGGTGTGGAACCTTCCCTTTATGGGACTCACCACTCAGGATCTGCCTTCACAGACATTTTGATCCATACATTTAGTAAACCTTTTAGGTTCTCCCTCCTAGGGATGTACCTTCCCAATCGGCCCTTAAGAGTGTTCTGATCAACCCAATTTGTCTTTGTAAGATGTTAAACTCATGACATGTTACACTACAACCTCGTGTTAAACATGGGATGTTTTTGGGAAACCATGGAAGAAATTCCTTTGGCACCAAATACCTCATGACCATCATGGGATTCATCAGGTTCCATGTGCATGAGAATCCCTCCTATGAGGAAGAATATAGGTGACCAATGTTCAGTTTCTAGACATACCAGCGATGTCCAATGTGACTACTCTCCTAATTGAAGTTTGATTCCCTGTCAATACCCCTTGGAATATTTGGACAGAAGTAGTGTAATTAAATGGAATCCATAATGACATGGTCCTGAGAATGAGTTTCATAAACATGTATTAATCTATAAGGTAAACCCAGATGAGGAGACAAATTCCAATGAGGAATCCTTGGAAGTATGGACTGACATCCCATCATCCTATTTCAATCAAGGAGAAAACATCGTCGATGAAAGTGATAAATGTAACCCGCCTTTAGAAAGTGGGAATGTGGGGAAACAATGCATGTCAACAAACAATAACATTCAAGGTGGGGTGACCTATAGAAAGTGTTAGAAACAATACCCAACCATGAGAGGTGGTAATGTAAAAATGAATGACATTGGTTTATGATGTAGTAGTCCACCGTATACATGAATAATGATTTCATAACTAATTTGATAGAAGTGGTGATGGTTGTAGGTCATGAACATAACATAAAAACATCTATGTATATGTTATATTATGATTTCATTGTATAAGAATTGTTTGATAATAATTTAAGTATGTGAAGGAAGAAATAAAATAAAAACACTCGTTGAAGAACGTTACCTCTTCTTCAGGTAACCGCCTTAGGTTTCCACAAAAATAATTACAAGGTTTAATTTATGCCAAATATAAGGCTTATAGGATGAGGGGATGGAATTTAGGAGGTAATTTAAATAGGTATTGGCTGAAACAAAATCATTTGAAGGTCGGAAGAAGAGATGAAAAAAGTGTCCTTTTACAACTGAGGTGAGTGGCACACTTGAAATTTTTTAAAAGAAAAAAGTATACCAAAGTTTTTCAAATGAAAAAAGGGTCCAAAATAAAGTATTATCATGAATTATAAATTATTATTTCAAAATTTTCTAGATAATAGATTTTAGAAAAGTTTTTAGGTCATTTTAACACTTATCCTTTTAGTTTAACTACCTATAAAATCGGTTTTTACCATAACTGTGACAAATAATTTCTATTGTTAATAAAATTCATTTTGGTCAAAAAATACATTGAATTTTTTAGATAATATAACTTATTATGATTCCAAAATATGAAATACATTTTTTCAAATTACATTCACAAAAGTGGAACAATTTAATTTGAAATTTATCCTATATATGTGATGAGAAAGTGAGTTTTCAAAGAGATGGTTCTCAAAAGTTTGTACAGTTTTTATATCAAATTTCAATATGAAAATGATTCCAATAACATAAATTGAATTAATTTTACTTTTAAAACCATATTAATACAATTTATATTTTTTATAAATTTTTTATAAGAAATTAAAATTCTTAATAGAAATAATATTTTTCAATATTCTTTGAAAAATGAAACATTTCATAAAAATCCAAAAAATTAACCCTAATCTAATTTTGATTTGATAATTTAAAAAATGAAGTTTTTTAAAATAAATTTTATAAAATTTTAAAAAATAATAATTATATGTTTTTTGTGAAAAGCGTGGCTAAATAAACTTTTAGAAAGAAATAGTTTTTCAAGAAACATTTATTTTTCTTTATAATGGTTCTAATTTTATATTTAATCAATAGATATAAATTTTATTTACATTATACATGTTTAAACCATATAATTTTCATAATTTAGTTATTACTATTTGTACCCACCAATTTATCGGTTAGAATATAATGGTAATATTTAAATAATATTTAATAGATTTTCGTTCTTTATTCAAACCCAGTGTTGTGTGCATTGAAAATTATCAAAGAGATTGAATTTATTTAAAAATAAATATATCATAATGTCTCAGGGTGTTATATTCTCTTCTATTCTTGGTGTTGTTTGTCATACATACTATTGAATATGATGTTCATATTTTAAAATCCCAGGGTGTTACATGTGTCACTAGTTTTGAAAGTATACGTTATGATTCATAATGTTATAATCTATTATAGTATATTCCATTATTCATAAATAGTGCATAGTGTAAGTAATGGAAACCATATCAATTCACATAATACATATAGAGATTTCCCTCATGGGAAAGATAATGAAGTTGGACCTGGATTTGTACCTAGATTTGATCAAATTATAACTACATTGGTGTAACTGACTCAAGTTGTCCTGAATAACCATACATGTACAGAGAAGCCTTCATATCCACAATGAAATGTAACAATGTTAGACTACTCCATTCATCAGCAACCTCCATTTTATAATTACACTATAAATACATTTATAGTTGAGAAATGGATAAGTTCCTTAGAGAATATTTTTATCACTTTGTGACCCAATCGTCATTAAAATCGAGTCAAAGCTTAAATTTTTTATTTTCCTACTAACTACTGTATACAGGTAAGTAGGGTCAAACCCATAGGGAAGGTAGAGTGACAAAAAAAATTCAAAACAAAACCCCACTATTGAAAATAGTTGGTGGGTTTTCTTTTTAACTTTCCTACTTTTTTTAAATTCTTTTTTTATTAATAAGTAATATGGAACAGTGAATTTTTTTATTTTTGTTAAAGAACTAAGATGAAATATGAGTGATGTTTAAACTAACAAGGAAAGAAGTAAATATAAACAGGGAAAAATTTTGAGTTGAAACTAATCAAGAATAAATGTCTAGGGAATTTAAACATTACTGGTCTAATAGAGATATCTTCATCACAGAAAAAATATTATTTCAAGAACTCATAAAAATATAGGTTTAATCATCCTCTTTAGAAGATAAAACACAAATAAAATTAAATCTTGGAGTTCGCCACTCCAAAATTCATCAATTGTAATGAAAAGTGTAAAGTATTCAAGGAATAAAATTCTCTATAATATCCCAAGATTTTAAATTTAATATTTCAATAAATATATTCAAGGTCAATCTCACCGATTGATCTTGAAGTCTTTAAATTTAGAAAAAGATTCACGAAACAACATTAATGAATTCAAAATTTATCTCTCCAAACAATTTTGAATTCATTATTCAAAATAATGATACGAAGAAATGAAATGAAAAAAACTAGTAGGTTTAAAATCCCCCAAATAAGAAAAGGTTTATCCTACGATCATATTCAAAAAAGAATTGAAAACAAAACAATTACAAAGAAAGAAATTGAAAAGAGGAGAAAGAGATTTCCCTCTCGAAATCATGTGTTGTTACTCTACTCCTACTACTCCATGGGTCTCCAAGAAGTGGTTTTCCATGTCTCCCACTCTCGATGGATGAAGTGTGAAAATAATTATTCATCAAATGAATGGAGTGTTTTTGATCCCTTTTCTCCACTCCTACAGTTTTCTTTTTAAAGTCCTCCTTCAACTTCAAATTGGTCACTTCTACCTTCCACCGACCTCAAATGGTTTTTCACCAAATCACCACACACTTGTGACTAACTCTAACAAGTTTTTCATGCTAGAGAAACCCCTCTAACAAACTACATCAGATGGTTGGTTTGAATCTGTACATGATTTCATCTCCTGCTTGTATCTTAAAACGAAAAACAGAGACGATTAATACAGTTTTTTAATGTAAAGATATTTAATATGTATTTACTTATTTAATTTATTATTATAATCATTATATTAAAAAATATTATTATTTTATATTTATTTAAGATTATTATTTTAATTAATAATTTTAATAATTTTATTTTATTTAAAACTATTATTAATTATTAATTAATATTATTTAATTATTTAATTAAAATTATTAAAGTTAATAATTTTATAACTTTATAAATAGATTATTACTTTTATTATTTATTAGATTATTAAATTTTTATTAAGTTAATTAATTCATAATTAATGTATTAAATATTATTAATTGTAATTAATATGTTATATTATAATTATTCAATCATTAAGGATGTTATTTTATTTATTAATTTTTTTTATTTAAATAATATTATATAGTTTATTAATTTAATTTATTATAGTTGTTATTAAATTTTATAATTATTATTATTATTATTATTATTATTATTATTATTATTAATTTTTATTTTAAATCCCCCCTTTCTCCCTTATTTGTACGTGGAAAGGGTGAAAGGTTCTTTGGGCTTCCACGAGAAGTTGTTTGGCTTCTCCTCTCCACAATAGAGGTAGTACCCCCTTATAGTGTAGCTCCTCCATCGAAGGCGGTATCTTCAATTTCTGGTGGCATCTACTCCTTCTTCCACAGCGAATCTGAGCGGTTCAACGGTCCTCCATGGTGGTCCAACAGCGACTCCAACGATGCTTTGAAGCAGCTACCGATGATGACCAGTGGCGTCAGCAGGTGCTCTAGACAGTTGTGGCCCCTTCAATCAGCGGTGGCGTGCGATCTAGCGGCAACATCCCTCCTCAGTGGCAGTCTTCGCATATGGTGGCTACAGGTTCTCCTTGAGCAGCTATCTGGGATTCTCCAAGCAGCAGCGGTGTCGATGGATTATGGACTGAAGGAATCGAACTGGGTAAAATTGAATCAATAAAAAATAAAATAATTAACTAATTAATAAATTTAAAATAGTGAACTAAAATTTAACTTAAATTAAAAACTCTCAAAAATTATCAACTAGAGTAGTTAACTAAATTGATCCTAGATTTTTAAAAATTGATTTAAACATTAATTTAAAAAATATTTAAGTTAATAAATTAATTGAGATTAATTACTTAAATTTATAATTAAAATTAATTAAAATTAATAATACAAAATTTAAAGAATAAAATTAAATATTAAGTTAATTAAATGAAAATAAATTGATTAATTAATTAATTAATAAAAAAATCATAATATTAAAAAGTAAAGCAGAATAAAAACTAATAAAGTAATTAGATAAAATAAAGAACCTTAAAACTATGTAAGAAAAAATTAATTATTTTAAAAGGCTATAAATACAAAATTAATTATAAAAATGATTAAAAAATAATTTTAATTATAAACTTTAAAAATTATAATTATTTAACAAAAACAAAAAAATAATTAATTAAATGATTAAAAATTTAAATAAAAGATGTGTAAAAATCATGCATTTTAAGTCCACATAAAATTTACCTGCACTTAAGTATTGATTGTCCTCAATCAATTCCATTCTTTTATCATTTTGAAAAACAGAAACATTTTTCACAAAAAAGTTCACAATGAAGCATGGCTAGCAGTTAAAAAACAGAGGATAAAAAACTTGAGAGATAGGATTTTGACATGAAAATTTCAAAATAAATCTTTCTTAACTTCAAATACTCACTGGGTGATCAAGGGACCAAAGAATCATTCATCACTGAGGAATCCATGCCTTATATATGAAGCTGCCTAAATAATTACTTCAATTCAAATCTAAGTTCTAAATCTAAGTGTGATAATAGGCTAAATATTAGTGTAATTAAGAACTTAACAAAATGTACCTTATACTTTGACTTACTCCTGGGTTCCAAAAAAGAAAAAATTAAGTTAATTTTTTAAATCACCTTATTGATACAACTTAAATGATTTCATATATATCAATTGTACCATTCTTCATCTGACATTAATAATTCCCCTCAACTTAATGAACTCATTTTTGAAAACTAATAACTTTATTATATTTATTCTAAATTTTTCAGAGCCATGTAACTTGTACTAAGCACTATAAAAAATCACTTATTTAATATTGTACAAAGGGATTACTCACACACACTATGCCTAGTGTCACTGAGGTTAACCATGGGTTCCCAAATTCCCATTTTACTCCAGTTTCAAAAGATTTATATAAATACCATTTAAATTGGATCACTAAGGTGATTATATTTATTAATTAATTAAAAAATTCAGTCCCGTAGGACGAATTTCGAACTTCGAGTTTCCTAAGGTTAAGATCATAACTCCACAAAAATGTATCTTATATCACACTCAAACTTAGTTCCTAAACAGAACATCCATATAAGAACTAAGAAAATTCACTCAGTAATCATTCATCTTCAAAAAAATTAGGTTCAAAGAAACTCTTAACAACTAGTAAGTAATTATTCTTCGACAATACTGAATTTAAATGCAAAAGAATGCCTAAAGAAACTAAAATTGTGAAATAATTTTTGAAAAACAATTGACCATTTTTTTTAAACAAAGATCTAAGAGGTAGAGGGAATTGATGGGATTCCATTAAAGCATATATTATCTCAACATTAGTTGACCCCATCCCCCACACTTAAAACCCAAATTGTTTCCCAAAGTTCAATTCAAATATGGAGAAGACAACAATTTGGCTTTTAAAGCTCACAATATATTTTCATTAAAGCATATTTATGACATGTATCAAGGTCTCATTGAAACTCAAATGGTATGATTTCCACAATAAACATATTACAGTAGGAACACATGCATTTTCATTTAATCTAATGAAAAAAAATTCAATTAAGTTCAAAAAATATCATGTAAAACATGTGAGGATATAGTGAATAGGGTGTAAGCAATTTCAAAATTTTGATTCAAACAATTTTACAATAGAGCACAAAAAATATAAGTTAAACTCCCTAGTTAAGAGAAATCATCAATGGGAAATCCCCCCCCCCCACACTTAATTCCATATAGTGAAGATTTTAAACCATTGAAACATAATTTCCAACAAACATGCATATATAGAAAAAATTTATAGCAACAGAAAGAAAATTAATGACTCACCTCCATTGCCTTACTAATGAGACACTTTTTTGGTGACTCGCCACCAGTATTGGATTGGTGACTCAAGTGCAAAGGTGAGTCATGGACTTAACAGTGAATTTTTTTTTAGAAATTTCTATATTTTCAAGAAATTCATCAAAGTTTCCAATAACATTTCAGTATAAAACATGGTCTATAGTAGTAGTAAGGAAGTGAATTAGTAATTAAGGATAGAA
This sequence comes from Viscum album, assembly GCA_963277665.1. Taxonomy (NCBI): domain Eukaryota; kingdom Viridiplantae; phylum Streptophyta; class Magnoliopsida; order Santalales; family Viscaceae; genus Viscum; species Viscum album. The sequence continues at coordinate 652,450,118 of OY728148.1, read as the reverse complement.
AAAAAAAGAAATTCAGAAATTTAAACTCCTTGGTTTAATGAAGCTTTCACATGCGGCTTTTTGTGATTTGATAAAATGAGGGAGTTATGCTCCTCCAGTGACAACAGCATCAAAATAATTTTTATTATGAAAATAAGAACCACCGAGACCAAGAACATAAATCCAACATATACATGGATGGAAAGGAAAGCAACAATTATCACTTTATTCAAAAACAAAATAGGAAAAAAAGTAAAGATGAATACAAATGATGGACCATGGGTTGAAACCCATGAAGCACTTAGTTTTAAGTATTCAGTTAGACTTTTATTCAGAATCAATTTTTCATCATAATAATGGCATTCAATACCTTTGGTTTTCCTTCAAAATAGAGTTTTTTTATTTGACCATTAACAATCATTATCTTGTTTTCCTCTCCAATAATCTCTACAACACCATTCTTAAGCACTCTAATTATAGTTAAAGGTACATACCACTTAAATTTCAGTTTTCCAAGAAATAGATTGAGTCTTGAATTAAAGATAATGAACTTCTATCCAGGATTGAATAGTCTATTTTTGATGAAAGAATCATGAAAAAAATTGGAACTTTCTTTGTATATCCTATAGTTATCATAATACTCTCTCATTATCTCATCAAGCTCACTCAAATCAAGTATTATCCTCTCTCTGTTACTCTTAAAATAAAAATGTAAATCCTTAACTGCCCAATATGACTTGTGATGAAACTCCATAGGCATAGGAAATAATTTCCCAAATAAAATCCTATATGGAGAAATATCTATTGGGGTCTTGAAAGCTATTATATAGGCCCAAAAAACCTCATCAAACATAAGAGACTAATCCTTCCTAGAATTTGAGACAGTTTTTTTCCAAAATTTGTTTCAGCTCCCTATTTGAGATTTCTACCTATCCAATGGACTGTGGATGGTAGGTCGTACCAGTCATATGGGTGCATCCATACTTTTCCATCAAATATTTAAATTTTTTACTTTTAAAGTGTGTTCCATTATGAGTTATACAGCCTCAAGGCGATCCAAATCTTGAAAAAAATGGTTTTTTGAAAAAATTGATTACAATTTTGGCTTGATTATTGGGAATTAATATTGCCTCAAAACAATTAGAAACATAATCTATAGCAACAAGAATGTATCCATTCCAACGAGATGATGGAAATGGTCCTATAAAGTCTAAACACCAAACATCAAATATTCCAACTTCTAAAATACCTTTCTATGGTAATTGTTTCCTCCCAACATTCCCAAGCATCTGACATCTATCATAACCAAAAAACATAACTCCTAGAATCCTTGAATAAGGTGGCATAATAAAATCCATCTTTAAGTACTTTATGAACTGTACTTTCTCCACCATGATGTCCTCCCCAAGGTTATGAGTGACAACTCTCTGGTATAAGAAGCATCTCTTCTTCTGGAACACACCTTCTAAGAACTCCATCAACACATCTCCTAAAAAAAGGATCATACTAAATGTAATACTTAAGATCTAAAATGAATTTCTTCCTTTAGTTATTAGAAAAATATTTTGCAATGTCATTAGCTACCAAAAAATTAGAAAATATGCAAACCACGGACTGCCTTATTGAAATAGTGAGAATTTTATCAACAGGGTTAGAAGAGTTTATCTCTCTAGGATCTTTATAATGGATATGAGGGAATCTAGAAATTTGGTCTCTAACTAAGTTTATAGCTCCCTTCTTATCTCTAATTTCCAATTCAAACTATTCCAATAATAGAATACATCTAATAAGTCTAGTTTTGGATTCCTTCTTAAACAGGAAGTACTTTAGAGAAGAATGGTCAGTAAAGACAATGACTTTAGAACCTAGAAGATACTACCTAAATTTCTCTAGAGAAAATAATATAGCTAAAAACTCTTTTTCATTAGTATTATAGTTCATTTGAGCCTCATCAAGAAACCTACTAGCATAGTAGACCACATGAAACTTCTTATCTCTCCTTTATCCAAAATAGCTCCAATAGCCTTGTCACTAGCATCAAACATCAATTCAAAAGGATATTTACAATCAAGTGTAGTGATGATAGGTGATGTACTGATTTTTTTATTTTAATAGATTAAATTATTCCAGACAGATTTCATCGAATAGTGATAAGGAATCCTTAACCAATAAATTACATGAGGTCTTTTTTATTTTTGAAAATTATTTGATAAACCTATGGTAAAAACCAACATGCCCTAGAAAACTCCTAACACCCTTAACATTTTAAGGAGGTGGTAATTTTTTAATTACTTTAATTTTGGAAGTTTCCGCGTCTAAAAATCTATTTGATACCTTATGTCCTAGAAAAATCCCATTAGTGACCATGAATTTACATGTTTCCTAGTTAAGAACAAAGTTGGTATATAAGCATCTCTATAACACCAATTCTAGACTTTTAAGACAAGTATCAAATATGCTACCAACTATAGAGAAATAATCCATGAAAACCTCTATGATCCTCTCAATAATATTATAAAAAATAGCCATCATACACCTTTGAAAGGTTTCTGGAGCACCACACAGCCCAAAAGGAATCTACCGGTAAAAAAATGTCTCAAAGGGGAATGTGAAGGTATTTTTCTCCTAATCCTTTGGAGCTACTAGAATATATTTTTAATCATAATACCCATCTAGAAAATAGAATAATTAATTCCTAGAAATCCTCAAAAGAATTTTATGAAGTAAGGGAATTGGAAAATGGTTCTTCCTAGTGGCTAAATTAATCTTCATATAATCGATATAGACTCTCTATTTAGTTGCTTTCTTAACATTAATTTCTTCATTTTTCTCATTGGTTATAATAGTGAAACCTCATTTCTCTAGGACAACTTGGACCAGACTGACCCAAGTACTTTTATAAATGGGATAGATAATCCCAGTGTCTAGAAGCTTAATGTATTCTTTTTCTAATAACTTATTTCATGTTGGTATTAAATTTCCTTTGAAACTCTACTCTAGGATTGTGGTCTGGTTCCATAGGGATTTTGTGCATGCATAATGAAGGGTTAATCCCCTTAATATTAGCTATGGTATAACTTATAGAAGATTTATATTTCTTTATAACACCTAAAATATTTCCTCGTGGCTATTTCCCAGTTGAGAATACATGATGACAGGAAGTGTTGAATTTTCTCCTAAAAATAAATAATTTAAATGTGCAAGAAGTGCTTTAAGCTCAAGAGTGGGTGGTTCTACACTCAAAAGAAGGATCTTGGGACTATAGGGACCAAGTTATTAAACATATATCTTATAGGGAGTTGAAAAAGTGGATATATATTGAATTTCCATGTCAGATTTAGGATTCACAACACTATTATCCAAAGTAGACAGCTCACTGTCCAACGTTATCATATTTGGGTTTAAAAGATTTATTAAATCAGAATCATCAATTTGTTTACTAAGATATCCTTATAACAAATCAAAATTTTCAACAGTGTTTATAACCTAAAATTCAACCTCAAGTTCCCATTAAAAGTTCTTAAGTTTAGAAGCAGATGGCACATCTCTAGTAAAAGAAACAACTGGACAGTTTTCCAGTTCTGGAAAATTTTCTAGATTATCAATTTGACTAGATTCAATAGTTTTTGAAACATTCAAACAAATATTTTTATTTTCCAAATTAATTTCTTCAACATAGGTTTGTTCTTAAAATTCTTCAATGCTTTTAAGTGAATTTTCAGCTTCTAAGGACTCTATTTTAAAACAGTTTTTAGAGAAATTTGGTTCTTTGAGATTTTTAAAAATAGTAAATTCCTCTTGTTTATCTATAATTTTAAAGATCATTTGACCCTTATACACATCAATGACAACTCCTCAAATGGACAATAAGGTCCTACCCAGAATGATGGGAACCTCCTTATCACACTCCATATCAAGTACTAAGAATTTTTCAGGTAGAAAAAGTTTTCCTACACTAACTAGCATGTAATCTACCCTTCCTACAGGATGTGTGAATGATCGGTCAAACAATTGTAGGATGATTGTGGTGGGGTGAATATCACCCACTCTTAACTATTTGAACAGTGATTATGGGAGCAGGTTGATGCTAGCACCTAAGTCACATAGGTAGTTGAGTTGATTTGAATTTCCCAAGGTGTAGGGTGTGACAAAACTACCTAGGTCTTTGATCTTTGGAGGGATTTTATTTTGGATTATAGTACTAAACTCTTCAGTGAGGATGTAGGTAACAAATTCTTCAAGAGTATTTTTATTGGAAACAATTTTTTTAAGTGATCTTAGATATGATGTAATTTATATTAAGTCTTTGAAGAAATGGATGTTCACTTGGAGCTTGGTCAGAAGCCCAAGGAATTGAAGAGGCTCAACCTTGTTGTTAATTTTAGGTTTTATCTTTTCTGTTAAAGGGATGGGTGGGGAAAAATTCATAAGAACAATAATAATTCCCACATTTTTTCAACAGCCTTTTATTTATTCTTATTCTTCTTATTTTCAAAAAAAATCATCTCTACTATAGGTAATAAATTCAAAATTTCTTCATTTTTAGCGCTATTTTGTTGATTTATAGATTATGAGTGTAGAAAATTTTTCTTTCCATATTAATTTAATTTTTTAGTTTGGGAATTTTTAGAATATTTTTCAAGTTTAATTTGAATGTTTAGCCCACTTCCTATGACAACATCCCTGATATTCTCCCTAGGTTTTAGTTCAGTTGTACTAGGTAGCCTTCCTTTATCCCTAGAAGTCAAATTTATAGCTAGTTGTCCCAATTTTGTTTCCATATTTTTCATTCTAGAATCAATTCTAATTTTATCAGAATCATATTGGGTTTGTTTTTTATTCAACTGAGTCTTGAATTTTTCATCTTGAGAGTTCATTCTATTTAAAATATGATCTAGTTTAGAAAACATTTGACCCTCATATATTCCTTGTGAATTAGAATATTTTTCCCTCTGTTAGTTTTAAATGTTTTGTGTAGGTTTATTTTGGTAAGAAAGGGTAGTGGGTTTCTTAATCATGACTTTCTATTTCCATGATAGGTTGGTATGTTTCCTATAAACTTGTTTATAGTTGTTTGAAAATGGTTCATCCTTGGCAGGAATCCTAGGACCATATTTAACAAAGTTTGAACTTTCTTGTTATTGGGTCAGCATGTCAAAGTTTGGAAAAAAAATCAATGTGATAGAACAGCCCACATTGAGAGCATTGTTCCCTAAGATATTGGTTTGAATTTTGATATCCGATTTCTTTTACAAACTGTTTTCCATTTTGGTTCATTAATGATTAAATTTGATTATTTATTTCAGCTAATTGATCTTGAGTACCTACTCCTGAACTAGTGTTGTTAACTTTTGTATTCACTCTATTACTTATTGAATTTTTATGTTGAGAATTTAATACAAGGTTGTTAAAAATTTTGTCTCAACTCTTCATCTATTTTATCATTATAGTTACAACCAATAGATTGGTTAACAAAGTTTTGACTAGATGAGGACATCCCTTCATAGAAGGTGTCCATGAGAAAATGGGATGAGAGTTGATGATGGGGATACTACCTAAGAAGGACACTAAATCTATCTCAATCCTCATGAAAGGATTCACCATTATCTTGGTAAAAACTTGTAATTTTGGTTCTTAATTCTCCTTTATTTATTTGGGGATAAAATTTCATTATGAATGAGTTATACACTTGGTCCCAGTTTTCAAAGATATTATCATATAGACTCAAGAACCAATTCCTAGCATTACATTTAAGGAAAAAGGTTAATACTCTCATTCTAAGCTCATTTTATATGAGTCCTAGAAGTGGAAGTTTCTAAATTGTATTATAGAAATATCTAATGAAGGCTATAGAGTACTCATTATAGATTCCATTAAAAGATGGTAGTAGAGAAATGTGGGACTTTTTGAGTTAATTTTTTTTAATTCTAAGTGAAATTCTAATAGAAGATGGGTTGCTTAAAACTTGAGGGAGTTGGAACTCCCTTATCCCTGGCCACTCTATTTCTTCTAAGAGTTTAGGTTGAAAGTTTGGTTGATTGTTAGGGGCAGGAACCCTATCTCTTAAATTCTACATTTCCATTTTATTTTTCCTTTTTAGAGCAGTTAAGTTTTTTTCAATTTCTAGGTTCAAAGGATCTAATATAACAGTAGTGGTTCTTGTGCTTATATAGTAGGTAATGATAGATAAAATTCAGAAAAAAATAGTTCGAATCAGCACACAGTAGTACAAAATAATTAACTACAGATGATAATAATTGAAAATAGAAATAATAAACAAATAGAATTGAAAAAAAAAATTCTTTAGTAGTTTTAAATTTTCAATTTTTTTATTTTTTTAATTTTTTCTTTTTTTTCTTTTAAAACTATTTTTTTAATATTTTAGAAAAAATTTGGTCACTCAAATCCCTCCCTAAAAACAACACCAAAAACTTAACCTGATCGTTGTAAAAAATGAGTTAAAGTTTAAATTTTTTATTTTCCTACTAACTACTATATAGAGGTAAGTAGGGTCGAATCTACATGAAAGGTATAGTGACCAAAACAAATTTCAAAAAAAAATCCCACTATTGAAAAAAATGGGTGGATTTTCTTTTTAACTTTTCAAAAAAACTATATTTTTGTATTAAACAGTAATGTGATGTAGTGAAATTTTTTATTTTTATTAAATAAATAATATGAAACAGAAGTGATGTTTCAACTAACAAGGAAAGTAGTAAATATAAACAGGGGAAATTTTTGAGTTGAAACTAATCAAGAATAAATTTCTGGTGAATTTAAACTTTACTGGTCTAATAGACATATCTTATTTACAAAAACAATATTATTTCATGAACTCATAAAAATATGGGTTTAATCTTCCTTGTCATAAGATAAAACACACAGAAAATTAAATCTTGGAGTTCACCACTCCATGATTAATTAACTATAATGAAAAAGTTTAAAGTACTCAAGGAATAAAATGTGTTTTAATATCCCAAGATTTGAAATTTTATCTTTAAAGAAATATATTCAAGATCAATCTCAAAGATTGATCTTCAAGTTTTTAAATTTATAAAAATATTCAGGAAACAATATTAATGAATTCAAAATTGATCTCGTCGATCAATTTTTAATTCATTGTTAAAAATAATGATGTAAAGAAAAGAAGAGAAAAAAACAAGTTGGTTTAAAATCCGCAAAAAAATAAAAGGTTTAGCCTATGATCATATTCAAACAATAATTGAAAAAAAATAGTTATAGAGAAAGAAATTGAAAAGAGGAGAAAGAGATCTCCCTCTCAAAATCTTGTGTTGCTACTTTTCTCCTGTTTCACCTTGGGTATCCAAGAAGTGGTTCTCTAGGTCTCCTACTCTCAATGGATGATGTGTGAAAGGAGTGATCTGTCAAATTAATTGAGTGTGTTAGATCCCTTTCCTCCACTGTTACTGTTGTATTTTTAAAGTCCTCTGTCAAATTAAAATTGATCACCTCTACCTTCCATTGGCCCCAATTGGTCTTTCACCAAACCACCACGCATGTGTGTCTAACTCTGAAAATATTTTCATGCTAAAAAAACCCCTCTAACGAACTACTTCATATAGTTGGTTTGAATCTGGATGTGATTTCATACCCTACTTGAATCTGCAAATGAAAAATAAAGACAATTATACAGTTTTTTAACATAAAGATATTTAATAAGTATTTACTTATTTAATTAATTATTATAATCATTAAATTAAAAAATAAATTATTATTATTTTATATTTATTTAAGATTATTTTTTATTAATTATTAATTTAATTAATAATTTTAATTATTTTATTTTATTTAAAACTATTATTAATTATTAATTAATATTATTAAATTATTTAATTAACATTATTAAAGTTAATATTTGTGTAAATATATAAATAGATTTTTACTTTTATAATTTATTATATTATTAAATTTTTATTTAGTTAATTAATTTATAATTAATCTATTAAATATTATTAATTGTAATTAATATGTTATATTATAATTATTAAACCATTAAGGATATTATTTTATTTATTAATTTATTTTATTTAAACCATATTATATATTTTATTAATTCAATTTATTATAGTTATTATTAAATTTAATAATTATTTTTATTTTTTTATTTTTTTATTTTTTTATTTTTCTTTTATTTTTATTTATTTAATTTTATATTAAATCCCCACATCTATCCCTTATTAATGTGCGGAAAGGGTTTTAAGGTTTGCTCGGCTTCAACGAGAAGTTTCTTGTCTTCTCTTCTCCACAGTAGCGGTTACACCCCCTTGCATCGCAGCTCCTCTATCGAAGGCATCATCTTCAATCTTTGGTGGCATCGGCTCCTTCTTCCAAGACGAATCCAAGTAGTGTGGTTCTCCTCCATGATGGTTTGACAGTGGATTCGATGATTCTTTGGAGCGATTATCGGTGATGAACATAGGAATTAGCAGATGCTCCAGACGGTTTTGACTCCTTCAATTGGTAGCGGCGAACGGTCTAGCAACAATAGCCCTCCTCGATGGCGGTCTTCATAGACGGTGGTTTAGGGTTCTCCTTGAGTAGTGGTTTAGGATTATCCAAGAATTAGTGGAATTAGTGGATTTTGGAGGGAAGGAATCAGACTGGGTAGATCTCCCTCGGTGACGTCATTTCAGATCTAGGGCAGTGAGTGGATCTGATTTTGTTCGAGTCGTGTTGTCCTTCTGGCAGTAAGAAGATCTGAACGGTGAGTTTTTTGTTTTTCTTCTTGTGGAGACTCTATCCAATGGTGACTCTGGAAGAATAAGAGATGGCAGTGACTCATTGATTGCAAGTAGCGGTGTAATATTAGTGGTAGTAACGGTGACTTATAGATGAAATAGTGCCTGTGACTCAAGCATAGGAATGGTGATAGTATCTCGTGAGGCTAGAAGTGACTCCAAGAAGTGCTAGTGGTAGGAAAAGAGGCAAGGCACGGGTGCAACGGTGACTGTGTCTCGCACAGAGAAGCTGGCAGTGATGGTGTCTCATAACATGGAGGAGAAATGGTAGTGGTGACTTGCTGAAGTAAGCAGCGGAATGGTGAGTCATTGAGTCACTGTTGCAAGGCTCTGGCAGTGACCCATTGGAGTCACATAAGTCTGATGGTGACTCAAATTTTGAACTGCAAAATAAATCAATTAATAGTTTTATAAAATTAAAACAAATAAGAAATTGAAAATTAAAAACTTAATTTTATTAATTAAATAAAACTTTAACTAAAAATCGAATCAATAAAAAATAAAAAAAAAAATAACTAATTAATAAATTTAAAATAGAGAACTATAATTAAACTTAAATTTAAAACTATAAAAAATTATCAAGTTGAGCATTTAACTAATTTGATCCAAGATTTTTAAAAATTGATTTAAAACATTAAATTAAAAAAATTAAGTTAATAATTGAATTGTGATTAATTAATTAAATTGATAACTAAAATTAATTAAAATTAATAATACAAAATTTAAATAATGAAATTAATTATTAAGTTAATTAAATGAAAATAAATTGATTAATTAATAAAAAACATAATATTAAAAAGTAAAGCATAATAAAAACTAATAAAGTAATTATAAAAAATAAAGAACCTAAAAACTAAGTAAGAAAGAAATAATTATTTTAAAATGTTATAAATAAAAAATTAATTACAAAAATTATTAAATAATAAATTTAATTGAAAAATTACAAAAGTGAAATTATTTAACAAAAACACCAAAAAAAAATTAATTAAATGATTAAAAAGTTAAATAAAATATGTGGAAAAATCATGCATTTTAAGGCCACATCACTTTGGGAAGTAATCAATATGATAAGGTTGTAATATATGTTTATCATCTCTTATGATATGAAGATATGTGGTGGTCATTGATTCAAAAAACTAATGATGAAGAATAAATAAAAGATGTGGAGTGGATGGATTTTATGGTACTCTTCTTGGAAAAATATTTCCCTCGCGAGCAATGAGCGAATACAGAGAGAAAATTACTGATTCTAAGACAAAAGGAAGATAAAAATGATACTAAGTATGAAGACAAATTTACAAGGTTATAAAGGTATTTTGAAGACTACATACATAATACAAAGATCAAGATTGACCATTTCTTTTATGGGATTAAGACAATTTATCAAATGGAACTAGTCTCCCAAACATTCTTATCATATGAGGACGTAGTATCATATTTTATAAAGATGGAGAATTAATTATAAAAATATTATATATTTAAAATAAATAATTATAAGAAAATGGTGTATGAGAACTATGGAAAAGTAAATACAACAAAAGTGAATTAGGAGTTATTAGAATTTATAGCTTGTAATAAATGTGGAAATAAATATTGTGGAACATTCTTTCTAGGAATGATATTTTTCTAAAAGTGTGAGAGAAAGGCCACCATATATGCAATTTAAAGGTAAATAAAGAATATGTGAATATTAAATGCTTAAAATTTAAGGATATGAGACACTATTCAAAGCATTATCCAAGGAATCAAGGGAATTTTCCACAAAAAATAAAATTGGAGAATGTCCAAGATTATATGATCACAATAGTCAAGTTTGTTGTTCTTAATATTTTGGTGGAAGGTAATTTACTCGTATCTTCAAATTTAAGAAATGATTTATTTGATTCTAGGTCTTTACACTCTTTTATATCATCCATGTTTTCAAATAAAATTAGATATTTCCCCAACAACTTAATAAGGAAGTTATCAATGAAGACTCCCAGTGGAAGTATCACTCCAAAAAGGTTGTGTGATTCAATTCCTATAATGATGCATAAAAAATCCCTATTTCTATATTTTTTATCATAATAAGGGTTTATTTTTATATAATCAATGGTATGGAATGTCTCTCAAAATATGGTGAAAATTTTTATTAAAAATAGAAGGAAATTATGATTCGATATAAAGATATGAAATTCCTTATCCTTAGAGAAGAGAGTTCATCATCTGAGACATGTACATATCCAACCCCAGTAGATATTTTGGATGAGATCTTCTTGGAAGAATATGAGGCATAAAATACAAATGGAAAATCTAATCTTAAAATTTAGGATGTAACTATTATACCAGAATACATAGATGTATTTCATGTGAAATTATATATAGATCCACCAGATAGTGAAGATAATTTTTATGTTGACTTAATCCTCGATGTAATTACTATATCATGGACTCCCTATAAAATGGCTACTGTGGAATTAGTTGAGTTGAAGAGACAACTATAGAAGTTTTGTGATAATTGATTTATATTCCCTTGTGTTTTTTCTTTGGGATCCTCAATTCTTTTTCTTAAGAATAAATATGGATCTATGATGTTGTGTATTAGTTATAGGTAAATTTATACAATCACAATAAAGAAAAAGTGTCATATACCTTACACCTATGACATTTTAAATCAACTTTACAGATCAAAATATTATTAAAATGCTGGCCATCATTATAGTTATCATCAATTATGAGTAGTGAAGTAATATATTATGAAAAAACATTTCATATAAGGCATGGACATTATGGGTTCACAGTAATTCCATTTAGATTAACTAATTCACACTCTTTCTTCATGGATCTAACGAATAGAGTATTTAAGGGATATATTGTTAATTTTTCTGTACATATTGATGATATATTAGTCTAATCTAAGAGCTATGAGGACCATGAGAATCACTTTAGTATTATACTTCAGACTCTAAGAAGAAAATTGTTATATGGGAATTATAGGAAGTATGAATTTTGGATATAGAATATTTCTTTTCTTGGAAATATTGTCTCCATATATGGAATCTCAGTTAATCCAGTGGAGAAAAATATAGTCCAAGAATGGGATACACCAACAAACATAACTGATATACAAATTTTCATTGATTTGACAGGTTACTATCAATTATTTTTTGAAGATTTTTCCTGATTGGATAACCCATTAACCAAGATTACCTAAAAAGGGTTAATTTAATATAGAAAAAGTAATGTGAAGAATGTTATGAAAAATTGAAGATGATATTGGTGAATTCTATGATTTTTACACTACTGTCAGGAAATGTTTTTTCTGTAAAATATACTGATACATCAAAAAATGGGCTTGATTCTGTCCTCATGTAGAGTGATAAATTTATTTCCCATGCATCAAGGTTGTTAAATATTCATGAAAAAAACTATCCAACCCGTGATCTTGAGTTATTAGTTGAAATATTTTATTTTAATATATGGATACATAATATATTTTGTGAAAATTGCGTGATATATATGGATCATAAGAGTTTAAAATACATATTTTCACAGAAATAGATCAACATGAGGCATATGTGACTTCTCAAGCTACTGAAGGACTATGTTTTATAAATACACTACCTTGTAGGGATGAAAAATAAGTTAGTAGATGCATTTATATGGAAAGACCATGGAGTCCTAAAAAAATGAGGATTGAAAAAGATCTTATATTCATGGATTTAGTAAAGATAAATCTAAAAAATAGTAAGTAATTGTAAACACCACTCCTTTTTTAAATGATTTCCAAACCATATTTGTTGGAAAATATAAAAGTTCCTCAACCTGATGATGAGAATATTCAAAATAAATTAAACCTATGAATGTTGGAATATTGGAAGACTTCATTTGTGAAGATAAATTATGAAATTTGGAAGGATATTATGTTTCCCATATATACTTGAGATGAATATGGACTTTTTGGTTGATTATTATAAGTCAAATTTCTCTATACACACAAATAACACCAATATTCATATAGATATGAAAGAATATTTTTTTGGGAGTATATGAAGTGGGAAATTTTTTATTATGTATCAACAAGTATGGTTTTCCAATAGTTGAAGCTTGGATGATAGAATCCTAGAGGATTCATGTAACATCTTCCCATTCCTATTTCTAAATGGGATGGAATTACTATCAACTTTGTCACTAGATTACCAAATACTCCTTGAAAGAAGGATGCAATGTGGGTTATTGTTGATCGCCTCACAAAATCTTCAAATTTCGTCACTATAAGAGAAGATTTACCTCTTAAACTCTTTGTAAGATCCTATATGAATGAAATTATAAGAATTAATGGTGCACCTCTATGAACTGAGTCTGATCATGATCTAAAATTCACATCAATATTAAATAAGATTATTTATATGGATCATGATATAAAGCTTCGTTTGAGCACCACATATCACCCACAAATGGATGGACAGTCTGAAATGACTATTCAATCATTAGAATAAATTTTGAACTCATTCTCCCTTGACATTAATGGTATTTCGGATCAATATTTACCTCTGGTAGAGTTTTTTATAGTAATAGATTCCATTCAAGTATTTAAATGGTTCAGTATAAATAATTATATGGAAAGAGATGTCTCACTCCAACTTGTTGGGATGAAGTTGGTAAAAGGAATATTTCAGGACTATAACATATAAAGGATACAATATATTTGGTAAATATTATTCAAACCTATATCAATTTAGCTCAATGTATAAAAAATAGGTAATTCGGTAACCAAATTAATGATTTGTAATTTTATGCGGGAGATACAATTTTCATAAAATTATATCCATGGAATGGTGTTATAAGGTTCAGTAATAAAGGAAAACTAATCCCCATGAACATTTGACCATTTTAAATCCTATAAATAATTGGATTTTTCTCTTACCATTTTCCAATGCCCCTAAGTCTCTCAAAATTACATGATGTATTCCATATATCATTATTAAGAAAGTTCATGACATACCCAATACATGTGCTCATATATGAAGAAATAAAATTTGAACCTAATATACCTTACTATGAAAAAAAATATATAGATTCAGGACACTATAGAATAGGTGTTGAGGAGTCAAATTACTTGGCTGATAAAGGTACTTTGGATAAATCATAAGAAAAAAGAGGCAATGTGGGAACCTGAGGAATTTATGGTGAAGAAAGTCCCAAATATTATCATGAGTTGAAATTCAATAAATTTTAGGGATGATTTTTTTTGTATGAGGAAATAATTTAATAACCCAAAACTTTTCTATATATATTTACTTTTAAATAAATTTAGTCTCTTTGATAGCTTACGATAGACACAACCCCAAGTCAAAAAGAATATTAAAATAGTATACCATTATAACCTAGAAAATAAATAGGTAGGTATGAATAGGAATAACTAAATTATGAAAATTATATGTTTTACACATTTATAAATATATTTATTTTTTAAAAATTTATTGGAAATAAAAATAAGAATCATTTAAAAGAAAAAGAAATGTTTTTCTGATAAACAGTATTTTTTTCTAAAAATTGTTTCGTCATGTTTTGTGAACTTATGTTAAAATTAATTATTTACACATATAGAAAATTTATTCAAAAAATGAAATTCATTTTTTATATCATCATATCAAAACTATCTTAGATTCATTTATTGATAGTTTCATGAAAATATTATTTTTTTGATGAATAGTAAAAAAATATTGATTTATGATGAAAATTACCTTTTCATTTAAAGAATTTACACTATTAAATTTTGTTTGAAATTGTATTAAAAGTAAAATTAGTTTAAATATAATATAATCAATCCAATTTAGTTCATTGGAATCAATTATATGTACAATTTTAATATAAAAACTTTATATATTTATGAAAACTTTTCCTTTGAAAACTGTTTTTTCATCGCATCTGCAGGTTTAAATTCAAATTAAATTATGCCAATTTTTTGAATTGAATTCAGAAAATTGGATTACATTTTTTGAATATTAATAATTAAATTTATATAATATGGTCAACTAAATATTTTTTCAAAATTAGTAGTAAAAATAGTAAAATTTAATTATCATGGTTAAGGTTAAAACATGTTTGCATAGAATTTAAACTAAGAAGATAAGGGTTAAAATGACATAAAAACATATCAAATTATGATTTTATGGAAATATATCTAATTTATATCATCTAAGTTTTGATAATGATCCATTTAGGAGCCTTTTTTAATGGTAAAAATGTGGGTATAATTTATTCATTTCAAAAATTTCATGTGTGTCCTTACCCCCAAATGTAAAAGGTCACCCCCTCTCCTCTCTACTTAACACTTAAAAACACTTTGGATAAACCAATTAATCACAAAATAACTTCCTTAAATACATCCCCATTACCTATAATCATTTTATTTATCATAAATCCAATCTAGTAAAATGTTATGTTTAAACCTAAAGAGGTTTTCCAAAGAAAAAGTACAACTCATAACTATGAGTTTTCATTTAATTTCTTTATTTAACTCCTTAAAATATCCATAAAATATGATAAAATAATAAAAAATATATATACCATATACTGAGACTATATTATGTTAATTAAATTTCCTAAATTCATATCCTCCTCCATTAAATGGGAAACGAAACTGTCGATCATGTGTATGATGAACTACCCCCTCGTGAACTGATGTGATTCATTTTCCATAATCACCCCTCAAAATTGGATATAATAATGGATTTAATTTATATATATATATATTATTTATTAAATAATTACACTTATGTAATTATAATATCACATCTACCTTCATTCCTTCTAACCTGTTAAAAAATGATAATGTCACTTGTATGTATGTGTGGACTACCACCTCTATGAAACGATGTCAAACATTTTTCATTTTATTTTGAAATAGATGGTAATATAGATAGACTTAATAGATATATATTATGTATATATGGTTTCAAAATTATTTACTAAATTTAAAATATTATTTACCATTATTTCATTCCACCTATCAAAAAAATGAACACAACGTTCATGTGTACATATGGCCAATCATCTCCATGAATGGGGTAACTAGTTTTTCTACCTCTAAATTTAATGGAATACTATGAATACTTATATAATTAATATATATAATATTTATATCATTGGTAACATTCTTGATATTATGGAACCATGATCAAAGTACAATGATATAAACTACCAAACCAAAATATACGTGAAAAATGAAGCAATTATCCTCCAAAATAATATTTTTAATAAATAACTATTAATAAACTTGTTATAAAAAGTTATAAGAAAATAATATATAGTATGATATATATGATTTTGTTTCTATAATATATTTATAATAAATATATATTTACTATATAGGATTCTTAGATATGTACAAAGGAAATCATACCTAATGTAAGGGTTTGTCATCTCACTTTTACATTCGTACAATATATGACATATTACCCGCTTATTTCTTTTATATAGTGCATATAATACCCCTTTTATATGTTACATCATGAATCTATTTATCTTCATGGTATTTAAATTTTTCATTTGTGTTTATTTATTTTATGGGGCTTACAATTCAAAAGTTACCAATATGGTAAGGGTTCGATTCTCTCATCATTATTCGAGATTATTTATATTGAGGTCTCCCTTGGGGGAATAGTTTTATATTTCTATCTTAAATACAATATAATTTATTATACTCTATATATTCATGATCATATCAAGTATTATTACCATTTTACTCTCTTTTATACTTAAAACTATTGAGAAAATATTTTTAAGAAATGCTGAATTTATTTCTCTTCGGTCAAAAATCCCATTTATTCTATATCCAGGTTTCCTAAAAAAATTCAAAAAAAATTATCAACTTCTAAATAATTAATTAAAAAATTTATTACCCATTTTTTAATTTTTTAAAAATATTTTGATAGTAATCTTATTTTAATTTTCTAGAATAGATACTTTTAACCTTTTTATAATAGTGTGAAAAGAATGTTTTTAAAACTTATATTGTAAGTACGGAATTACCTACCTTCATGACCACTCATTGGTTTGAATATTCTTTTACATTTTTCCATTATTATTTTCAAAAAAAATTATTTCCTAATATTTTGAAAAAAATTAGTTTTTTAAAGTGATTTTTAAATTGAAAAGGAAATTTTAATCAATAATATTCTTAATATAAATTTTATAGTATTTCTATTTATCTATGAATAAACCTTCATTTAATTATTCTCTATTGGGGGTATTTTTTTATGATACCATCATTATTATTATATTAATGGATTGTGATCAGTTTTATCAGGATGTACTATTTTTATACCATTCTCCGTACTTATGTGGATGGTTTATGGTTATATTTATTAATTGGGGAAATTATTAACATTTCATATACTAGTTTTTCTAGATGATTGTGTACCTAATTTTTTTTATCCCCTTTCATATGAGGAATGAATTGGACTTAGTATGTTTCATGAAGTATTAGATATATCCCATCGATACATCAATATGTATCATGAGACAAACTAGATTGGGTATTTGGATGAGGCCTTGCCCATTTATATAAGATTTCTTAGAATGAGGCCTTGATGGTATGGTCATGATTTCTATCATTATTAATTAAATCATTGTGATTTTATTTATTGATATTCATGTGATTATTTGATTAGTTATAATATCCTTGGATATGTTTCAAGAACTTATGATTATTTATATGGAATCATTTGACCTTAATTTATTCCAACCATATTATTCTTTACATTCAAGTTATTGATTAAGTGAAATGTGTTTTATTTATTTACCATTACATATTAATTATTCATTATTTATTTATAATATCTACCCTTAATGATCATTTGATCTCACCCCTTTCTTATGTTCCCTTTCCCTAGGATTCCACAATGTGTATTATGATTAATATTCAAGAATGTGCTAATGCGAATAATAATTTTCTCAAATAAAATTTTATGTTGTACTTTATGTTTTCAAATGTAATGTGAGTTTCAAGTATCAATCTAGTTTTCCCAGACTACTAAACTATTCGGTCCCTTGGGATGTGATCACTTATATTTAGAATCAATGTAATAAAGTAAACACCGACTCTTAGATATTATGCTCAAGGTCTTTACATACACACCCCAAACATTATCTGATGCATCACAATGCACCAAATATCATTTATTAGTTTATGGTTTGATTATCACTCAATCTGAATTCAAAATTCTCTATAGATCATTTAATATTTTTTTTTTTTGAATTTATCTCCATATATAAAATTTTCATCCCTCCAAGTCAATACCATTATCAATGATGATAACTTTTAGAAATATTAAATGTAATACATATAATATCCTATCAGTCTAAGAAAATTATACACCTTAAAAAAATTCTTGGGTTTTGGTATTCCTATTATGGGATGGAAAGAATAGTTTTTTATAACTCATGAGAGTAAAACTAGGGAGTTTAACATGGGGACATCTCTCGAGTAGTCTTTCAATCACTTATTACTCTTACCGGTTATTATTTTTTTGTCTTATTTTAATGATGAAAAAATAAACTAAATGAGGTTTGGTTATAAATAAAATTGATAGAAAACAATATTATTTAAGAATATTGATGATCCTAAGGATAATTCCCTGATGTATTTCTTTATTATCCACCATGTGTTCACTCAAGTTACATTTGGACTTTATAGTCGCAATCAATATCATAAATGTGATCACCCCTCATCATATTTATCGTGTAATGAACTATTTCAATTCAATCTCATGTATAATAGGCTATGTATCATTCTTTATCTGGTGTTATGATACACCCATCGATTAGGTAGACGGTCCCTTTTCCTCTCCTCTAATCCAACCCTACAAGTGAAATGATACTGAAAATACATAGAGACCAATCACCAAACCACATCTTCTATGGAAACCTAGATCCAGAATATCTGAGATAACCATAAAATGGGAAGAATTTTTTATGTATGCTTATGGGAAAAAGAAATAGTGATCACCAAGTTCTTTAGAGTGATTATCTCCCCCTCATACCCTCATGTTTTCCAATAAAAATATTCAAAAATATAGAAGAGATAAAAATGTAAATGTATGTTACATGAAATTTGGAATTAAAAATAGGTTATCCTCACTTATATCATCACTAAAAATTATCCCACTATGATTTAGGTTTCGCAGGGAAAAACATGGTAGAACGCAAAAAAGCAAGAAATTATAGAAAAATGTAGTGATTAAAATATAGATAATTCAGATATTCATAATGTTATTACTCAAGGAATATTTTAGTATTTAATAAGTAATTTATCTTCTTTGGGTCCTTAATATTCTTATATATATATCCCTTCTCCACTAAGTCTTACGTAAGTGGGTTAGTGCATACAATCTTTTATTTCATTAATCTTCCTCTATGAGGCATGTTAATTTATACCTTACTTGGGGTTTTTTTTTGGAAATTTATAAAAGAAATATTAGTTGGTCCCCTTAGGTGTGTATGTGTTCCAAGTGGGATCCCTTTATCATTAATGAACATGGTTTTTTTTGTATTAATATCCCTTCTAAATACATTTTATAATCTTTGGGAGGTAATAGATTAATACCAATATTTTTTTAAGAAATAAGCACACATTGGATGTATAGGAGTGCATTAAATTGATAAAAAAATCTAAATCCAGGGATTTAGACTTCATTTGGGGTAGAATGTAAGATGAATTTCCAATGAAACATTAGTTGGTGTAGTATTTTCTTTATTTTTAAAGACTGAAACTATGACACTTATTAATGTATTATGCATTGGCGTGATGGATGGAATTTCTTAAAATAAAGAATCACAAATCCAATTATATTTAATGAGGTTTTTAATATTAGTTGGAACTTTGAATTACATTAGAGTGGTGACATTTTGTGTTTTTATTGGTGAGAATGTTTTTTTTTCTAGATAATTATATGTTGGAGCTTCTAAGACTTTATTAATGTTTGTTAATATCCCTAAAAGTTGATACAATAACTGTTGTTGTCTATATATCCTAAAGCTAAAGCGTGGGGTAGTGTTAGTGTGTTGGTTCCCTACTAATGGACACCTTGGGAGTACATTTGAAGCTTGAGATAACCCCATGTATTTTTATGAGATAATTTTATCTATATAATTCTTCTTAGTATCCAACAAAGGTTCCATTTTTGTGTAGATATAGCTTGTTTTTCTCCAAAAATTCCTTTAGTAACACATATAATTTTCAATATCTTAATGGATTGTCTTAGTATCTCCATATTTAGAGTCATAAAATCACATAGTCTAAATTATTTACATAGAACATAATAATATATTATAAATAAAATAATTAAAATCATGAATTTAGGTTGATTCCATGTTAAGCAAAAAATTAATCCTCTAAACTGGAAATTTATTAAATGCCCATGTTATATAAAAATGGTAGAGATATAAAAAATTAATTATAAAATAAAAATATTGAAAATTTATATTGAATCACTCTCACAAACGTATATTTTTTTACTCCTAATAAAATACCTTATACTAAGGTTAAATAAAACATTTCAAGGCATTGATGGAAGAACCTTTAAATTCCCACACTTTGGACCTATCATGCTTCCTATATGAATCTCATCTACCAAATTCAATCATGTCCATACAATTTCATTCAACCACCTTCTCTAACCATGAACTCATTGAACCTATAATCATAGAAATGTATCTCTATTCACTCAAGGAATTATGAAGCTTTTCTCATTCTCAAGTGCTCGCATGATTTTCATTGGATTTTTTTTATTCTAGTTTCTCAACTTATTAGAGTCATAATACTTTCTCAATCATGATGAGTTGAAAAGGTTTGTTCTATGGGAGAAAGTGTTTAGTTACTGCTAAAAATTAATTTTTTATTATTATCATAAGCCCCATTTTGAGGGAAAGTGGGAACCCAACATGACATTAAGACATAAGACAATAAAAACCATGATCCAACAGTCTAAAGGCCATAAAACCAAATCAATCTACAAAATACATCTCCTCCCTAGCATCGAAAACGTTAAGATAGGTTGCATCTTCTCATACCTAATTGGCTAGCGTCTCGTGCATAAATTCATGGGTCTAATATAGATGGAAAAATACATACCCTCTCAAACATACAATTCCAAAAAACTATGATTAGATGAAAATTGAACATCCCTAAACCTCATCTGGAGCATCCACTAAAGAAGATCTAGGTGCAAGCCCTTGAATCTCAGACCATGGTCAAACACCAAAACACTACACCAAAGTAGATTAACCCACCATTATAGAAACACACTTATAGTTGAAACCCAAACATAACCAATTCCAATTCATGAAGTCAGCAATTCAAGGGAAACAAACCATCACTGCATAGGTAGGCTTCCTAGATGCTAGAATATGTCGGGAGGATACCCCGCCACAAAACGAAGCAGTCCAAAATTTCAGAGCTCGTCACCGCCACCAAACCCACTCAAGAAGGTCACTGCAATCCACCCAAAGAATTTCATAAGATAGGGAACGAGGCAGCCACTCATCTGACCGTGGAAGGTATTATCTCGACTACACTAAGTCTCCATGAATCGACCGAGCCCACGAACCCTCAACGAACCTTCGACGCCACATATGAAAAAGAACTGCACCCACCACTACAGAGAACACCCAAAGGAATTCCTAGAATCCATAGGGCAGGGGAAGCACTACAACACCACTAGGGCATGAAGCAAAACTACCAATCCATGATAAGACCACTGAGGATGACCCATGAAACAACCCATCACTAAGGCCACCATCGAGGTCTTGCCATAAAACTAGGAAATAAACAAAGAAACAAAGATGGTTGGAGATCCAACGAGCGTATAAAGTAGAAGAGAACGAAACCTCAACCGAGGCATGATCCGAAGAGGAATCAGAACTAGATTTCAAACCCTCAATGTCACCACAGATAGAGGATCCACACACCA
The DNA here is from genome assembly GCA_963277665.1 of Viscum album. Taxonomy (NCBI): domain Eukaryota; kingdom Viridiplantae; phylum Streptophyta; class Magnoliopsida; order Santalales; family Viscaceae; genus Viscum; species Viscum album. The sequence goes on along the minus strand of OY728148.1, from coordinate 652,428,424 downwards.
TGATATATAGATAAATTTTAATTTAAATATTATAGTGAACTCCCATACCTAATATATAATGGCACACCTCAAACATCTTCCAAGAAAAATATATTTTCACCCAGAAAATCTATGAAAAAACCCTTCTATCCACACTTTATTTTGATTAAATCATGTAAAATAATCATTTTAGGTTATATAAGGATTATATTCTTGGAATGTGGTTACCTTAAATTATATTAAAGGATTCTAAGGGTCTTATGAAATGGAAATATGTATGGACAGGCTCAAAAGAGGGTGATATTTCAATAGTGATTTTAATATTTGTGCTTCAATCATTTTTTGGATAACACATGATGTCTTAATTTTTTTTAAAAGAACCATAAATATTATATATCATGTTTCATAAATCAAGAATCATAAGAAAATTGGACATGAAAGAAGATATTATAAAAAATTAGAAACCTATGAGGGTGGTAAGATTAACATTAAACATCATTTTTACATAGTATTTTTACATTTAATCATAGTTAAATAAATGTTCATATTGGAAAATTGGGAGAAAAAATGCATATAAATAATCATTTAAACCTTTTGATTATCAAATCAATCAATTAATTCAATGATGAAAAGATAATTCAACTCTAACAAGGAATTTAGTTCACCATAAGGCATCTTAAAAACACTACAAAATAGAAAATAGAAGAAAGAAAACATGCACATACTATAATAGATCGATTCCTATAACACCTAGCTATTCTATGAAGTTTTTCTCTGTAAAAAAGATTTTATTTCTTTGATAGATTTTGTTATACACAATATAGAGTTTAAACATACCACGACATACTATTAAAATATAATTATTTAATGTAATGGTTATCGCCTAGCAATTGGATTAGCGGGTATGAATAGGGATAAATAAATTATGAAAAACTTATGGATTACATATGAATAAAATTATTTCATTAATTATAAATTAAAATAAAAAAATCCTTTGAAAATAAAACAAATGTTTTTCTGAAAAGCATCTTTATGCACGCAATGTGTTTTTATCTTAGCAAATTAAAATGATCAATATTGATGAATTATTTCAATTAAATAATATATTTTATATACAATAAAATGTTTTAAATATCATCTAATATTTTTTCTAGATATGGAAAAGGAATAAATGTAGTTTTATACTTAAAATGAATTTTTCTAAAGAGATGTTTTCATCATATTTTTTGTGTGTGTCCTAAAATTAATATTTTCAACTCATTTCAATTGAATTTTAAAAAATATATTTCATATTTGGAATCATAAAGTTTAAATTTGGTTAATACATCTATTTTATTTTTAAGTATTGTGAATAGTAACTTAGTAAAATTTATCACCTCTCTGAAGGGTAAATTGGGTTAATCTTGTTTAAAACTATGTGATAAGGCCATAAGTATTCTTTATAATTCATATTGGATGAATAAAATTTGACCTGTATCACATTATTCTCTAAATTTATTTTTTTAATGGACACTTTTTAATGAAAATTATCAATATAATATTTAAATCAAATAAAGTTACAAAATGACACACTTAAAGTTTTAAATATCTATTATGTTTAAAAATGTTGACACAATCAAGTTATGAATGGATATAAATGTATATTTTGAGATTAATGAAATTATTTTCATGATGTAAATTTATTTATAAAATTTTATTAATTATATAATTTTCATAAATTTTTATGAAATTTCGACACAACAATTATTCAATTAATTTAAAAATTAAAAAATTATTTTAAAAATATTTAATGTAATATAATTTGAATAATTTATGAAGTTCCGTGAATTTTAGTGATTAATATAACATATTATTATTCCGTAAAATGATTATACTGGGATTACATCTTTTTAATTATTTATTTCAAGTCAAATTAAATGATTAGTCTCAAAACTGACATTAGTGATATTTTATCAAAATAATATTTTATTAAATTATTAGAAAATAATAAAAATATTGAAAGAGGACAATGTGAAAAATATATGGTATAAAATCTCACCCATTTATAATTTTTGATCTAATTTTCATATTATAAGTGAAATTATAACCCTATAATTGTAAAAAAATTCTTTACCATGTTTAAGGTTAAAATATGTCAACTAAAGAGGTAAACTAAAAGATAATATTTAAAACTCCACTTATAACTATCCAAATTAAAAGGTAACCTATCCTTTCTCTTATTCACAATAATTTTAGCCTTATATCATAACCAAACCCTGAAAAAATATATTATACAATTTATTAGACATGTTCCATAGGTGTATTTTATCCCATAAAACTATCCCTAGGTTCTTAAAAGGATATCTAAAGGAGTTGTTTCAAGGAAGTGCTAATTGCCTTAGCCAATCACTTTCAGCCCGTTCCTCCTAAGAAAGCAAGACCGAGGAAGGAATATTAATATTTTAAGCCAAACATGGTAACCAGATCACATGGTACTCCTAATTATGATTATGAATCATATGGTGACTATGATGTTTTCTATTTAGGGGACTTTTACTTTTTAGTTCTTTCCATTGATTCTCCTTAGCAAGAGGGCATGTGTACTTGTATGACCCTGTTTATCTCTTTGTATTTTATTTTCTTTTAATAAAAAAGGGTTATTCCCTAACCTTTATGGTAAATATATTTAAATTTTATTATGATTATGAAACAACATTTATTCCTTGTTTTCTATCAAAGGGAAAGTGAAAGTATTTCTCATTCGTACGTACGACTTATTGTCTCCACATAGTGATATAATTCATTTTATATCAATATATTTTATAGATGAGTATTATGATGTGATTAATTTTTATATATGATATTAATGACCTAATTATTCTTCTATAATAGTAATATCACATTGACCTTCTTACATTCCAAGCCATTAGAAAATGATAATGTCACTCGTGTGTACATGTGGACTACCACCTCCATGAAGTGATGTGGTTAATTTTTCATATCCATTTTATAAGGATGGTAATAATGAGATATTTTATGAATATATATGATTTATATTAAATAATAATGATACTATAATGGTAAATTGTATTTTACCTTTCTTTCATTCCTTTCACAAGGACTGCGACTATTGATCCGAAACATGCTTAAAAAAGCACATATCACCTAGAATAGTGATTTTAATAATAAAAATTAATGAATGGGTGATAAGATTTTATAAATAAATAATAAATATTATGATATATATCAAGGTGGTTCTATAATATGAGTATAATAAATCTACATTTATTATACTAGAGGTTCAAACATGTGTGAAGAAAGGTTAGACTTGAGGAAAGGGATTTATGTTTCAATCCTATTTTAATCAGGATTATTTATCAATAAATTTTCATTGAGGAAATTATATGATCATTATCTGATAGATCCATTTTATTTTCTTATCCTCATAGTTATTTCATGAGAATATATATTTTTAATTCGTTTTCCCCACTTTACGTGTTTAAGAGATTTAAATAGTGTTTTAATGGAAAATATACTTTATTTTTCTCTTTGGTCTAAAATACTTTTTCTTCTATATCCAAATTTTCTAAAAATGTTTTCAAGATTGTTTTTAATATTATCCTATGGTTTTTAAAATAAATTTTTAACCATGATTTAATTTTTACAATGTGTTTTAAAAGGAATCTTATTTTTCTTTTCTAAATGAGGTACTTTTTGAATTTTTCTATAAAAATTGTGAAAGGAATGATTTATTTTAACTTATATAACATGAAAATAATTTCCCATTTTCAGGACCTATTAATGAATTTAATATTAAATTAAATGTTTCCATGGTTCTTTTTAAAAAAATACATAATATTTTGTACCTTTTTAATAATAATGAATATATTTCAAAATAGAAAGGATATTTCCCTCAAGAATGTTTTTAATAGTATTTATATTCATCAATGACAATAGAAATTAGTGTTTCATATGTTTTAATATGGATATGATCCAATGGTAACATACTTATTATTTCTATAGATTACTTATGATTATGATTATGATATGTTTATAAAACACATTTATTTTCCATGATTTATGCTATGATAAGATTATGAAATTTTTAAGAAACCTGTTTTTTTTTTCATTAGTTATGATATGATGATATGATGAATGTATTATTATATTTTGTAACACATATGTATGGTTTTCATTATATTACATTAAGTCCTAGAATTATGTATCCCTCCAATATATTTGGTAAAGTATTATATCTAATGAGATAATTAAGGGAAATAAGTCGATTTTCTTGATGCATTATAGGAAACAAGTAAATGTGCTTGATCCATTATGAGAAACAAGTTTATGTTCTTGATCCATTATGAGAAATAATTTTATGTTCTTGATCCATTATAGTAAACTTTTTTATTTTCTTGATTCATTATGAGAAATAATTTGATGTGAATGATCCACTATAGGAAACAAGTGTTGAGGCTTAATCAATTATGATTTGAAGGTCTTGGTAGTTAACCATTTCATGTGAAATGATTTCTATACCTATAATGGTTTCGCACTTTTATGACATGAACTTATGTTTCATTATTTATTTATAAAGACTTCTCACTCTTAATATTCCTATATTTTGAAATGATAATGCTTTATTCTATGAATTAGGTTCATGATCTTTGATATATTGGGTGTTATATTTTAATAGTATGGTTATGATATCATACCAATATACTTATATTATGATGTCATATGATCATCTATTGATATATCCCATATTCACCCTTACTAAGAATCTAATCTCACCCCTTCTTATTTTTCTTTTCCCAATGTTATGAAGAGAGTAATAAGTATGGTTTTTCTATGAAGAGTAATAATATAAATATTGTTATGTTAGATGTTGAAAATCTTTCATGAAATAAGATGATTGTGTATCTAGTTATTAAATACACTAAACCTTTATGATATTTGGGCATGTATTTCGGGAATGTTTTGAATATTCATCTAAAAATATGAAATATTTATCTATGAAAATCTCAAGCCTTTACAGACCCTCTCCCCTACACATATATTTTTTTACCCATTATTTAAGCTCGTAAAAAATCCAAGGAGTTAAGTAGAAAAAAATAATGAGAAGGTTAAAGAAATACTAGTTATTTGGGAGTGGCATCCTGAATTTTTATAGCTTTAGAAACGTTTCTTTGAAATCCTATCATAAACCATCAAGGTACCCAAAATAGTAGAGTTGATATTTCAAATTAAAAAAATATAAACTAGTAAATATTCTAATTTTAATTTAACTAAAATAAGATGATTTCCTATTTAAATTTCTCCTTCAAATTTATCATCTTTTATGTCAGTCCCCAAATATGATTCCTTTGTAAACTCTTTTTTAAATCCTATATCATGTGTAATGATTTCCTATACTAAAATTATCATTTCTTATTTATTAGTTTCTTCATTATATTAAATTTTGATGGCATTAACAAATTATACTAAAAAAATTCAAAGAAAATGATATTATTAAATATTTGAGTTTCAATAAAATCAGATGTAAATGAATTTCAGGTAGAAATATCCCCCCTTATTTATATCAACTTAAAGTTATTATTCATTATAAAAGGCCTCTTAAAATTAATTTTTTGGGATATACAGTGAAAATATTCTACTATCTTGGCCTATAATTCCTCTATATCAATGATCATAGGATATATTTCAGCTTCATCTTAGCTCTATGATTACTCTAATCCTTGTCAAATTATATTTTGGATAATAATTTTTTCAGAAACTTAACCCTTTATATTGTTTATTTCGTATTTTAGGATTCTTACCACTTCCTATTTATGATTTTTCAAAAGGTTCTAAATGTTTGTAATTTTTTCTTGCTGGCTTGGGTAATGAACTAACATGGCTATATTATTGATGCTCTTACCATATAGTATAATTCACTTGATTTTGTTGTAGTAGTGGATCCCAGTAGCATGATTCAACTTGTAATTCATTATGTTCTTGGAGGATGGGGTCATTTTTTCTATTTGTTAATTAAAATCTGGTATCTAATCTCTCAATACCCTTAATTTTTTCTCCCTTTATTGAACCTATGAGTATTGTTTCCTGGTATAAGATTTATTCTCTTGAAAATTTATCCTTCTCTAATTTGGATAAATTAATAAAAAATGTATAAATAAGTAAAATTTGAAATTAAATACTTATAAAATTAAAATAATATTGAGTAGATTACATGGATCCATGAAAATGGTTCTATATTCTAATGTGATTATCATGGGGTTAATAATAAAGTATTTTTATAAATATTAATAAGGAAACAATGGATCTAGACTTAAGGAATATTCTATTGGATCCTTGCAATATTATACTACCTAGACCACTTATTAATAATTTTTTATTTTATTGATGATGGAAACATGAAAGTAATGTGGCTTGATTTGAATGAAAAGAGAGAGAAAAAAAATTTATCAACAAGAGTGGTGATCCTAAGGATAATCCATAGATATATTCCTTTACCATCCTCTAATTGATCACTCAAGTTTCATATGCACTTAGTAATCACACATAATATCATAAATATGATCCCCCTTACTACCTTTATCATCTGAGTAGATGGTTCATTATAATCGCATGTGAATTGGGACTTAACACCACTCAATTGAGTATATGTTCTATTTCCTTCTCCTCTAATATGATTGTATGTGTGAAGTGAAACACAATAGACATGGCCAGAAATCACTAAACCAATACCTCTCTGGACACTTATTTTTATCATATTTTATATAACCACATATGAAAAATAATTATTAGTACAAGTTTTGGAAGTGTAAATAGAGGTATTCAAGGACATCAATGTTAAAATCACCCTCACTTACCCTTAATATTTATACTAAGAATAATCAAAATATAGAAGCGACAATAATGGAAATGTATATCACATGGACTCCAGAATTAGAAACCAGTTCTCCCCCTCAAATAAAATCAACACTAAACCCTTGATGAAGGTGGTTTTGTAGGGAAAGAACCTATAAGAACAAAAAAAATTATAAAAAAAAATTAAGAGAGTAAACTAAATCGAATCTAGATATTTATAATGTTTTTTATTGATTTATTATATATTATTTTGAATCTCTTTGGTCTTCCTTAGGTCCTTAAGATGCTTCCATATATCTTCCCCCTCTTCTAAGTCTTATGTGAGTATGTTTTAGGGCCCAAAATATTATTTTTCCTTAATCTTCCTTCACATGGTATGTTTATTTTCCCCTTATGAAATTTATTTAGGATATTAGTATTATGAATATTAGATTTTTCCCTTGAGTGTACATGTGTACCACATGGGATAATTTTATTATCAATAGATATAGTAGGTTCAGTCTTCATATCCTTTATGAATTCTTTATGGAAGTTTTAGGAGGCGATAGTGGAGTGAAAACATTATACTTATAATGCAAAACGCATTGGATTCATAGGATTGTGTGGAGTGGATAATGTAATTTCAGGTTTAGGATTAAGAAAATGTAGGCAAAAAAATATATGATATGTATCAAACATAGATTACATTGGTTCAACAAACACTTCCTGGGGTATAAAAATGCTAATTACATTAGCTTGCATTATAATGATAATTATAATTCCTAAAAATAGATTATAACAATGCTAATTACACTTCCTAGATCATAAGAATACGTCACTTCTTGATATATTATACATTAGCGTGCTAATTAGAATTCCTAAAAATAGAGTATAATAATGCTAATTACATTTCCTGGGGTTTATAATTTGAATTGGATCTTATGATTAAATTGAAGTTTTGATTATGTGTGAGTTGGTTGGTGAGACTCTATTTGTGTCTAAAGGATACTACATTGGTTCTTCTTAAACTATGTCAAAGTGTGATAATGTCCCAGTAAGTTGATGAAACATATGTTGTTGAGGAAACATCCTAATGCTTTAGCACATGAAAATGTTAGCATGATAACACGTTATAAAGGGAAACCTTGGGAGTATGTTGGAGGCCTGATGTTACCTTAGTAATTTAAATAAGAGAGTATTGGTGATCCAATTCTGAAATAGGAGCCAATGTTGGTTCCATTGGTGTGTGGATGCAGCCTATATTTCTTAACCAATTCCTTTAGAAACCCATCCAATTTCTAATCTCATAATGGATCATCTTGGTATCAAAACATAAAGTTCCATCAAACCACATGGTTTATAGTTTTTACTTAAAAACTAATCACATATAATTAAAAAAATCATTAATATCATGAATTTAAATAATTTTCACATTATGATCCTAAATTCTTCTTTAATATGAAAATGTAGTAAATTCATATGTATTATCAAAATAGCGGGGATTTAAAAAATGAATTTCCTAATGTTAATATATAAAAATTGTTTTTAATCAAGATTATACTAATAAATAACCACTTTTACTTTTTTTAGGTGAATAGAAACGCCCTTTTCATAGATAACATGTCCTAAAACTTTTACCCCTTAAATCCAAAACTGAAATTTTGATAACATTTCATACAATTTTTATTTTTATTAAATCACCAAAATAATCCTAAAATGATTCTCATGCTCTTTATTAGAACCTGATTAAATAATTATATCATTTTAAAAATTTATATGAACGTTTTGATGTATTTTTTAAGGATATGATTCATTAATTATATAAAAATAATTAGATTATAAGTAACATAAACTGACATTATAGGGATATTAATGTCTGTACCTACTTTTGAAATCTATTATTGGAATGTTTTCCCTATTCACCCTCAATTGGTGAAACACCAAACTTATGTCGGTCACTGAAAACCACTTATATTATTTTATTTAAAATAACTTTTTAGGTTATATATGATATGAAGGGAAAGATATCAAACTTGTTTTGGGAAACTTGTCAATTGATAATTCCACATATATCTCTTGAGAAATATCAAAAAATATTTTTGGAACACATTTATGAATTTTTACGCTACTATTATAAATAGGGTTTAACATTTGATACCATTTAATAATGAATCAACCTAACTAATTAGTACATCAGCACTACAAACTTCCCAGAAAAGGGTCTAGCTCAACCTATATGAAAGTTTAAATCACCCTAAAAAAATAATACTCTAATCATGGAAGGTAAAAGATACTCTAGGATTATAATAGATAATATGAAACTTAAGCCTCACTATCTATTCTATTCTAATTAAGGTATCATGAATTCTCAACTTTAGGTCCAATAAATATTGTAACATTTAAAAATCACTAATCATAATATAATAAAATAGTAATTTAAATATTTTTATTATCCTCACTCTAAGAAGAGTCTTAATCTTAATAAAATAAGGCATTAACACCACTAAAAATTTAAAATAGTATACTACTCATGTAGATATGAAATAATGAGATGAACCTTTATAAACATAGTAAAGATCATAGTAAAGAAGATAATAGAGGTACCTTAATCTGTCATAGGTCCTCCATTTCAATATCCATGAAAATTCACTATGGTAAAAATTTCCCATGATTCATCTAGGCTTTCCCTAGTTAAGGGTTACCACCTATTGTCACTTAAGGCCTAGTCAAAGATTTATTTTTTATCTCATTAGTATTCTTTATTCATCATTTTTTATTAGATTCTCTAACACTACATTCCATGAAAAAACTCGTTAAATTACTGTGATTATCACACTGATGGAATATCTTAGGGTTGTTAGAGAAATCTCTCTTCAATTTTGTTATGCCACAAGTCAATAACATGCCTGATTTCTCCTCCCTTAATATGAATTTGGGCATGAAACTTCCATATGACTAGCCATTTATGGAAGTCATTCTTCTTTCAATTCTTTCCAAAGAGATATAATTTCATCTACTAAGTTGATAAAGAAAATAAATATCACCTTTAACAAAACAATATTTTATTTAACCGTCACCACTTTATTCATAACTACCATATAAATGGGAAAGTCTAATAAGATAATTTTCAATCTATTATAGTTTTTAAGACATATATCAAATATTTTGGCCTGAATTTTATCATACATAATAAATTTTGTTGAACAGAGAACTATATTTTCCAAAAATAGTTATATATTTGAACAAGGCCTTATTTCCTTATTACAATTCCAAGATCTCTTAGGCTTTTTAAGATTCAAAATCTATAGTTAAATCCATTGAAAAACTTCCTTTAAAACCATACAATGGTATCCCTACATTAAAAAAATTTCTTCTACAACCATCTTTTATTACTTATAAGATTCTCTATCCAGTATGTAAGTTTAAAACTCCACTATTGACATATCAGAAATATATAGGAACTATAAGATTTGGGTGATTCTATCTATACAATACTCAATATTTTTTACCCCACCATCTCTGCCAAAAGATAAAAGGATTCAACTTGTAAAATTATAAATATTGATAAACTACCTTCATTTGAATCTTATTCATTCCTCCTATAAGTGAATATATTTACTAGATTAATAAATTTATGAGTCTAGGAGAACTTCCCATATTCTAAATCCTTTCCCACAAATGGGCTCTCTACACAGAGCATTTTCTACTTTTCCAAAAACCATAAATTAACCAATAAACTATGTGGAAATAATTTCTACATATATAACATGAGTTATAAAAACTCTTATAACACATTACTATCTGTATATAAATAACAATATTCACCTTCTAGATATTCTTTACCTTTACACAAATAAATAAAAATGTATTTTTTCAAAATTATTTATTAAAAACTATTTAAAACCATTTTTAAAATCACCTTCATAAGATAAAATCACTTTTAAAAATCTAATGCACAAGTATTATTTCATTCAATTTGACCTAACATGATGCATGACCACTTTGTTCATCCCAATCCACCATAGTTGTAGATACATATAGGTAATAACATCCTGTAAGATATCCCTTGATTACTTTTCATATCTCAACTCCATGGAAACTCATATTTCACTGTAAATATGTTAGTTACACCATTTTAAGGCCCCATAATGTGCTCTCACCATCCTAATATGGAAATCAGACTTCCTAAGACTCAATCTTAAACCATTCTATGATACTATTTTGTAATGACCAGATCTAGATTCCCAAACCCTGTAACCCAATTTATAAATCCCCATAGACTCAATCATGTTTTTGGAATTTGAGATATTAGAAAATAGTACTAAGGGATACAACATAATTATTAGGAAAGTGATTTACTCTCATTAAAGATAAAAAAATATGAATTTTTTTTAATTAAAACCAAAATCATCTTTTTAAATAATATTTATAAAATAACAAGGAACCAACATTGGTTTAGGGAAAAAATCAATCCAATATACACTATAATAAAAAATTATGACTAACTCCCATACATTCAAGACCACAAAACAAAAACAGATGATCAAACACTGTCACGTATTTATTTGATTATAAAACTTATGATCTATCTATAATGAATAAGGTAACTTTATAGTTTCTTACATAATTACAAATATTTTGTAAACACATGATGAGATGTGTTGGTAGGGGTGAGTGAAACTTTACTCATTATTATTTCCCCAAATTATTTCAATACATCTCCATATGTGATCTATTCCAAACCATGTGACCAATTTCATTTAGAAAATAAAATAAATCATTTACATTTTAATAGATTATAAAACAATACATATCAATGTATACTAAATTATAACATTATTCAAACCAACAGGTAATGAAGTGAGTCTCAAGGAACCATAAGGTTGAATCCAAGTTCTAAAACATTAATACCCTCTCTCTCTCTCTATTCCCCACTCTTTTTCAGATTATAATCATATGTTAATAGGAACAAAATTCAATCAATCATTCCCTTAATTAAACTTTTATCAAATATAAAACACATTTTTAGAAAAATAAATCACACAAGAACACATGGATTATACTTAGTTCACAAACACAAAGCTATATACAAGGAGAATACACACAAATATATTTAGAAGTAAAAAAAATAACTTAAACTCATTGTTCATTGTGTATAATATTTTATGAATGGTCTCACCTTACAGTAGAGTTCTACCATTAAAGGAATGTTTAGGTATGAAACAATACCACCCATGTGTTTATCTATCAACCTCCCCTTCTATACACAACTTCAAGAATGAAATCATTCTGTAGATTTGTAGATCTATTAAATATTTAAAAGATAATTATATGAACTACATCATATATCTTTAGGTTTTATGTGTTTTTGATTTTCACCTTAATACTTCCTTTCTCTTTAATCTATGATAGACAACTCTTTATAAGGGTACTTGAAATGTTTTCCTCCAAATAAAATCTATATCATCAATGCCTATATCTAAAGAAAATCTATATAAGATCAATTCTATAAAAGTAATTGTGTTCATTACACTCTGTATTATTATATAATTATCTAAATTCATCAATGAGGTTACATAGATATTGAGCCTTTTTACAATAAACCAGATGTGTTAATGAAAACTTCATCAATAAAATCCCTATTTTATGTAAAACTAGATCTACCAAAACTTCTCTATCTATTTTAGTTATACTATATTAAATGTTAAATAGACTTTCAATCTCCAAAAAAATTTAAACAACTGATATTAGTAAATTTATCTTAATACTGCATGGTCATTCCATATGTCACACTTGCTTAAGTGTGATAAAATATGTCCAATTATGAAAAATCATTCACTTAAATCCAAAAACATATATTTTCATATATTTTGAACTCTAGAATTATTATATTTCTCTTAATCTTTCAAATAATAGGGTGATGAGAAATATTACAATGTAATCCCACTCTATTATCGAGTCTATATAAATTATGATATAATTTTAATTTAAAATCCAAAAATAATGCCTTCAAAATATCTAAAATTTTATAACCAATATTATTATATTTTAATCATCACTGTTATGGAAAATTCTTAATTTTATAGATTACTATTTCCTACCATTATGTTATTACTTTTGAGAAATAATCAATAACAAAAAATACTTTTTCTTGAATCTTTTCATTATGGTGTGACCATATGGGTATAACATTTAGTATCAAATGACCTCATTAGATCACCATAATTTTTAACATAATATTTATATTTTGGAGAATTATTTTTCTTTATTCAAAACTTCATATTCATTACACCATCAAAATATGTATTGATGTTTAAACAATAACCTATAGTTTTAAAAAAACCTCTTCTATAATTAATCACATGTAATAAATATCAATAAATGATAGGATATTACTATGGTTCAATATTTAATCCACCCTATTCTAGAATCTTCATGTAGTTATTATTACATAACCATATATATTATGGCATGATTTTTACTATATCCAAAAAATCAGGTCTAAAAATCTCCAAATGACCCTAAATATCCTACATATAACTCAATGATTAAATATTCTAGAATGGAAATTTTTAATCTAATTTCTAATTTATCTAAGATACATTATAAATAATTACACTACTATCCATTTTTAACTTCTCAATTCCATCATATCCTTCCCATGTTAACCTTATTTTGCCTTTCCATTTCTATTACTTCCATGTAGTCTCTGAAGTGACTCTAATACTTGTTATCATAAATATCAAAGTATTTCCATTATCATCTAGGATTATTAATTACTTGTATCATAATCCCATTCATCATGCTTCTCACTTATTTACTAATGTTGATATTGGTATATTCTCTTTTCACAATTCTTTATATCCATTTATGAAAATCATCTTTATCCATGTATGATAATTATCTTCATCATTCTCCATATAAATCCATGCCTATTTATATCACCATGTTAGTAGTTTCCAAATTCTCCTCTTTCAATATCCTCAACAAAAAACATAAAACTACTTATATATCTTCATTTAGATTTTTTTCCATAAGTGATAACTTTTCTTGATTAATAACAAATACAACTTCAATTGATAACAAATCCAATACACAACCATTTGTTTATTCAATTAAAAAACCATCACTCAACCTCAGGTTGGCACATTCCACATTAAATTTTTTTTGAGATTTTTTCATAAATCTACCCATCTGCATAATTAAAAATACATTTCTTCACTCTATAAAAATTATCAGTGAATTCTATCCCCCATTATCACTAAATCCAATCTAAAAAAATCAATGGATTTATGGTGCATTCTTCTCTACAACTTTGATAATAAAATTTAAATAAAATATTTTCCAATTATTTCAAGAAAGTTTCTTCACCTCATTTTTCAAAAAATATTATATTCTGGTTTATAAAAAATTGATACAAATGATTTTTTAGATTTAGAGAGACAAGAACTATATTTTCCTTGGTATTTTGATGAATTTTTTTATTTTATTATATTTATTAACAACCTTGGTTGAGAATTATTGGATTTTATTAAGATATTTTTGAGTTGATATCCAAATATGAGTTTCTAAAGTTTCTTATATTTACTAAATTAATCTAAAATTATTTTAAAGGTTATTGAATCTAGATAAGTAAATTCTCTAACAGGACCATAGTGTAATAAAAATGAGTAGTGTGTATGATTTTTTATCCATGTATGATATTTTATGAATATGGAGAAATAATTTCTCCTCTATAAATAATATTTTTTTCATCTCATAAATCAATTATGTTATGTATATGAGAGTTGTGTGAGATTCTTAAAATCTTGTTAAGTAATTTTTCATACGAGGAAATCATGTATATAAATTTTTTGATCAAATATGATATTTTAGTGTTCCATATATTGATAAATCTGAGCTCGTATGGATTTTTTAAATATCATATGAATTTTGAAATGCATGTATTTATTTTTGGTAAAAAAAAAGGTGAATTCATCTATGTGGATTAATATTGGAAAATGCATATGATATTTTATTTTGTGATAAATCTATATCCGTATGATATTTTAGGAACTCTTTTGAAATTATCCTTTATGAAAAATCATTTTTCAATAATTTTGAAATTCATAAGAATATAATCAGGCCATGAAAGTGGTGTTATCTAAAGGTTAAAATATCACATTTAAAATGTGGTTTAAATAATATAAAGAATATTTGATCCATCTATCTATAAAAACATTTCAACCTAAAAACTAGAAAAGGTAAATCTTAATAAAGGTGAAAAAAATTTATTTTTATATTTAATAATAATGTATATGTTTTGATTTGATGATGATTTTATTCTCTTAAGTTCATAAAATAACATGAAAATAGAAAAATGATATTGATCAAGTTTGTTTTTAGTCTGAGTTATTATGAAGATGATATTAAATGAGATGTTGAGATGTGAAGTATTTATAATGACACAAGTATAGATTTCTAGGTATTATTGCATACAGAAATAAAGGTTTATTCCCACTAAATAGTTTGAATATCAAATGAGTTTCTTTATGTGGAGTTCAGTTTTGAAGCTCAGAGCTACTATTATTTCAAGGAAGAATAAAGTGGAATTAGTGTAATTTTGAACAAACATCTGGGAGGTTGATTTTCCTTTTGGTTTGGTGAGATTTTCTTGAGGATCATAGTTGATTAAAATGTTTCAACCATTATGATACTTTTCATTTGGAATCTTTATAAATCTTATTTTATACCACTTTAGGTATATTAAAAATACATGAGAAATTAATGAGGATCATGTACAATAAAATTATTTCAATAAATATAGATAATATAGATGTTGAGTAAAGTAGAATAAAGTATATCTAGTGTAAAAAAAATTAGGAAATTGAGTGATTATATAGAGACATGAAGAAAAATAAGAGGAGAAGAAGTGATACCAAAGTTCTAAAACCAATATCAATATCCATTTAGGCTCAAGCATTCAATGATTTTATTTGAGTCTATGATCAATAATTATTTCTACATTAATATCTTAATAAATAGAGAATATATTCTAAAATATTTAAGAGGGTCCTCAAGAGTAATCTAAATATATAGTTTCTGAAACACCCAAACTCTCAAGAAAATCCTTATATTTCTAGATACATTTTATAGATGATAGTAGTGTGAAACAATATATTCTGGTGTCACCCTATATAGGCAAGTGTGAACATAATCCAACACTATAATCTTTTATACTGTTTTCCCTATAAGGAAAAATCCATGTTTGCGTAGACTAACCAAAAACAAAAATGAGTGGGTCTCCTGTAAAGAAGGTGAACCATGTAAAAAACATCATGTTTATTATTATCTTATTTTCTACATACACAGGTGAGAATGATATTTTATGTTTGGTTCATTTAAAATTTAATAGGTTGGAGGGGTTGATTTAATTTTTAAGAAATTATAAAATGTGGTCACCATTAATTCTTCCACCTTCTCAGTATAGTAAACTGATCCTAGGAACATCAACCTGTATCAGAGCTTGGTCCCTCTATTTTATATAATAATGTATTGAAATATATAATCTAAAATCTATGAACTTATGGGTTGTTCCTTCATTTGAAGGAAATAATTATCATAATTATAATAATATAATGTTTTCATATCTTATATCCCTTGGTCTATAGTCCATAGATACTTTAGTGTATGATTTTATACCAATTGAATGGAATTATCAAATTAACATAACAAATAAAATAAATATAGTGAATTATGGTAAGGTAAAAAAATCTATTATGATTTCCTTATCATGAAAGTTTTACACAAAAGTGATGGTACTTTAATCAGCCAAATAAATCTTAGACAAGCTAGAATGTAGCTATTAAGGAAATGTGAAAGTCTAGGAGGTAAAATTATAGATTTGGAGAGGCAAGTATGAAGACATGAAGATGAATATATAATATAAAATTATAAACTATGTTACTCAGGTAAATTAATTTTTTAAAAATATATGGGGGTTTGGGGAAATTTTTTAAAATTATATAATTTTTAATAAGATCTAAGATATTATCTCTATAATATATATAGGATCTTTCCATGGATGAATTTCACAAAATTTTAATGACTAATTAAATGAGAAGAAATACATCTTTCAAGAAAAAGTTAAAGGATTAAATGGATTTTGAGGCTATGAGGAGGTTCAAAATCAAAGAACATGTTGATTATTTATATTAAAGTAACTATGAAAATTAATAAAATTATGGAGACTACCAAAGATTCATTTATATTATTTTAAAAATGTTTAAAAACATAAATAAAAAAGGTAAAAGGAAGTTTCAAAATATATTATAAAAATTTAATGGAATTGGGATCGTTTTATTTAACTATCCAAAGATAAAGGGAGAATTTTTTGAATCTAAATAAGATGATAAAACTTAAAAAATAAATGAAATAAAATATCAAAAGAATCATAAAAATTTATATTAAGAATGTTTATATTTTTTAAAATAAAGAGAATAAATATGATGAGAAAAAATAATAGATCACCCATTGAGCATTGAATTTTAAAGTGAATCATATGAGGAACTCATTAATTTCATAGATCATGTTGAAAAAGGATTTAAAAATTCTCATAGTAAAGAATTTTATTTAGAAGTAATAGAGTTTTAACACATATTGAAAAATGATATTGAATATTTTCATGAGAATAATACCATGATGAAGAAATAAAAAAAGAAAGTTGGTGAAAGAAAACAATAAGCTACTAGAAGAGAAGAAGTTCTTTAAATTATACAATAACCCCTTGTTGATGAAATAAAAAAATTCAGGTTTAAAGTTGTTGAACATGAGACGATGGTGAATGATCTTGAAGAAATATTTTCAATGAAATAATCTAAATTATCAGAGTAAAATTCAAAGTGTCTTGGGGTTGATAATTTTCCAAAGAAGTTAAAGGAGAACATTAAAATTTCTACTAAGGTTAATTTTGAATCCTCTAAATTTTATGAGATATATTTCAAAAAAATATCATATTGAAACTATACTTAAAGAATATTCATATAAATCTATTTTTAAAAATAATACAATTTAAAACTCAAAATATGATTAATTATGGAATAAGATAAATGGGGAGAAACATTTATCTATTTTAGTATAGGAGAGGAATAAATCTAAAAGGTATGTGACTCCCAAATAGAATAAAATTTAGACCCAAAGTATACAATAATAAAAATAACTATTGATAACATTTCATCTAAAATTTTATGATCCTAGAAGATTAATTATGTAATAATAATACTAGTAATATTGATTTTTTGGCCATAGATTCTACACATGCTGGTATAACATTTCATTACTTTGAATGTGGCATGAAGTCAAGGGAAGTGATTCAGATGAGAAAAATAAAAGATCTTCAATAAAAAAATTGTGAAGATAAATACTTCCAACTTTCTAAATTTGAGTAGGTTTGACTGTTTTGAGGAAGCATAAGGAACATGTCATCTGCATGGTCATAGTGCATTGATGTTTATGATAATATTACCATGAAAATCTACTTATGCTGAGAAAGGAAAGGTTATTCAGAATCCCAAGTAATAAAAAGAATTTCTAGAAGAAATTATATTGAAGGTTAAGAAAAGAGCTAGGTCATGGGTTCTTGATAGTGGGTTCTCTTCCCACATGATATGTTATTTTAGGATTATTAGAAATTGGGAGCAACATTAAGGATTATTCACCTTTGGTAATAATTTTTCTTCAAAACTCAAGGGGATTAGATCTACTAAAATTGAAGCCCAAAATCTAAAATTGAATGATGTGTTGTAAGTGGAAGGGGTGAATCATACTCTTATGAGTGTTATCAAACACTTTGTTAATGGGAATGAAGTTTTTTTAGAGTCTCATGTATTAATAAAATCTTAAAGTATGGTGGTAGCATTACTCAGTGAAAAAAGAACAAATGTTGATATTTTTTTAATTAGTTATCCAAAAAAATTGTTATGTGTATGATAATTATGAGAGTATTAGATGGAACATGATACTAGTTTATCTCATACAAATAATCCTAATAAAAAATCTAAAACATGATGTTGTGAGAGATATCCCCAATATAAAAAATGGAAGTTTTATTTTTTATGGAAGATGTCAAAAATGGAAGATCACTCAGAATTTACACATGAAGGTTAACCTTATCACCATCAGGCCACTGTAATTAATTCACACTAATTTATATGGTCCCTAAGGAAAAACTATATAATAGGTTATTTATATCTCATCACATTAATTGATGATTTTACTTCAATAACTAATGTTATGTTCATCAAGAATAAGTCAAAATCTATTGATATGTTTAAAATATTTAAGAAAGATATTGTAAAAGTGTTGGGATTCTATATTAAGAAGTTAAGATCTGATAATGAAAAGGAATATGCATGTGATTCATTTGAAATAAATAATTCCAAACATGAAATCAAGCATCAATTTAGAACATTAGATACCCCAAAATATTTGTGTAGAAAAAATAAATAATATAAGCATTGTTGAGGTGGGTAAAACAATGCTAGCTAAAAATAAAGTCTTAAAATACTTTTAGAGGGAAGGAATGTGTGAAGTAGTAAAAATTCATAATCGATGTATTTTTATAACTGATACATATTATACTCTATATTATATTTGGTATAAGAAAAATCCTATATTCATGTATAGCAAAGTCTTTTAGAGTCAATATTTTATAAATATAAAAGAAAACAAGTCAGGAATGTTTGAAAAAAATCTGATAAAGGGACCATTTTTTGCTATTTATCTTGTGATAATGGGTATAAGTGCTAGAAAAACATGATACAGAATATTATTAAAATTTTGAATGTTAAAATCCATGTGTATATACAAAATTTAGAAGTTTTAATTGTGGTTTAATGTGATAAAATATAAGATGGAAGTGAGAATAATTTTGAAAAATAGCTTACAGAATAAGAAGAATATAAGAAGAAAGTTGTTGATATTGATTCTAATAAAACTTATGATGATGTTTCTACTATAAATAAGGGTATAATATGTCATATGTTTTAGAAACATTTTGACATAGATAATATAGTGGTAAATGAGGAGGCACTAGTATAGACAAGAAGAAGTCTCATAATAGAAAACCAAACAGCTCTTATATAACAAATTTATCAGAGAACTATGGGTGAAGATATTGAGTATGAAGAATGGTTTATATTTAATAATGATTATTTAAATAAAATAAAGATAAATCAACTTGGGTGTTAGTAAAAAGGACCAATAATAAAAATATAATCAACACAATATGGGTATCCAGATACAAAATAAATAAGAAAGGTAAAGTGATGATAAAAGATTCTAGGATGGTATGCAAAGTATATTCTAAAATGGTAGGAATTTAATTTGAAGAAACATTTTCCACATATAAAGGATTGAAAAATCAGGATTATTCTTTTGTAGTGGTTTCACATAGTAACTCTAAATTGTATTAAATAGATGTGAACTCAACATTTTTTATTGATGATCTTGAGTAAAAGGTATTTATTGATAAATTAGATGGTTTGAATCTAGGTATTTATGGAATCATAGTGTGTAAACATATAAAAAGAACTATATAGTCTAAAACAAGTTCTTAGATTTTGGTACTCAAAACTCTATTGTTTCCCAAAGAAAATGGGATTCACAAATGGAAAAGCTAAGAGAAATTTTTATATAATAGGTATAAACTTGTATACTATTTTTCATAATGTATGTTCATGTAATAATACATTCAAGTGACAATGGGTATATTTGTGATGTGTTTGATGAGTAGATGAAAATGTAATTTGAGATGTCTATATTGGGGTAACTGTATTATTTTTTGAGATTATATATCAAGTAGAAGTCAAATTTCATATTTTTCACAAGATAAATATATTAGATAGTTTTTAAGAAAATTTTGAATTGAAGAATCAAGAGAATCCTCCACTCCAATTTTAGTTAGTAAAAAACTTAGAAAGGGTGGAAATGGAAGTAATTTTGATCAAAAGAATACTTAATAGAAGGTCACTCATCCTAGAATATCTAGTGCATAATAAATCCTAACTATCTAGTTCTATTGGGATGTTTTGACACTATATACTAGATTTCAAAGTGAACCAAGGGTGTCACACATGCTTACAATGAAGATATTTCTAATACATGTGAAGGGAACAATAAAATATGGAATGTTATAAAAATGTTGCACAAATTTAAATTTCCTTGGCTTCATAGATTCAGATTGGAAAGGTGATAGTACTGATAGAAGATCCACTTATGGTGGAACATTATTCAATGTTGAGGGTAGTGCGAGCTGGTATAGTGACAAATAGAATTAAGTGACACTCAACATAGTAAAAAGAATTATATGGATACTACACATGCATGAACCCAAGTTTTATATAAGGTTGTGAATTTAAAAAAAATGAATATACTAAGATTTCATTGAAGATAACATGTAATAAAAAAGTAAAATAATTTTATTAAATAATCCTATAAAATATTCTATATCCAAACACTTAGATATTAGGTATCATTTTAGTTAGAAAAAATTATCCAATGGAGATATCAATAATGAATATATCTCTACCCAAAATTAGATGGTAGATACCTTCAAAAAACATATGAAAAGGGATATTTTTATGACTTGAGGATAAAACTTCATGTTAAGTCTCTCTTTTCTCACTTAAAAGTGAGTGAATATAACCACCATGTGGATTTGTATTGGGTTGAGAAAGTGTGAGAAAAAATTTCTCAACTCTTTATCCAGGGGGAGAGAATTATTGAAAAATAAGGGAGTGTCCATTACCTTATCATATGAATCTATTGATAATAATCAATGGGGAATATTTTTGAAATTTTTTGATGGATGTTAGATATAAATTTATGTATTTTTTGGGAGTTTATTTAAGTAATTTAGCCAAAATTACTTATCACCAATGGATGGAATTATCTCAAACACATAACCTTATCCAGTTATGTGGTGAAAGAATTTTTTTCATAAGAAATAGGATTTTATTTTATGATTCTTGTGATTATTGATGAATTATCAAATAGATATGAGGTTATAGAAAATATTTTAATGGAGTTTCCAAAAAATATAAAATGGGGGATTGAAGTTCCCCTGGAGTTGTTGAGGAAATTTTTGACTAGTTTTTATTTTTCTTACAGCCTTAGTTGAGGATCATTTGATTTTTTGAGATGTTATTGAGTTGATTATATGTGGTTGGAGATTAGTTTCTAAATTTTTTGAGATTTTATGAATTAATATTTTATCACTAATTAGGGAAATGAATTTGGCTATGTAAATTCTCTTATATGACTACCATGTAAGAAATTTGAGCAGGAATTGTAAAGTTTGGAGTCATGTATCATATTTTGGTAATTGGAAAATACATTTCTCCAAAGAAGATAAGAATTTTTCACCATGTAATTTAATTTATTTTTGAATATGGGAGTTTCCCTAGAATTTGAAAACCTAGCTAAGTATATTATAATATAGGGAAACCACATAATTCAACTATCTTACACATATGAAATTTGTAATCACATATGATATTTTAATTTTACACATTTTGAGAAATCTTATCTCGTATGAATTTTTTGAAGCCTGTATTTCTTCTAACATGCACACATGAATTTTTTATAAAATGGAAGAGAGAATTCATCTACGTCAAAGATCAGTGGACAACACACATGATATTTCACTTTATGGGAAACATGAGTCTATATGATATTTGAGGCAGACTCATATAATTTTATACTTTGTGAATAATATTATTTTTAGAATTATGAAATTATTAATAATATAAACAAGTGATCCATGTTCCTTTATCTAAAGTTAAAAACAACATATTTAAAATTTGATTCAAGAAATAAGGATAATCCATGGTCCCTCTATATTTAATAACAAACGTATAAGACAATAAAGTTGATGGAGATAAATCACATTAAAGGTGAAATAAATTTATTATATTTTAAATAATAATGTTGATGTTTCAATGAGATGGTTCTTGAATGTTATTAAATTACTAAAATAATATAAAAATAGATAAATGATTCCCATCTAGTATGTCATTAGTATGTGTTATTATGAAGCTATGATTGAATGTGATGTTGAGCTGTGAAGTTTTTTGTTTATGACATAAGTACATTTTTCTTTTTATTATTACATAATTAAATGGATGATGTTAAATAATAATTATTTTAAAGATCTTATGAGTTTCTCTATGATGAATTCATTTGTGAATCTTGAATATTCTATTAAATCGTGGAAGAAGAAAACGAAATTAGTGGAATTTTACATGAGTAAGTAGAAGATGATTTAATTATCTGGTTGGTGATGTTTTAAAGAGAATGAAGAATAAATTAAATGGAATATCATTTATGATAAATTTATATTGGAATTATACAAAATATTATTATATATCAATTCAGGTATATAAAAAAGACATGAGAAATGAATTAAGTGGTTGTACAATAAATGGGTTTTCATCTAATGATGAGAATATAGATGATGAGTAAAATATAAGGAAGTATTTAGAACATAAAAAATAATAAGTTATAAAATATAGTGATTGTTTTGAGACATGAATAAAAATATTTAGATAATAAGAGTGCTGAAATACAAAGTTTTAGAACCAATGTCAACATATTTTTAAGTTTGAGCATTTAATAAGTTTATTTGAGTCTGATATTAAGTAATTATTTGACATTAGGATCTATTTAATGTGATAATCTATTCTTGGATACCCCAGAGGATCATCAAGCATGATCTTCATCTACAGTTTCTAAATCAAAAAAACTCTCAAGAATATATTTTTTGTTATGGTAACATTTTTTTATAGTGATAATGTAAAACTACAAAATCCATTATAACCATGGATAGTCATATATGGAATCTGTTCTAATACTATAATATTTAAAATATACATGCTTATATTGAATGATCTATTATTGGGAAGACTAACCAACCATGATAAAGAGTAAGTTTCCCACAAAGGGGCCAAAACATGTAAAAATTGTCATGTTTATTGTTCTTTTATATTATTTATTCATGAATGTGGTTTATAATTTACATTTGAGTGTATTAAATATTAGTAGGTTGTAGGGGATGATTTAATTTTGTTTTAATTTTGAAAATTGGTCTCTACTAATACATCCCCTTATCTATGTATTAAATTGATCCAAGGAACTTCAAGAATTTCCCCTTTGGTATATAATTCTATGATTCAATTTACATATTGACCTTATTAACACTTTATTTTAAAATCCATCCCTTTTAACTGGTTGTAAAAGTTATTATTCAGATATATTACCATTTACATACACTTTTATGTTTACTACATAGTTTTCCCCCCTTAGTAAGTGAACTTACCCCTTTATAAAGATTCATAAAAAACCTTGTAATCCTACTAAGTCACAACTCATTATAGGAAATAATATTATAATTTAATAACTTTAATGTTATCTATTTCACTCACTTACTTCTATAAGCTTGTAAAGCTTGATCCATTACTTCCTTTAACAATTCTCCCCATGATCTTAATAAAACTTATACAAGATCATCAATAAATAAAAATCAAAGAATAAAGTGTGTGATTTATAACTCATGTTAAAATTAATTAGATAGATATTGATACCACTTTTTAAAACAATTTAGTATATTTTCTATCAATAAACATTACTCCTTTATCAAATAAGACTTTACATCACTTAACCTTCTAGTTCCAATTCCTACTAAATTCTTCTAATTACAACACAAAATTTAATAATGATTTTCATAGTGGGAGTATACTTTAAGTATCCTTAAACAAGTTAATTCCTATATATGTAGATGAATAGGATAATAGGGGGTGAATTATTACAATGATAATTTGAATGAATATATAATTAAAGTATGAAATATGGTGGATACAAAATATGAAAATTTAGTTCTAATAGATTAGTAGAGTGAGTGTTTGAGTGAGGCTATAAATAATTAAACATGTTGTAATAGAAGAATTTATAGTGTTTTAGTAATTCAATAATCCACTCCACACACTTATAAACATATAAATTATCAATGTGTACTGAGAATCACTTTTCATGGGTGTGACATCCCAATACACCTCACTATTAATGTGAGTGGAAAACCATTAAAAACAATTGAATTTTTTAAATTTGTATAAAAACCTAAAAACTTATATCTTTTTCAACATGGAAACATGAATCCAAATATTTCATTTTTACCCTAGAGTTATGAACCTAATAATCCTTTTATAGATAAGTAATAACTATATACATTCCTTTAATATGGGATTATATAACCTGTGTGTGTCATTTTTCATCTCATGTGATTACATAATGAATCTTTAGAGTAAATCTTAAATAAAGTATCACAATAAAACAATATTATATAGAATATGAGTCTTGGTGATAAAAATACAATATTTATCACTTGGTAATATTATTTGAACAATAAAGAAATTATGATAACCAACAAGGTAAACATTATCTTTCAAAATGATATAAATGAATGAAAAATCAAGTGATTAGTACTTCTTCATGATGACGACATAAGTAATTATAAATATATTATACAACAATCCCCTCAAAATGAAAATTTTTCATCCAATGAAATTATTCATCTTATATATTTCCAAAATTATTTTCCATTTCTACTATATAATTAAACATTGATGCAGTCTGATTAAATTACATGGAAGATAAAAATCTCTATTCAAATAGGAACTTCATCATATCAAGATATTATGGTAATGATCACTTCATGTGGAATTTCTCTTAATGTAGGTGATTATAGATAAATGATAGATCAGGGTTTTTTTAAATGTTTTCATTATCTGTAATATATAGATAAT
Source organism: Viscum album (assembly GCA_963277665.1). Classification (NCBI taxonomy): domain Eukaryota; kingdom Viridiplantae; phylum Streptophyta; class Magnoliopsida; order Santalales; family Viscaceae; genus Viscum; species Viscum album. The sequence goes on along the minus strand of OY728148.1, from coordinate 652,402,781 downwards.
AAAAAAATAAATATTATTATTATATAGTATAAAAAATAAATATAACCTTTTCTAAACTCTTTGTATTTAGTGTAATTCTAATTTCATTGCTTGTACTGCCTCCTCATGTAGAATTATCTACTATTACCATATGCATCGACTAACCAACATTTCATTAGTTTTCTTCACTACAAGCCTTGTAACATGAAAAGAAATAAACCTGAAACCAAGAGAAAGAAGAAATATTTATTGATAACACTAATGTAATTTGTTAGAATTAAAAATATAGGAATGAAAAAAAGTTCTAAATTTTTTGAGAGAATAGTAAAACATAATATTTCCTCTATATTATTTATAGATATAAGGAATACTAATTATAAAGATATTATATAATAACTCAATGGATCAATGTATTAAAAATATAAAATCAATAACAAATGTAATAATGGTCTAATTGAAATAGATGTTTCTAGGAGTAATGGGGGTTCAAAACCCATTGGGCGCAGGTACTGTAGCAGTACTGTAGTGTACTGTAGCAGTGGTGACACTATAGAAATGGTGGGCACTGTAGCGGCAGCAGGTCACTATAGCAGCGGCAGAGTACTGTAGCAGCGGCGGGTACTGCGCAGTACTGTAGCAGTGCGGGTACTGTAGCAGTACTATTCACAGAATGGGCTTTGGGCCAAAAAAATGGGCCTATGGGCCATGTAATGGTCTAAATGCCCACTGAGCCTTCGGGCTATGTAATGGGTCTCCCTCTACCCAGTTAAAGAGTTCTTTGATTTGATTTAATAATAAATGAGGCTTCGGCCCCAACCTTTAAAAAAAATTAAGGAATTATAAAAAAAAATTAAGACATCTTATTTGGGATTTTGGAAGAATCTTTAAACATGTTTGGGTTTTAGCTCAACATACCCCCTCAAGTGATAGGAATCTATAGTCACATCGTTCTTATCATGAAAAGTACAAAAATAATTATGAGCTAATGATTTCTCCATGTTGTCTACAAATTGATTTTTTGATGGCATGTATCCAATAAATAATATGTGAGAAAACACTTTATCATACCAAAAGTAGACATCAATCATGATATTCTTTGTATGAATTTGAGAAACTGATTTGGAATCAAGATCTTGTGTACTTAAATTATTACCCTGTATCTGTGGAATAGAGGATTGATCTAGTCGATATTAATTCTATAGATAAATCTTATGATAATTTACATATATATTTGGTGCTTGAATGAACTATAACCATTTGTTTTTTGGTGGCCCATGAGATTAGGGAGTTTATAAAAAATATATAATAACCACCAACTGAATTTATATCATTGATATATGATTCCCTATCTTCCTCTATGTACCCTATTAAATGCAGTTCACCTATTTTTTTGATGATAAATCCATGTTTTATTGTTCCTTTAAAATATTTTCACAACATTTTGACACATTTCTAGTGTGAAATTTCCAGTACACTTAAAATTAATGTATTTTATTGATATAAAAACTTATTTCAAGTTTTTTTTAGTGGAATATTTTAAATCATCATCATGAATAGATAAAATTTTAACAACAAATAAGGGATTGGTTGAAGTAGCATCCGAAGGCATATAAAATATCCTTATGATATCTATGATTTACTTAATTTTAGTGAGATATAATCCACTACTATCTCTTTGAGCATTGATTCCTATAAAATAATACAATGGACTCATTTTTTCAATAAATACTTGGAATTAATCTCATGGGTGAAAATATTTAACTTGTTATCGTAAATCCCTATACCTAAAATGTCATCTATATAGACCAATAGTAACAATACATGACTTTTACCTTTGATACAAAAAAACTATAAGGCTCATATAATGAATTTCTGAAACCCCAAGATATCAAAGTACGTATTAATTTACCAATAAATTGTTTATGTTTTTTGTTATAGACCTCTTACTATATGTTTCCATTTAACACTTTATTATTGATATCAATTTCATTGATTTTCCAACCATTTTCAATTATATTAGATTATATCATCCTTACAACTGAATTCTTAATGATTTGAATAACAATTTCATTGTAGTATACATTGGGGTTTTGTTGAAAAACTTTTTCAACCAACTACACGTTATGTTTCAAAATAATTCTATCAAAATTAAATATTATTCTAAATGACCTTTATCAACCAAATAAATTTTTATTTCCTATCAGGGAAACATGTTTCCAAGTAATGGATTAATTAGATATTTAAAGAAGGTTTTTTCAGTTTCAGTCAAAAAATAAAGGGCATGCCCTAAATATTTTCTCCCTCGTTATTTATTTATACTTGGGCGATCTTGGATGATTATTGATTATTCTTCACATTTTTCCTTACTAGGAGTATCCATGGATTATATACGTTTATCCAAACAAAACTATATCAACTAGAGTTTTTGGGGATGATCATCTTGCTAAATCTAGGAGGATATTGTATTTTTTATACATGTATTTATATATTGAGTGATAATTAGAAATGTGTAGGTTTGTATGAGTGATAAAAATAGAAACTCGTATGTAATCCACTATTTTTTAAGGATAACTAGGGGCAGTCACATGTGGAAAGTGGTGTTTTTGTCCTGATAAAGCTATTCTTTCTCATTTATGAGGTTCAAGGGCTTGATATGAATGATTCCATGTGTTTTGGGTGATTTTACATGGGGTGTGATGATTGAAGTGGTTCCTTGAGAATATGATTGGTGTAACCGATGTTCCCATGGGTAATGTGATCATTGGGAATATAGTGATGTGGTTTGTTGATGTGGTGCAGATGGTGTTGAATATTTCCACATTTGGCGATGTAGGTTCACCAAGTTATATCCATAATTTTTTAATTTTTTACAATCACTATAGGGGATGATTCCATTAGGTCCATGTGAATATAATAAAGGGTCCATGAGGTGGATTTAACCACTGGTTTATGGTGGAATCCTCTTAATATTGAGTGGATTAGGGGTCATGGTTTTTACCATTATTATGGAAGACTACACCATAGGTGGTTAAATGATATTGGTGGTGATTGAAATCACTAAATGGGAGGATTAAGAATGACATATGTATGAGATGTGTTAGGGTTGTTGATCCATTAGTTGGTAAAGGGGTTGGATAACTATGAGATATTTGATATGGATTTAGACATGCCTTTTGGGTATCATGGTTGACTCAATATCATTATATTGGCTATAATTTGTGTATGAAATAATGTTTTATGTAATTGGTTATAAGTCTTAGGTTACTTCTAGTATTCCAAACATCAAATGTATCTCTTCACTCTTATACTAGCCAAGGGAGGTAACAGCTCACTTGGGACTAGTTGAGAACTAGTGGACTATGATGAGCGGGTTACTTTATTTTCTATTTATTTAACATTTCATAAACTTATATATATGTGGATCTCATATAGTTACCCCATTGTTGGTATTCTACTATTCTCATACTCAAACCCTACGTGGAACCTTTAGTATGTTGCAGAAATTATGGTTCATGCCACATGAAATAGTATGGGATCTTTATTAAGATATTAATGGAAATGGATGTGTTTATTTTGTATATGCTATAATTTGGGATTTGTATATGTTTAGGGTGATTTCTTATTGTTGGTATAACTATTTATTTTGGTTACTTATATGCATGTATATGTGGTATTGTCCTATTGGTAATCATTTTTCTCTTGTATGACTTTCATTCCATGGTATACATTTACTTTGATTATCATATATATTCCATTTTTTATTTAGTGTTATTTCGTACTAATTACATTAAATTTGTATCATTTTTATTATTTATATTCATATGGAATTTTCTACCCATTATCACCCCATAGAGTTGGAAGCCTTTGGCATATGATGAGGCATGCCTGAGGTCTAGTTGTGGTTCACTCCAATTATTGTAGAGTTAGATGGGTTGGGACATTACAGGTTTTCACCCTCATTTCAAGGTATTCCAAATATAAATGGTGACGTATATGTTATAGGGGATGAAAAGAAGGGGATTTTGATACTTGATGAAGAAACAAAACCTCTTCAAAATTTATAGAAAAAATATTTCAATGAATGTGTCAATTATATATAATTAGTTTTTTATATAAATGGTGTTTTCTCATAATGATATGTTTTCACTAATTTATTTACATTATTTAAATTAAATTTTTAACAATTTGTGAAAATATGGGAGTGGAACAACATTACCATACTAGTAATAGTTATTAATGTGATAAGTAAAGGTCAACAATTAAAAGGTTGAATGGAATTCAAGTGGTTATCATATTGACACTAATAAGTCCATATTCATTAGTTAAATTGGGGCCAATATTTGAATGCATGTGTTTATTGATATAGGTATGTGGCACAATGTTGTGGATGTATTGAAGATAAAAAATTTTGTATGAAATTAGGGTAATATTATGATATACTTTATCTATTTTAACAAAAAAAATATATACAAAGAAATGTATATTTACTCTTCATTGTCCCTTATAGAATACATTTTCATAGGAATATTGTTGAAAAAAATTAATACTAATCATCACTGGAATGACCAACATATAATTTGAAACACTTCTTATAAAACACAATCTCAGGGATGATGGGTGTAAAGTAAATCCCCAACCACCAATGATATACACACACATCATAAATAAATAAACCTAGGGTGATTTCATAACTTTGTGGAGGGGGGAGAATTTATGGTGCATTGTAATTGGTATTATTTTATTTGAAATTATGTGTATTAATAACTTTGATTAAAAACATTAATTTATAAAACAAAAAGGAAGTGAAGAAAATAAAAAAATTGCATCGAAATAAATTTACACCTTCTATAAGGAAATAATGGAATGTTCTTGACACACCTATTATAGGGAAGTACAAAATAATATTTATTTACTCCTAACACAGTATAATAGTTGGCTAGGGCAGTCTCTCATAAAGCCTATTTTGGATCACAAATTATTCTTTTCACTTTATTTTAATTTTTTTATTTATTATTTAAGAAAATAAATTAAAATTAGCGGGCTTGTGGTTCATTGAATATTGGAAGTAATTTAAACAGGAACATGTAGAGTATAGAAATAATGAAGTTATAAATAAAGGAAATACTTTAAAGAGAATTACCCTAAGTAAAACTTCATTGCCTGTTTTTCAGTTTCTTACGTACTCAATGATCACACTATATCATATGTATGGTCATACTTTTATACCTTAGCTATGAATTTATAGTGTACCTAACAATATCCAAACACATTTCACATCTATCCACTCCTTTGTAAAAATTCTAGAGGGATCCTTAATCGAGAGAACCCATAACCTACATTCATGGTGTACAATCACAACCATTAAAATATCAATCAATATTGCTCCATAATATACAATAATGATCAATTAAAAAGAGGGGAAAAGTTATAAAATAAAAAATTTATCTTATTTAAACCCTGGTATAGACAAACTATCATTATTCCCTAACATCGATCATCCTTGGAATGACCTAATATAGGTAAAATAAATTTAAAAATGAGTTAATAATGACTTGGGTTCATCACATGCTTCTTCTAATTATTTTTTAAGTATAAAATATTACATGGTAGCTTGAAAAAAAATTCAAAAATTACAAAACCATATATATCATAAGGATACTACTAGTGTGAATCTTATATATTAGGGAGATTTCCTGGTTACCCTTACACATAATCCTCAATTCAAAATTATATATCATAGGAGAGATAATATTTTCTCTAAAAAACTAAATTCCTAATGTATGATCTAAAAAATATAATATATTTCTTGAAAAATACTATATACCAGCCTCATATATTATAAGAAAAATCTGTATTTCTTAGTATTAGTTGAAGACTCTTATATAGCTCATAAGAGATCGGCTCTTAAATCCTAATGGAAAAGGAAAAAAAATTATGTATGCAAGGACTTAAAAAAATAAACCTTATGTATCCCTTTTAGATCTTGTGGAAACATTTCAAAAAAATAATCAAAACTCAAAATTAATCATATATATCCTAGCAAAGAACTCTTACATATAAAATATGGAAACCTTAATGTATGGACTTCGCTAAATTTATTCTTCACTATGTTATCCAGATTATTCTTCACTTTAAACTACTTAAATCAAATTCATATCCTTAAAAATAAGAAAAAAATAATATTATAAATGGATGGCCATTATTTTTATTATATAAATTAAATAAATCAATTAAATTCAAATTTTCAACCATTTTTTGTAATATTCATAAAATCTAATGAAAATACCCTTTAATTCCAAAACTCTTTAAAACGCATTGATTAATAAACATACTGGAATGAAATGAATTGAATATCAAATAATATATAATTTATTTATTTCCTTTTTCAATTCCCATGAACTAAATCCTTAGACTTTTTGACAAGTTAACATCAAAAATATTACTGAATAAAAATTGAAAACACTATCTAATGTGAGTTCCTTTTCCAAAATCCATGTCACTAAAGATTAAAATACCTCATAAAACATATTAATTACATTTTCTACAAGATGTATATGTAATTATTTTCTACTAACTTCATCCACCAATACCCATTTATACCTTTATTTATGGAAATATTTCTCTCATCGTACAATTTTTGAATTTCAAGAAAAGTTTTTCTTGGGGAAAACTCATTATAGGGTCACATAGGCCTACCGAGTTTTTAAATATTCACCTAATGAGTTAATTACTTGTGTTTATCATGTGTAGTTTTTGGGGTTATTATATGGATAAGGGTTCTCAAGTTATGATGTTATAAATCATAAGGTATAATGAGGAGTTTCTGGTTCTAAATGATGTAAAATTCATAATTTTCATTTTATACCCTAAAATGGTATCCTCACTAACTCTCCCTTACAATGATTCAACTCTAAACTCCTAATAGATTATCATGGAATTTTCATATAATAATAACCTCAAAAATAATAAATTTTACTTCACTCTACTTTATTTACAAGTATTTTTTATCTTATATTTTATTTTTTTTAATTGTACAAAGATTTTGTATTATGAAGGTTGAGATGAATATTTTAACTAAAAGTATTTTTGTGAACTTACTTACCCAATTTTTAAAGATATTTTCCATTATAAATCTCAAAGACTTGATGCTTCTCCCCAGATATTCTCATAAAACAACTTTCCCACCACACTTTAGTTCTACTATGATTATTAATTTACTTCTATAGGTAATTAGTTAGGGATTTCAAGAGTGTAATGTACCTACCTAACAAGGTTTTTTATGGATGATAGGGTAAAACTAAAGGTTAATATGGAAGGTATGTTTTAGAAAAAAAAATTATTATAAAAAATTATTTTTATAATTAATGGAATATCATAATCATTTTCAACATAGTTTCTTAATGATTGAAGATTTTGAATAGAATTCAATAAAAAATTTGGTTATTCAAGGATATCTTGGTTACCTCATGAAATGAGGGCATTATAAATAACATGCTAAAATGTTTTATAATCCTATGAGTTAGGTTATTTCAAAGGTGGATATAATTTCATGGAATGAGGTTTAAAAAATTATTAGTCTTTTCATGAATTTCTGAAATTTGAATCAAAATGAAGTTCATTTAAGCATTCATACAAGTTAAGTTTTATGGATAAAATTATTTTATCACAATTATAAAAGGTTCTAAATTTACAATGGAATTCAATTTGAGATCAAAGTTCCTAAATAATGAAAAAAAAATACACAAAAAACCCTAAAATAGGTCAGAACCCCCTCAATGTAAATTTAGCTACCCTTTCATTCAGCTCAAGAAGAATTAAAAAAATGTGGCAATAAAACTAATGATAAAAATAGATATTACATGACATATTTGGTAGGGGAATATTGATTTAAACTCCTAGTTTCTATCTTCGACAAACCTAAATGAAAAAAATATAAATAAGCATTTTATTGAAAGAAAATTAAAAAATAAAGGAAATGGAAATAAAATCTTAGTTTGAACCCTCAATAAAGTATGAAGTTATAATAAGATCTAGTGAGTAAGTATCAGTTTTCATCCTAAATAAGATGGTGGGTTGGGTTTATTTTAAAAAAACCACCATATTTCCTTCCTTCCAATGTACATCCATTAAAATTGATTATAATGGTATCCTTTTTTGGTGTTTTATTGGTCCTCCCATATTCCCATAAGACACAACTTGCATCTCGGGGTGGGAGTTGGTATGGGTCCTCCTCTTATTTTATCACTACTTTTGTAACCTCCTCCTCAATTTTAATTTCAAATGATACTATATTAAAATTTCCATCCAGGGGGAATCTAGTTATAATTTCATAATGAATAAAGTTAAAACTTAATATATTTAGGTTAAAATATTCCCCCTTAAATTGGGAAGTGCATAAATCTATATATTAAAGTATGGCCATATGGTATTTCTCATTTACGCCCTTTAAAAAAATTAATGTGTTTTTGGAGATTCATGTGTCCCTCTATGGGTGTATCTTATTATTTATTATCACTCTCTAGGGAAATCCATGGGTTAGAAAAATATAAAAAAATCAAAATAGTGGGAGTTAGTGATCAATTTATTTTTAATGATATTAGATATAAATGAGTTAATGTTTAAACCATATCCTTATATTAAATCAAATTCTAATACTTATTATTTTCTTAGTACCTCTTGGAGGTGTGTTATTGGAGTTGGAGGAATGTAGTCCATCTAATCCATCCTTTATTCAAACTCAACCACTTTACTCATGTCTTCTTCTTCTAAATCCAAATAAATATATACTCATATTTTATCTTCATTTTTTAATATGGGAGGATCACTTGGCATTTCAATGATTACAAAACCATTCTATAATTCAAAAAAGGTTGTTGATGTCCCATAATAATATCAGTAGACATGTATACATTAGGAATCGACTCTAAAAAATGTAGGGAAAGGTTAGATAGAATATCTTCAAGTAATTTCTCCTCAGTCTCCTAAATTTCATTGTTATAAAAGATCAGTTGGGAAATATCCTCCTCCACCGTTTCTTATTTTGATTACTCTAGTTTTTGTTAAGTTAATTCTTAAAGGTGCTCATCTATATGAGACTTATTATGCCTTATCTCTTGCACCTATCCACTAAGTTCATGAAACTGTACATCTATGAAATCATATACTTATTCCTCTTGTATATGAGAGTAGTTATTCCATGCATAATAATAATATGTGTTTGAATACATCATAAACAAATGCACACTTTTTAATTTTTTTTGAACAAATGCAAAAGTATTTACAAAATGTGAAAGAAATAATATGTGAACAAATAGATTCTTGTAAAGAGTTATAGATTTTGAAACAACCATCATAGAGTAGAATATAATAATATTTTTTCCCATAGTGTAACAAAATAGCTGATCAAGGTCATCTCTCAAGGATCATGTTTTGGATTACTAATTATTATTTTTACATTATTATATTTCTTTTATTTTTGTATTTATGAAATAAATGAAATATGGTGGGTTGTACTTGATGGAATGTGGATAAAATTTAAACATGTTAACACAAAATAAATATAGAAAGAGAATATAAATAAAGTAAATACTCCCATGAGAATTACACTAAGTGAACCTTTATTACCTCATTGTTAGTTTCTTACCAACTAAATTATCACACTATATTTTATGTTAGTAATCCTACCCTACAATAAATGAAAATATATAATACACCTAGAAATCACCAATAACACTACACATCCACCACCTTCTTGTTTAGTATGCTAGATGGATCCTTAATCAAGAGAAGCTACAAAACCACCTTCCTGGTATGCAATCAAACCTAATTTATCTATCAACTATTAAGGCTCCATAATATTACAAAATTATCAAGTTAAGGTAGGGAGAATAGTTTAAGAAAATGAAATTTATCTAAATATAACCACAATGAGGATAGATTTATTTTATTCCTCTCCATTGATTATCATCAAAAGAACCCAAAGTAAATAAAATACATTTATACATGAGCGATAAAGGAATTAGGTTTATCACTATATTTATACTACAAGATATCTCATAGGTTATTTCCTAACCATTGTAAATATTGGAGATTTTATTGAATATGTTAAAGATAGAGGATGGAAGAAACACAAAGAAAATTAGGTAAAAGAGGGAGAACAAACACATGAATTAAAAATATACAGAATGAATTGCATTAGAAAATAACCATAAAAACCTATTATCATCCTAAGATTGGGAACCAAATAATATCATTACAATTAAGTAAATATATTACATAAATGTCTAAAAATGTCTTTGTTACTGGGATCACTCCACATTATTGTGTCTTGAGCAGTAATATCCTTCCATGGAGCAGTGAGATTACATGTTTTCTAGAGATTTGAATTATTTGAAATCTTATAATATCTTCAGTATTACCTTTAAATATTCCCCATGATTGATTATCATTATTCTACCTTGAATTAATTCATGCGGCCAACATAATATATAGAAATATTTATCTAAGTTTGAGTTATGGATTATCAAGATAGTGAAGTGAAAAGGGATCCAATATTATGCATCAGGTTTTTCGAATGATAAAATCTTATGAATCCCTTTATAATGTGTGATTATTTTTATTATCATCAATGTATAGAATAATACATGATATATTGACCTAATTTTCATAAATTAAAAACTTCTCACATCACTTGGAATCTCCTGGTGAGAATCTTATGTATCAGGGTGAGTGCCTAGTAACCAATATGTATCATCTTTAGTTCACCCTTAAGTGCCTCAAGAAAACTTTACTTTTATCATAAAATATAAAAGGATAATTCCTTATGTATGATATATAAAGTATTAAATACATTTTGGATATTCTTACATATTAGCCTCATCTTTTTTTGTGATAAAGTCATATTGCTTATGTATCAGTTAAGGACTCTTATACATCTTAAGGGATTAGGGGAGATCCAATTTTCACATCCATTATAAACAAAATAATCCTTACATATATAGGGCCTTATAAGAATATACATTATTCATCCCAATGCAATCTCATAGGTACTTTTCCAAAATTTCAATTTGAACTCAGACATACTCTTATGTATCCCTTCTAGGAACTCTTATGTTTCCTAGTAGGGAACCTTAACAAATAGACTTTGGTAAATTCATTCTTCACCATTTCAATAAAATATTTCTTCACCTTTAAATACTTCATCCAATTTATTCTCATTCAAAATAAAAAATAAAAGGATTATCAATATCTAGTCATTCATTTTATTTTAGAAAGTAAATAAATCAATTAAATTCATAATTTCAATTATTTCTATAAATATTCTAAAAAGACAATGAAAGTACCCTTTAATTATAAAACTATTTATAAATAAAGTAATTAATAAATGTTAGGGAATAAAATAAATGTAATATTTCAAAATATAATGAATTTATTGTCATTTATGTCATATGAAATAACAATATAATTATATTCCTTTGTTTATATCTATATTTATGGATAAAAATCCCAAGACACTTTCATACCATGTAATTTTATATGGAAAGAGGACTATATAAATAAAAAGGAAAAATAGTAGATGATAGAATATATAATAATCATTTGTAAGTATGACATTATAATTTTTTTTCTTTAAAATAGTATTACAAAACTATTAATAAATATTTTCCTATAATTTTTGTCTTATTTAGATATTTGAATTATCATATATGATAACTAATGAATCAATAATTTTAGTGGTTTTGAAACATATTTAATATTATTTTCTTGTTATAGGTACATGTTCTAGTGTTTCACAATTAAAATATATTGATAAAGCTAAAAAAATTATAGAAATAGATGATAAAATGTAAAATATATAGGAACAAATAAAAACATTAATAAAAAATGTTAATTGGTAGGAATGTGTGATAAAAATATTTCTTTTAAGGGATCAATGAGAAGAATAAAAATAGTAGAAACCACGGCATGAAGAGATAAACACCCTCAGTTTTGAGGCAATCCATTCTCCTCTATGGTATGGCTTACCTGAGGTAATTTATTTTTTCATAATAGTTTCTATTAAATGTGAATAAAAAACCATTGATACCTTTATTGCATTAAAATTATGAATAGTGTAATTTTTTATGATTTATATATATCAATATCCACTTATTTCCTTGTTATGGGAGGTACAATTTATAATATCCAAGTCAATATTCTACATAATAAAGAAATTATAAAAGATCACATGACAGTAAGGGTTCATATATCCCATGGGTTGATCATAAAGTTCCCTATTTCCCCAGATGATTTTTATGTTTTCATGATTGAACATTATATTGTAACATTCATAGAATGTATATTTAAACTTATAAAAATACATAATGAAAATGAGGTGTATCCTTTCAAATTTATTTTATATGGAAAAACATTTAGAATTAATGGTTTTTTTAAAATAAGGTATGTTTTTAAAGAAGGATTAATAGTAATAGTAATGTAAGGTCAAGTCCAAAAAATATAAATGGTCAATTAATGGATTAAAATGAAATTATGAGGGTACCTTTACCCCTCCAATTTCACTACCATATTTATTAAAATTATAATGTACTATAGATATAATGTTTCTAAAAAATGTGGCTTATATTGAATATGACGAGGAAATGTATGGAGTGGTCAATGCTAACATGACTATTCTTGATAATGTAAATAAAATTATCAGGCAAGAATGGTTGGGAGCCTAAGTTGTGAATGTATACATGAGGAACATTTTCATAATATGTTTTTTCAATAATTTATTTACTATGTTTATTAAAATTTAATACTAATCATATTTTATATATAAGTAAATATCATAAAAATTTAATGGGAAGACCTTGTAAAGAAAAAAATGGATTCACTAGTCCTCATTTTACTTCTAGAATAAAAAATCAGTGAATGAATATTAGATTTTAGTAAAATCACAAGTAGTTGTAGTGTTTGAAGAGTAAATAATAGAAAATAGGATTTTCTTAATACCTATAACGAATTGGTAAAACTATACACTCTATTCATATAAATTTTATATTCATTTTTTCATTACTTGTTCTAGTTTGTTTATCAGGACTCCCTGGATGCTTGTTGTGATCAATTTGTATGGTTCAAACATATATTTTTTTGATCTAATATGAAGCACCCAAATGGATTATAGAGATGATGTTGTATTTTTTTTCAATATAATTTTTAATATATTTTTAAAAAATAAAGTCAATTTATGGTGGATTTGGGTGATAGAGTACCAATCCACCCATTAAAGACAATAGAGTTTTCAATCTATTTGTATAAAATAAAGTCAATGTGTGGTGAATCTGGGTGACAGAGTAAGAACTCACCTACTAAAGAAAAATTGAAAACTACCCATACATTTATGGGTAAAGGATATTTAATCTAAATATACATTTATGGGAAATTTTTATTTAATCTACCTCTGAATATGTAATGAAACATCACTACTTATATTAGCAAAGGAATTTGGAAGAGATGGCAGCTACTTTGTGAGAAACCCTTTAAATGTGTTAATTAATAAGGTTATATTCAAATGAATGAAAAGTTATGAAGTTATAGATGTATTGTATTTAAAATTTATCAAGGTATTAAGAATCTAGATATTTAACTGTATTCTTGAAACAACTTGTATAAATGTAAATAAAAGTATTAGAATATGTTTAAAGTGTTAAATAAAATCTGGATAAGATATGAAGAAACCATCCTTGGATTATCTATCTTAAAGTTTTTTATTATAGTAAAAAACATCTCATAGAGGAAGTTTCTTAAAGGATGATTTGAGGTTGAAATTAAAAAGCAATGATACTTATAAAAATACTCTAAATTGAGTATATAAATATTGTAAATACTTTTGAAACAAGATGAATGGGTTTAGAAATATTTTGATAATTGATATAATTATTTAGAGTTATTTTGAAGTTTTTTGAGATTATTTTAGAAGGAAAATTGAAAATTTAATGTGATTCTATGATCATTTTTTTATTTCTGGAATTATAGAGTTTTTAACTGAAAAATGGTAACGTGTTAAAAACATTTTATGATAACTTCTTTCATATGAATCTATAGATTTTTTAAGATGTTTTGAATTATCATATGATATTTTAGTTGGAATTTATGGTACTTGAATATTTCTAAGATAGTGCAGGCATCACATAAGAGGTTTGGATGACTTTCTGAGATAAATAATCTTTTTAGGATAATAGGTTACTTTGAAAGATATCATGACTTTATAGGATAACTCAATGTATTATGAGATGGGGACTTTGTATGATATGTAATATTTATTAAGATATTGGGTTTACATAAGATATATTGATTTCATAATATATAGAAACATCATAAGGCATTATAGGTTCATAAGAGATTGGGCACTCATAAGATAAACTCATTTCATAAGATGTGTAGATTTTATAAAATACTAGAATTTGTAAGACATATATATCTCATAAGATATTAGGTCTTCATAAGATGTTGTGACTGCTTTATAAGATATTGAGGTGTTTGAAAGATACATGATCCACATAATATATTTAGTGATAAGATATGTTTGAGTCACTTATTATGTCCATTTCACATAATATAATCAATTTTATCAAAATATATTTTTATATCATAAGAAATATACTTTGTAAAAATATGAGAATTATATAATACTTAATATTCCAAAGAACTTATATCTACTGGTGCCAAACCTATTCTATCAAGATCTAAACATCATGACTCTTTGTTAAGCCATGATTAAAGCTCTGATTTGAGAAAGATTAATGAGATACTTATAAGTAGGTTATTATTCCTTTGTATTGTGATTTTCCAAATGTGAATACTTGAAAATTAATATTGGTGATCAAAATGGTGATTAATTTAAATGATGCATGAGAAAATTTTCAAGGATTAAAGCTTCACAAAATCTATTGGGATTCAATATGTGGTATGAGAAACTAATATTCACACTATGAGAAATAAATATATCTAAGAATGAAAGTGACACACTACAAATTCGATTTGATGTATAATTTTTATACAATTGTCAAGATTATTTATTTGTGGATATTTTTGGAGTATTTTTTAGAAAAAATATATCATTACTAATATAAAAATATCTAGAATATTTATTCAACTAAGAATATAAAATGATAAATAAAAATTGGAAAGTTACAACATGAATTTTACTGGAGAGAAGTAGTTTTTTAAAAGGGAGGATATTCCTTGATCGTGGGCACACACCCACATAAATCCATTAAAAAAAGATAATAGATTCCCCATTATTAATTTTTGTATATTTTTTATATAAAATATAGATAATATATGCTCTGATTCAATGATAAAAAATGTTAAAAAGAATAGAGAGATGGTGAAATTAAATAACCACTATGTAAACTACTCTATAATGGAAAAAATGTAATCTCTCTTATTATGGGAAAGATATAGGACCATGTGTGAGTGAAAGGGAAGAATATGATAATACACTAAGATAAATAAAATAAATCTGTATTAAATAAGAATAAGTATCCAAAATGGTTCTTCTAGATCGATCTAATGTATAGAAGTTAAATAATAAAAAGAATAAGAAACTAGTTCACATAACAGTTCATATGATGGTCACTATCATAGAAGTGAGAAAGATAAAAATAAAAAGAAGATATAAGAAAGGATGACATGCTTGGAGTCTCTCTAATCTTTGATTAGATATCTAGGACTTTGAATAATGATCTTAGAAGACCAGTGGGCAGATTCAAAATTAGATTTGGGAACTAGTAAGTGTAGTAAGGACCAAGTGACAAATAGTTTGAAATAATATCAAAAAGGAATTGGAAGAATATATGTTGATAAGAAGGATATTTGAATATTTTAATGTTTTTATAACTTGTTCTAAAATAATATCTACTTCAATGGGTTGTGATTTTGTTAAACTAGTCAAAATATTGATGTCCATTGGGATGCTAGAAAAGAAAAATCACAGTAGAATGATTTCTAATAAAAGATTTGGGATGATACTAGACCATGTCTGAAGTATAGGGTAAATTATAGGGTTTTGGATAATACAAGTCCAAAATATTTTTAATTGATAGAAATAGTATAGAATCTATGGCTTGTACAACCTAAAAAAAGTAACGATTATATTTCCCGATTG
The DNA here is from genome assembly GCA_963277665.1 of Viscum album. Classification (NCBI taxonomy): domain Eukaryota; kingdom Viridiplantae; phylum Streptophyta; class Magnoliopsida; order Santalales; family Viscaceae; genus Viscum; species Viscum album. Next base: position 652,386,652 of record OY728148.1, on the reverse strand, counting down.
GGGTCAAACTTTGTAAAAACAATGTGTGATACTCTTTACATTCCATACCGCAATACTTGTGTGTGTTTTTTATTGGTTAAAGAAAAAAATTGTATTTAATAACTATAAATAGAGGTTAAAATACTAAAGGAATTAAAAATATTAAAAAAATATGTAAAAAATGGTAAAATTTTTAGCTACATCAGATTCACACCCCTCTCAGGTGTCTGCAATGGTTCATTGAGATTTTTAATTGGAATAAAATCACAAGGTTCCCCATTATTGTATATGAAATTTTTATAGACCTAGTGTTTTTTATTAGAATATATGAATTTCATATTATAATTTTTTCCTAAAGATAAATGAAACTGAAAAATCATCACAATATTATCAAAATAGAGAATCAAAAAAATATTTTTGAATGAAATATTTCTCTTAATAAGAATAAAATTGTTGAAAAGAAGATCTTGAGATCATCTATTGATCAACCCACTAATTTTATGAGAGGAAGTTTTACCATAACCTATATAAATCCAGTTATGCTGGATCTCTTTTAACTACTAGTGTAGTATTAAAGTTGAAATATGGCCAAACATGGATGGTTAATCATGCTGAGAAACCCACCAATATAACATTAGTGGATGTGAGCAAGTATAAAAAATTAATACCCTAAAATAGAGCCTAAAGTTTTTTTTTATTTCAAACCCAAAACAGTAAGATGCAAATGTTAGAAAATTTGGGCATACCACTGCTAAAGACAAAAGAAGAAGACAAGTTGGTAGATGTAGGTTCTATTTAAAGGTTGGGAATATGGCCTTTCATTTCTAGAATAAGATTTTAATAAATTGAATATATAGGAATAAAGTTAGGGAGATCAAATATTAAGCAAGGAGTAGACCTTCTAGACTAAATTAAACTTAACATGTGAAAATTAAGTTTTCTTACAAGAAAAAATATTGGTGATTATAAAAAAATGACTAATTCAATATAAGTGGTCACAATGAAAAAGGGTGATGGTATGTACCAATATAGAAAAATACATATGATTATGTGAAGACAGTACCGTAAAAAATGAGGAAGCAAGTAATAATGAAATTAATGTATTCCTTATGGGGTGAATAAAGGAATAAATTTGAGTCAATAACACCCAATAATTCAGCAAAGAAATCTTATCAGGATCCCTTAAAAAAGAGAACAATCTTATACTATAGTAATAGGGGATAGATCATTGACTATTGAAAATTGTTTATGGATATTAAGTTAAAATTTAGAAATCTTGATTCAATAAGAAAACGATCATTCTTGGAAATAAAGAGTAGGATTGGTTTGATCAAATACATTCAAGATGAATAATATTAATTTCCTGAGAGGTTTTATAAAAAGGGTAAACTAAATATTATTGATGATATTTATAGAAGGTGAAGGAAAGAATGAGATGCTATTATGAAGTGTATGGCATGGATACTACAACAAGAATAATTATTAATGAATAAGGGTAAGTCTCTTATGGCTCCAAATACCAAGATTGTTTCCACTGGAAGGTAGTCTGTACACAAAAAGAAGAGTGGTCATGTAAGAAAAAATGTTTGACAATATGGCTAACTGGTTTTGAAATAGATAATAAGATAAAGAAATATAAAAAGAAATAAAGTTATTTTATAGATAAATTTAAGAAGGTTGTTCCAACTAAGAAGAATGTTGAAGAGAAAAATAAATCAATGCTTCCAAAAGAATCTCATATCTAGAAATCCTAAGAGAAATAATGTTTGAAGCATTCTGAGAATTTCATAATTTCACAAAAAAATAGTTTTTGGGTTGATAAAGATATTTAAACATTATTATCACATTAAGGAGCTAACGTAATCTCATATTATTCTTATATTCTTCTATTAAGGGCCTAATATAGTATATTGATTAAGGTATTGAAGGTGAAAAATGGAATAATGAATGAAGTTGTAATAATTATATTATTGGAAGATTTAACACCATGGAGAACTTGAAATAATTATCTTCCAAAGGGTGATCAACCATGGTGAATTATAGAGAACATCCCTTTAGTGCGAGCTATAATGGAAGACAAGATGGCAGATTTATTATCTCTTATTAAATATGATCATCTAGAAAACCCCTAAAAAATTTGAATATGAGGTATGATTTTGACTATAATAATTCTATCTTTGATTTATGTTGAATCTATTTATGAAAGGAGATTTATTTTCAAACAAAATTATTGAGAAAAAAACCTGAACATGAATGCTTTTGATATTTTTGTTAATGTTGAGTGCTGGTTCATGAAAATTCTTAAAAATATGTTCAATTGGCCCCTTAGAAGTAAAGGTTGAGTTTGTATTAAATTATGTGAAGAATATGAATAGCTTTTTTGTCTAAATTTAAAACTTTTGTTCTATAAACAAAGTTATCCCACATTGAGTTGGAGTTGATTTTTTAATAATAAATTTTTAAGAAAAATGTAGTGCCACCAATATCTCATGTGGAAATTTATTAATTCTCTCAACAAGGGGGAGAATAAAGAAAATGAAGAACAAAATGAAAGAATATGATTAGTAAATTCATATGAGTAATGGAGAGGAAAATTTTCCCTTGCATGTTATTCCCTTATAACTATAGAGTCAATAATGTGGAGAGAAAATTTTCTTAATTTCATTTATTGTCAGTAAGGGGAAGAAGAGAAACATTGACATAAAATTAAAATTAGTATTGATAAAAATTCTAAGGGGAGATTAATGTAACAAGTGAATTATGGATTTGATGTTGTATTTATTTTCAATAGTGTTATTAATAATTTTATACAAAAGAAATTCAATATGTGGTGAAGTTGGATAATGGTGTAAGTATCCACCCACTAAAGATAATTGGGTTTTCAATATAGTTGTACAAAAGAAATTCAGTGTTTGGGGAAGTTGGGTGATTGGGTAAAAATCCACCAGCTAAAGATAAAGTTAATGTTCTCCATATGTTGATGGGTAAAAGAAATTAAATTCACCCATAAATTGGTGGGTAAATTAGATTAAAGTTTCTATTTAACATAAAAATAAGATCACAACTTATGTTTCCAAAAGTATTTAGAAGAGTTGGTTGTTACTGTGTGAGTATCACTTTAAATGTGATGATTATTGAGATGATCTTCGAGTAAAGGATAGGTTCTAAAGTTGGATAAGTATTATCTACAATAGTTTAAAAGGAGTAGAGAAGTTTTATGTTGAGCTACGTTATTGAAATAGCTTGTGTATATATAATTAAAACTATTAAAATAGCTTCATTATGTTAGAGAAAAGCTGGTTCAAATAAGGAGAATCCATCCTTTGATGATCTAGATTGAATATTGTTGAATATGGTGAAGAAAAACTCTTGTATTATGGTGTTTTAAATAATATTTGAGGTTTAAATTAAAAGGTAATTAGGCCTATTCAATTTCTCAAAATAGAGTATTTAAATACTATAAATATTTTTGGAACCAACATGAAGGCATTTGGAATTGTTTTGATAATTCCTTGATTTATTTGGAGAAATTATAAAGTGTTTTGAGATGATTTGAGAAGTCTTTGTAAAGATTTAAAGTGATTTTATAATAATTTTATAGAGTATGTAATTCTGTAATTTTTAGCTAAAAATGGATAAGTGTTGAAAACATTGTAAGATTGCTAATTCTTTATGATACTTCAGATTTCATAAGATTTTTTGAGTTCTTGGGAGATATTTCAATTGGTGTGTATGACACATGGATCTTCATAAGATGGTACTGGTAGCACATAAGGTTTTTAGCCTACATCATAAGATACGAAGACTTCACAAGATAGTATGTCACTTCATAATATATATAGAGTTCATAAGATATCCTGAACTCATATGATATGGAGACTTCTTATGATATGTAAATTTTTATATGATATTGGGTTTTAATAAGATTACCTGACTTAAAATGACATGGAAAATTCATAAGATACCAGAGGCTTGGAAAGGATCTGGATCTTATAAGATACACTCATTTCATATGATGTGAATATTTGAATATTTCTTAATATAAAAGAAGTTCATAAGACATCTAGATCTCTTAAAATATTAGATCCCTATAAGATGTTGTGGCTTATTTTTAATATATTGAGGTGTATATAATATACATGAGTAGCATAAGATATCTATATGTAAGGTATGTCGGATGTGAATATGATATCCATTTCTTATAAGATATGCATTGTTCTCATACGATATGCTTAATTCATAAGATAACTTACTTTATAAAAATTTGGGAATTCCAGAATAGTTGATATTCTAAAGAACACATATTTGTTGATGCTAAAGATGTTATTTCAAGATGTAAATGTCATGATTATTTTTTAATCTATGATTCAATCTGTGATTTGAGGAAGATGAATTATTTAAAGATGAGGAGATAAATGTTCCTTTATATTATGTTTTTTAAATGAGAATATTTGAATATCAATATTGGTGATCAAAATGGGGATTAATTGTGATAATGACCAATATGTTTTTTATGTATTTAAACATCTCAAAATAAATTTTGATTCAAGTTATGGTATGAAAAGTCGATCCCCAAATGGTGATAAAGAAGATCAAGATAAGAATGAAAATTACACACTACAAATATGATTTTCTGTATGATTTTCATACATTTATGGAGATTTCTTATTTAAGGATATGTGTGGAGTATTCTTGAGAATAAATATCTAGATCATGCTGGGTAAATATCTAAATGAATTATTTGTCTGCGAATAAAAAACAAGAAAGAAAAGGAGGAAGGGTAATCCAAGAATTTTTTTGGAGACAAGAAGTTTTTTAAAAATGAAAATATTGCTTGATTGTGGGTGCACACCCATCCGAAGAAATTGAGAAAAAGAGATGTGGGTCACCAATTTTATTTGGTGGATACTTTCTATAACAATATTGAAAATATAAGTTGTGATACAATTATATAAAAAGTATCAGAAGTATAGGGAGATGATATTATTAAAGATCCATTGTGTAAACAATTGTATAGTATAAAGAATATAAACTCTCTTTTTGTGTGAAAGATGAAAAACTCTATGTGATAGAAAGTGAAGAAGTTGATATTGTGATGAGTAAGAAGAACCTTTCTTAGATCAAAGAATAAGTATTAGACTTGGTTCTACAAGTTAGATCTTGGGTGTTGAAGCTAAAGAAGAATAAGAATATGAAGAAGCAAATAGTTTATAGACTTGTTCTTGTGATACTCATTATCATAGAAGTGAAGAAGAGAATAAGATTATGAAGAAGAAGATGATATGAGAAAGGATGATATGCATGGATTCTCTAGGATCGTTTATTGGTTGTCAAAGGCCTTGAAGACTAAGTTGTGATAACCGGTGAGTAAATTCTGAGTAAGATTTTGGAACTCTACAATAAGAAAATACAGTCATCAAAGATTGTTATTTTTATGATTAGAGGAGGGTTATAACCGCCACTAAATATATTAGAGTTAGTTATGATAAACCTCCACTAAAGTGATTGTCATATGTTGTTAGCGGTGGTTTTCATGAAGCACTGGTAAGGTAGGAAAAAATTATGGGTGATTATTTCATAGGGGGTTCGAACCCACCCTAATTTTTTAATATGGTGATATATATAAATTTTGAGGTGGTTTGAGTAATTTTTTACAAGATATTAGGGGTGGTTGGGAACTGCCGCTAATTAAATTTTTAACACCATTTTAGGGGCTGTTTTGATCCTCTCCTGATTTATTTTTTGAAAAAAAAAATAGGGACGGTTTTAACCGCCCATAATAATGTTTTTTTGCAGATCCATGTTTGGTTCCTTACTGCCTCGGTGCCTCCTCGTCCCGCACATCCCTCTAATGTTTCCTATGGTGCCACCTCGTCCCTCTATTGTACCCCACCCCGGGCCCGCGCATCTCTCACTTGTAACAGACCCCCCCAGTGTGTGCCCCATTAAAACCCCCCACTGAAGGGTTTAAAACCTGGTTTTCAAGTTTATATGTCCAACGCCCCCAACAACTCTTCTATATTGATTTTATATTTATTTTATGCCCATGGTGTTATTTATATATATTTCTATGTTTATTCAACAAAATTTTATTTTCATAATATATTTAAATATAATTAAATATAAAAAATATATATTCATTTATAAAACAATAAAGTATACATATATTTATAAAATAATGTATACATCTGTATAAATTAATGTTTTAATATTATATACACATTGATAAATTAATGATTTTATAATACATTTATATTGAATTAAGTTTAGACATTTATATAAATTATATATTTATATGTGTACATTTATATTAAAGCATATATATAAATACATGTATGTATATTAATATAAATATAAATATATATGTATTAATAGATTTTTTATATATATTAATAATTCTATTTTTTTGTATATACACATTTATTTATATAAATTTTTTATATAATTAAATATATTTTTATATATTATATACATGTCTATATATAGATAATATACATATATATATATATATATTATGAATTCAAATGTATTTTTTATATTAAATAAATACATTTATTTGTATACAAATATATATATATTATAATAATATATATTATATATATACATATAATATGATATTTTTACAGACAAAATTTTATGGATATATATATATATATATATTACATATATTTTACATATATAAATATACCTATTCATATAATCATATTTATATATAGATAGTTATATTACGTACACACATATATATT